>BSBM01000202.1:4701250-5925000 GCA_027924585.1 Larix kaempferi | reverse complement strand
GGAAGTAGCACGCTGGATATAAGAAGGAGTGGTTGCGACAAATGGGACCCATTCGACAGATGTCAACACCAGGGCCTGTCGCACAACGGAAGGGTGGTATTGGAAAACCACTTAGGTGTATGCGACACTGCTTTCGTAGGCACATGGGATCCAATGAACAGTGCAGATCAATGCGGGAAGGTTGATCCAATAGTAGAAAAGAGTTGGCCGTCAAATCTGCAGTTAAAAAGGAAAGCAGATCCAATGGTTGAGATCAATACACGGGCGATCGACGGGCGAAAGAAGTGGATAGGTGGCGAAGAAGCTCGGAAAATAACGAAAAAGGGTTTATATATATAAGAACCGACATGGGAAGTTGACATTTGCTCTCAAACCTGTCAAAGTCAAAAGCCTCTCGACGTGTGGGAGACGACGAAGGCGACAGGACCTTTGACAGGGCATGCTCAGGGTTTCCAGTGAAAGGTAAGACCTTGTAACCGCCATTCTCTGCAAACCTAGGTCTGTATATAATCATAAAATGGAAGAAGAATAGGTTTCTACCAGTTTTAAGGTTAAAATTGCTTTAGAGGATAGGGATTTTGATGTATATGACACTAGGCTTCGGCTCCCCGTGCATGAGGTTAAGAATAAGCTGAGGACCTTGGTCGAGCAGGGTTTGGATATACATAGGGTTTTCCAGTCTTCCTTCTTTTTCTTTTGTCCATACTAGATTATGCCTTTTCCTGAGTGTGTGTCTTGGTGTTCGTCGAACTATTTAGAGCCCCAGCGGGTTATCATGGGCACATAGCAGTCGAAAATTTTCTGTACAGTAGACGCGTCGGTCATTAGGAGGTATTTAGGAGTCCCTAAGTCCCAAACCATAAAGTCTGAAGGTTTGTCTAAAGAGTCTGTCATTGCTTTATTTTTCCAAGTTTCCCCCGAAGGTCGACAAGCAATTTTGGCCACTTGCTTTAAACCTGATGTAGAAGTCACAGAAGCCCCTTACCCGTTGGATGTCAACCTTTTTAATGACAATACCCAATTGGTCCTTTTGTTGTTCGCCCAGTTTTTAGGTTTAGATACAAACTTGTGGGTCACAGAATTACAATTAAGCTTGTTGTTTAGGATCAGTGTCAGTTCGCAAGGAACTGAGAATGCACCAGTACCGTCCCTCAGGTTTGAGGATTTTCTAGCAGAAAAGATCAATTCTCAATTGAGCAGTTTTCCCAATACTAGGCTTTTCCGGTATCAGGCTCAATTGATGAAAATGGTTATGTCCAGATGCTTTGGAAGATAGCGTCTTTAACTACTTGAACTATATTTTACCCCCTGTTTATGAAGTCATTTTTGGAGAGAGATTGCCTAGGGTTTTGCCGGAGATGGAGGCTATGATGCAACTAAAAGATGAACTGGCAGTTGGAGAGTGGTTTCTATTGAAAGATGCTACAGTGATTAGTCTATATGATTTTGTGAAGGAGCCCTATATTTTGCCTACTTTCTTAACATTATGAATCTTCGCTCTTGAGGTCGTCAGGAAGAAACTGATTCTGGAGGATGATCACTTTTTATAATTCAAGAAGGGTACAGATATGAAATACCCGTGGTAGGTAGGTCCATTCATCATAAAGAGCAAGGAAGCTTTGGCAAAGGTAGACAGGTAATTAAAGCTTATGGGGTTCAAGAAAGATGTGGCAATTGAATATGATCCTCTGCATATTATTTCTAAGAGGAGGAAATTATGTAATCTGAGGGATTTCGAACATAAAGAGACAGAAGGATTACTCAAGGGGCGGAATTTGCTTCGCTACGAGCCCGATGTGGAGGAGGTTGTAAATTTGCAAGAGGAGGACCTAATTCTGTATGATTTGATAATGGACATAGATCAAGTGCCAGACACTTCAGAAGTGGGCCGGAAAAGAGATTTAGAGGAAGTTAAAGATGCAGAAACTGAAGAAGGGAGCAGAGATAAGCGACCCAAAGTGAAAGTGCAGGATGAGGTAGTTGTCGACGCAATTCAAAATGAGTTGGTGGTTTCTGAAACTAAAAAGGAGTTGGTTGTTTCAGCAACTCAGGAAGAATTGATTGCTTTGATGGAGGATGAAAGAACAGATAAAGAGGAACTTTTAGTTCCGGAGGTCAAGGTTCAAGAATACCAATTTCAAGAGGTAAAACAAGGTAGTGATGCAGGTAGATTTCTATCAAGGGCTGACCTATGTGAGCAATATGGGCGAAACAAACAAGCCTCTACCCAAAAGTTCTTAATCTAATGCTAGCAGTCCGGGAGCTATCGAGTTCTGGGGTTTCTTTGATGACCAAAAGAGACTCGAAAAGCAACACTTTAAACCTGGCCATTTGCACAAAGGATAAAGCTACCGAAGTAAGGGTCGATTGGAAGAAAATCCCAGTGCCAGATAAAATCCAGTTTCATAAGCAAATCGAAGACTGCATATATGATGATTTCATGGGGGAAACACTGAAAGATGATAATTTGGAGGTTACTGTCAAAAAGTTAGAAGGCCAATTGAAGTAGGAAAGACTAGAAAACAGAGCTTTCCAACAGAAGGTCAAGAAGCTAGAATCCGACCTAGTTGGAAATGAAGGCAGAGACAAAACTAGTAAGCTGTTGTTGGCAGAAAAAGATAACCTCATTCTGAAGCTGCAGAAAGCGGTGAAGATCCCAAATATACAGCTAATCCAGGCCCTAGAAGAAACAAATCTAGAAATAGAAAAGGAGGCCTTATCTAAAGAATTGAGAGACTGTAAAGCAGAATTGTTAAAGTTTGCTGGTAAGGAAGATGATTGGAAAAAGGAAAGGATAAGCCTGGAAAAGTAGTTTGAATATTTGAAAAGTAACTTGTCCAATTGGACATGCGACCTTCCAATACTAATCAAAATGGAGATGAGGATAGTGCAAATAGACTGGTGCAGGATATGTCCCATGTCATTTTGAAAGATGTTGAAATCAAAGAATTGAACGAAAAAACTCAGAGGTTGGAAGAGAAAAGCAAGAAACAAGGACCCTACAAGAGAAATACGACAAGCTAGGGGAAATTAATAAAAAGATTTCTCAACAAGTTATAGGCCAAGCTGTTATGCAAGGATGCAAGCATCTAGTATGGGATCGGATTATTAAGATAGCTAAAGACTTTAGGCCATACCTGGAATTTATGAGAATAACAGATAAAACAATTAGTGATGCTTTCACAAGTTGTGTGGCCGTAAGGGAAACTCTAAGCCGAAAACCCAAAGAGACTACACAGAACGGTATTACCTTTATAAATAGCTTATCAGAGGATGAAAGGAGAACCCCGAATATTGGAGACCAGATCACTGCAATTGCAGCGGCAAAGAGGGTCCTCGGGAAGCATGCGCAGGTAGAAGATGTAGAGGCCAAGGTCGAGGAAATGAGGAGGCATGCAGCAGAGTTCAAAGGACAATTTGGAAAGCTGGTCGAAATGGGGTTACTGGTGTTTTGGGATGGAAATCAAGAGTTGATTTCCCAAAACGCATATAAAAATTTGCTTTGGAGCATAAGGATGGATCATGCCAATTTCCAACGTCTGTGCCATCTACTCATAGGAAAGATTCTGATGGAAAATCTTGTAGAAGACTTTGAAATCTTGAACAGGATGATCACTATTGGCGAGAGACTTCCCCCAATTTCCTACTCGGATCATATCGAGATAAGGGTTATGGTAAAAGAGATGGTGAGCTATGACCTTCCGTCTGCCGAGTTATGGGCCATCGTGGAAAGATATGGAAAGATGAAATACACACTCCATCCTGCACAATAGCCGTTAAGTTTCTTTATTTTTCAAAAGAGTTGTTGTTGTTTTAAAGACTTCTGAGACATTTTTAGTTCTAAAATAATTTGTAATATTTTTTGAGTCGGCTATTGGGAATAGCCAACTGGTGCAACTACTTTACTATCTTTTGTTTTTGTCTTGACATTAGCTGTCATTTAGTAAAAGGAAGGGTAAATGTGAAAGAAAACAGTTAGGCCTGTTCGCCTGTTTTGATAATGGTGAATATGTCTTGATGAGGTGTCATTTTTGTTGTAACTATTTTTTGGTCCAAATGAGTCGGGCAGGAGGCCCTAGACAGCTATATATGCTTTGTAATTGAAAGAAGAAGGGTAGAAAACGTTTTGGAGAATAATATATTGCTTTGTGTGAAACATTTTGAGCTGTTTTTGAATAAAGTTGACAGAGCCGAGCATGTGTTTTAACAAGGATTCCTGTGTCATTGGTCTGGCAGTCTATTCCTTCTTTTCCCCTGTGAATTGTGTCTCTTTCTTCGTTAATCCATTTTGTAATTGCTTATTCGTGTTTGGTTTAGTGTAGTATTTGAATGGAATTCATAGAAATTATGCTCTTTTCAGATCATACCAAGCATTTCACAACTATTTTCTGCTAAAGTCGATATAGAATTCATGTTTACCATGCTTTATATTGATGGACTGTTCATTTCTCTTCTAAATCACCAAATAAAAGCTTTTTTACTGTGAGCTGGTGGCTACCTTGCCCCTGTATGAATGTATCTGCAAAGTTTGTCAATTATGTTCATGTTTTGTTTAAATTGACTACATTGGCCCAATAGAAATCCATGTTGTTTTCCAACCAACAATCTATAAAAATCTGTCCCAACAGAAGTCTAACCTTCTATGTATGTTATTGATTGAATATCTTGAGTGATGAATGCTAGTGTATTTTTTCACTGTTGACACCTTTGATTATTTCCAGTTTTTCATGTGTTTGTAGAGAGAGCCCTCTCTGAATGTGTTGGGTCAGTAGCACAATTCTAAAGTGGTTAGTGGTTACCCCAAATTGCCCTCTCCCACAACCTAGGGGGTACGAGTTGGGTGATAACAATGATGATGATGATGAAGATGTTGATGAGGAAGAGGGAGATGATGATGACAATGATGATGATGATGATGAAGAAGATGATGATGATGAAGATGTTGATGAGGAAGAGGGAGATGACAATGACAATGACGATGATGGTGATGATGAAGATGATGATGATGATGATGAAGATGATGATGAAGATGACGATGAGGATGATGAAGATGAAGATGATGGCGATGAAGATGATGGTGGTGATGATGACGACGACGACGATGATGATGATGACGAAGATGATGATGATTATGATGAAGATGATGATGATGAAGATGATGACGATGATGAAGATGAGGACGATGATGACGATGAGGATGATGATGATGATTATGAATATGATGAGGATGACATAATATTGTTTAAGGCATGCGATGTAGCCTAATCATGGTATATATATCCCTCTACATTTGCTAGAGATACCCCACAAGGGTTATGTGTGGTGGTTTGAAGAAGCAGTCAACATCATATCCTAAGAAGGTTATTGAGTTATAGATGTTTTTCATGGTGCTTGAGCCTAAGAAGCTTCATTTAAGGCATGAGGAGATTCTTGTTGTCCCTATACCTTGGCCAGACCTTGACACCCATTTTTGTTCACAACTAACCTAGTCATGGCACACATGACACACTTGAAGTTGACTAATACCCTATAGATTTCATATGTGGTGGTCCAAGGACTCTTTCATGGTGTTTGTGCCTAAGAAGCAAGAGTTAGTGTTGGAGGCTCTTGTTTCCCTCCACTAGCCATGGTTAAGGAGCCAAGATAAATCCTTAAACCCCAAGACATCATAATGGCAGCCATATTCAATTCATATGCAAAAGACTCCTTGTAGAGGGCTAGTGTCATGGCTTCTATGTGTTATTGACGATGCTTGAGGTCAAGAAGTTTTAATTAAGGCTCAAGTGGAATTCAATTGAGATCATTATGCTTCAATAAGATCTCAAGGAACCTGTTTTCATTCTTTGACGTTGTTCAAGGCCTTGCATATCCATGGTAGTTTGAGGATGCATTCATTGCATTTGATCTTGACAAAATATGTTTCGGGTCTAAGATTGTTATTTCCCTCCATAAACCATGGCCAAGGGCTTGAGGCTATTGTTTTTCTACCAAGACTAGGTTTAAGGGCCCAAGAACCATCCACAGTGCATAAAGCATGTTATGGATAATCTATATTGGACAACTAATGGTGTTCATATTCCCAAGAATAAAATATTATTGACAAAGGCTCTTGTTCAATACTCGTACATGATTCCCAAGACATTGTAATGACACTCGCATTCAGCTTTGATTCCAAAGACACCTTATATATGGATCACGTTGTGGCTTTTAGGTTTTGTTCATGGCAATTGAGGTTGAGAGGGTCATTTAGGGATTAAAGCCCTTTTTTTCAGTTTACAAAACCTAGTCATGGCTCATGTATCCCACTGTTGTGACCACAACACATCCCCAGGGAAAATCCAAGGGCCCCTTACAATCTTTTTTGAAAGTTGGACATACGAGAGGGTATT
The DNA here is from genome assembly GCA_027924585.1 of Larix kaempferi. NCBI lineage: Eukaryota > Viridiplantae > Streptophyta > Pinopsida > Pinales > Pinaceae > Larix > Larix kaempferi. The sequence goes on along the minus strand of BSBM01000202.1, from coordinate 5,918,611 downwards.
TTTTGTATTATTTACTTACTCAACCATGTTTGAGGCCCTATGGGCCGTCTTTGGTGTGAAAAACACTCATATCCAAATTATTTAGGGCCCAGGGCCCAAATAATTTCATCCCCATATCGTAGCTCCTGAGTTATGAAACATTCATTTAGGTCTCAATCCTCTTCTTTCACCCTCTAAGCATGTTTACATTTCAAATCACGCGTGGCTTTTCCCAGGGTGTGATCCTTGCAGGTATGATGTAGGATGCTACTGCTCCCCCCTTAACCCCATGATCTCTTTGTTGGTTGTGGAGCCTAATATTCCAGTTTCATAGATGATGTTGTTTCAACCATGTTTGTACCTCAGGTTTGGTTACCAGCATAGACCCAAATCCTAGGCTCTATTAAGCGCCGAGAGGGATCAAATTCCCCGAGGTGCAAACCTCTCCTTGAATAGCTCCTTGAGTGCAATACCTGAGCCACCTAATCCTAAGCTCTAAAGTCTCTAGTTTAAGTGTCATATTTACTTTTTACTTTGCATTATTCTTTTTTGTTTATGGCGGACATAATATTTATTACTTTTTACTTTATATTATTCTTTTTTGTTTGCTTTGTATTATTTTGTTACTCGACAGACACTCTAAAGTCTCATATTTACTTTTTACTTTGTATTAAAAGTAAAAATTAAAGTCTCTAGTTTAAGTCTCATATTTACTTTTTACTTTGTATTATCCTTTTTTGGTTATGGCTGACATAATATTTACCACCTAATCCTAGGTTCTAAAGTCTCTAGTTTAAGTCTCATATTTACTTTTTACTTTGTATTATTCTTTTTTGTTTATGGCCGACATAATATTTATTACTTTTTACTTTGTATTATTCATTTTTGTTTACTTTGTATTATTCTTTTTTGTTTACTTTGTATTATTTTGTTACTCTACAAACACTCACATGTTACAAGATCTCCCTCATACTGGGCTGTAGAGCGCCTCTCGGTGCAATGATCCCAGCATGCGCAACGGGGGGTCCAGGGGCCAACGGGCCCTGAAAGAATTTTTTTTATGGTTTGTTTTTGATAGATGAAGATGACATCAAAACTACATTTCGGATTAGTAAACAAAACTGCGCACACGTTATTAGCGTGTGCCCGTTATTAGCACATGTATTTAAAACTATGTGCACACGTGTATAAACACAATCAATTAATGGTGTAAACGTACAAACACGCGTGTGCCCAAATTTTGTCCACGTCAACTCACCAACGTGGACGATCGGTATTGCCGAAGCAGGGGTGCGTACGCGTGTTTGAATGCGTGTGCGTGCCCTTGTTTTTTTTCCACTCGCGCGGTTCCATTGTGGCCTTTTTGGGTACCAGCTTCGTGCAGGTACCCTTAAGTTTAAAGAGAAATTGTGGTTCCACGAAAATTTAGCTATTAAGAGAAAACTAAGATACTATAAGGAGGTCATCAACCATAATTTGGAAGATCGGAAATATCTCTAGATAGTAACTAACTTTCAAAGAAGAAAATTAATATAGCCAAGATTACAACGAACTCCCATGAGCTTCATAGCAAAACAGGAAGGAGGTCATTAACCCTAATTTGGAATATTAGCGAGATAATAACTAGTTCAAAGAAGACAATTAATATAGCCAAGATTAGAACAAAATCCCATGAGCTTCATAGCCAAGATTAGAACGAACTCCCTTGAAAATAACTTTCTCTTAGAGTGCCCTACTTACACCCACATTAGATATGAGTTTCATAGTATTTACTACAATACAATCCTTGCTAACCTCTTAACTTGTCAAAATTATAGTGAGATTGGAAACCTTCTTACCAAGCTTTTTGAGCATAGGAACAAAAGTTTAAAGCAAACCAAGTAATAACCTTCTTAAGGTCCGATAAATCAAAGTTAGTCTCAGTAGACATTCATCATCATCATCATCATCATTTAGCCTTAAATTATTATAAATTTATAGAAGGCGCAACACACTTGGAAGTATGAAGATTTAGTACAACTTAATTCCTTGGAAATTTGAAATAATTACGTCGATAGGCGTTATTTCCCGAGGGTCGTTTTGAGGAACACTGTTCCTCTTCGTCATCCCTCTATCCAGTAAAAATGTGCCATGTGTATATCGAATAAAATTTGGCCACGTGTATCCTAGCTGTCACGCTCATCATCTTCTAGCGTGTTCCTGAAGTTGTTTAGTTTGCCCAGCTTTTCTTCCCTGCCATAGCTTTTATGCCGTGTTGTTGATGTTTTCTCGTCTTCTTCTGGCGTGTTCATGAAGTCTTTTGGTATGGCCATCTTCTGTTCCCCGCCATACATTTTCCGGTGTGATGTTGAAGCTTTCATGATATGCGAGGAAGAAACAACCTGCAGATGGGAGTGCTGTCTAGAATCGAACTCGTGGTTCTGGTGGTGACTTGCCTCGCCTTCAAAGTCACAGAGAAAGGCTTCTGGATCTATGTCTACAACCACGCAGTAAGTTGAGTGCCATAAACACATGGTTTTATTTAGGATTTTCGGTCATTGAGGATTTTATTTTTCTTACCTATGCATTTTGATAGTTTGTTTCTTGTTTCTGGTTAGTTCAAACCCTAAAGCAATTTCAAAGCCATCCTTTTGGCTTCAATTTCTAGTGCATGGTATGAAAATTGGCGTGTCCAAATCTCAAAAGTCCATCTCTCGAATCTCCAAAGTCGGGCTTCATTTCCCAGTGGGTCATTTTTCCAGATTTCTTAAGGTCAGAAAGTATGCAGAGAGAGTTGGAGGGGGCGCTCCAATTTATCTCGCAGTTATTCTTTGAATATCTTATTGCTGAGATAAATCATTTATCTTCTTTCAACCATTTTTTCTTTCTGTTATTGGTTTTTGGAACTGTAAAAATAGGGCTTCTGTCGGCTTTTCTGCTGTTGAACCAGGTTTCAGTGTTTTTCTTGCATATTTTGGAGTTGGCAGGTAACGCGTCCAGGGATAACAAGAAGTCAAGGATTGTGCCATGCCACATACAATTGGCCATTAGAAATTATGAAGAAATTAACAAGCTTTGGGGGGATGTAACTATTGCTAGCGATGGAGTTTTACCCATTATTCACAATATCCTCCTGCCAAAAAAGGGTGGAGCCTCTGCAAAGGGTGTTGTCACCAAGGAGAGCTAGGTGAAGTACTTTGCTTGGATCCTTGTTAGTAATGGTGTTCTTTAACACCACCACTTCATCTGTGAATATTTGGCTTCCTTCGGATTTTAACCTTGCATGCAAATGGTACTACTGTTTCTATATTGATGTTATTTAGCATAAATGAAAGAAAAAGTAAAGCTCTGCTTGGCTTGCAAATCCAGTAATTAGGCCAAGCAGCTACACTGTGCAAGTTATCTTCAAGTCGTCAAGACAATTTAAATCCTTGTTCACACCCCATTCATGGGATTCTCATCTTTCGTTTAGGGGTGTTTGAACCTGGGCCTTATTGTACTTGACTGATTAATTATAATTTGAGATATATTGGGCATTTATGCATATACGGTTTATTTGTTTACTTAAAAAGAAATATGTTATTTTAATTATAGGGTGACTTGATTTTGTATATGAGGCATAACAAATGGTTTTTTTTGCGGGCCTTGGTATTGATCAATTGTTTTTCTTTTGAATATTGGAATTCGGTATTAGATAAAAGTAAGCATGAGATGGGAGGATTATGAAGAAGTTAATCCTGGCATTCCTTCCCTTGTGATGCAGTATGAAGGTACATTTTCCTTGTAATACAGGTACATTGAAAATTTCTTCCTCAAGTCAAATGCAACACAAGTGTAATGGGAATATTTGATTGTTGCTACTTACTATATTCGATTTTGGTCTATCTCTTTGTGCTCTGCTCTCCAGAAGGGTACAATTAGGGCTAGACCTATGAATGGGGTAGAGAAAGACTGAGATGGTTAGACCAAGGGATGAATTGGACAAATGTTGGTTTCTCCCAGTGCAATCGAATTTTCTTTCTCAAGGAATAGGGTGACCATGAAATGGCCATCTATCCAGGTAAAAGATGTACAGATTGGTAGCCATTTGTGATTGGGAGAGCCATGATCACTATGAAGAACTGCCATTTGTGATTGGTAGCCTGGCCTTGCTCATTTGTTTGGTAGGTATTTTGAACTTTGCATAAGGTATTTTTGAACTGTGCATAAGCCATAGAAGCATATGAAATGTAGTAGGAATGTTCTTTTGTGCTCTTTTGTTGCCATGCCCCTACTCTTTTGTTTCATATGTATTTTTGAGAAAATTAGTATGGATATCCTTATCTTTCTTGAAGGAATCATAATATGTGGTGCCATTTTCCTTCTCACAACGATCTTTATACCACTCAAGCTCTGCCATAATACATTGTTTCTCGCTTAATTCAATTGCTAGCTTAGCAACGTTTGTCTTGTGCTTGTTTTCAATGTCTCTTGTTGTTTGTAGGGCAATTGGTGCATCAACATGCTGCACAAAGTTCACATCACCAATTCAAAGATCACATTTCACGCATCAATTAGTATAAGAAAAGAACAAAATTAAATTAAGAAATGTTTATGCTAATCTTAGAAAATAAGAAACTAGCAGAACTTTTAGACAAGCTGAGATAATAGCCTTTTTTTCGAAGATCAAGAAAGTTCATTATTTTTTATATAATCTGATCATTGCATAAAGCACCATATCTGATCATTGCATAAAGAACCAAAGAACAAAGTAGAAAATAACAAATTCCAGTAAACACTGCCAGTTCATCATATTGCAATCTTGGTGCCATCACGGCAGGTCCTTTATATCCCAGGTGGGGAGATAGTTGTGTCTAAAATAGTCCATAAAGCTTCAAGATATTTTACTTATATAAAAACTAAATACACAACAAAAACAGTACATATTTTTATTTTGTATTCTTCCAACTTTTAATAGAAAAAGGAAATGACCAAAGTTGAGTATTACCTCAGCTCCAACACCAATAGCTTCTAGCTACAATCAAATTCCTATCTTGTAAGAGGATTCTGTATCAGGAGTTGAACTTCTTCTTCCACTTGTATACTTTTCTATGACACATGTTTCAAAACAGAACCATAACCTATATGCTCCTGAAAACAACCCTATCTATTATCACGAGTGTTTTCATTGCTTTTCATTGACAAATGAAGAATTTTCAAAACCACCTCAGAATTATCAATACAAGCTATGCTCTCGACTGAACAAAACATGTAAGTGCCAAAAGGTCTATATGGGCTTCTCTTGATAACCCAATCTAACTCCCTTGGAGAGTCAAGCTCGTAGTTTGCTACAGTACAAGTATACTGCATGACATTATTGTGAAGAGTTCTCCAAGCATCTTGAATAAAAGAGTCAGCTACAATTTCATTATCATTAGCCATTATGCCTTGCCAATAAGGAAAAATAGCTATCAAGCTCTCAGCAATTGAATCAAATGGTGCAAGGAGCATTCTAGGAATGATATCATGCTTGGAAACCACGTGACAAAAATTTCCTTCCCAATTTTCACGACCAACTACTTCAAAAAGTCCTACATCCCCCACTAAAGGACATCCAAATGTTATACAAAAGGGAGAGCTTTGCCTCAGCCTCTTTTCCAGTACCCATAGTGTGGCCAAGCCACCAAAGTTGCAACTGCCCCTCCTAAGGAATGACCCACAAACATAATAGGTTTGAGTTTCCTTTTTGTTGAGTCCGTATATATCTGTATTTGTTTGATCATTGGAAATATCAACACAATGTTATTTTGCCTCTTTTTCAAAAATTTTGTCTCCAATAAGTGAAAAAGCAATCCCTTTTCAAGCCCCCTTTTTTTTATGAAAACTAAGATCACCCACTCCTGAAATATGAATTAATTTACCATTGCTTGAAAATCTGTATTCTCCATAATTTGCAGGAACAACTCAAGAGCTCCAAATGGACAAGAGTTGGTTGATCGTCATTACCCTTGAGGCAACCAAAGAAGATATTGTTGTCAGTTTGTATATTTCCCTCTCCATATTTTCTCTCTGTGACAATGAAGCCTTCTATTTTATGAAATGAAGGAAAGGCGACATATGCAATGTCTTCATACTCATTCACACTATAACTTCCTGAGTTGTTGGCAAGACATGACTCTTCCCAAGCCTTGGACAGTATTCCGCATGAAACAAGGAAAGTTGCAATCTCCTGACCAGCAGTGAACCTGCAACAACATTTCTGTAAATTAGCATCAAAGACCACCTTAATAGATCTGCCATTTCTAGGATCAAATTCCCATTCCCATTCCTTATTACGAACCAGACCATTATCTACCACAACCACATTCAAATTACAAAAGAATTGTAATCATTTTACCACTTCAAAAACAAACAACAACTATACAGAGCTTACTACACTAAAAAAAAATGATCTTTAAGTCTTTAACATCCTCCAACATATAGAATCTATGTTACACTGCTCAGTCCGAAGGGACATTAGTCCTACAAACCTTACAAATGCTTACGATTTTTTTTTTATGAATATGTGAAGCAACCCATGCTTAATAGGAAGCGATGTTATGACTGTAGATGTTGAGGTACATACCAACAGCTTGAATTAGCTATATTTTGTGTATGATGTTCTCATGAGTATTATACTATTCATGTTTTAGCGGTTTCATGGCAGACATTGGTGGCAGCTTTGTATCAGTTGCAATGTATTTGGGATCCACCTTTGTATAACTCTAGATTCTGGATTGTTGTCTCTCGAGTTCTTATTAGCGTACAATCCAACGATTGACATTATAAATGTTTTATATAGTAATGGCAATTGTGTCACTCTGAACCCTTACTAAGCTGTACCCTGCCCGAAACAGGTGAAGTTCTACTCGTTTGAAGTCATTGTAAATTGCTATATTTACTATGGAGCAAGTTTCATACAACTCAAACTTCGTCAAAAGTAATTTGTACCGTGTTTGAGAAAATGCATATTGTCTCAAGCTTCCCATTAGTCACCTCAGTTGCAAGAGAAAGTGGATGCTTTTTTTCTCACATCTTACATGCTATGTTTGGATTGCACAATAATAAGATTTATGTGATATGTTCTATGTGACTAACGATGTGATTTACTTGGTTGGATGAAGCAGCCTGCATACATTTTGCAGCAATCTCGTCAAACCTAGAAACAATGTGCCACTCATACATCCCTTAATTTATAAAGTGCCAACAACGTATGGTTCCCCATCCTTTTTGGCATGCTCCAAATTATGGCAATTTTGTGTCTCTCTGTGGAGGAAAGCCATACAATTGGAACATGCCTTTTCCACCTCTGTCTGATATTATTAATTTGGTAGGATCATTACCAAGAACTGTTTCTGTTTCGAGTACTGGAAATAGTGGATCTACAGGCAATAATTCAGCATTCCTTGCAGGACAGAAACATAGGCTTGATAGCTTTTGGTGCTTTTAATAGTAAAAGTGCAAAAGGAAAAATGACTCTTATATGGATTCTAGGAGGAAGCATCCCTCACACCAGTAGGTAGCTCAGCAGCAAACTTCAACAATCATTAAGGTATAACTTTATAATCTATTATTGGCATGGTCCATTATCTATTCTGGAAGCAACGTCGTTTTTCTCCGCATTTTTATTATTCATAAGCTTTTTTTCATGCATTTGTTTGCAGCAAGGATCACCTAGTTTTCGATTTTCTACTGCACAATCTGGAGTTGGAGGAGCAAATTCTAGCACTGCTTGTAGCACAAGAAATACTATCTCTTTCGGAAATGCAGTAGGATTAGGAACTGCCCCAGGTGGTGGAACTGGAGGAGGTTATATCAATTTAGCAAGCATATGTGCAGAACTTTACATGGCTATGATACCATCATACCACAAAATGGTTATCCTTCCATTGTCAATACACATGCACATTTTGGAGCCACATTCAATGGAACTTGCAATCATATTGCATAGCAACACGCAGCACCATTTTTCAACGGCCCCTTTTACGCAACACAATTGTTACATCCACCACAGTCCCTACCTCAACCTCAACCAATTGCTAATGATTTCCATTTGAAGTACAAGTTTCCACTTTACTCTCAGGATGCAACAGATATTGGCTCAGGTTTCACACAAAGGGTACTTTCTCTAAAGTCACTAGGTAGTTTATAAATAGGGCATGAATTTGCAAATCTATAGCTACCAATCTTGAAAAACTAAAAATGTCAATGGTTTTGCACTTTAAAGCCTTTTAGTTATGTTTGGTAAATCAGTTCAATTCCTGCTGCATTCAAATTCCTTTTCCTTTCCTAGAAGTGGGATCATTGCTACTTGTTCCTACAAATTTATACCATGAGCTTCGAGATTCCAAATGTGTTTTACTCCCTCCCATTGATTTTTTGGAATAAATAGAGAATGCCCAAATGCACTGCTTGGAGTTTGCTTTGTCATTAGACTATATTTGTATTGAATCTTGAAATTAGTTATTATGATGAATATGTTTCTTTCATTTAAGTATTAACCAAATATCATCAAGAAGATCCTACATGCATTCTTATGCTCTTTCCTATCTAGGTAAGTAGTGTGTGCATCCTTGCAACATTAGACAACTTCTTCAAGGACATGAGCATGTTTGAATTTCATGGTAGTTGTTTGATCAATCCTATGGAAGAAACAAAAGGTGACCATAAAGGTATATTGAACATAGACAATAGAATAAATTTCTGCAGAGGAGGTGATAAAGAAAATTAAATTTGTAGAGGCATTAATAGAGTGCTTGGTATAATTCACACCAGTTGCATCCAACATTGTTGCCCATTTCTCATGGTAAGAATGATTTCTATAACTTGGAATGAATTTGAGATAAGTTTTCTTTTGTTCTATTTTATTCCATGTTCATTTTATCATTGAGATTTCAAATGCTTAGCAGGCCATAAGATCTATTCTTGTTGTGGCTAATAAAGGCCGAAAATTTCAGCCAGGATATACACAAACATATCATGGCATTTCTGTTTGTAAAATTACAACAATTTATTGTTTGTTCCTATGTCTAACAACATGCTTGAATCTACTATCATGAAAATTACAGTGGATACTAATATGGTTCAGTTTAAGCTGAAGCTTCAGGTTGTTCTTCCACGATGGATTGATATTTTGTAATATTCTATAGCCAGTGATTTCTAAGTCTATCTCGATTCTTGCTAATGATTCAACAAATAGATCATTCGTTACCTAAACTATTATAGTATGTCCTTTATGCAGCACGTGTTTCTTGATCAAAGACCATATCTACAAAGGATGGTAAGCTATATATTAGGCACAAATCCAGCCAATGCAGCTCATTCAACTTCCCTAAAGTGTGTTCTAGAATTTATAGAAGATGTTATCGATAAATTGGGAATTTCCATTATGGATAGCCTCCCCAGCCACCGTGATCTACAAAGCTTTGAATACTTTATAAATAGGCTCAGTGCAAGAAACTTTGAGGCAGCAATTGCACATGTAAGGCTTTGATTTATTTTCATGTGGGGCACCTAAGATCTTATTTGAAAAAATTTAACATTTACATGTATTCCTTAAAAAATTTAACATTGGCATATTTTAGAAATCAAGTGAATAAAAACACTTTCTAATGCTTTTTATGAGGACACTAACATTATCATTGATGAATTTATAACTGTCAAATTTCAAGCCTTCATGCACACTATGATCTTTTCATACCATACCTCTTCATTACTGAGAATTGTTTTATTATGTGTCTTGAATTGTAAAGTGGTTCCTTGAATAATCACATTTGAGACTTTGTAGCCTTGAAAATGGTTGTTTACATATTGATGGTAAAAAGCTTGAAAGAATTCTATATATTTGTACGGATTTTTATATTTTTTGTTCTATAAATATGGATGTTGTTTGCGAAATGAAGATGTTATAGATGTTAAGGGTTTATAAACTTAGGCTACATATTGATGGTAAAAAGGTTGGAAGCATTCTATATAGTTGTACGATTTATATTTGTACGATTTTTTATATTTTTTTTCTATAAATATGGATGTTCTTTGGTAAATGAAGATGTTCTAGATGTTAAGGGTTTATAAACTTAGCCCATTTCTATAGAATTCAATATGCAAGCAACAAGATTTATGACTGTTGCAATTCACAAATTATTTACCTCTTTTACCATACCTATAATAAATATTACTATGTCAATGGAAATAGAAATGGAAATCCTGAAGGAACAATTTTACCAAGATAATTGCTTGCTTTGTTAGGCCTTTTAGTATGGTTTATTTGATGGTTTTGCACCAAAATATAAGAGCATATTTTGTGAAAGAAACATGAATTGAGGGAATAATATGCCGGGGCTGGTACTTTTGTTTGTAAGTTTATTGGGATATGTCAATACATTCTATGGAACTATAGAACCGGCTCACATAGTAATGCTAATGCTTGGTCTTAATAAGAAAACTTCCATGTCATATCTCCTTTAGTTTGCAAAAGTAGTTTGGCATTTAAATTTTTACATAACGTGAAGTGATGTCGCATGTTAAATCACGCGAGCTTGCTAGGGTATGCAAACTTTTGGTGGTATTGTTTGATTAATACGTCCTCTTTCATGTGGATTTGTTTTATGGTTTTGAATCTTTTCAGATTTTTTTGGTATCCTCCTTAGTGGCAAGAAGTAGAGTGCCCCATCCATTATGCCACAAGCTTGAGAGTTGCTTAAAAAAGAACACCTTTATACCTTGTAATTAAAATCTTTAAGCTTATAATTTTGAACCAAAAACAAATTTACTATACAAGGTTAGGTCTAAATGATGTTTAAACTTTTGTCCATGCACTTCCTTGGTATTAGTTTCCCTTTTTCAGCCATTTCACCCTCCAACAACAATTCAACAACAATTTATCAGTGTATTATTGCACCTTCTCAAGATTAATAGATCCTTTATACATTGTAACTAAAATCTTTAAGGTTATGATTTTGAACAAAAAAACAAAAACTTTACTTTAGAAGGTCAGGTCTACACAATGTTTAACCTTTTTCTCATGCACTTCCTTGGTTTTAGTTTCCCCTTTCCAGCTATTTAACCCTCTAACAACAACTTATCAGTGTATTATTGCACCTTCTTGAGGCAATTGCTGGTTGTAAATTACTTGGAGTGCAGTTTATAAGGCGGGTAGAAGGACTAGGTGCATAACGGAGGTGTCATGCATGAAAAGTGCTATTGCATACAGGGAGGATTTTGTATAAACTAACTGTAATAAGTACTATTGAATGTGTATAAAGGGTGGATTTCGGATAAACTAATAATGATAGTTGGAAGTTTATACTGTCTAGAGGGTCTCTTTCCTGAGAGAGTTGGGTCATCGCCATTTCAGAAAATAGCAGAACAGAACCACGAATCTTTCAAAAATAATTGAACAAAATAGAAAATGCTGAATCTCATCAAATTTTCAGCAAATAGAAAAAACAGAACTAAATAAATTTGCAGAAACATTCAGCGTTTTAATCACTTAATTCCCAAGCTAACTACCAAATTCACAAAATGTCTTGAATAAAGTTTCAAGAATGCCACAAAAGCATAACGCATCCTATACGCTCAACCACAAAAATTTATCTACCAATCTCCTGATAGTCAATAACAACATGGAAGGATTCGCTCGCCTGCAGCATGACATCTTCTACATCTTTCAAAGACAAAACGAATTCAAACATTTGATGAAGTCATGGAAATGGAATACGATGAACAAACTGTAGTAATTACCAGTAACAAGAAAGCGTCTGCAAAGAGCGCATGCACCTGACGCACTTAAAACGTCATGAAATCGCATGGAAGTAGATATCGAAATTTTTATTTCAGAAGAAGTTGGAACACAAAAAGATTAACCAGAATTTTCATATGAAAAGGAAAGCTGGCGGTATGGCTATTACATTTGGCTATTACAATCACCTCAAATACTGTCTGGATTTCCCTTGGTATGGTATCGATTACAAAGGTGGGATTCCCATAGGAATATTTAGCAATGGACGCATCATCTCAAACCAACCGTGGATGGATGCACTATGCACAAAATGTTGCCACGTTACAACCAAAACTCAATTTCTAGATGGAGGAATTAATACAATGTCATTAAATACAAATGTGTGGCCCAACATATTTGCAATAACTTTGATGTGTTAATTTTCAACCACTATTAAGGCTAAAGCATAAATATGATTCACAAACTTTTTGACAAATTTACACTATACAACAGATTTCAAAATACATTAGACAAACTTGCCTACTAATCTTAGTCTCAACTACCCTTACAAAACATATACTTGTTAAAAATAAAAACAAACATCAAAAAACTTAAACTTGTTTGTGCATTTTCCATCATTGTCAATGCCAAACTTTGTATAAAAAATACTTTGTCTTCTTCATCTTGACTTTCTTCTTCAACTTCAATGTTTTCTATGATTTTTCAAATCTACTATTTTCAGTGTTAACTGAAAAATCTTATTCAATCTATTTTTTATTTCTCAAACTTTCCTTCATACTTTGAGCTTCAAGTTCAATTTTCAGCTTTTTCAAATTACATATGGTGGGCACATTAGAATCCCACATGCTATCTTCAACTATCCTAGAGGATTCAACCTATTCATTAAGCTATTGCCACAAAATCAGTTGATAGTAGTACCTGATCCCTTCACGATTCCATATCGTAAAAATTTCATTCACAAAATTTTCATCAAATTCTTCTTCTTCAAATTCATTTTGTTCAAGAACATTCATGACATATTCTTCAGTATCTACAACTTCAATGCTGCCATACACATCATCACAAACATGTCTTTCAACTTCAATTTCTTCAATTATAATCATTGTCATTAAACTAATATGGTCTTCATCTACATTCTTTACTTCTCTATTCAACACTCTTTTTGTTGATTTCAACTTTATATCAATTTTCAACATTTATTCAAGGACTTCATTATCATCCATATAGAGTTTTTCATCAACTCCTACTAATTCTAAAATTTTCTCTTCAATATTCTCTACAACTTTAGTTGTTGTCTAAATTTTCAATTCTTCAATAACATTGTTGTCATTTCCATCTTCCTTATATTCAATTGAAAGTGAAATTTCTACACCATTAAACATATTAAAATCACTTTGATTTCCTTATGAAGTTCAATCTTTTCAGCTTCATTCAAAATTTCTTCATCATATTTCGACTCTTTTTCAATTTCAGTTTCTTCTTCAGTTGTCATGATTTCTGCAAAAAATTCTTCAACTGAATGTGCTTTAGAACCAAATAAATAATTATGAAGGTTATCCAAATCTTTCATGTCTTCATGAGGTTTATAGAGCTCAACCTCACGATCAACAACAATTTTCTCCTCAATTTTAATTTTACCTTTGTATTGTGTTGCAGCATCTACAAGACTTCTTTCTTCTTTCATCAAAAAATTGCCTCCATTGTTTCCCTCTTTTTATCCATCTTCAGTCTTTTCTTTTGTTTCAGTAGGAAGTTCATTAACCCCATCACAATTCTCAACACTGTCCATGACATCTACACCAAAAATATTATTATCAACACCTTGCAACTCAACTCGATGCTAATCGGTGTTACTCCCCCTTACATAAAATTATATTCTCAAGCATTCCAGACTTCTTTAGAATTGGTTGCATCTCCAATATTGGGTAAAATTCTCTTAGTCAAACCTTGTTGAATGACAAACAATGCAATAATATCATTGTTCCTATTATCCATGAGCTCAATCTTTTGACCTTGGGGAAAGGCCTCATATGTTGTTTAGTTTGGGGATTCCTTAAATCCATTTTCAACTAAGCTCAACACTCTTTCAGGACAAAACACTATTTTCATTTTAATAACCCAAACTTCATAATCATTACTTGACAAAACTAGAATTGCCAACAAATCATGATAAATTTCTTAGTCTTTGCCTCTACTGCAAGAGACAAATGTTCATATACATAACTGTGGTAATCGAATTCCTTTTTCTTGGCAATTTTGAGTCTTCTACTCTTTTCCATATATATCCTAGGTTCTCTTCCTCATCCATGGCTACTACTGAAAATGCATTGAGCTTATGCTCTTCTTCAAGATACGGCCTTCTCAAGTTTCATCAGTGGCATCACTCTCACACAAATCCTGAATTGGAACTCACATTGAGGCTTTATTTCATGATTTACAACCCCACATAGTATTCATGTATAAAAGGGGTTCTCCAAGTACAAACAGGGCTACATATTCACCGACAGACAAAGCATATGTTTCATGGTTTCAACAAACAACAATGAAACCTAAATGCAAAACGCAACCTCGAAAATCAAATTCTGTTGTGAAGGAGTTCTTGTAACATCATATTGGCCATGAGAAGCCACCTTCTCTTTGAGCACTACCCGACTTTGGATTTTTTTTTACTTGCGCAGCTACGTTGAACTCACTAACATAGTCTGGAGTAGTCACAAAGACGACTCTACCTTTCACTATTCACTTGTGACTTTAGCCCTTGTCATCCATGCGTGGTCAACAAGTAGGATTCCTCTCGCATCAGTTAGCTTTATTCACATGAGGATCTTCCCTCCTTTCTCAAAAATAAATGTGGCTTCCACAAAATCTTACTACTATATAGGTCGTTCACACTCCGCCGGTCACAAACTCTTCACCATCCTTCATCAACACACCATAGGTGACTTACAGCTTCAAGATTTAAGGGTTTAAATCCAGTCGACCTTGCTCTTATTGTTAAAAGAAAGTTGACCCCACACAACAGTTGACCCCACACAACCCATTGCTCTTACTAATGACAAAGACCAATTCTACCACAGGTAGATTCAGGACCCACTCTCCAGCTCGCTCTTTCTATACAGACTGAGATAGAACCCTACAGCACCACTAAGCCAACATAAGAGCAAATTTGAGGTATAAAATGGGCCTCCTAAGGAAAATAATAAAATAATAGTTATAAATTTTGAAGGAAAAGAGACAAAAGCTATTTTTTCGTATTTTCAACTTATCTCCTTGTGGTTTTACTCAAATTTCAAGCGAAATCACTCGTTGGATGTATAATTCAATTCCCACACTTCATACTTTTGATGGACCCAAACCCATGAAAAATGAGAAATACATAACAAAACGTGCTACTTTCAGGTAACATGTTTTGTTATATATTTCTCATTTTTCGTGGGGTGGGGTCCATCAAAAGTATTCAGTGTGTGTACTTGTTGGATGTGGAATTGAATTATGCATCCAACAGTTTCACCTACTTAAAACTTGAGTAAAACCACGAGATAAGTTGAATACACTAATTAAAGAAGTAGTTTTTTATGACAAATATACCAAGTCAACCATTATGGTTGAATCACTTTCTTCAAATTTTATTGGTTCTTGAATTCCAATGCATCAATGACTCGTTTTCTTAGAAGGCCTATTTTAGACCCCAAATTTTCTCTAATGTAACTCTGTCACAAGATTTCCTAAAATGCCATACCACACCAGATTACCTTATTTTCTCTTATGGGTCCTTTACATTCCGGTAAGAGCTCTCAAAAAGTGTGAGATAATCTACGGGAAGTTCCACTCTACCATGTCAAAGAAGGAATGGATTTTTGTTTATGGGATCTCTATTCTATTCTAATATGCAAGTCGTGTCCAGGCTCAGACGAAAAAAAGGGAGTTGTCACCACTATCCACAAGGAGAGTCTCCAACAGGTATATGCTGTAAATTTCCAAACTGTAGGATAACCTAGTAGTCACATAGTATGGGGATGAGACAACAGATGGATGCCACAGGAGGAAGTCATAGCTTCATAAGGCATGGCACTGATTCAGTAATATGAACTTCGGATTTGGATTTGCAATGCAAAGAACGGGGGGAACTCGTGGGCAGAGGCTACAACAAGCTCACAATTTGATACCAATTGTGAGGGCACAACAGAGAGAGAGTAGGAAAAATGCTAGAACAAAACCATGAAAAATAACCCAGTCGATAACAAATTTCATTAATCAAAATAAATTATACACGGAGGAATTTTTGTCACTGAAAAAGACAACGGACTGTGACCTCATCGAAATTTATCACTGGGTTTTGTGACCCATTGTCACTTTATGAAGTGGATTTCATAATCCTAGGATGGGTCCATCGAGGCAACAACTCCAGCCTATCATTGATCTACTCAAACCATGGATGGATGCGCTATGCACAAAATGCTGCCACATTGGAACCGAAATTCAATTCTCTATATGGGGGGATTAACACGATGTCCTTCATGAATTAAATACAAATCGCGACAAGAGAGATTTGCAATAACGTTGATGTGGTTGGAAATTAATCTTAACATACATATTATATTTAACAATATTATATAAATCGAATACTTTGTTCATCTTCAGGTGTCAAATAAGGTACTCTGGTGCATTGCCTCCAATAGCAAAACTATTGATATTTCTTCATACAAATTTTGAAACATGAACTACTAGTAAATAGTCACTCTATAGATTAGATTCTAGCAAAAGTATTATAACTGAAAAAGGACTAGAAGAAGAGAGCATGTAAATACTTCATATAACTACCATTTGATACAATTTTGTAGGGACCAAGTGTTTATTGGAAGAAGAAACACCTCCTTAGAGAGAGAATCTATTATCTGGTTATTATATATATACATGTATGATGGAGGCATCCTAGATTAAATTATACAAAGATATTGTTTCATCCAACAAAGCTTGCAATGTATAAATTCTCATTTGAAATTTATCCAATATACAATTAAGAACCACTTGAGAGTCCCCATAGAACTAGACAAATGTCAAACCATTTTCAACAGTAAGGTATATAACAAGTTTTAGAGCCCTGAGCTTGGCAAAGTTGTGTGTTCCTTAACCAAGGGTAGGCTTAAGTCTATAAAAAACAGTATCAGAAATATGAATAATGCGACATGACCCTACAATCAAGGAGTCTCTCTAGAATTCCCTATCAAAGAATTCCCAAGGCTTGGTTTTGAATATGACCATATTAAGCTCAAGATAAGGGCATAAATTGGAGGGTTGAACTTTGCTGTAACATCCCAAAAATTCGTAAATTTTAAAAAATTTCCTAGCCATTAAAGTTAGCATTAAATGTTGTGTGAAAGTAATAAATGTCTAATAATAAATGAACTCGATAATAATTTAATTACAACATGTATTTATGTTTAAATATTTTTAATTGTCTTGTCGACAATTAAATGCATTAATAATCCTACATCAGGTGTAACTATCGTAACTTATTAGTTAGTATCGTCACTTGTTGATCTATGCATTCTATACCAGATGGAACATAGTATTGCGATACTATAACTATAACTTATGAAATTATTGTATTTTAATATGGTGCATGATATTTATGTTATAGCTCTACATGCAGCTGCGATCATAATATAACTTGGTTGTACTTTGTGTTAAGGTCTGATAGTTGGTACTTATGATATTATTTACTTATTGGTAAGTTGTTTATGTATAATTTACTTCTTGTTGGCAGTTGGATTTTGAAGTACGATTCTGAGGCTTACTTAGCTTTAAGCTAAAGCATCGTCTCTCTAACTGTCCAGGTTACAGGGTGCATACTTCTGGTTTGATCAGATGGTGAGATGTTTTCTCTTGGCCTTATGTGAGAATATCGCAGACCCTAACTTTATTAAAGGAGTGACTATGTACGTTCCACACCAAGGATTACAAATACACAATAGTTCAATAATTGGCGTGCGAAGTTAAAAAAATGCATTAAGGTCCAAGGTGACCCAAGCGATTCTTCATTGATCTAGTTTTAATGAACTCACGCTAGTGTGAGAGTCTACAACCTTAGAAAAAGACAATGGATAAGTTCTTAACCTATTAGTTGACATATTAAATCCATTGTAAAGGTGACTTTGGTGTTTATAACTTCGAGGTATTCGAATTGTTATGGTTTAACTATGTAATAGTGGGTCGTGCATTTCCAATCGGCGCTATAATCAAATGTGTAAATGAAACTATGTTGAAACTATAGTAAAGTGGGTCTTTGTAACACTATCAACGTAGTGGTAGCTGGCACATTTATGAGCTTCACGTGGGTTTGCAATTAATGGTTCTCAGGTTTAACAAAACCCTATAGCTAAACAATCGGGGTTTGGTCTTCTTGGCATTTGTTGTTGTTTGTCGTGGAGGAGAGAGGGCAGGTCCTCTCTGCTACCGGGGTTTCGCCTTCTGCAAGATACCAGTAAAAGTTTGTTACAGTTGTTTAGTGGTGTTTTAATGTGGCGAGGTCGTGCAATGTAACAACGATCAGGTTTTACTCCTGACCAAGGTTCCAATCCTATAAGGTGAGTGCTAACAGGTTTAACCTTCGTCATTTACACTAGCAACTTCCAGCTTCTAAATAAATGTTGTTTTTAATCCTCATTATGTTTTAATGACAGGGAAAACGGTCAAAGCTTACGGTGTTTAGACTGTGCAAGAGCGTGGAACCTTGCCTCCAATGGTGTGGAACCATGGTAAGCCTCGGTCTCAATACCCAGCGGTCTCCTTTGTCAGTGAAGGGAGGTCGATACAGCTTTTAGGTTGTTCATCTATCAAGTTGATTGTTTTTAGAAAAGAATGTAAGCCGTGGGCAAAGTTAGGGTTTAACAGGCTTAAAGCCTTGCTTGGACTTTCGTCCAATATTGATGTTGGATTTAAAGGGATGAGGTCTCTGAATAGAGAACCCTCGGCAATGTTACTACATGTTTTTCTACAACTTTTGTGAAATGAAAGGATACTGGCTTCTCAGTTTTTAATATTTGTTTTGGTCTTAAAGATACTGTAACAATGTAAAACTATTTGGCTTCTCTTCGTTTCCAAAATATTAATTGGTTATTAATTTGGATAGTTGAATGTTATTTCTTTTATGCCATAGGGTTTTGAATCCTGGAGCTTTCGTAATAATAGGTTTTGTAGTTTGATTGTAATGATTTATAAATAGACCGGGCGAGCTCTTCAATGAGACTCGAACCCTCGGCTTTGGTTTATATTACTTTGTAGATGAAGTGTGTTCTATGGAAGCTCGAATCCCTTAGACTTTTGTTTAGATCCTATATAATGTCATTATATGCAGTTATTGGTTTTTAAAATAAAATAATAAGGCTTTTGGGCCTTCGGACGAGCTATTACAGGCCTCGAACCTGTAACTTAATGTTTCTCCTCAAGGTTTAAAGGATGGAAAAACTTATCTCGGGCATGCCCTCAGTGAGGGTTCGACCTGGGTGATGATAGTTGTTTAAAGGAGGGATGTTGCGATGCACAGGTTGCCATCAAGCAATCTTTTGGATGTAATTTGTAGTAATATTATTACAGTTGAGTTTTTATCGTATTCATTGTATTTTATTGGATGTGGATTATTTAATAATGTTCAATTATGTAAAAAGGGTCTCGGGTGAGTTTACAAGTTTCGAACCCGAACCACAGTATATTAGGTTTGTGAAATATGCATCGGCCAACTCGGCATGCTCCTCCATAAGGCTTACACCTGTGGCCTTCCATTTACTTGTATTTATTTTTATATGTGTTTGTATAAATCCTTGGATAATGTTGAAAGGTAAAAACTCAGGGTTTATCCCATAATTATATTATAACTCTGACTGTACAATAAAAGGGTTTAACTTATATGATAAGTATGAATGTTTTCGATGTATATAATATATAGAGAGTAATAGATACTGTTAATAGTATATGGTGTGTGAATTTCGATATGGAAAAGTAAACTCTAATATAATGAATACTTAGTTATAAAATTAGTATTTTATCCAGGATATTTTTACTAGAACTAAAGCTCTTACTTGATACTTGGTTTATGAAAAAGATTATGTAAATGTTATTTTGCTTATATATATATATATATATATATATATATATTTCATTCGTTTAGTGAATAATACCCTATTCGATGTATAATTGTTAATACAACAAAATGCATAATGTTTAGAGTTCAGCTATCTAAGGTTAAAGTTGGAATTCTGAAATAAAATGTTTGACAGAGTATGGTTCTGTTTTTTGTTTATGAAGCTTATATTGTTTTTAAAGATGCGATTCAACCATAGCATTACTACATAAAATGTATTGTTGGCCTGTACTAATTATTCTAAGTACTCTTCTATTTAGAAAAGTAAACCTAGGTGACCTGACAGAGTTATTGAAGAAATCACAGTAATGACTTAAGATAACAGTATAAACATAAACTACTATACGTTTCTCCATTATTTAGAGATCAAATCAAATCTATGCTAATTAATTCTCCTCCCTGTACTAGAGTACATTGCTGAAATGCGAAAGGAAAAATATAGGGGGACATTTCTATTCATTCTATTCATTTATTGTTCAAATATGATCATTCATAATATTCAGAAATAGTTTTAACAAAACAGAAATCTATTATTTTCTAACTTTCCTGATATAGATGAGATATTTATAGAAAAGCTAATAAGACATTCAACAGTTTCAGAATTTGATAAACAAGTTACAGAAATGAAATGAAATAAAACAAGTAGAACCTGATAATGTAGATAGGGTGGACAAACACCCAAAGAGGCTTGTTCCTCCCAACCTTCTCCACCAGAAGCAGCCAAATCACTTGCTCCCTTGGACCCCCGAGCCTGTTTACTGGACCACTAGGTAGAAGACTCTATGTAGAAGCAAGGCACTCAGGTTGTACTTCAACAATCAATGGAGACTTGCATACACCTCAAAACATCTCCACTCAGCAGAAGTGAAACAAACTTACACTACAACTCAAAACATAGCTTTCCCTCATCGAATGAGTCTTGTGTCCATACAACGGAACCACAAGGTAAATTTTCTCGTCAAAAAAAGTGTGAGCCTCTGCTCAATTCGATGGCTTATAAAAGATGCCTAGGTCTTTTAGTGGTCAGTTTTCAATAAATGAGCCTCAAGCTCCAGTTCCACATTTCAGGGAACTTGACCACAATTTAAGGGAGTTGTCCCATAACAACATCTAGTTATTGAGTTCATGATGCTGCCACTTGTCCATTGCCTTCTACCTTAGATTCCATTCCACCTAGTGGGTCAGTAAACACTCTTTCAATAGTCTCTTTGGGTGAGTGTCTCCTATTTTATTTTATTAAATAATAATATTATGCAATTACAGTCATCCTTGACCACTTGGTCAATATAAAAATTTACAATAAAAGTTAAGACAATGTTTTTCCTCAAACATAAAATTTCTCAAGTATTGGGTATGTTACATTAGCATTCATTGACAATGTTTATACTATGAATAACTACTGCGAGTGGAGATGATTGTTTATCCTCAAATAAGATGAATTACACGCAAGCCAAATTCCCTAGGATATAGTAAGGGCAATGCTTAATATGCTCTTGTTATAGCATGTTCACATCATTGTTTGATTCCACCCTCCACATAATCCCTATATCACATCCTAATCAGCCAAGTGAGGCTCAAGATTTCATCCCATAACATGCGAGGAAAGAGACAAGTTAGAACCAAATGATAATTCATGTCTCAATTGGAATGATAGAGGTTATATCTACCAGGTCCCACAAAGGACCTTTTTTAAAGTATATCCCATGTATGACCCTATTATTAAGAAGGTCATTTAAACAAACAAATTGCCTTCGATGCAAAATTGTTGGCTTGCTTCTCCCAAAGAAGAATAAACTCCTTATAACCTATTTTGGGAGTGTGATCGCCATGAGGATGCTTAGAACATAGGATAGCATATTCTTCATCCTTGAACTTGGCTAGAACTTAAGTTTGATATATAGTTATTCCAAATGATTTTTTCCTCCCCAAATATTTCCAATGTGTCATTGGTGTGCTAGGATTGAGACCAAATGGTTGAGCTCGGGTCATCTGCAACCTGAGATAGGGTGTAATATCCTTTATCCCTCAAGTGTAGAATCATATGATCAAGAAGATGATAAGGCTATGAGAAACCCATTCGTGGATCAAGACCAATTTCAACCATAGTCCCTTTTCCCACCTGCCAATAGATCCAATCCCAAATTAAAGGAAGTGCATATAGCAGAGCCTTCCAAAACAATAATCTATGTTTATTATAAGGATTTTTCCTACACTACCAATCCACTACAAAGTTAGGATGAATGTATTTCCTAGAAACCAATTTAGAACAAATTCTATTTATTTGAATATCCTCCACGTGCTTTTAACTACCGGTGATTTTGTAAATAGATAAATGTTCTTAATTAAACCCCATCCTACTTGGCATGGGTAGAGCTAGTTTGTTCCATGTTTCAAAAATGGAAGACCGTGCGTGTCATTGTTACATGACCAAGTGAATATGAAGCAAAGTTTATGAATCTTGTCAAGTATACCCCTTAGAATCCAAAACAATATTTCCCAAAAGATTAGTTGGACCTCCAATACCACTTTGACAGGAACCAATTGTCCTCTACGGGATAACCATCCATTGCACCAATGATGTAGCTGATCCTCTACCTTACAAATGAGCAAATTTTAGTCACACTTTCTATAACCATTTTCTTTTAAGGAAAATCCAATATATTTTACACCAACTTCGAGTTCAGTTAACTAAAAATGTAGGTAGTCTTGAATAAGAATCTTTCCCTAATTCTCAAGCCGCTAAAGAAGTATCAAATATTTGCTTAGATTCACCTACATACTTCTAGCATAAAAATAGATCCAAAAATTATTTTGGATCTTTTTGTTTCCCCTATCTGCACAAGAAAATATGAGAACGTTGTCAATAAAAAGAATTTGTGTTAAACAACACAAGTTAGCAATCTTATGTTTTTAAACATGTCAAATCTATTGGTTTCTTTGATCATGCGACCAAGGCCTTTTTCAACTAGGGGAATAGTAAGGGTAAGAGAGGGAATCCCTTCCTTAGACCCATTTTAGCATTAAAGAACTAGTATGGAAATCCATTAATAGTCGTAGAGAGGGAAACAAAGGAAATACAACTCAAAATCTAAGATGAAAAGGGGACAGTGAAGTCCAATTTTAGGAAGAGGAGATGAATGTAAAGCTAATTCACAGGATCAAAGTCTTTGGACAAATCGATTTTTACAGCCATTGGTATGATTTTTTCGAGTTTATAGAGTGTAATCCTTCTGAGCCACTCCAATGGCATTGTGTATTTATATCCATTATAGGAATCCAAATTGATCTTTAGAGATATTTAGGGAGAGGATATGATTTAATATCCTTTATATCATTTAAAATAATTTTATAAATGCAATTGCAAAGAAATATAGGATAGAGTTGATGAAAGGAAACAAGGTTGTCCAATTTAGGAATAAGGGCAAGGAAGATGGAGTTGAAGGCATGAAATATTTTCCCTTTGAGCCTGGAATCCTCAATGACCATCTGAACTCCTCCCAAATGAACTCAAAACATCCCAAGAAGAACTCAAATGGAAGGCCATGTGACCTTGATATTTTGAAGAGCCTCCTTTAATTCATTCAAACTAACTTCTTCCATAAACTCCTCATTTTCCCGATCAATTACAAATCTTAGAAAATCTAACAGAACTTTTAGAATTTCAACAATGGATGGCCTATAATTATCTGAAAATATTCTTTTGAAATGATCCACCCCTTTAGAAGCTATACTTTTAAGCCCTGTGACTTTCTCTCCATTTTCCTTGAAGATTTTCCATATGGAATTAGAATTTTCCCTCATGTTGGCAAAGTGATGAAATAATTTTCTATTTTCGTTCCCAGATTTGAGCCAAAGGGCATGGATTTTGAATCTCCAAAGTTTGTCTTGGTCAATGAAGATAGCCTTGTTTTTATCTTCCACTCCATGAAGTTGATATTTGGACTTGTCTAATAAGAACTCGAAACCATCACTATTATAAATCCAGGTCAATTTGTCTTCAATTTCGAGGAGATGTATATCCTCCTTTTTTTTTTCCTCCTCGTGGAAAACAATAGAATCCTCCTTGGCATGTTCTAGGATTGACAAGAAGTATTTATAAATAGAGTCTTGGGAATGAGTGTTGTAAAGGATCCAAAACTCCTTTACGGATACATTTTAGCTCCCATATTTAAACCATTCTGAGTTCATCCTGAAAGGTTTGAGGGGTTTTGGATCCTGAAAAATTAGGTCCAAAAGAACAAGGAGGTGGTTCAAGTACCCTGCCTTGGAAAAATAATTGGTGACAATTAATCCTTTCATTGAGAAGAGATTAAGAAATAAGAAATATGTCAAGCCACTTCGCAATATTGGTCTCCCTCGCTATATTGTTCCTCTAGGTGGGAATGCAGATGGAAGGATTAATATCTACTATACCTTCTTCTTCCCATTTATGGTGAAGTAGTATGATAATCAAACCACTTGGAAGGTTGGTTCCCATACTTCTGGAGCACAAATACATAAATTCAAATCCCCTCCCATGGTCATAAGATCCCAAAATATCATTTTTTTTCCAAAAGGAGTCCCAATTTTTTTTGTATATAGATAGGGGCCATACATATTTAGGAAAAATATTTCCTTTCCAAATTCACCCAAATGGAGAACCGTGCCAATACTAGAGGGGATTGACTAGGAATGAGTGAAATTCAGAAGCCCAATTCTACAACATGATGGAAGAACTCCAAAATTTCATTTTGATTCAATAAAAGGGAAGCCCTGTCCATGAAACGTCTTCCTAATATCTATGAGAAATATGTTTCTATCAATCTTAATTTATTGAATGAAAATAACATCAAGGTTTTGGATTAGAACTAACTTCTTTAAAGCCGGTTTCTTGGAGGGACTAGTGATCCCTCTATAATTTATAGTGATAATGATCATTAAGTGACTTCATAAAGGGGATTTTGGCCTATAATCACCTCACCCCCAATAAAGATAAACGACTTGTCTAATCACCCCATTGAACCCCTCCTTTTGAAGGAGGCTTCTCTATAATGCTAAGACCCCCCACATGACCAGTTTATAGATCTATATCGTCCTTTTCTCTCAGCCTTAAGTTCTATTTGATATCTTTAGAGGTCTCATCCTGAATGCTTTGGGCTTGGTCATCCAAATCATATAAAGGTTGATAGTAACATATGAAGAGATGATATTCTTCTTGGTATTGCATGCCAAGTTTGATAGGGATGATCAAAAGGGGTAAAAACTATTTACCCTGGAAATTCAAGGAAGTCCTCCAAGTCAAGAATGGGAGGCTTTAAGGGTGACCTTGATTGGGGGATTTGATAACTTCTGAATTGTAGAACAATATTTAGAGGAGAAACACAATAAGACTGAATTCCCATAATGTGCTTACCTTGTTCTAGAAATGAAGTTCCTTTTCTAGTGGCTAGAATGTCCTACTTCATTCCCAAGTCTTCCAAATGATGTGGATAACTTGGTCTACTACCTAATTGTGGAGATGCTTTGTAATTATGAAATTTTGTAAATTGTAAATTGTAATTGTAATTATAATGGTAGGTTGTAGATTGTAATTGTAATTGTGAAATTTTGTAAATTGTAATTGTAATTGTAATGGTAGATTGTATATTGTAAATTGCAACTCTTATTGTGAATTGTAGATTGCAATTTGTAATTTGTAATTTGTAATTTGCAATTGTAATTGTAATTATTTATTGTAAATTGTATATTATAACTCTAATTGTTATTTTTAATTGTAACTAACATCATGAATTGTAATTTCGTGAATCCTAATGTCAAATTAGTAATTTGTAAATCTAATTATTATTTTCTTAAATTGTAATTGTACTTGTAAATTGTAATTGACATCAAGAATTGTAAATTATAAATGAACATAAAATAAATAACATAAACATTGAACGTTAACGTAAGATAAACCTATAAATTCTAAAAGCAAAATTGTAACTTGTAACTTCTAATTGTAAAATAGTAAATTGTATAATCGCTAGCATAAACATGATCATACGATAAATGACATGTATACACTCGTCGACATAAACATAAACATAAATAACATACATTCATCGACTAAGATAAAGTTAACATACAGGTGCATAAACATAAACATACTTGATAAAGATAAATAACATACACACATACACATACACATAAACATAAGATAAATAACTCATGTCGACATAAACATAAGACATCATATTTCATGAAGAAAAAATATGATAGAAAATAGTCCATCAGGTTCATAAAAAAGTACAAGTATATATGTACATATAACAATGCAAATAGTGGACAACGTGAACAAGTGTCATCCAATATCGGGACTAGGCTCCTAATGGGATATGTGGTCATCCTCACCACCAATACCACCTACACCATGCCCCAGGCATAGAGGCGACATATGATCGAAAGGGATGTCTAAAGCAGGGATAATTTTAAGGACCCATACTTATTTAAAAGTGTATAAACCTTGGAGAATCTTACCAATTCTCAAAATGTAAACTATAAAATATTTGGCTATATTTTTCTAAAATTATTTCAATTTCTAAGGATTTTATATATTTTATATAATATTTTGATGATTTTTAGAGTGAAAAAAGTTTACCCCGTCAAAATTGGGCAAAATGGGGCTTCAAAAATTGCAAATTGACGAATCGTTTTTTGGAAAAAAACATGGAAAAATAGCCCATGAGCCAAATTTCACCCCTAAAATTATCCTTGGTCTAAAGATGGGAACTACAAAAATTAAAATTTTGAACTTTGTAAGATAGTTAGATATAAATAGTATTTGAAATTTATAAGATTACATCTTTTTAAAATTTTAAGTGGATGGATCAACTTACTTGGTTCAAGTTCATAGTGATATTTTCCAAATACTCTTGTGTGGCATCTCCAGGATGATGTTGATTCAACCTTTCCCACTCCTCTATGAACATCACTACAACATCGACTCCCAGTTGTACATGAGCCTGTATATGGTGACATAGTGCATATAATCAGTAAAAGAATAAAAAATGAACATTATAAATTAAACATCAACTTGAATTGTATATTGTATTGAAAAATATACAATACCTCATCGACTAGCGATCGATGATCAGAGTCTGAAGGAGACTACGACATATCCTACTCCTCTACAATCCCCTTGCCTCTACCATGTACAATTTCAGCAAGGGACAAGACAAAAGTTATGATAAAATAATTGCTGTTATACGCATGCAACTTACAAAGTTAGGATGGGGAAACTAGCATATGTACCACAAAGACATCATTTGGGGCAATGGTTGGACGCTCAATCGATGTGGAAGTGGAATTGAGAGAATCCTTAAAGTTGGTCTTCTGCATGGAGCAACAAAAAACAAATTAGTATTACTCAATTTATTCTTTTAGATGTACATGTATTAAAGATGATTATTTAATGACGTATAATGAAAAAAATTAAATACATAAATATACATGCTTTGAAAACAGCCTGCATCTCTATATAGACGATAATATGAGTCTTGGGAACTCATAGCATATGACACTAGAGTCTCATGGTCAATAATACGAATAATCGACTCGTCCACCCACTATAAATCGAGCTCTATAGGTCCCAGGGGTGCTTGGACCTATCCTCATGCATGGAAAAGATAGTGCTACCCAATGTAGTGCGCATGGCACCTGCCATCAAATCTAGTGTCTCAAATCGAATCTGCGATGGATCGGCTACATCCCCAGATTGTATAATAGTCCGACTCGAGACAGGAATCAATCGAGGAGGAGGTGGTATATAAATTGGGTATCTGTGATCCCCTAGATGCTCATGCAAGACCTGGTTATGGTGGATAAACATTCCCCACACTCCAATAAACCTTTCATAAATGTGAGGCACAACATCCTCAAGCCTGAACTCCCACAGTCAGTGTGAATGTTCAACAATACAACTGGGAGGGATGTCAAAAAAAGTGCCCTTGACATCCTTTCCCTTTGTTGTGTCTTTCACTGCATCTCATTTGTCGGGACCCAATACCGAGTCCCTCCTCCTCTATCAAGAAGTCTTCTCGATGTCACTATGAGTCCCCACCCTTTGGTGGATGTCCAACAACACATCGACTGCATTAATCATCATGGGAATTGACCGTTTGGATGACAGTAACTAGACACATATCCAGTCACAATGTGATATGATCTCCTCAATCATGATCCCGATGATCTCATCCTCCCAAGGAGCTCAAGAAGTAAGATCAACACCTAACAAATAGATAAAAAATGTATCAATCAAAGTACAAAATATCGATACAAAATAAATATATTGATATTTGAAAAAGAAATAAATATGAATTTAATGTACCTACATGATGATGAACCTCTTCATTGTGCTATGAGGAGGTCAATGGGTCGTGGCCATCGTGCAAGGCACTGACCCACATGCTTCTATATGCGTTCTCACTAGATGCCCTAGCCGATGGGGTTCCTATGAAAGTAGAAACAAACAACAATTAATAATTGCATGTACATTTATACAATAATTTACTTATATATGCAACTCAATAAAAGCAACACTATATGCAAACAATTCACATAGGAGTCCACTCACAACATGGAGTGGGTGCCACAGCAGCAGAACGTCCCGACGTTCGCGACTGTTGGAGGGAAGAACCCCACTCTATAGAACGATCTACATGAAATAATGAAGAAAAATCATATATGTCATCCTTTGAATACAATGACAAGAACAAAAATGATGACAATGTTATGATGATGGTGAAAACGATGATGAGGATTATGAGGATGACGAAGTGAATGATTAGGATGGTTTCACTACATGACAATGTTGTCATGGGGACAAAAATGATCATGATGATTATGATGGTGATGATGGTGGTACTGACCACCATGAGGATGATGATGAAGATGACGAGGATGACGATGATGATGTCTATGATGTCAATGACCATGCTAATGGCGATGACGTGTCCATATTATTATTGTTGGGATGATGATATAGATGAGGAGATGGAGGAATACGATGATTGAAGGCATTAAATCCTTATTTCATCACAAATATTTCCTACCACCTTTTCTATTATCCCCTATATTTGTGATGCTTTATTGAGGTATGAAGCTCGATCGAGCTCCTAAGTACCAAAACCACGAAATATTCCCCTTGGACTTTTGGTTTCAAATTTTCACCAGAAAATCCCTCGACCGAGTTATATAGCTTGATCAAGTTGTATACCTGGATTGAGGTCTAACCAAACCCTCGATAGAGCTCACGTGTTGGATAGAAGGATATTCAAACCCTCAACCGAGAGGCTAAAAATAGCTTGATCAGTCGCTTTTTTAATCCCTTGATTAATCTTTCAAGATCTTGATCGAGAGCTTAACAAGAGCTTGATCGAGCTCATTTTTTACCAAATCCATGCCCTCCACTTTCCAAAAAGTGTTACCCATATTCATGGGAACACCCAATAATAACAAGCTTCTAATCCGTCATCTATGATGGTTTTAAAAATGTCATGTAAGGTTTTGAATCCATGAATTTTGCTATGGATATTTTGTCAAACAATTTTCTTTTAAACTACAATTTTCACCCAAATTCCAGAAAACCAATTATGAAATTTAATAATTTATTTATGATGCCTTCTGTATTTGGCCCATCCAAAAAAACTATTCAATCTTTTAATTGCATCCCCGAATTAATAAAATGAAGGATTCAACATGGTTTTTCTCCAAAAAATTTCTCATGAACATTCCATCAAACATTTCTCGTGCAAACTTGAATTCTTTTTGAGGTATCCAATTCAGGCCCATGTAACCCCAGTGCTACAACATGGGGCTCTATGAAACTACCATCTAACAATTTAAAACATGAATTGTCTCCACACGTTGCATTTACCTAATTTATAGGCATTTAATCAACATTTATCCAATTACTAGAGATTTCCCCAAAAAAATTCTTATACATTTTGTCAGACAATTCATCTGCAATATGTAACTTATTCATGTCCATATAATAATTTATGGACCATGCATTTCCAGTGCTGCAACCTTGAGCCCTAATATCACTTTTTCGAGTACTTGGCCACCCTATTAATAGTTTCAAGATGACGAGGTACTCCATTTACCACCACTAACTGGAATTTTTTCTATGATGCTTGCTTCAAATTTCCATGGACTTGCTATGCAAATAATTTTTAACAATGGAAGTATACTTATAGAAGTCAATTAACTAAAATTTCTCATTCTAAAATATGCAATCATTCTATCATGAATGCATCCATACAATGAAAATTAATTTCATGCACACAAATTCACATAAAGTGCAACATAAATATGCACATAACATAATAGAAATATGATCATTGAAATTCATAACACAGTTAGAAACTTATCTCTTAATGTCCTCCATCTAGATACAGACAAAGGGTGTTCCTCCTAGCCATAGGCAATTTTCCACACGTATTCTTTCTATGGCAGAGGCCACCCCCAAGTCGGGGCTATCAGTCCATAAGGGTGAAGTTTCCCCATTTACTCTACTCGGCCCAAACTCAGGCAATTATCTAGTTCCAAACCCAAGCTCCTTTCCTCATTAACCTACACACACAAGGAATGACCAAAATTAGACACATAACCAGTGTCAAAGACACTCTACAATAGTCTCAATCCCTAGCACTCCTTCCCCTCTATTTTGCACAACACAAGGAATGGGATGCCCTCTATGTAAAGATTTCCTTGGGCTATCCCAATTCCCTTCTAGTGCTCTAGCATAGGATGACCAAGGCTTCTCCATGCTAAGAACATCTAGTGTCAAACCCCCTCTACAACCACCCCAACCCACTAGCATTCCTCGCCTATCAGCATGTACAACACAAGGAATGGGATCCCCTTCTACATCTACTCCGTTAAGCTATATCCCCATTCCCTTCCAATGCTCCAACACAAACCAACCAAGGAATCTCCATGATGGGCTCCAAGGCCCTCTGGTATAGGGCCAAGTTTCCTCTCCTAGGCACCATTCTAGAGGAATGAGAATCATAACCAGCTTCACGGACTCAATACTAGAATGTTAGAATGAATGAGCCTTAAACTAATTATCACATTATCTATGCATGGCTATATCTTGCCATGTCACACTCAATAGGAAGGTCTACTTTCCCCTCTTAATCCCACTTTAGTATTTAATAATAAAGTTAAGGCTAATTAATCCATTCTAATAAACAGGGATATGGGGCCCTTAGGATAAAATCATCTTTTAAAGTTTTCAAAAAGGGATAATGACTTAGATTAATAAGTCACTAGGTTCATCGTCCCCTTAGATCTCCTTTAACTTCCCCCACTTGTGGAATCATAGCGTGCCATCTCTTCTTTGGCCTTCTTCATTTATAGGTGTTAGGGATTTATATTAAATATCAATGTGCATCATTACAATACACATCCTAGACCATATATATCTTGCTTCTAGCAATTTCATATTTACAATAATAATTTCATCATGGGGTCAAAATGCGGTGTTTTAATCCAACCTTGTATAGATTATTTATCCTTAAGCATATACAACTGAAAACTATATTGCTCTAAATTAGAAATGATATAGAAATCAATATTTGAATAGAGCAATACAGAGTTTGATGGGCACCCCTATCCATCAAGTAATTTTTTTTATGACAATTTTCTTTGTTTAACTATCCTTCACACAACATTTGATTTTTTTAACATCAACAGGGTATTATGTATTACATTCATTTTTGTTTAATTTTGCTATGAATACAAGAGCGACAAATATGTAATGCATTGCTTTATGCTTTTCAATAAAATGCATAACATAAGATTATTATGAAATTGTATTTAACATAACATCAAACTTGGAAAATTTCACAATGTCTCAAATGAAGCTCAATGATCCAGCATCAAAGGGGAGGAAACATGAAGCTTGGAGATGAGAGATGAACAAATGAAAGGACTCAATGATCACCAATGTCTTGTACTCAAATTTTCTCATCTTTATATAATTGAGGATTTACTTATTCATCTCTTTCTTTTCTAAAATTAGGAAAAAAACATGCTCACTTCAAAATTGAAAGTAAAAAATAAATCCAATATAGGCACCTAAGTCTATTGAGAACAACATGATCACGAGTCAAACGAAATCCTTATGCAATAAAAATGAATACTTGAACCTTTCCTAGAAAAAAAATTCACAAAACCCTTAAAGGAAGGTGCATAAATCTACATGTGTAGAGTACCTACACCGCCATATAGGTACCATATCTTGCAAGAAAGCTACCAAGAACCACTATATAAAAGTAGGAAAAAAATTCTTAAAGGAAGGTGCCTTAGTTTGATAAAAATATCCTCCAATAGAGTATGGATATAATTGGCATGAATAAATAAGATAAGGACAAGGATCCCATGTTGGATGCTCAAGTAGATAAAAAATAAAACCATGAAATAATCACAAGGCCTTCTAACCTATTTTCTTTAGCTCAAATTGAAAATAATCCATGAAAAAAAGTAACAAAGGCCTCCAATAAAGCACACTAGCTATACTTTAAATGAAACGTCCAAATAAAGCACAAAATTTTAGCCAAAAAAACTAAAATAACACATTCTAGCTAGACTTGAAATGAAACGTCCAAATAAAGCACAAAAATTTAGCCAAAAATAACTAAAATAACACATTCTAGCTAGACTTGAAATGAAACATCCAAATAAGACACAAAAGCTTAGCCTAAAATAACACATTCTAGCTATGGACATCGCCTCAGCAGGGATGGCTCAAGCTGAACTTTGATGGAGCTTCCAAAGGGAATCTGGGTATGGCAGGGTATGGCAGGGCGGTGAGAAATGACCATGGCCACGTCCAGTTCAGTTATTATGGAAACTTAGGCTATGAAACTAATAACGTAGCGAAATGTGAAGCTCAGCTCCAAGGGCTAAGTTTAATGGCCAGGCGTGGAATCAACAGTTGCATTGTGGAAGGCCACTCGAAAATTTTCATACAAACTGCTATAAAACTCTTAAATGGAACTCAGGATGCGAAGCTGGCTACATTGTGGCGTCTAGCGTGGCGCGTGTCCTGTATGGGAACCCTTATCAGAGGATTCAATTCCATTGTTTTTCAACATGTCAGGAGAAGTGCCAACTGTCTGGCTGACGAGTTGGCTAATTAGGGGGGCGGGCAAGTAAATGAAAGATGGGATGGGAATGCTTTGGGCGTACCTTTGGATACATGTTGTCTGAAATGCTTTAAGATTTTCGAATGTGATTACAATGGATGGTTGTCGAAAGGTGACACAAGAACCTGTCCCATTAACGGAGGTTGAATTAATTAGGGTACACGTCTTGCATTATAGGGACAGATGGAACAACGGTAAGATGTACCAAAGGACGATCGTAATGGTTCTCGGAGATATCATCTCAGGTGGTGATTTCAATTTAGAGGATTTGAAGCGTGAGAAAGACAAGGTGGAGAGCCTCTTGCAGGATCTCGATGGATTTTCATGATAAGCAAAGGACGTTGAGGATGAAGGATGAGTCCTGGTTCAATTATTCCAGTGTCAGGTTCATGATGATGACGTTAATGGTGATAGGAGGCGGCTCAGCCTTAAATATGGATTGCAGGGGTGGTAACAGTAACAAAGTGTCTTGGCAGAATTTCCCTTGTGATACGCTTCGTAAGTATACTTTTGTTGTGAGTATGCAGAGGATTTGTAAGGGTGAGGGCACCATGCCTCCGAGAGGTCGTGCCATGAAGCGAGGTCATAGAGTTTCTAGTGAGACTAGCAATGTGGGGGGAGGTGCAATGCCTCAAACTGGTCCAAGTTGGGATCAATGGAATGCTGCTGCAACTGTTGTTTTCTTTCCTCGTTTCTTCCCGCCGGGGGTTCAGCAGGAGGTGGAGGAAATTGAAGCTGATCTATGGCGTCTGGTGGGGGAGGTTAACTTACCTGAGGAAGTGGAGGCCATGGCCAATTGGATCCATGACCCGGGGAATACTCTGGGCCATATGGCTCTGTATAATCGGGCGATTGTTACCCTTTGGGTGACCAAAACTCTGATCGCTCAGTGTTTAGATACTCGGGGGATGCGTTATCTGGCTCTCCACGGCTTAAGAGTTTGGAGGATTTAAGCAAGGACACGGCTGAGAATTGCCATTGGATCCACATGAAGCTTGATTTGCTGGCGAATAAACTGGGGATCACTTATTTGGATCACCCGAAGCAGCAGCCTAACCCCCGGGGTCCCTTACCCTCGGATAAAAGGGAGGCTGCGACGACTCCAGTGATGGTGCACAGTGATGATGAGGCAGGTCCTTCTGCACAATTCTATGTATGTTTGGTTTTCTCGATGTGGCATTTACCGACGTGACTTCTTCCAGCTTTGGTACAATTTCCTCTTTCTTCAGGGCTCAGGTTCTTTTTGGTTCAGCTCTGGTCGTTTTCTGGGTAATGGTTCTGGGTTTGGGATAATGCTGTATGGGTCCTTTTTGCATTCCTGGGGTTTGGATAATGTGGAATCGCTGGCGATAGCCTTCAGTTTTGTTGACAATTTTTGTGGCTTTTTCATGGCTCCCTGTATTGCCTTTCGACATTTTTGTAATTATGGTTCGAATCTGTGGGTGACTTAGTAGTTGGTGATGCTAGGTTTAAGGGTGGGTTGGTTTGCTCAGTGGTGGCTTGCAAAGCACCAGTATGGATATTCTGTGGAAGCTCAGGGAGCTCTTTGTTGATTGTAAAATGGATAGTTTGTATTTTCAGTTTATGATAATAGAATAAAAGGTTTCTTTTTTGCTTAAAAAAAAAAAAAACACATTCTAGCTAGACTTGAAATGAAACGTCCAAATAAAGCACAAAAGTTTAACCTAAAATAACACATTCTAAGTGTAATAAAGAAAACATCGAAAGTGGGAAAAGGTTCATTGTTCCCTATAAATTTTATCCTCCATAGTCCAACCTCTATACTCTACAAATTGTGATAGTAAAAAAGAATAGTCTATAAGCCATTACAAACCCTCCATTCCTCCCTTTGATTACGGCAAGCAACATTGTCTAACTTGTCTAACTCATACTATAGTTTTCTTTTAAGTGATGATCACCCTCACCTTGATTACGGCAAGCAACATTGTCTAACTCACACTATAGACTATAATTTTCATTTAAGTGATGATCTCCCTTCAACTAACTCATATTATAAAATGTAGTTTCTATTGTGGTTGTTAAGATTCTATTTTCTAATATATATGGAGAATAATAAAATTTTAATATTATTCAACTAAACATAAGTATGGAGAATAAATAGTTTGTAATTTGTTTATAACATTTAATTTTTTATTCATCGATATTCACCAATCATAAATTAAATAATTATATTAATATAAAAACAATAAATAATAATACTCATAAAATTTAACCCTAAAATTAATGCTTAAAAAAAACTAAAAAATAGAGAAACCATGTAGTAAAATGTAAGTAAAGAGACGATAGAGTGCCTAACATTCCAAGGCGAAGGGTATCATCGTTCACATATTACTTTTAGTTATATATTTACCACGGATACACTTAGTATATTGTTTTTTATATTTTATTGTTATTTTTATTATTTAGTTTGTGCAAAAGGGTTTGCAAAATAAATATAAGATCATCTTTTAAATTTAACTTGGTTAAAGCAAAAAGTTGTTCCTTTTATCAAATTTTAAATCTCATTTTATTTTATTTTTCATTTGCTAGGATACTAAAAAGTTTTAAAAAGCTGTTACTTTATCAAATTTTAAATTTCATTTTATTTAAATTTTTAAATAATTAAACAAATTTAACTAAATTATAATATAATTAGTTTATATATATATGATTTTTTATAATATCAAAACTGGTTTGTAAAATAAATATAAAATAATAGTTTTTAATTTGTATAAATATAGTTTGATGAGTGATTTGCTTTAAAATGAGATGTACATAGAAATCACGAATTCAAAATACCATAACTTACTAGTACCCATGCTTACACTCATATTTGCAGACTATATGAATGCACCTAGAAATTTTTTTGATATAATGTAGGGGACCGGAATTTAAAATATTTTAACTAAAGACTCAGCAATGATATACTTTCGGTCAAAAATGACCCGAAATCCCGCCAGTAATCCACGCTGAAAGAGACTAAATAAAACAGATTGTCTATATTTGATATACTTTCGGTCAAAAAATGACCCGAAATTCCGCCAGTAATCGAACGTATTGTCATCGTTGCCCCAGAGATCTAGACAACTACTCGAGCGCAATCGAAGGGCCGCCCGGAGCAGTGTCCAGCGTAATTTCTTGGCAAATAAAAAGAGATTGATATTTACGTTGACTCAAAACAATGGCCGCCGTGAGTACCGGAACGAGGCACACGTCATGGCTGCGATTGCGCTACAATAGACTTTGCAGAGTTGATAAACTTTCTGTGGGTCTCACGACTCAAACATTCGAGCCTCTACGTTCACACAGTTCACGCATCACTGTCAATCCATCTTCCACGAAGGGATGTTAGCGTAAACGATAATGGTTCGATGTTCGCCGTGTTGCCATGTGAAGAGGCATAGTCAGGAAGCACTACAAGGATAAATATTGACGGGTTACCAATTGGACATGTCCGTGACAAAGAAAAACGAGCGCAAATCAACTTTAACAGTTAGGGCAGACCCACATGCATGTGCGGGCGCACTAAGCAAAGAGTGTACCAAATAATTCATGGCACCGACCAAGAAATTTCTGTGTATAAATATGAAACCTGTCCCCTCTCCATCTCATCA
This sequence comes from Larix kaempferi, assembly GCA_027924585.1. Taxonomy (NCBI): domain Eukaryota; kingdom Viridiplantae; phylum Streptophyta; class Pinopsida; order Pinales; family Pinaceae; genus Larix; species Larix kaempferi. The sequence continues at coordinate 5,881,969 of BSBM01000202.1, read as the reverse complement.
GCGCCTAATCTAGCTCAGCTGGAGCTCAAATTATATCGAAGATATAATCGATAATGGCGATCGGCGTGATGAAAGTTGTGTGCATATATGTGGTTGCCTTGAGTCTTGTTCTCTGTAACATTGAGGCGAGAGAGGGCGGATTCTTTAACAAAGAACCTGCCTACGACAACCCCAATGGCGGATCAAATACCGCTGGGTACGGAGAAGGCTACGTCACCAGCAACGAGCGCGGTGTGGGCGACGCTTTCGAAGCCGGTTCGGGCAATGGCTACGGTTCTTACCGAGGCCAGAAAAACGGTAATGGGTATGTATATGGAGACAGCGAGGCTTTCCGCGCCGGTTCTGGCAGTGGCGCTGGCTACGGGGAGGCCGGGACCGGGTACCCGCGTTCGGGCTCCGGTAGAGGTGGCGAATACTATTCAGGAAATGGTGTTGTGAACGACGATAGCGGATACGGTGGAGGCCCTGGTGATGAGAGTGGCTATCGTCAGTCCCCTCCCAATGCTCATACTCCATACCCGCCTGGCTCTAATGGTGGCCATGGACAAGGTGGTAAATTCGGCTCGGGCTACAGTGAGCATTCGGAAAGAAGCGGTGCCTACGGTTCAGGTTACAGTGGTGGCAGCTATGTCACCGGCTCTGGTAATGGCAATGGCTACGAAGCTGGCTCTGGCTATGGCGCTGGATCTGGCAATGGCAACGGAGAATATGTGGCCAACAATGGTTACGATAAAGAAACTCCTTAAAATTTACATATATTTGTCTTTGTATTTGTAGCACGTGCAGGTGGAGTTTGTAATAAAGCCGTGTCTCCGTGTCAGTTATTAACAATTTAGGATGATGAATGTATAAGCTTTAAGCGTTTCATGAAAGAACTGTAGGAGTCTGATTTTTGCAGAGATATAGAATTTGTCAGATATAGAATTTGTCACCAACTATGATATAATCTAATAGAACTTCATTCACTCTTTTCACTATCATGTCCTGTTAATATGGTCTCTCTGCTCATATATCACTTGCTTTGCTGATATATCATTTGTTTTGGTATATATCATTTTTATATTTAAAATTGGTGGTCATTGCAAAGTATTTAAACAGTTTTATTAAGTAATCATCTTTGAAACTAATTGTTAGAAACAATTTCCAAATTTTCAAATTTAAATATAATATATTTATATAATCGATTTAAAATATGTGCCAAATAATCAAATCAATTTAGATCTATGATCTAATACAACAAGAAAATCCATCTTTTAACACAATAAGTTAGCACCACTTATATTTTGTGGTGCTAATGTTGTGGTATTGACATCACTTACATTTTGTGGTGTTAAGGTGGTGGTATTAGCACCACTTGTATTTTGTGGTCTTAATGTGATGTTATATTTGTTAATATTAAAGTAGAATTTAGCTATAAGGATTTGCACCATAAACAAAACAAATTCACAAATTATTATTAGTAAGTAATTTTATACAATATTTATTTTTTATTTCATCAATTCAAATAAATAACCAAAGTTTAATTTATGAGTCTTTGCACCACAATCACCACAAATTCAATTCATTATTTTTAGAATATTTAAGCAAATAAATTGAGATGATTCATTTATGAGGCTTTGAACCACATGCACAACAAGTTCACAACTAATTATTTTGTAAATAAATAAAACAACTAAATTATCCATTATTAATTTATTTAAACAAATAAATATAATTGATAAATAAATAAAAACAACCACTTTTAATTTATTATTATTATAAAGTAGTAATAAAAATGATTTGAAATGAAATTTGATTATTTAATTGAAAATAATTTTATATTATTAAATTTTTTGATGGAAATGTGTATCATTATTAGGTTTTTTCACAAGGCATAGGACATGGTCAATAGAGAAAACCTCTACCTAGGGTTCTAAAAGAAGCTTTTAGGAACCTAGATCCAAGAAGACACCACAAACGTCACCACACATCTTCATAATAGTATTCTTAGCCTCTACCTATGAGAATTCACATTATTATAAGGTTTTAATCACTAGGGATAGGTCGAGTGGCCCTCAAGATGGTTGAGAGAAGAATCCTAGGCCTTGGGCTAAAGGAATCTGAAGTGTAGAGAAATGTCATGTTGGCAAGTACCATATAGTGTTGCTAAGATATATTTGTCACATGGGCCTGCACAAATATGATTTAATTATGATGATTTGCACCATAAACAAAACAACTTAAAAAATTATTTTGTAAATAATTTAATTCAATTTTTTTCATTCAAATAAATGCCCATGATTAATTTATGATGTTTTACACCACAATTACAACAAATTCAATTATTTGTTTTTATATTATTTAAACAAATAAACTCACGTGATTCATTTATGAGTTTTTGCACTAGAAATACAACAAGTTCACAAATAATTATTTTGTAAATAGCTCAATTCAATTATTCATTTTAAATATTATTCAAGGACTATGATTCTTAATATTGACAAATAATTATAAACATACATTTTTAATTTATTACTATTAAAAAAATATTAATAAAAGTGATTTGAATTGAAATTTGATTATTCAATATGGTATATTTTTATTGATATTATTAAATTACTTGATGGATATTAGTATCATTATTAGGCTTTGAGCAAAAGGAATGGGTATAAAATCCTTGGACATGTTCTAGGGAGGAAAACACTTCTGCCCTAAAATAAGCTTTTAGGAATCTAGGACCAAGAAATATGGTTAACACACATGTATTCCTAAGAATATTATTAACGTCTATGTGTGGGAATTGATGCTATTATGTGGTTTTGATCATAGTGATAGGTCTACTGGACCTCAACCTAGTTAAGAGAATAAACCTAGCCCTTAGCCTAAATGGAGTTTCTAGGCATATATGGATAATAATTATTTGTTGAGGCAACACAAATGACTTTTTGAGAAGATCTATGTCCTTATGATTAAGGGAGGAAACTCGAGACTTGAACCTTAGAGGAGACATCTAGGCATATAAAGATTAACAAGTATACCTTGAACCACCACATAAGACCTCCTAAGGGTATCCTTGGCCTAATATTTGGGGTATTAATGTAAGTAAGAGGTTTTAAGCACTATATATGGGAATTTATGCCCTTAACATGTTTGAGGGAGAAAAACCAGGCCTTAGTCCCTAATAAAATATTTTGTGCATCCAAGGCCAAATATAATAGCTCGGACCACTACAAATGACATATTGGGCGTATTATTTACCTTTGAGTGAGGAAATCAACAACATTGTGAGGATTTTGCTAGCATACATGGGTCTAATTTTTTGTATAATCTCATAGAAGAAAACTTGGGCTTTAAACCCTAAGGTAAGCTTTAAAACAAACCCATGAAATCCCAACACTATCCTTGGCATCCAACTGTTCATATAAGTGACACTAGATATGAGAAAATCTGACATAGTTGTGGGAGGAATCACTGGAATTAGGCCCTAAAGGAAGGTTTTAGGCTTATTGGGATAAGAGAGATGACTCAAACTATCATATAGGAGATAATGCTTGCATAGGATATCATTATTCTTAAAGTGGGGTATGGGTGGAAATATGTGGTTTTTTGTACTAGGGATGCATCTTAGAAAATGGTTGGGGAAGAAAATGAAAGAAGTATACCGTGACATAATATCATTGAGGTAATGGGCAATGATCATGGCCATTAACCATAACATAAACCCTCTAAAGTCGATATTTGGCATAATAGTCAGATATGTGCACAATTAAGAGATTTTGCATAATGGGATGGATCTCAAGGCCTTGACTAGAGTCATAAGAGGAAATTAAGAGCCTTATGTAGGTGTCCAAAGGCCTTGTTAGTGACATTACAGGGAATATGACCATGATTGTATCCTTAAAGAAACCATTAAGGAATCCAGATCTGTTGAGGCAATATGTAACTAGGTGTGATGGCCTTATGGCCTTGGACATGATCAATGTAGGAGACCTAAATCTTGACCCCTAAAGGAATATTCTATCCATTCAGGGCTAAGAAGGTTTCCCCCACCAACAACACATAGCCTCTTGGCCTCTTGAGAGTATCATTAGCCTATGATTGAGGATGTTTGTGTCATTAGGTGTTTTTGAGTAGTATGTACATGTCTCAGGACCATGGGAGTGATGTTCGAGTGAAGAATACCATGAATTTATCCCTAAATAAATCATTAATTCATCAAAATCCATTAATTATAACGCCTCAAAGCACCATGCTTGACTTCGTAGGGGTATCCATTGTACTATGTATTTAAGTGTTGTGGCCTTGGGGCCTTCAACATGGTTAATGGTGGATATGTGAACCTTTATCCCTAAAGGAAGCTTATAGCCATCCAAGGGTAAGAATTTTTCCTCCACCAACTACAGACAACCTCCTAATTGTACATATAATTGGCCTATGATTGAGGATGTTATAACCAGTAGGTGGTTTTAAGTAGTATGCACATGTCTCAAGGCCTTGGGAATTATGTTCCATGGAAGAAGACCATGCCTTTGGACCTAAAGAAATAATTGAGGCATATAGAGCCATGAACACTACCTACAAGCACCATTTATTACTTCATAGGGGTATCTATGGCACAATGTATCTAGGTCTTGTGGGCTTAGGGACTTGGACATGGTCAATGGAGGAGACTTGAGTCCCAAGCTCTAAAATATTCTTCTACCCATATAGGGATAAGAATATTTCCTCCATTAACAACACATAGACTCTTAAGGGTATCATTGGCCTATGTTTGATTATGTCATTTCAATTAGGTGGTTTTGAGTAGTATTTACATGTCTCGCGACCTTGGGAATGATGTTTCAGGGAAAATGACCATGCCTTTGGCCCTAAAGAAATGATTAAGGCATCAAGAGTGATGAAAAAATCCTAAATCACCATGCATGGTATTTCATGGATATCCATGCCACTATGTATCAATGTCATGGTGCCTTGGTGCCTTGTACATGGTCAAGGGAGGAGAGGAGACTTGAACCTCTAGCCCTAAAGGAATGTTCTATCCATCCAAGGATAAGAAGATCATCTCAAACAACCACATGCCTCTTGTGGGTATCATTGGCCTATGATTGAATATATTAACACCATTTTGTGGTTTTGAGAATTATGTAGGTGTCTTAGGGCCTTGGGAATGGTGCTCTAGAGAAGAAGGCCACACCTTTGGCCCTAAATAAACCATTCAGGAATCTAGAGCCATGAACAATGCCATAAAGCACCATGCATGACTTTACAAGGGTATCCATTGAGATTTTTATATAGGTCTGAGGGCCTTGAGGGCTTAGACATAGTCAATGGAAGAGAAATGAACCTTGGGCCCTAAATAAATCTTTTATCAATCCAAGGCTAAGAAGGTTGCCTTCACCAACCACCCATGGCCTCTTGAGAGTATCACTGGGCTATTATTAAGGACGTCGATTCAATTAGGTGGGTTTGAGAAATATGTATGTGTCTCAATGCCCCGGGAATGACATTTTAGTGGAAAGAGCATGCCTTTAGCCCTAAAGAAACCATTGAGGCATCCAAAACCATGAACAATTCCTTAAAGCACCATGTGTTACTTTGCAAGGGTATCCATGGCACTATGTATCCAATTCTTGGGGACTTGGGGGATTGGACATGGTCATGGGAGGAGGAATGAAGCTCAATCCCTAAAGGAATCTTCTAGCCGTCTAGGGTTTAGAAGGTTGTCTCCACCAAAAATACATGGCCTTTTGAGGGTATCATTAGCCTATGATTGAGGATGTCAACTCCATTAGGTGATTTTGATAATTATGTACATGTCTCAGGGTGTTGGGAATGAATTTCAAGGGAGGAAGACCATGCTTTTTGTCCTAAAGAAATAATTGAGGCATCTAGATCCATAAACAATGCCTAGAAGAACCGCACAAGACTTTGCATAGGTATCCATGGTACTATGTATCTAGGACTTGTGGAATTAGGGCCTTAATATGGTTAGTGGAAGAGACCTAAACATAGGTCCCTAAAGGAAGCTTCTAGCCATCCATGGCTAATAAGGTTACCTCCACCAACCACACATGGACTCTTTAGAGTATCAATGATCTATGATTGGGGATGTGATGCCATTAGGTGGTTTTGAGCAATACACACATATCTTGGGGCCTTAGGAATGACATTCTATAGAATAGGACCATGCCTTTGACCCCAAAGAAATCCATTTAGGTTTCCAAAGCCATTAATATTTCCATAAAGCACCACATATGGCTTCACAAAGTATCCATGGTGCTATGCATCCAAGTCATTGGGACTTGGGGAATTAGACATGGTTAAGGGAGGATACCTCAACTTTAGGCCCTAAAGGAATCTTCTATCCATCTAGGGATAAGAAGGATACCTCAACCAACCACACATGGCTGCATGAAGGTAGCATTGGCTTATGATTGAATATTTTAGTCCAATTATATGGTTTTGAGTTATGTCTACATGTGTTAAGGCCTTGGGAATGATATTATAGGAAAGAAGACACAATGTTTGTCCCTAAATTAATTATTGGGGCATTTAGAGCCCTGTACAATGCATCAAGGCATGCATGACTTCCTAGGGGTATCAAGGGCACTATGCATCTATTATTTTGGCCTTGGAAGTTGGGACCTTAGACATTGTCAACAGAGGAAACCTGATCCTCAAGCCCTAAAGGAATATTCTAGCCATCTAAGGCAAAGGAGGTGGTATCCACTAACCACAAATGTCCTTATGAGTGTATCATTAGCCTATGATTGAGGATGCGAGTGACATTAAGTTCTTTTGAGCAATATGTAGGTGTATCAAGGCCTTGAGAATGATGTTATAGGGAAGAAGACCATGCCTTTGGTCCTTAATAAATTGTTGAGCCATTCAAATCCATGAACACTGGGCCTTAAAGCACCATGCATGACATTGGAGTGGTATCTATGGCACTATGTATCTGGGTCTTGTAACCTTGGTGCCTTGGACCTGGTTAGTGGAGGAGACCTAAACCTAAGCCTCTAAAGGAATCTTGTAAACATCTTAAACTATGAAGGTTTCCTCCACCAACCACACATTGCCTATTGAGGGTATCATTGGCCTATGATTTAGTATGTTGGTTCGATTAGGTGGTTTTGAGAATTATGAAGGTTTCCCAGGTCCTTCAGAATGGCATTATAGGGATGAAGACCATGCATTTGGCTTTAAAGAAACCATTGAGGCATGTAGATGCATAATTCCTCAAAGAATCACACACATGACTTTCCATGGGTATCCATGGTGCTATGTATCTAGGTCGTGTGGTCTTAGGGCCTTGGACATGGTAATGGAAGAGAACTACAACTCAAGCACTAAAGCAATATTCTAACCATGTAGGGCTAATAAGGTTTCCTCCACCAACAACAGGTGGTGTTTGGGGGTATCATTGGCTTATGATTGATGATGTTTATGCCATTATGTGGTTGATGATGTTTATGCCATTATGTGGTTTTGAGAAATATGTACATGTCCTAAGGCATTGGGAATACTTTCCATGGAAGAATACCATGCCTTTGGCCCTAAATAAACCATTGAGGCACGCCTTTTGACCTTATCAAGGGTCAAACCATAAACAATGTGCAATGAATACCGTCCTCTAAATGATATCTACATGTCAACCAACTCATCAATGCATGTTTGGAGGACAGATCCATAAGATAATGAAACCACCAATGATAATCAACCAACTCCATTAGAAGGGGACATCCCCTTCCACAAGCCATGAACAAACCAGCTCGATACATGTGCTAAGAGAGAAAAGTAACGGGAGAATCTCACACTTGATGATATCCAAAAGCACCAAGATATCATCCAAGTCTAGGAACAAGAGAACACTTCATCCACCTCACTTACAAGCTTAGTAATGAGGTGTGAGAATAGTGAGGTTCTCTACAACCTAGTATGGGGGAGATGTTGTCATGTAATTATGTGGGTAACTCTGATGTGGAAACGATAACTCACATCACAAAAGAATAACATGTCAAGACTCATTAAAAAAAAACAATATAGATGTTGGTTTAAAATTGTGAAGAAATAATTCACATAGATAAAAATTAAATACATATTTCTATGAAGAAAACCCAATATGGGAAAAACCATGGGGAGGGAAGATCGCAGCTTTTATTACTTACAAGGAAAACCCAATATGGGAAAAACCACCGAGAGGGAAGGATTAATCCGTAAATAGATCTAGCACCCTCAAATACCCCCATGGCACCCAAATTATGCAATTTTCATAGCTAATATATGTGATTCTAAGATTTTTAAAAGATTTCCAACACATAAAATGAAAAGTGACAACTATTTATTTTGTCTTAATAATATTTGGTTTCACATATAACACTAATATTTCATAAACCTTCTACTCCTTGAACTAATATTTCATAAAGAAGTAGTCTAAAACTCCAAGGATTTTTATCAAAATTGCTATTAAAATACGGTTAAATTCAAATTTTGCAAAATAAAAAACACCAAATTCTAATGAAAAAATCCATCCATACCAAATCCTTCAATATTTAAACAACTTCATCCATACCTAATCCTTCAATATTTAAACAACTTCAACCTTTACTCCTTCCTTACATCATCCTTTGGTCTTCGCTCTTTACTTAATCATTTGGAATGGAATTATATTTAATGTAAAATAATTTAAAATTATTTGAATTAATACTATCTTTTCTATTACTAAAGCAAATAACATTTTAATATTAAAAAGTCAATATTTATGAAATTTAAATTAAATTATTTATATTAGAAAAAAGAACACTAAAATGATGGTTAAAAAAATAAAATATTTAAATTAACATTATAATTATTTTTATTTAAATTTAAAATAATGAAAAATAGAATATTTATCAAATTAAAATTAAATTTATTATTTAAAATATTAAAATTATTTATATTGATACTATTATTCTTTAATCAAATTTGAAAACTTTTATAAGCGAAACATATTCAAAAAATTTATCATATTATTGTAAGACAGATTTATAATTAAATTAATTATATAAGAATATTTAAATATTTAATTATAATATGTAAAAATTAAAATTTTATTTTAAACTGTTTAGCCTAGACATTCATAACTTTCATGCTTTATCAACTAATATACAAAATGATATTTCTAACTTTTAAATTTGCTTTCATAAAAAACAACGAATCTTAAATGAATAGAGATCGAAGATTCGAAACACCTAACATACAAAATGTTATTTCAACTTTTAAGTTTGCTTTCATCATAAACAACTAATCTTAAATGAATAGAGGTTAATCTTAAATGAATAGAGGTTAAAGTTTAGGCAATCTTAAATTAATAGAGGTTAAAGTTTAGGCAATCTTATATAGTTTATTATTTTGAGAAAATCTACATAGTTATAACTTATTATTTTTAAATTTTGAAAATTATTTTTTATTTTTTTATTTTAATAAAATTTTAAAATAATATTTAACTATTTATCTTTAAAATTAATAAGTAAGTAAGCATGTAAGAGGGTGTGGAAATGTAAAAATTTAATGTTTTTACATGTTATCATATGGTTTTAGGAAGTTTTAGGAAATATAAGTGAAGAATTTTATAATATTCCTAGTTTTGACTTAGAATGTATTATAAATTAAATTATATAAATGATATAAATATGTTAGTATGGTTTTTTATTGTTCTAATGCTCAAAGCCAAGGCTTGACTAATGAATGGTTAGGAATATAAAATGTAATGTGATTAACTTGTTATACTAACTCAAAATACTATGTAAATATAATGTTGAAAGAATAATAAAATGGTCCAAGATAATTGTGCAAAGAATGCTAAAGGAGTTATGATTCCACTAATTAAATCCTCTATAATTACTAAATATCAACTTGGCTTATGACTCTACTAATTAAATCTTCTATTACTAAGTATCAACTTTAAAACTCATCCATTTTAATACCCAGATTGTTCACTACATGTCTAAAATACTCTTAATATTACAAATCTAAGATTCTACCCTTTGTAATGAAAATATAAGTGAAGAATTTTATAATGCATTGCTGCCATGTGCCATTGCACTTCACTCAAAGATTGCTGCCATCTCCCATTGCACTTCAGTCAAATATTCATGAAAATGTCATTGTACTTTACACTGGCTTACTTTTGCACTGCACATTCCCTCGGCTTTGTCAGCTGTGGGTGCTTTTGCATTTTCTATTGAAGTGACTGTGTAAATTAAAGATATGAAGTGCATTATTTGGCTTTGATGCAAATGCTTTATGCCCTTTATACGTAGCGATTGAAGCTATAGGGAGAGTCCATTATGATGGTAAAATCCAACTAAAGAGGAATTTTTAAAAAGTACACACCGAAGGATATAGCCTGTAACGAAAATGTACATGCCATGTTATTATTTTCGACGACACTTGACATAAAAAGGTAGACATACAAATTGAAACCATTATGGTTATTATGTGAATGATATGTTGCTTAATCTGATTATTATCCATATTGCTTAATCTGATTATTATCTGGATCAAAGTGACACAGAGACTTTGATGGTATTTTTCTTATTTAAAAATCACTTGGATTGAAGCCATCCAGCACAGGTATATCATCACGGTGAAAACGAAATAATAAAGAATGTTGGAACAAATCACCAGCAAATCTAGGAACAGTAAAATTGTGACATCTAATCAATTCAGTGTATGGTACATCTAAATCAATTTTAAAACAACTGTGATTCCCACGTCTGGATAGACTGTCGTTCATATTCAATTATATATTTATATAGCAAGGCAATCTAATCAATATTAACTTATATATTCAAGTAAATCAGAAACATAACCCAGTGTACTTTAAACCTTGGAACGGTCGGCTAGGCATGCACACAAATATTTAGGTATACCTCTATGTATTGAAATATTATATTACGTTAGGTTTTTAAGTTCGTTGAAATGATATGGTACAATTATTGGATGTCCATGTGAGCAAATAAGATGAGCAAAACCTATTTGTGGTATGATGGTAACTTTTATGTCGAGAAAGAGTGTAACAGGAGGTAATGGTTTCTTTTTTCTTTTTCTACCAAATAAAAATGAAGGAAGACCCCTAGGTTATGGGTGACTCCTTATAATTATTATTTTTTAAATTAATTATTAAATATTTTATATAAATTGTTTATAAAAACGTATTAAAGCATATATTAATATTAAAAATTATAATATTAAAATTAATATTTACATGTTTTAAAATAATATTTAACACATTTCATGAATCACACCATTCAGCTAATAAAATATTCATATATAAACATTTGCACATAAAAATAAAAAAATTCAAACATTATCAAATCACATTGTATTGATATGTCTTATATCATATATTTGTTTTCATCAATAAAATGCAATGAAGTCTTTTTATATAACAATAGGTTACCATAAAAATCATGACATAATAGGATTTTATGTTCAACTAAATATATAACTATCTCCACAATATATATCTTTAAATCCCTGAAGTGATCTCATGAGATCACCATCCCTAACTTATTTCTTAATCTCCATTCTTAATTGTGTACTCACATATTTATGCATGATCTCCAATATTACATATTAAAATATCACCATTAAATATCACATAAAAATCATGACATAATAGGATTTTATGTTCAACTAAATATATAACTATCTCCACAATATATATCTTAAAATCCCTGAAGTGATCTATGAGATCACCATCCCTAACTTATTTGTTAGTCTCCATTCTTAATTGTGTACTCACATATTTATGCATGATCTCCAATATTACATATTAAAATATCACCATTAAATATCACAAATAGGAAATAATTATTCATTTAAAACGAAGCTCAATGTTTTTATGTTAGTCTTACACACACTTAAAGTTATGCATTGTTTTAATATGTATTGTCTTGCATACACCCACATTAAAACCCAATTTCAAAATATTTGTTACAATATTGACATTTTTAATCTCTTAACTCATCACAACTATGGTGATCTAGAAATGTTTCTCTTAAATATTTTTTAGTAGAAACAAAATTATAAAGAAAACCAAATGATTCCTTACCACCATCACGATGATATTTTTTTATTGATTGTATAAACAAACCCTTTAAATTTTTAATACAGTCTTTGTACACTAAGGAGATCCTTAAATTTTATTAAAGTCTTTTGCATTGCATACAATGCTCTTAAAGTGTTGCATATTTAATATGATTTATTTTGATATGTCATTTTTTGGGATTGTCTACATAGAGTAAGCCATTAATCTATGACCCATATTCATGAGTATTAATAGCAACTAACCAATTCCTTGAATTATTTTGAGTAGTCCAACTATCACTCATTACAAGATGATGATCACAAGGGTGAAAAGTGGGATTGAAACCAACTAAATAAATGCTAAACTAGGAATATTGATATATCATATCTTGGACTGTAAAAACCTCTCAATACTTAAATGATTTATTTTGTTATGGTATATTTAAAATTTTAATAAGGTTTTCTATTCATTAAACTTTACAATATATATATAACAATCTTATAGAGTTTGACCGTGAGTGTAGAAAAAGAGCCTTAACAACTCATAATTTTTGGTTTTAAAGAGGAGAGTGAAGATGACACACTATCACTAGTCAAAGAAAATTTACAAGAAAAAATACAAATTGAAACGACTTATCTAATAGAAACACAAAGGCTAGGCAAAATAATTAAGCACAGAGATAGGATAATTCATGTTAAGGTTAGCTCTATTGACCATAAATATTGAATAACCATTAAAACCCCAAGTCTAGAAGGGCTTAAAATATTTATGAAGGAAGATGTCATTCTAGAAGATTAGGCTAGATTAGGCCAAATTAAGAAAGGAAATTGAAAAGGTAAAAGAAACTAGAAACAAAGGATAATGGGAAATAATCAGGAATATAAAAACTAGTATTATGGATAGATGCCAAAAAAATAACAATAAATAGGAATTTGGGACACTCTAGATCCTCTCTTGGAAGTGTCATGGCTTTCCATGGAGAAAGGGTCCTAGGTTAAGCTATATCCCGAGCAAAATTAATATTAGATTTCTTGTTGAAACTTGGGAGCATAAAGAATATAAGGTCCCTACAAGGTCCCTAACATACAAGGATTTGTCTTTTGATTAGTGTGGAATAAGGGACCTTGTCGGAGAGGAATAAGAGGTATAAATTGTTATAGAAAGAAGAACATTTTCTTTGTATTAGGATTCACAAGAAAGATCATTTCAATCAGTACTTGTTGAGGGAGATTTCAGATATCAACGTTAAGAAGATTTATATAGAAATATGTTATTTTGCACCTATTAATTCTACCTTTTATAAGACGCATAATCTAAATATAAATTTTCCTTACAATGGCTTAGAACAAGATATTTACACACAAGAAATGAAGGGAACATCCTCTTTCTAGGAGACTTTAATGCTATCTAACAACAACTAGCCAAGTTATTATCCTAAAAAATTATTTCAACCATAATCCTTTATGGTTGTATGAAAACCTTCTGTTAGCTAGAGGATACAAAAGAAACTCTAAAGACTTGGCTAAGAATTTGTTTGGTACCAAACTAATCAATCTTTCTATTTCTCATAATCAAATAATTTGGAATGGTAGATTATGAAGTGGATGAAATCCAACCATAAGGCTTGTATCCACGGTCTTGGTAGTAGTGTCATAGATTATGTGATATCTTATATATATTCATATATAATCAAAATTTAGTAAATTTGTACATCTTAAATGACCATGATCCCAACTTTGACAATAGACCTTTGACCCTAACTTAAACTTAACCCCATAACGAGAATTATAATAACTAAAAGAACTTGATCTTCGATAAAATTAAAACTAATCTATTTTTAAGGGATTGAAATAATTAATTAAATATAATATTAAATAAGGACAACATTGAAGCCCTTTATCATAATTTTACCACAAGTTTCTCTAATCCATTAACAATTTTTGTCATGGCTTCATGTAGAAAGGAAAATAGAATGACCAACCCTTGGTAAGAGAAAGAGTGCAAGCATGCTAGAAAATCCATTAGGGATTATTATAATGAGTCCTTCAAATCTGACAATATATATTATATATATAGGTACAAAACCCTAATTAAAAGGAAAAAGGTACTATGTAAATAGAAAGCAAGATAAGATTTTGCACCTCTCTAAGATTGATCCTAAGAAATTCTGGAGGCAAATTTTAATTCATAAAACTAAAGAAAACAATATGATTCCCCTGAGGAACTAGCATTGTCATCTTAAAAATATTTATGAATCATGTGATACCATGGACAACATTCAAGTTGTTTCTAATGGGGAAGAAGTTTTATCTTTACAAGACAAATATTTTGGGGTTAAGCGACTCACAAAAGGGAAAGCTAAGGACATCAAAAGATAGAAATCATAAATCTTTAAAATTGGTGGGCCTATACTCATCCCTCGCATCCACTAGCTTTTCAATATAGCAATGAAGTAGGGTTTCCCTAAACCCTAGACAAAAATATTCATTGTTGCAGAGGAATTACCAGTCGGGTTACCTCTGTTGCATAGCATATCGCACCAAATTGATTTGATCCCAGGATTGAACTTACCAAACAAGGCGCCTCACCGAATGACTCCAGCAGAAAGTGAAGAAGTGAATCAGCAAGTGCAGAAATTACTTGACTGAGGGTTAATTCATGAGAGCTTAATCCCTTGCGCAGTACCAACAGTATTGATGCCTGAGAAAGAAGGGGAGTGGTGAATGTGTACTAATTTGCATGTCATAAACAAGATCACCATCAAATACCAATTTCCATTACCAAGAATGGATGACCTTATGGATTGCTTCAGTGGTGTGGAGTATTTTACCAAGATCGATTTGAAAAGTGGCTATCATCAAATTCAAATCAGAGAAGGTGACGAATGGAAGACTACATTCAAGACAAAGTATGGACTATTTGAATGGTTGGTGATGTCGTTCAGACTAACTAATGTACCTAGCACGTTCATGAGATTGATGAACGAAGTCTTGAATCCATTTTTGGGTAAATTCATGGTTGTATATATGGATGATAAACTGGTCTTTAGAAGAAGTAAGGCAGAGCATGTTGAGCATGTAAGAGTAGTGTTGCAGCGTTTGAAAGAGGAGAAGTTACTTATAAACCTTAATAAATGTACATTTATGCAGTGAGAGTTGGTGTATCTAGGGTTTGTAATTTCAAAAGAAGGACTGAATATGGA
This sequence comes from Larix kaempferi, assembly GCA_027924585.1. Lineage (NCBI taxonomy): Eukaryota > Viridiplantae > Streptophyta > Pinopsida > Pinales > Pinaceae > Larix > Larix kaempferi. The sequence continues at coordinate 5,866,715 of BSBM01000202.1, read as the reverse complement.
TCCCGAAAAAGTGAAGGCTATTCTCGAATGGACAACACCTAGATGTACATTTGATGTGAGGAGTTTCCATGGATTGGCAGGCTTCTACCAGAAATGCGCCTCTTACAGAATGTATGAAGAACGGTGTGGTCTAGTGGACTAATGTAGCATCAAATTCATTTGAGGAGTTAAAGAAGAGAGTAACAACACATCTATTGTTGTCATTACCAGACTTTATCAAAGTGTTTCAGGTTGATTGTGATGTGAGTGGAGCAGCATTTGGAGTATTTTTTAGTCAAGAAGGAAATCCCATTGCATTTTTTAGCGAAAAGTTGAAAGAGACCAAGAAGAAATATTATGTTTATGATCATGAGTTCTATGTTGTAGTGCAGGCCTTAAAGAAATGGTGAAATTATCTAATGCCGAAAGAGTTTGTCTTATTCACAGATCACAAGGATCTATGGTACATTAATAGCCAAGGTAAGTTGAATCAAAAGCATACTAAGTGGGTTGAATTCTTGCAAATTTATTATTTTGTGTTGAAACACAGGTCAGGAAAATCCAATAAGGTAGTTCACGTGTTGAGTCGGAGGACAACGTTACTCAATACCATGTCGGTAGAAGTGGTAAGTTTAAATTGCATGAAATAATTATATGAGGGAGATGCATATTCTCAAAAGCTTGGAAGACATGTAAATAACCTTGGATTTTAGATCACACACCATATTTAGATTACCATATGCAAGAATATTTTTTATTTAAAAACCAACAGTTGCGTATTCCGAGAAGTTCCATATGGGTGAACCTCATTAAAGAATTGCATAGTGGTGGTTTAGAAGCACATTTTGGATTTGATAATAACGCAACATTGGTAAAGGAGGAAATCAAAGCTTTGACTTTGTCCATCCAATTGCACAGCACTAGAGAATGCAATGTCGCTTCACCAAGAGCCAAGTCAATATGTATTTGGAGTCCCCATAAATCCGCAAGGTGTGCAAATTCCTTCTTTTCAAAAACCAAAGTAAACCCCACAATGCCAAAATCTTAGCACGAGTATTAGACCCACTGCCATGTTTGAAAGATAAATGAAATTCATGAGAGGTATTTAATTTCAGTACAACTCCTACCCCATACAGACTAGACTACTTAACACCATCGAAGAAAGCAAGAGGGAAGGGAATGTCCGCTTCCTTGAACAAATTCAGTCTAGGAGCCCGCATACCATCGTTCTTTTTGAAATCCAAACAATGATAAATAATTCATGTACAAACCAACACCCCATTTGGCTTCGAGTCCCTGAAAATGATACCATTCTAATGAGCCAAATCTCCCAGATCGCAAAGAAAACTATGTAAAGATACTTGCTACAGATTTTAAGCCAAAGGAACAAATTTTCAACAAAGGAGTGTGAGGCCCATGCAAACTGAAAACCAATGTATAATGCCAACTCGACCCAAATATTTTGGAAAAAAAGGGAAACCACCAAATAAATGATCTACATATTCCTGATTCTACATACAAATACAGCAAACACCCGCACCTTTGAATCCCCTCTTAGATAAAATTTTCCAAGGAAAAACACTTGATCTTTGCTGGTAGACGACCATGCCATACATTCCTCATCCACCATATATTATCTAATTCCAATTCATTTTCCTTAAGCTATTTATAGGCCAGTCGCACTGTGATCGAGCCATCGGTATAATTGTGGGACCACACCAAAGTATCTTCATGCTAATTCAAAGTAATACTCTCATGTTTAAGGTTATCAATGTAGCAGTCCCATTCATGGTTATATGGAAGGGTCAGTACCATATCGCCAAAGTTTCTCCAGGAAGTACCACCATCCTCCTAAGAACACACAGCCTACTTAAGTACATAGATACTCCTCCTATGTGATTCAATAATCAAACCATGGGACAGAATATAACCATCATTTAGACCAGAAACCAGATCAATCCCCATATAAATATGGGTACCTCTACCAACAGACCAAGCAATGGCCTCATTTATAATGGGGAAATATTTCAAAGACTGCGCCAAATAAATGAAACCTATGTATTCTCTTTACATAAGATCTGAAAAGGTATAAAAGAGGAAGACACTGCAAATACTTAACTTGAATAAGCTTGCCCCATAAACCCGAATTAAATAGGTTGCACCATAAACTCTTCGCACATAGAGCTTTGTTGAAAAATATTAGGTGCTTTATGCCCCACCCACCAAGGTGCTTAGGCCTGGATAAGATATCCCACAAAACAAGGTGAAATTTAGATAGACCAACCTTTCCTGCCCCGAGGAAGTGAAAGATTTTCCTCCTAATAATTGTGCTCACAGCTTTCAGAATAATAAAAAGAGAAAACCAATAGACCGGTATAATCTGTAGAATAGAGTTTACCAGAGTAAGGAAACCGCCTAATGAAATCCATCTGAAGTACCAATAATTAATTCTTCTATCGATCTTTTTTATTAACCAATGCCAATCAGTCACTCTGTATCCCATGGGATTCAGATGAAAACCCAAATAATGGAAACCATCTTCAATCCTACAAGTATGAAATCCAAATAAAGTAGCAATATGATTAGTAGTAATAGGATCATTACAATGATAAAGGATAAGTGACTTTTGTGCACTAATATCCATACCAGAGGCACTGCAAAAGATATCCATAATCAATTTAAACTAATGCCATTCAGAAAAAGACCCTTCCCCAAAAATCAGAACGTCACCCAAAAATGATAGATGAGAGATGTAAAGAGAGTTTTCTACCTTCAAACCTTCGATGATCTTTTGATCCTTTTCCTTATTTATCAGCAGACTAATCCCTTCTGTAGCCAAAATGAAGAGATATGGTGATAGTGGACACCCTGCCACAGCCCACGATTACCACTGAAAAAACTGGTAGGGGATCCATTGATCAGAATAGCATATCGAACTAACGTAACAAATGCCATTATCCAATTGACTAATTCCACCATTAAGCCAATTTGAATAAGTATAAAGTGTAGATAATGCAAATCCACTCTATCATACACCTTCATCATATCCATCTTCATAGTAAAAGAATTTGATTTCCTCAATTTGACACAGTGTAAAATCTATTGTGCCACCCCAACAACATCCATAATTTTCCCATTTGGCAAAAAGCAAAAATGTTCCTCAGATATAAAATTTCCAAGATAGGGCTTCAGTCTCTCAAGGATAATCTTAGTTATAATCTTGTAAAAAATATTAATCAAAGAGATAGGTCTGTAGTCATTGAAATTAATGTTGGTTGTCAAGCCTGATCTTCAGATTCAGAGATATTATTATTCAACCGTGTCCGTACCCCAGGTTTGGTTATGATCCCGGCACGACCCCAAGGGGGTCTGGGGGCTAGAGAGCCCCCGTCAAGGGTTCGGGGGCAGCGCCCACGAGAAAGGGGGTTTGGGGGCAACACCCCCAAGGAAAATTTTTGGGGTTGTTTTCGCCACCAGTTTTTGGGCCCATGGTTTTGGGTATCCCGTGGTATTTTCCCATTGTATTTCCCTTATAAAAGAAAGACATTATAATACGGATAGGGTTGATCGATTAGGTATTATGCATTGTAAAGATCTCTGAGATCAAGAAGAGAGACTGTGAGATAGTTAAGAGGAAGTGCAGCGGTTGTGCTACAGGTTGTATCCCTTCACTTTGCTGGATGGAATAATATTAAGGACTGGCAACTTCAGTGTGGACGTAACCCAAGTTGGGGTGAACCACGATATATCTGTGTCTCTCTTGTAATGTGTATGTGTGATTCTATTTGCAGTTATGGTTATTGTTATTGCTCTACGATCCTGTTTTTCTAACAATTAACAGGTCGGTACTTTTTTGGAATTAAAGTAATAAAAGTGGAATTTAGTAGGCCAAAGACCTTTTCCTTTCTTCTAGTCTCATCAATAGCCTCTGTCAACTCTGTGCCCAGTAAATAAAAAAAATGAAGGTAGAACTCGATGGTCCACCCATCGGGCCCCGGGCTCTTATCCTTGGAAAAACAATTTAAAGCCTTCAAAACTTCCTCCTTCGTAATATGTTTTCCCACTTCTCTGCAGTCAACACTATCAAAAAAGCGTGGGAAGTTTCCAATAGTTGTTAACTGAGTTTCCAAATTGTTGGAAGGCTAGCTGGACTAGATGTCTTGGAAAAAAATTCTAGTTATCATCTTCAATGATGAGTTGTCACTGTACACCTGATCATCACCTTTGATATCCCATATAGCGTTTGTAATTCACCTTTGATTTGTGAATCTATAAAAAAAAATTATGTTGTTGTCACCGGCTTGGATCCATACAACACGACTTTTCTTCCGCCAATATTCTTCAATCTGTCTAAGTATCTTTGTCCTCTTTGCTTCCAACAGTTAGATCAATCTATATGTCTTTTTACATTTTTATCACTTAAGCAAAGGAAATGATGTAATATTGACTTTAGTAATTGATATGGTATCATAATTTTGAATGTTAATTAGTTATTTGAAATATGGTTATAATTTCTAATTTTTTATAAATAGTTTTTATTATTATTTTTGAAATTAAATATAATATTTACATTAAAAATAAAAAACTTATTAAAATTATTTGTTATCATTTTATTAACTTTGGAATAGCATTTCATTACTTTTGAAGTAGCATGTCAATGTTAAGTGTAACTATCCAAAAATAATGTTTTAATATCTTCTTTACTCTCCAAATTTTATTTAGGAAATTAGTCTATGCACAATATTAACACAATACAATAACGTGTATTTAGATCTCACTTTGCTTAATATAATCAATTATTAGGTTGCTCGATAATCAAGATACAACATTGAAGAGACTATATTCTCACATTTTATCATTAAAAAGCTAAAAGTTTTACTATATATTTTGGACTACAAACTCTTAACATAGACTTCAAAGTGGAACGCCGTCACAAATATAAATTCCTCAAAGCCAACACACATGCTCTTAATTTTATTTTGATGAAAGGAAACACAATAAGGTGTACTTAGGTATAGGGATTTTCCCAGTCCCAACATATGATATATCATTTTTGCAATTATCTGTGTAGTGTAAGTCATTAAGCTATGACCCATATCCCATGCGTATAGTTGTAACTGACCAACTTCTCATGTTTTGAATAGTTCACTTAGCACTCATTGCATTGGGTGATGCTCACGAGGATGAAGAAGTGGGATTAAGACTATCGATATGAACCACATAGCATCAACCATCACTTCATGGGCTTGCACTTGGTGACTTGTACTTAGATTTCACTTTGGTTAATATTATCACCTAGATTATTGCGTTCCTTGATAATCAAGACAATATTGAAAAGACTATATTTTCAAGTTTGATCAATATCAAACTATCTTCCATTAGTATAATATGTAACTCAATTAAATAGTACAAAAAACTATCTCTTTAAATTTTACGCATTTATATTTATAATTGAATCAATAATTTTCATGTGCCACAAATGGATGAGAGATTCAACAACCCTATGTCTCATATTATAATAATAATGTGTTAACTTGGATATTATCTTTAAAGGTCCACAAACTCATGTTGTAGGTACACTTCATAGCTCTAGTACCTCGCCAACCGCATCACCACTCGCTGCAGAGCGCTACACAACACAAATAGGATGTCAACAAGGATAATTTTAGGGAGAAATTTAGCCCATGGGCTATTTTTCCATGTTTTTTTTCCAAAAAAAGATTTTCCAATTTGCATTTTTTGAAGCCCCATTTCTCCCAATTTTTATGGGGTAAACTTTTTTCACTTTAAAATTCACCAAGTTATTATATAAACTATATAAAATCCTGAGAAATTGAAATAATTTTAGAAAAATATCGCCAAATATTTTATTGTTGACATTTTAAGAATTGGTAAGATTCGCTAAGGTTTATACACTTTTAAATAAGTATGGGTCCTTAAAATTATCCCTAGATGTCTAATCTCTCGGCTTGATCTCTGCCCGAAAGACGACCAGGCCATTGATCTCCACCACTTGGAAGAGAGCATGCGATCTGTTGTCAAGTACATCGTACTACAGGTCACGCACAAAATACACTGCACACGATAGAAGACAACAACCTTCTTAACACTAAACCCTCCTCTGGAAAGAAATAACTCAAATTTAAAGTTTCCTTGGTGACACGATAAGTGTTATCTCTTTGCTGGCTAAAATTTACACCTCTAATGGTAGCACCATAAGTATGATGCCTTTGTTGGCTTAAAATTTAGGGATCCAACCGTGGCACAATAAATGTTAAGCCTTCGATGGTTTATTAGAGCTCTATTAGCTAGTGCTTCGTGCCTTATGCATTACATGGTCGTGTTCTTATCCTTTTTTGCTCCGACATCATTTTGGCAGGATATGCTACAACGCAGCTTTCTATTGTTATTATATGTTTTAAATTTAAAAATTAATACATTTTCTTTAGTTTAATTTTCTAATAAATTTATGTTGTGTTTTTTATTAGTTTTAAATGAAAGACTTGAAATTAAAAATATATATAAATAAATAAATAAAAACAAATTTAAATGTAGTTTTATATTTTAATAATTTTTTAAAAGCATAAAAAAAACTTAAAATATGAAATTTACTTATTTCTTAAATTTCTTAAATTGTTTATATTTTTAAGAATTAAAAAATTGATTTTTTAAGATTTAAAAAATATATAAAAATATGGTTGAACACACATTATTATAAAACAATGACCAATTTGAGAAAATAGATTGTCTTAAACAATTCATCATACAAAAAACTATCATTTTGTTCATTTTTTTAAGAGAATCTTTAAAAATTAAATCTTAATAAAAATATGGCAAAATTTATCACTATATTTACAAGTGTTCTCATTTTAATGTACAAATTTTGTTGTAATTTGATTGTCTTATTATGAAGGGTTTGCTAAAGCTATCTATAAATCAATTTCTATTCAAAAATCAGGGAATGGATAGCCTTAAACGAAGATTTGGGTGGTTTCTATTAGTTTTGATATAATTGCGTCTTTAGATGGGTATGGAGATGCCTCCATGAGTTGTGGAGCTAAGTCAAAGGTTATGAAAAAGGGGATTATCCATGGTTATGGTCTTGGAAAGGAAGAAAATGATGGGGAAGTGGTCTTTGCATGTTGTTTAAGGGATCTTCTAATGGAAGATTATTCTCCATTGGTACATGTGAAAATCGATTGTTTTTTGATATAGTGGCACATGAGAAAAAATTGTTGAACCCTATTTTAGTTCAAGGAAATGCAATCTATAATAATTCTTGATTATGAAGATAATATGAGGGAATTATGTCAAGGAAATTGTGGGTTTGAACTTAGAGTTATATAAAGGATTGGGAAAAGACATATTATTGGATGGATATGATTCTCTCTTCAAAAGATGTGGGGATGAACAATATGTTATAAAGGAGGGGAAGTGTATTGGATTGGATATTAGTGGAGCAGAATAAGACAAGGTTGAACTACTATAATACAGGTTTGTAGCATCATTGTTTTTCATCACTATAACTCAATTTTTATATTTCAATTTGTTTAGCTAGAATGTGTGTTGAGATTTAACAACATCATTCTAGCATCAAGTTTGCATCAAACCCACAATGTTGAAAAACATTTTAAATACTTTTTTTCTTGTATCAAATAGCAATGTATTAGTGATAATTTTTTGTTGGAGTTGTAGCATCATGAGGTATCCTCATGACAAAAGAACAGCCATGAACCCCCCGAAAAGTATAGAAAGGAAACCCCCGGAAATATTTAGAAAGGAACCCCCCCCTAAAAGTTCTAGAAAGTCCCATAAAGAATATGAAGGTATAAATAAGGACACCTATCTCATTCATCACATCAAGCAATCCGCTCTACTTGATAAGACAAGTGTGCAGCTGAGGAAGAGAAGGATGCAGCAATAGAAGAAGACTAATTTCTGGGTTTAATATTTTTGGGTTTATCTTCTTCTTATATATGATGTACTTGTATCTTGAATCTCTAAATAAGAAAGGTTAGATGGGTTTTTCCCGAGTTTGGGTTTTCTCAAGATAAAATATTTGTGTCTATTTGTTTCTATGCATGATTATTCTTTCAATGATATTTATTTCTTTCCACTGCAAATAATTGAAATTATACTAGTATTATAAAACTCTAACATGGTATCGGAGTAGTGCTGAAAGAAGCCATTGTCAGAAACTATGGCTTCTTTTTTTATCCCTTTCTCTCCACACATTGGTTTAATTCTTGGAATTCTGGAGCTCTCATTGGAAGGGCGCACCTACTAGTGAAGTCAGATTCCAGTTTCAACAAGTTTCAAATTTTGATCCTCTCCTACTAGCCTTTCTGGAACAAGTTTTAGCTTCCAGCTTGGAGTCAAGATGAACAGTGTTAAAGTTGAAGATAGACTTGATGGGGCTTCCAACTTCAATTCATGGAATTCTAGGGTACTCATCATATTAGAAAAGAATGATCTTCTAAAATTTGTGGAAGAAGGAGTAGCAGAAGCAGAGAAGTCATCATGGAAGAAGAATGATGCTACTTGGCAAGAAGGATTCTAATAGATTCTATCAAAGGTCACTCGATACCTTAGATTTCCTAGAAGAAGACATCCAAAGGAATTTTTTATGTCTTGAAGAAGCTATTTGAGAATAGCAATGTCAATAGAGCAGTTTCCTTAAGACAACAACTCTCAAATGTCAAGATGAATAGAGTAGATTCATTTGCATCTTACTTCATGAAGATTTCTGAACTAAAGGATCTGTTTGGCACCATTGGAGAGATAATTGCAGACAGAGAGCTTTTCATGATGACCCTCAATGGAATTCCCCATTCTTGGGAACCATTCATTCAGAGAATTAGTGGGAGATCCAAATTTCCCAAGTTTGACCGGTTATGGGTAGATGGCATTCAGGAGGAGTCTAGACTTGCAGCTAGAAACAATTTTCTGAAACTGTATGATGTAGAAAATCAAGCCATTATTGCTCATGCAAAGAAAGGAAAGGGAAGAAAGTTTGGAATACCAGCCCCAACTTCAGACCAGGATCTAAAGAAGAAGAAGGATCTTTCTCACATCCATTTTTACAGGTGTGACAAGTTTGGTCACTATGTTGTAGATTGTCCTCAAAGAAAGAGAGGGAAGCAACATACATCAACATCTCATTTCGATGAGGAACCTCCACTGAAAAAGGAAAAACCTGAAGAGATGACAACATAATATTTCTTTGATTTGTTTTATAATTGGGCCATTTTCCTTGGTACAAGAGTCCAACATTTTTTTATTTTTTTTAGGGTATAATTATTGTAATTGGGCCATTTTCCCTGGCACAAGATCTCAAAAGAATTGATTCAAAAATTTTATGTTAAATATGATGATATCATTGAGTCAGGGAAAGTGGCATGACTCAGAAGATACATATGAGGCAGGAAGTATTGCCTTCATGACAAAGGGAGAAATCATAGATCCTTAAGATAAATAGATGTCTCATGTTGCATATTTTTGTACTTGATGAGTTTGAGATTCAAAAGGATCAGAGAAACTCATTACCAGAGGAATTTGGCTTCAAGTTACAAGGAAACAAGTTGTTTCAACACAAGATACTCAGTTGCGGAGGGAGTTGAGTGTCCATATGTAGAGGGAGCAGGATACTCAGGTGCAGATGGAGAAGGGTGCTCCAACATTGAGGGAGTAGCTACAACATAGGTTTTTGATGATGAAGGTATAGCATTGGAGAAACATTCCCCCAATATTATCCATGAGACTTGGCTAGGGATGAATGGTCTGAAGGCAGGGTTGTATCTTCTCCCGGACACCTTATGACGGGGTGGGGAGTTTGGCTCTTGCATGATGAGTAGATTTGATGCATCGAGAATTCCCTCAGTATTAGCCATGTGACTTGGCTAGGGGTTAATAGCTCAAAGCAGGATAATGCCTTCTTCTAGACATCATGTAACGGAGTGGGAATATTAGTCCTCAGATGCACACACTATCCTCCTAGAGGTTGAGCATCAAGCATTTCCCTAGTGTTGGCCATGAGACTTGGCTAGGGATGGGTCAAGTGGGACAGTTCCTTCTCTCGGACACCCTATGATGGGGTGGAGATATTAGTCCCTAAGACAACTCAGAACGTTCCAATGTCTTCTCTTGAACATCCTATGACAGGGTGGATATATTAGTCCCTATGAATACTCAGAATGGGGAAGTGCCTTCTCTCGGACACCTTGTGATGCGGTGGGAAGATTAGTCCCTAGATTCTCACTCATGCAAGTGCATGGATTTAGCCATGAGACTTGGCTAAGAGACCTTAAAACCATCAACCTTAAGCAAGCTTGTGATCAACCTTTCCTTGAGATGATTCGTTAAGACAAGTCATGGCGTGAAGCCTTTGAAGAAACCCAAGATGTGTTCGAGCAAAATGATCAAGAAGAATACCTTCCTCATTGAGAGGGATGATTGCAACATTGATAAGAAATTCTCCCTGAGACTAGGAGAATGATGTAACTCTCATTCAGAGGGAGAGAGAGGGATCTAGTAGTTCTATGATCCTCCTCAATGGACTGAACATATTCGATCTATTGTGCTCCTCAATGGACTGATTTTAAGCATGGAACTTATCGATGGAGAGAGTTGTGTTGGAGTCACAAGGTTGGTACCCAACAACCCTTGGGTTGTATCCCATGTGGTTGGGAGACTCATGGGTTGTAGATCATAAAGGATGTCATATCAGTCGTAACCACATGGACGTGAGAATACCTTTCTTATGATGACGATATGTTCAAGATAATTTGTGATGCTCAGATGATATCCATATGTGTTCTAGCATGATGATACCTCCCTAGATAAGAGGGAGTGTTGCTGTTGTAGCATCATGAGGTATCCTCATGACAAAAGAATAGCCATGAACCCCCTGGAAATTTCTAGAAAGGAAACACCCTGAATTTTTTAGAAAGGAAACATCCCTAGAAAGTTCTAGACAACCCCAGAAAGCATATGAAGGTATAAATAAGAAGGATGCCTATATCATTCATCACATCAAGCAATTCGCTCTGCTTTCCAAGACAAGTGTGCGGCTGGGGAAGAGAAGGATGCAGTAGCAAAAGAAGACTATTTTATGGGTTTGATATCTTTGGGTTTGTCTTCTTCTTATATCTGATGTACTTGTATCTTGAATCTCTGAATAAGAAAGGTTGGCTGGGTTTTTCCCGAGTTTGGGTTTTCCAAGGATAAAATCTTTGTGTCTCTTTGTTTTTATTCATGTTTATTATTTTAGTGATCTTTATTTCTTTTCACTGCAAATAATTTAAATTATACTACTATTATAAAACTCTAACATTTTGCATCATTTCTATGCCATTAAAAATTGTCGCACATCAAATATGTCGTGTTTACATCATATTGCATTCAAATAACACCTTATATGTACATGTGCAGAGTCGTATTATCATCATACTAATATATTCAATAAAAAAACATAGTGTTTCATATTTGCACACAATTTTGGTTCCATTCTTCTAATAAGTTCCAATTCATCATTGTCAACAGTGCAATCTATATAATTTAATTTGAGGAATCATGATAGAAATGAAGTAAGCACACATCCACCCTATAATCCATTTCTTCTCTTCAAATTTTAATTTAATTCACTACATTAAATAAGAAAAAAAACTACCATTCGAGTTGTATGATATACCACCCAGCATAAATTCATGCAAATAATTATTTGTTATCATCTTATTTAATTTTGGTGGGATTGAATTCATGTTTTCCCATAACACAAGTTGGATTTATCAATATCTATATCATTCCACTTCTTAGCATAGATTAATCCATTAATATTGCAATCTTTCACTTCCGTGCTAGTTATATTTAGCATCATTGCTTGTGTTTGACTATTGAGAAGAAAAACAACCACCATTCACAATGTTGTTAAGTACCTAGTGTTGTGGTATACCACTTAGTCTATATTCATGCGAAAAAAATCATCCCTATGAACTTAATTGATTTTCATGGGATTGATAAGACTTTGGTATCCTTGAATCACAACATTTTAAATTCCTAAGGATTCAATCCCAAAGTGCATGTTTGATCCATCAATGTCTCTACTCGTCCACTTCCTAGGTGTCTAAATTCATATGTATTGCAATCTTTGGAAGTGCTCCTTAGATTGAAACTTTACTTGTGTACAACCATGGGAAATGGAAGAGACATATTGAGTGGCCTTTTAGAGGAATTACACTCCTTTCACATCCTCCCAAAGCTTCCTTTGAGAGATGCAATATGTTACTTTGCACTCTTTCGAAGATGACTTAATTCTTTTTTCTTTATTCCATTTTTATTTTTCTCGTGAGTTTGTTTAATTTTATTATCTCTCAAGAAGAAGAATAAAAATATGCATAGTTGAAAACATCATTTTCTTCCATTTTGCTGAACTTAAATACCTTAATATTTCACCTAAATAAAAAAATTTGTAAAAGAAAGATTTCCAAATCAGTTAAGAAATGGATTAATTATGCAACTTCAAAAATAGTATTAAAAAAATTATTCATAAAGAAAATGATACAGATGAAAATGAACATAGAGTAGTCTAACCCGTGTTCCATCACCTCTCTTTTCATTGACTACTTCTATGTGTTTCATCACCTCTCTTTTCTTTTCATTGACTACTTCTATGTATCCTCATAGTTTTAAATACATTATATAATCTATGTTTTGTTTACACTAATGATCACATAATTGAACATCTCGTAGAAAGATCTCTTATTTTTTAAACATTGAATATACAGCTAAATCATTCTAACCCTTCTTATCATCATCTTCTCTTTCATATTTGTTTTCTTCACGATCCTTCTATCTCACCAGCCCACCTACCTTATTTTTTTTCTCCCCTTCTAATTGTCTTCATCTTATATGATCTCCATCTCCATATAATTGTCTTCATTCTTATATGATCTCCATATAATATTTAGATGATCTACAGCATTGAAATAACTACATTGAACATACAATCAACATAGTACTTAGTAACCAAAAAAATAATACAATTCCCTTGCTCTTTAACTAGCCATAGGTGTCTCTCACGACCACGGCTGGCTTTTATTTGCAATTGAAACAAGCCACGCCTTGTCCTTTCTGAATAAGGCCGACAACCATCTCCAGGCAGTGAGTAAATATAATCGAAACCTAGAATTGTTGTTAAACCCTTTGCCTCCCCAATTTTGCTCAATCTTAGATCTTAGCTTAAAGCATGCAAAAAAATTTACCTTCAACAAAAACCCTATGACCGAGCCTCTTCAGCAATAAATTTTTTGGATTGATGATTCACTACAATGAAACAGAGACAATGGTCTGAGAATGCACGACAATGAAGAGAGAGAATTGAAGGGAAAAAGGGCACACGCAGTCAATTTAAAAATTCACTGCGCGATACATGAATATTTTCTTTTTCTTTGCTAAGGACATGCGCTAGACCTAGCAAATGTTTAACTTTAATTTTATTCCACTTTATAAAAACACTTTACTTCACAAGATGATCGCGGGCGAGTTTACATGCGCTATTCACCTTTACCCTTTTAGCGCACGCAAATTAACTGCGCGATTCAACCTTTTACTGCGCGTAGATTAACTACGCGATTCCACTTTCTTACTGTGCAAAGGTTACTGCACAATTTCTACTGCGCACTTGAACTTTGCGCAATACTTTACTTTGCATAAATGCCCGCTACTCTAACTTTGCGGAACTTGACTTTGCGCACTTTATACAAATCACTTTTGCACACACTTTTCACTTTTACAAAGGTTAACTGCACGGTTAACTTTGTATACCTATTTAAGTGCGCACAACTCACACTTAAATAAACTTGTCTTAAAACATAAGAACCGAAATATATGTAGAAGCTTACTGTGCGTTAAACTAGGGCATTCACCACTGTGAAATACTTGGGAATTCTTGATTTGATTTACTGCGCGTAAATGTAAATAACATTCACACAACTAAATATGAAGAAGACGTGTGTGACACAACATTTAACATTCTTGAAAATGAATATGCGAAACTATAAACTTATATATATTACTCAGTAAAATAGAGTAACTTTGCGCACTTACAAAGAGATGATATTAACTTCAATCTTTCACCATTTACACAGAACTTGGGCTCTTGAATTACTTCACGGTTTTTCACTTCTTCTTCTTCTTTTACTCCCTCGCCTCTGACTAATCCTCTTGTGAATGATTTACATTTATAGAGTTTCACTTCACCGACTCAAGATGGCTTCGCTCGGAAGCTACAGGGTTTCATTAAAGACTGTAGTAAATTCTACCTAAGAAAATCTGATCTTGCCGAATACAAGAGCAACTACTTAAATATTAACATGACGTGCGTTGGATTGGCTGAGAACTTACTGACATACTGACATCTCAGACTCTGCGCACTGACATAGACTGACTGACAGGGTGACTAACAGAATGACCGCCTGGGGTCTGAAAGAGCCGACGCATATCCGATACGCTATCAGCTCATTAATTATGATATTTCCAACACTCCCCCTTAATTATGAGCAGATGGGGATCATTAAACAAAAATACAATATTACAAAATATTTCAGAGCTGAAACATGCTATGTTCTTAACATAGTTCATTGCGCATAACTTGTCACTCCTAAACAACTTTGCAGAAATTGGAATGGGTCCTTTGCCAATGGTTTTGTAAATATGTCTACAACTTGATCTTCAGACCTACAAAATTCTAAACAGATTTCCTTGTTGTTTATCAATTCTCTGATGAAGTGATACCTTGTGTCGATGTGCTTGGTTCTCTTGTGAAACACATGATTCTTTGACAGTGCGATAGCTGAATTGTTGTCACAATAAATGATTGTGGGTTCTTGCTGGTCCTGCGACAGATTACTTAACATTCTGCGCATCCAAACGGCTTGACATGCTGTGCTTGTTGCTGCAACATACTATGCTTCTGCTGAAGAGAGAGTTACTATGGGTTGTTTCTTTGAAGCCCATGATACAACACCTGTTCCTACATGAAATGTATTCCTAGATGTGTTTTTTCTGTCATTTATGCTGCCTCCATTATCACTGTCAGTGTATCCAATGAGTTTGAAATTTTCTGAGGTTGAATACAAAATACCAAAGTCTTTTGTTCCACTTACATACCTCAGAATTCTTTTACCTGCTTGTCAATGCGATTCTTTTGGTGACTCCATGAATCTTGAGATTAGGCTGACTCCATACATGATGTCTGGCCTTGTTGTTGTAAGATACATAAGGCTGCCAATGAGCCTTTTAAACAGTGTAGGATCTATAGTGGATCCATCATCATCCTTGCTCAATTTCAAACCTGTTATCACTGGTGTTGGAGCTATCTGTATGCCATGATTTTTGCAAAAGTTTAAGAAATCATTCGAAACATACTCACCACCTCTATCTGTTCTCAATATCTTGATGTTGTACCCACTCTGCTTCTCCACGAGTGCCTTGAACTGCTGAAAACAATCAAATGCATCAGATTTATGCTTTAGAAAATAAAACCATGTTTTCCTTGCGAAATCATCTATGAATGTGAGAAGATAAGTGCATCCTCCCATGGACGGTGTTTGCATCGGTCCACAAATATCAGAATGCACAATTTCAAGTGGTGTGCACGCTCTGTATGACTTTCCGACTGGAAAAGTCTCTCTGTGTTGTTTTCCAAAAATACAGCCTTCACAAATTCTCTATGGTATTTCGATCAATGGTAATCCTTTCACCATGTCCTTCATGTGCAGTAGCTTCAGCCCACCAAAATTCAAATGTCCAAATCCGAAATGCCATTACCAGGACTCATCCTTTACTTCTGTCTGAAATGCTGCTTGCATTGCGTTGTCCTTCTCTTCCTCTGCACAATGAATGTCTGCTCCTTTGCTCTATGCGCTGAATGCAGATCCAGAATTCTCATTCTGACTTGCATGAACAACTTGAGTTGTCTTACGCTTTATGATGGGTGTTATCCTCAAAGGAAACAAGCAGTTGCTTGTCATCTGCACTTCAGCAATTAACTAATTGTTGGGATATATGTCTTTGATCACACAGCGCTTCCCTACCATGTGAACTCTGTAACCTTTTTCCAACAGTTGTCCAATGCTCATCAGGTTGTGCTTCAAACCTTTAACATACTACACATCGTGCATGAATTTCTGCTCCCCCTATTTTGTTAGAATATCAACAGTACCCTTTCCCAAAACAGTAACTTGAATATTGTTTCCAAGTGTTACATCAGTTTGAACTGATTTATCTAGACTGGAAAATAAACTTAAATTACCAGTCATATGATTGCTACAGCCTGAGTCTAAATACCATATGTCATTTGGACTTTCTTGGACAGCATTTCATTCTAGTGGAGATGCGCATGCTAAGAACAGTGAACTGTTCGGTGCGCTGTTGTTGCTTGACTAC
Source organism: Larix kaempferi (assembly GCA_027924585.1). Classification (NCBI taxonomy): domain Eukaryota; kingdom Viridiplantae; phylum Streptophyta; class Pinopsida; order Pinales; family Pinaceae; genus Larix; species Larix kaempferi. The sequence goes on along the minus strand of BSBM01000202.1, from coordinate 5,850,293 downwards.
GCTTCACCTTGCTTTCCTTGGTCATACTGCTTCTTCCTGCATTCATATGCGAAGTGTCCATACTTTTTGCAGTAATGACATTGAATTTTTTATTTATCATACCTTTGTCCACTTGGCTGATTGGGGATCTGATTCTGGCCTCTACCAGTGACATGCGCAGGACTGCTGCTGCGACCTCCTCTGAACGAACTTCGTCCTCTGCCTCTTGAGTTTGATCTTCCTCTGCCTCTTCCACGGCTCTGATACCACATGAAGGGAAAAGGAGGGCATGCGGCAATCAATTTAAAAATTCAGTGCACGATACATGAATATTTTCTTTTTCTTTGCTAAGGACATGCACTAGACCTAGCAAATGTTTAACTTTAATTATCTTCCACTTTATAAAAACACTTTACTTCACAAGATGATCGTAGTTTACATGCGCTATTCACCTTTACCCTTTAAGCGCGCGCAGATTAACTACGCGATTCAACCTTTTACTACGCATAGATTAATTTCTACTGTGCGATTCCACTTTCTTACTGCGCAAAGGTTACTGCATGATTTCTACTGCGCACTTGAAATTTTCGCAAATGCACAAATCTTGACTTTTCTCTTGCCTTTGCACAATACTTTACTTTGCATAAATGCGCGCTACTCTAACTTTGGGAAACTTGACTTTGCGCACTTTATACAAATCACATTTGCACACACTTTTCACTTTTACAAAGGTTAATTGCGCGGTTAACTTTGTATACCTATTTAAGTGCACACAACTCAAACTTAAATAAACTTGTCTTAACACATAAGAACCGAAATATATGTAGAAGCTTACTGGGCGTTAAACTAGGGCATTCACCACTGTGAAATACATGGGAATTCTTGATTTGATTTATTGCACGTAAATGAAAACAACATTCACACAACTAAATATGAAGAAGATGTGGGCCACACAACATTTAACATTCTTGAGAATGAATATGCGAAACTATAAACTTATATATATTACTCACTAAAACATAGTAACTTTGGGCATTTACAGAGAGATGATATTAACTTAAATCTTTCACCATTTACAGAGTGGGCTCTTGAATTACTTCACAGTTTTTCACTTCTTCTTTTTCTTTTACTCCCTCACCTTTCACTAATCCTCTTGTGAATGATTTACATTTATAGAGTTTCACTTCACCTACTCAAGATGGCTTCGCTCGAAAGCTACATGGTTTCATTAAAGACTGTAATAAATTCTACCTAAGAAAATCTGATCTTGCCGAACTGCCAGATTGGCTGAGAACTTACTGACATACTGACATCTCAAACTCTGTGCGCTGACACAGAGTGACTGACACAGAGTGACTGACAGAATGAACGCGTGGGGTCTGACAGAGCCAGCGCATATCTGATACGCTATCGGCTCATTAATTATGATATTTCCAACAAGAATGCGATCTAAATCTGTTAATGCAATCTGAAAATCAATGCTAACACTGCAGAATTATACTACTACTTAATTGTAAAGACTTTCGATACATTGAATCAATACCATTTGCAAGTTTTCTCTAAGTTCAAACTCAACACCATAATAACAATTACTACTTAATTGTAAAGACTCTCGATACAATGAATCAATACAATTTGCAAGTTTTCTCTAAGTTCAAACTCAACACCATAATAACAATTACATTCTCAAGGAATCTATAAAATATAAGCTCTACAAAATTAAATTAAATTTCCTGTGAGTTAGTCCTTTTCAAATGAAGGAAATGTTAATTGGCAAATAATATAAGATCGTCTCATAACAATTTACTTGTTCAGGTGCAGAGTCAAATTTAGTTATCTAACTGGTGACTTATTTTCTATAGTGCATTATGTATAAACATGAGAATATAAACTACTTGCAACCTATCTTTCCTTCTTAAGATTCTTCAAATATGTATGCATTACTCTTGCTAATTTCTCTGCAGGATGAAGGCATGTGAAGTGTTAAGTTTTAACCGCTGATCTTTCAAAGGATGACATGCAAAAGCTGCTCCCTGCAGTGGGCGCAAGTTGATTAGATTTTTCATATCAATTGTGCTTTGTTGTTAATGTTCTCTTTGTATAATAAAACTTTTAGATGGTCACTCTCGTCAAATGTTTGAAACTCATTTAAATCTTCGCACAAACTACAGATATGCTCATCTTTTAAAGTGGAAGTGTGTATGTTAATAAACACTATTATTTCAAATATATTTCCTTGAAATGCATACCCTAAGCAAGAAAAATGGGATATCCTCAGAACTTCTATTTGAAATGGTAAGCAAATTTCCCTCGCCCCCATAGAGATGAAAGTGTCATTGTAATTGAGATTTAGTGACTTTTGCACCTACATCATCCCTGTCTCAGCTCTCTGTTAGCGTGAGTGATGTGCATAGTTGGACTCGAATTGGATTGATCGATTATCTAGATACGTGAAGTGCATCGTTTCTGCACGCTTTAGGGTTTGGTACGACTGTTATATTATTGTAAGGTTTTTCTTAGCAAATAAGTTATCGTGACTTTCAGTAAACTTGAATGATCGAAAGGATACCCAAAACTTATAACCAGATCTCCATTGCATAACTTGAAATCACATGCCAAGACAAGTTAAGTCGTGTGCATTATAAATATCTAAACATAGCAAAAATCATCATGTATGTTATAGCAAAAATGGCCATGCCAGGAATCTATCACGGTTTTTATACACACTGCGAAAAACAAAAAGCAGGGATTTGCAAGTTGCAACCCAGCTTGTTATTATTATAACACTACGTAGCAGAATACACATCTTTCTATAATCGACGGAATTCCTTTTATTATTATTACATTCACTGAATACACAACACACTATACTTCATGGCCAACACAAACTGCAGTAGCCGTAACCGCCTCATCCCAGACCACCGCCGCCTCTGCCTCCTCCCGGACCACCGTGACCTCCGCCGCCGCCTCCTCCTCCCGGGGGACGGCGTCCTCCACCGCCACCTCCGCCGCCTCCCGGACCCCCGCCTCCTCCCGGACTACCGCGTCCGCCACCGCCACCTCCGCCGCCAACTGGAACCGCGCGTCCGCCATCTCCGCCCCCTCCCGGACCCCCGCCTCCTCCTCCCGGGGGACGGCGTCCTCCACCGCCTCCTCCTCCTGGGGGACGGCGTCCTCCACCGCCTCCTCCAGAACCACCGCCTCCTCCAGGACTACCGCCGCCTGGTCTTCCGCCTCCCCCCGGACCACCTGGTCCTCCACGTCCACCGCCACCGCCCGGACCAAAACTGTCAACTTTTCCGACGACGTGACCACCTTGGGCGCCATGATCCATTGATGCCTCCACCGAATAGCGGACATCGCTCATAATCGTGAGGCTGAATGAAAACAAAATGACGAGCACAAGAGAGAAATACATAACCCTAGTGGCACGAAGCAGCTCCATTCTTGCTGGGTATAACTCACTACACTTGAAACAACACACCTCAGTAGATAATTCGAACAAGAGATTGCGAATGAAATGCATCAGTAACCTTCATTATTTATAATAATGGTTCTTCACGCCCTTCGAACCATTTCGTTTTTTAATGTAATCTATTCGTCGTTAACGCGTATACGTTCAATGAATGTCAGTCAATGTCAACATACTGTCATTAAACCATGAATCCTGGATAGGTATCTATTGCGTGGCTCTTTGTTACTTTTTCCAAACCGCCTTAAATCTTGTGCAATGACGGACAAAATTAATACATGACCGAATACAAATCAATATCGCTTGGTGCGAGTCTCTTTCACTTTACTTATATCTATTGTCGTGAAGTCTCTTTCACGTCACTCACTCGGTGCAAATTGAACCGCATCTTGTCTATGCGATTACAGATGTTGTTGTTGATTTTATTTTGAAGCATCGAGATAGACATAGATTGAAGCCAGAACAGGTATATCTTCGTCGGTTTACAGTGAACGAAATAATAAAAAAATGTGGCAACAAATCCCAACCAAATCTGAATGTTGAAACAAATCCCCCATCAAATCCAGGAACAGTAAAACTGTGACTATTCTTATATATTTATATACTGCGATTTTTATTAATTAACTTTCAGAACTATAACACAGTGCACTTTAAAACTTTAGCACTGTCGGTGATGCAAACACAGAATTAGAATAGTAAATGTCTCTTTGCAATTACGATAGATCACGTTATGATGTGTTCAGGTCTTTGGAATGGTATGGTTACCTGCATACGAGCATGTAAGTAGAAACCAAATCTTTTTATTTTCTCACCGAAGGAAAAATGAAAAATAAATAAATCCTTTGATTCATATCTCACATTATTTAATTGAAATTTTTGTTTGCTTTCTCACCGAAAGAAAAATGAAAAATAAATAAATCCTTTGATTTAATATCTGACGTTATTTATTTTTTTGTAAAAGAAACGTGTAATAAGAAGCAGAATTGCGCAATTTTATAGCTTAATTGTCTTATTGCGTTACCTACCTTGGAAAAATGAAAAATAAATAAATCCTTTGATTTAATATCTCACGTTATAATTGTTTTTTTTGAAAAAACGTGTAATAAGAAGCATAATTACTCAATTGCATAGCTTAATTGTTTTATTGTGTTACCTTTGCCTATTGTCTTAACTATCTTCTTTGTCACTTGTTTCTGTAATCTCTCTCAATTTGTTTTTAATATTTTTTTTGAATTAGTTAATCTCTTTCAATTTATTTTTAATATTTTTTTAATTAGTTTTATTTATTAGACAATTTTATATTAATATAGATTTATCTTAAATTTAATTTATCAAATACTTCCAACATCAAATATTAAAATAAAAAATGATTCAATTTCTTAATATATAAATTTTGATTTCTTAATCTTTTTATAAATTAAAATATTTAATCCTTTATACTTAATATATTTAAATTTTAGATCAAATTAATATAATTTTTTTTGTTTAAAACCATATCATTTATATTTGGTTTTATTTTTTCTAAACACAATATATTACATAAAATTATATTAAACTTTACAACATCTCTCATACTAAAATTAACATTAAGTTACATTAACCTACTTTAAAACTTGGAAACTTGGTGTGAACATATCAATCATGTCAATGATAATGAATGCATTTAGTAACCTTATTCGTAAAATTAACCTGCTTTAAAGCCTCTAGTGTGAGCATGCATTCTGTGTCAATCATGTTCACATAAGTGCCCTCATGGTAATGAATGCATTTAGTAACCATTCATAAATGGTGTTGCATTGTGTTGGAAACACTTCAGCCTTGTTTTCAAGGTTTGGTTCTTTTCCTTTCTTTAGAATATTTTTATGAGTGGAAATGATTCGTCCTTCATCCGGTGGGCCACTACCTTTCAGTGACCACGCGAACTTCCTATGACTTCATTTACCAGTGCATGACCTTACCTGCCTGGGCAGAGCTTAGGGGGGAGGAAGCAATATCAGTAGGGAAGGTCTACTGCCCCTCCTTATCAATTGAAGCTTTACCCGTCCTACCCCCTTCCTGACCTTTGAAGCGCCCTAGCTCGGCATATCTAGCTATTTGAGTCAGTAGGGTTTAAAGGCATAGCTTTAGCTATTCTCTCTTCCAGTTGCTAAGGCTTATAAGTTCCAGGCAAGTAATAAGGGAAAGAAGGTGATACCTTGCATGTTTTTTATATTTTTATTTTAATTAATCAAATAAATGTAATTTATGAAATGTGAAAATTTGTATATTTATTTTTAAATTAATTGAATTAATTTATTAAATTTAAATATAATTTTATTTGGTATATTATGTGATAAATATAAAGTAGAAAGTAGTTTATATATGGATTTTTTTTTTATTGCAACACTTTTTTGCAAGTAAATAACAAGAAACCAAAATTTGCTCTCTCACTATAACATCTATAAATATTCTTTTTTTTATAAGTTCAAATTTTATTGAAATATAAACAAGAAGTACATAGAGAAAAGAAGTCGGTCATGAACCATGCACAACCTCTCAATATGTAAATATAACTCAGAAAACATTATATTTAATTATTGATGAACTGACAGAGAAGCAAAAAAGAAGACAAGAGATGCTAAAAGCCCAAAATGCCTCCCACATGCTCAGATTTATTTTATAGCTTACGTTGGCAACGAAAATAGACAAAGAGAACCAATTGACCATAAAAGTAGAGCTGAAAACAAACAAGAGCCAAAAAACCTAGGAACATAACTAGGCTAGAGGGAGAGGCGTGTCGCTACATCTTCTAATCATCTTCTTGCAGTCTCAAGGATTCTCCTAGCTGAGACAGGTTAGGATGGCGAAGGAAGATGAGATGAGAATCTTCCTAAGATGCCATTGGTCGATAGAAAATCTTTACAATGAGCTCACCATCCAGGTTGTTAAGCTTAGCATCAAATTCCATTTGGGCTTTAGCCATATGAGCAGCCACCCTTCAACATGCTCCATACAGGCAGCCAGGCTGAGACCCTAAGTGTTTTCAAACAAATTCCCCTTAAGACATTCCTTGAGATGTTGTTTGAGCATAGTCTTGGTATACCAGAGGAGGGCCAGGGTCTTATTGTACCTCGTTTCCCTGGTGTGGGTCAAAGCAAATTCCTCCACCAAACACCCCATTTCCTCAAAAATTAAGCTTGTTCGATGTAGGGTGATCCAAACTGTCATGAATTCATTCCTCCAGACCTTGAATGTGGTGCCTTGCAGGAGAGGAAACCATGTCCGAATAACAAATTCGAGCATTCCCCTATTCTAGTAGAACGTCAGGCATATGAGAACAATGAGGGTCGACTGAGGTTTTATGTTCAATATTCTCAGTTCCATGGTGAGAGAAATGCAAGAAGCTATCAGAGAAAGATCCAAATTGCTAAGGGGGGATGGAAGGTGAGCCAAGGGTGGATACTGAGTTGAGCGGGGAGCTGATGAATGTGAAGGGGAATGTCGAAGAGCTTGGAGCTAAAGGGGTGGCATCGACGACCATCCATAATTGGAAACCAAGGGATCTTCCCATTGTGACTAGTACAAGGGAGGGTAACAACAGTCAAGGCCATAATGGTAGATGTAATGGAAATGAGTGCACCGACGGATCAGGCCAGGAGAAATGCAAACGCACAAGGGGAAGGGACTTTCCTTTCTTGACCATCATAACTTTCAATGCAATTAGATGTACTATGTGGTACATGGGATCAAGGCTAGCACCAATTGGTTTCCCATTCAAACCAATGAGAACTACAGCAAATGTCATACTAGATTGAGGGTTGAGACTAAGCACCCATCGTGGGGATCCATGTCCTTCTGATTGAGTTGAATGCATGCTTCAAGAAGACTTGGAGGTTGAACATTCAACCAACTACTGTTGAAATCCTGCAGGGTCAAAGTGACTCTATGGTTGGAAATAGTACCCACAAATTTATTGGTGTCTCGGCGAATGTGGTGAGGAATGATGGTAGCTGAGCAATTCAAAGAATTTGAGAGCCCATCAAGCTTGGTCACCAGTCTCCATATTGGATCCACTTTTCTAGCAGAGGAACCATTGAGAAGTCTAGAGAGGATTTGAATCATGAGCTGGGAATCTCCTTCAATGGTGAACTTGGAGAATCCATCCTGATTGGAAATCTGAATCTCACAATCCATGGCATAGAGTTCTACCATGTTATTGTTTTATGATCCAAGGGATCCATCATAAATGAAAATGATGTGTCCCTTACAGTCCCGAAAAATGGCTCTGAATCCCTCGAAACCAGGCTTGCCTTTGATGGCCCTGTCAAAGTTGAGCTTTAAGAATCCCAGGTCGGGGGGGACTAGGAGTTGGGGCTGATCGTAGGGGCTAGAAAAGGATTATGGGAGGCCTGTTGAGCACAGGGATCAATTCCCTAGGCTGTGATGATTCTCTTGTCTTCAGGAGTTCCTTACCAATCTTCATCGCCCCAAGATTTGATTAATATGGTATCTCGAATATTGGATTGGATTTTCTACTAGATTCGAGCAATTGGGAGAGAGGAGTCTTGAAAAATTCCCCTATTTATTTCTTTCTAGGTTTCCCAAAGAAAAAATCCAAGGAGAAGCTTCCAGGTTCTGTTCACCATATTGTTCTCAAAGGATTGGATTCTCCAAGTGGCAATCATTTCTTTGGTGTTTCCACGGTTGTGGTCTTGTTGAAAGATAGGGGTACTTCACTCCCAAAGAGAATCATTAAAGGGATATGAATTGAAGAGATGTTCCAAGTATTCTGAGTGATTGCTGCAAAGGATGCATTTAGAGGGTCCCTAGAATCCTTATCTCATGATTCAATCCCAAGTTAATATTTTTTTTCCTAATGCTACGAGCCATAGAAAAGTCAAGAATTTTGGCCAAAGGTATTGGGAAAATATCTGCTTCCAAATTCGTTTTCCTGAATCAGAGTTATGGTTCGTTAGAAGAGAGCAAGCTTCCTTGATGTTGAAGATTCCTTTTATTTTCTGACCCCATCTAAGAATGTTAGCGTCACTATGGATGGTGAGCCAATGGGATTGAAGGTCATCCCATAACTCATCCCAAGGAAATTCAGGTGGGGTTGCATCCATTGATCTCTGTCTAGCCATATTCGCTAATTGTTTCTTCTTCTCTAGCGGACCAAAAGTGGGAAACCAAGGTGCATTGAGGGTTTTGAAAAAAAAAATTAGAACTTTACATTGTTGACAACCATTGAGCTTGGGACACTATTGCTAGATATATTCCCAAAAGATAGTTGATTTTTCATCTTTTATTTCCCAAAATGAGTGTTTATAGATCAGAGTTATATTATGCCAAGATGCATTCCATATGAGGGAGATCGGTTTGGTTCCTTGTAGTCTGATGAGATATTGTTGATTTGTGTTTGGGGCATATTTATTTTTTAGATTTGAGCCTAGAGAGAGGAGGGATTGTTGAGCCAACGCCACCAATTCTTAACCATTTGAGCTTTGTTTTCAATTTTTGGATCCCAGATGCCTAGGCCCCCATACCTTTTGGGCAAGCAAATTTTATTCCAAGCAACCAAAGCCCATTTTTGAGGTTTTTTTTTTCTTTAGAGATCCCCCAAAGAAAGGAACGTTGTAGAGTTTGGATGTTATTAAGGACAAATTTGGGGTTAGAAAGGACAAAAAATAGATAAGAGGGCATACTTCGAAGGACAGACTTAAGAAGGGTTAATTGCCTTGTCATGCTGAGGGAGTGAAAAGTCCAATTAGAAAGTATCTTCTCCATTTTGGGAACCAAGTCGGTCCAGGAGGAATGATGAGTAGTAAAGGCTATAAGAAGTTCTCCTAGATATTTGGAGGGGAGAGAGATTTGATTAAAATGGAGAAGATGGGAGATCCATATCTGAAGAGAAATTGGCGCATAGAAGAAGAATATTTCGGGCTTGTCCAAATTAAGAGACATCCCCAAAGCATAAAAAATGTTTTAAGGATGGTATTGAGAGATTTAGATTCTCTAATGGTGGGGGTATCTAGGAGAATAATGTCATAAAAAAACTGGATATGAGTTCCAACAAGGTTATCATTGGATGGATGAAGACCTTAGAGGTGGTTTTTGCGAACAACATCTTTCATGGTGTGCCCTAATCCTTCCATCATTAGAATGAAAAGAAAGGGGGTCCAGAGTGGATCACCTTGGTGGATGCCCCAAGAAGGAGAGAAAGTAGTTGAAGGGGAGCCATTAACCAAGATTGAAAAGAAAGCTAGAAGGAGGTGAAGGACATGATCTAGTTAATCTAGAGGGACAAGAAGCCAAAAGCAATCAAGGAGTACTCGATGAAGTGCTAGGATATCTTGTCAAAAGTGTTAGAGAGGTCCATTTTAATAAGCATGCCTGCATTTTTGGATACCTTGAGGGTGTGGATGTTTTCATGGGCTAGGATGATGTTGTCCAAGATTTGGCGCCCCTCAACATATCTTGATTGTTCTTCATAGATTAGAAGTGGGAGAATTGGTTTGAACCTATTTGAAATGACTTTGGTTATAATTTTGAAGATAATGTTGTAAAGAGAGATGGGGAGGAACTTACTAGGTGTGGAAGAATTTTCCTCTTTGGGGATAAGTGTGAGGAATGTAGAGCTGAAAGTTGGGAGCACGTTGAGGCACAATCTAGACTCTTCCACCACTTCCTAAACATCTTGTTGTACTAATTTCCAACGGTGATGGTATAAATTCGTCATAAAGGCATCAGGGCCAATGTAACATACCCATGTTACACATACACACAATTTACAGTATAAGACTATGAACATAAAAAAATTCTTTATTACGTCTTATATCAGCTTCATAAGACTCATTAATTTCCCATAAACATAATTCTATTGCAGGGGCCTTCCAAGATTTCCTCCTTCACCAGACCTACAGATATATTCTGAAACATATCAAGGTTCAACTCTATCATTTTCCAGAGTTCCGGTGAAGATTAACCATGCCTTAGCAAGGTGAAGGATAATACATAAGCAACAAAATGAATGACACTAAGCTAGATAGGCATATCATAGCATGTAGAGTTAAACAACACAAACAACCTTAATCCTAGAAAAGACGCCCAATCAGGCATACAGACTTCATAACCAGATTTATGCCTATCATTCTATGAACATTACATGAACCATCCATTCATGAATAAGATTGTAACAGAATAAGCATGCATGAGATTAATAAATGAAGTATAAGCCATACATATCTCACATGTAAGATTCATAATGCAGATAACTGATGCAATTGAAGGAAACATCCTTCATGTATACAACCTTCTACAAATGCTTAAGCACAACATAATTATGGCTTACATTTAATTACAACCTTCATTCAACAAATTACAGGCATAAGCATAACATAAGCATAATTACAGGCATAAGCATAGCATAATTATAATTACAGGGATAAGCATAGTATAAGCATAATTACAGGCATAAGCATAGCATAATAAATCACATGAAAATTATAATTCATCCACAATACACTTATCTGTAATTCACATAAAGGTGGAAACTAGCTGCATGTGAGCCACGCTCCACCCAACCTTAGAACTTGTCCATCCTATACTATTCAATCTCCCAAGTTCACCCCCGAGCTGAGATCTAGACATTAACCCAAGATGTCTCACCAACCCCCTCAACTCACTCACAGAGTCAAAGGTGGAAATAATAGGGAGAATGGATATACACAGGGTTTATCACAACAGCAGTTTGATAACCAATTCCTTGTCAATTCCACAATTAACCCACGGAGTTCCTTCCCTTAAATGCATAGTGATACACTTCACTGCAAGCGTCGGAATTTACTCGGAGTCCCGTGCACAATTTCCAATTAATTGGTATATATGCAACCAAGGAAATCAAAGTCGGATCAAGTTAACTCAGCACAATCATTTTTAGGTTTCCACGCAGGGATTTTTCCCAAGTTTTCTTCGCTCTGCTCATTCTACAGGCATCCACCACGGACTCCCATGTCCGCCCCCTGCGTTTGCGTGCATTCTCCAGACCGACATGTTCGGGTACACAGGGTACTACCAAAGGACCGAACACCAAGAGAAACCACTTCACACAAAAAGATCACAGATCAACACACCGATGTTTTGACGTGGTTTAAACCCCCTTGAGGGAAACACTCCACGGCCCCGGCCAAATAGCTTCTACGGGACAATTTATTATGCAAAGAAAGAAAGTTACAAATGAGCTTCTCATAATCGATCAACTAAACAATGACCCTCCATGCTCTTTAAATAGAGATCATGGACCAATCGGGTGTTAAGCCACGGATCAAGGTTAGGTTTGATCTAAGAGAAGTTGAGCCGTCGGATCACTCTATGTCGGAAACATATCGTGACCGTCGGATTAAGTATTTACAAATGCATACTAATGCATACTAAAGAAACACACTATCCCTAACGGATATATTACACAAGTTGATCTTAACTAACTCCTAAGTGTCTAAATATCCTAACATCCCCCCTTAAGAACAACTTGGGATAGGATTGAAGGATTTACAAAAGTGACACTATTAGGAGAAGGAAGGAGGCATTAGAGCCTATCCCCCCTTAATGACAAGTTCCTGAACTCCTAACATAGATCGAAGTTTAGAAAACTTCGCTTCGGTAAGAGACTTGGTGAAGATGTCTGCAACTTGATCATCTGTAGGGCAAAAGAGCACTTCAAGAACATGATCATGAACAAGATTTCTGATGAAGTGCATGTGTAGCTCAATGTGTTTGCTGCGTTGATGTAGAACTGGATCTTTGGCAAGCTTAATGGCACTTTGATTGTCGCACCAAAGTGGAGTAGGCTGCTGCTGCTCGAATCCAAACTCTGAAAGGATCTGTCGAAGCCATAAAGCTTCCTGACTGGCATTGACGGCTGCTCGATATTCTGCCTCTGCTGAAGAAAGAGCAAGAGCTTGTTGTTTCTTACAAGCCCAAGTAATAGGTCCAGATCCCAGACTGAAAACATAACCTGCAGTAGACTTTCGATCATCAGGATCGCCGGCCCAATCTGAATCAGTGAAACCAACCAACAAAGGTTTCCCCCCTGTACTGTAATGAATCCCAAACTGAACTGTACCTCGAATATATCGAAGTATTCTTTTAGCTGCTTTCCAGTGACTTTCATGAGGTGTCTGCATATAACGGGCAACTCTACCAACGGCAAAGGAAAGGTCAGGACGGGAATGAGTCAAGTATAAGAGACAACCAACAAGCTGACGATACAATGTGGCATCTACTTCAGGTGAAGTACAAGTGGCAGAAAGTTTGACTCCAGACTGGAAGGGAGAAGGGGCTGGTTTACAATCTTCCATGTGAAAGCGACGAAGAAGGTCACAAGCATACTTAGACTGAGAAAGAAAGATTCCTTCTTTGGTTTGCAGAACTTGGAGACCAAGAAAATAATGCAAATGTCCTAAGTCTGACATTTCAAAATTTTGTTTAAGACTGGATTTCACATGGGTTATAAGCTTAGGGTCACTACCAGTAAGAATAAGGTCACCAACATAGAGAACAAGTATGATGAGATGGTTTCCTACTTTCTTGGTATAGACATTGGGGTCAGAATGGCATCTAGAAAAACCAGTGTCAAGGAGAAAGTTATCCATTTTGGCATACCAAGCTCTAGGAGCTTGCTTAAGGCCATATAAGGATTTCTTAAGGCGACAGACAAGGCTAGAGTTATTCTGAACATAACCAGGAGGTTGTTCCATGTAAATTTCCTCCTGTAAATCACCATGTAAGAAGGCAGACTTGACATCCATTTGATGGACTTCCCAGTTGTGTAAGGCTGCAAGGGAAAGAACAAGGCGGATGGAGTTCATTTTTGCGACGGGAGCAAAGGTTTCATTGTAGTCAATCCCTTCAACTTGGGAAAAACCTTTGGCAACTAACCTTGCCTTAAGTCTTTCAACACTTCCATCTGATGCATACTTAGTTCTGTAGACCCATTTACATCTGACAAGTTTTCTTCCTTTTGGAAGAGGTACAAGATCCCAAGTATCGTTCGCCATTAAGGAACGGTATTCTTCATCCATGGCTGCATCCCAATCTGGATTTCCTGAAGCTTCTGCAAAAGTTTCTGGATCATGATTCTCGGAAACTTGAGCCAAAAGAGAAGAGGCTCGCTGAAACTGAGAACGTGTTCGACGTTGATCTCTAGGATCACCGGCAAGATCACCAGCTGCTTCACATGTTGAACGGACCCATCGAGGAAGCACTTGTGCTGGTGCAACTGGAGGAACATGAGCAGGCGGAGGTGGAATTTCATCCTCACTGTCATCATCAGAAACTGGAGTTGGAAACCTGTCAAAGAAGTTGGAAGAAGAAGAAGAAGGCACAAACGCCGAATCAGGCTCGCAGGCCAAAGATGGCACACTCGCCGAGTTAGGCTCGCAGGCCAAGATATTTTCATCAAATTTAACATCTCTTCTAATGATTATAGCATGAGAATGTGGTTGAAGAAGTCTATAACCTTTTACATCTTCAGAATATCCAACAAATATGCACTTTTCACTTTTAGGCTGCAATGCTTTCCGTTTTTCATCCGGAATGTGAGCCCATGCTTCACTACCAAACACACGAAAGTGACTTACATCAGGTTTAACTTTACTCCATGCTTCTTCCGGTGTTATACCTTGTAATGCTTTTGTGGGGGTGCGATTAACTATGTAATTTGCACAATTTATGGCTTCAGCCCAAAATTGAAGACTTAGTCCCTTAGATTGGATCATACAATTAGCCATTTCTTTTAAAGTGCGGTTCTTCCGCTCAGCTACACCATTTTGTTGTGGTGTATATGGAACAGTGTGCTGTTGTTGGATGCCTTGTTCAGTGCAGAAAGTAGTGAACTGTTTGTTAACATATTCTCCTCCATTGTCAGATCTTAACTTAATAATTTGATGACCAGATTGTTTTTCAACAAGGGCCTTGTAGGCCAAGAACATGTTAAATACTTCGCTCTTAAGTTTTAGGAAATAAACCCAAGTGCGTCTGGTGTAATCATCAATGAAAGTTAAGAAATACTTGAAACCAGAAAAGGAAACAGATGGAAGAGGACCACACAAGTCACTATGCACAAGCTCCAAGGGAACCGAGGCGTGCCAAGAGGCACGTTTGTCAAAACTGTCCCGATGATGTTTTCCGAGTACACAACCGGAACAAACACCATCTCTGCAAGATACCATCGGAAGACCTGTCACCATATTTTCTTTACATAGTTGTTGCAATGAGCGATAATTTAAGTGACCAAATCGCTCATGCCAAAGTTTGCTCAAGTTATCACTATGAGCAACAAAAACTGAAGGGAAAGGTGATGACCCAAAGTTGTTAAACTTGTACAACCTGGTAATATCATCAACAATTCCGGTAGCTAGAACCTGTTGAGGATCTTTAAAATCCTTGATTACAACTTGGTGAGGTGTAAAGGTCACAGTTTTACCTTCACCAGAATGAGTGATCTGATAAACTGATAACAAATTACAGGAAATTCTTGGAACACATAGTACATCACTAAAATGACCATTATCTACTGGAACTGTTCCAGCTCCTACAACACTTAGAGATCTATCATCACCAACAAATATTTGTTTGGTGTTACATTCATGCATAGTAGAAAAGATGGCTTGATCCTTAGCCATATGATAAGATGCTCCAGAATCAATGAGCCATTCATTTGAAGTAGAAGAAGAAGATGCATTATAAGAATAACCAGAAGCACAAAGTGCATGTCCATGAGAGGTAGATTCTGATGGTGAATCTAGGCTGATGTGGTGCTTCTTCATTGCTGCTTCCAAGGCTGCCATCTTCTTGAAACACTTTGATTCATCATGATTATCTTTCCCGCAATAGTTGCAATGACGCTCAGTCTTCTTGCCTTTTGGCTTGGATCCTTTGTCATTTTTTAAAGAAGGAGCTGACTGAGAGGGTTTGGGACCCTTGTTTGACTTATTATTGCGAAAATTTTGTTTCTTGGGAGGCTTGGACTTTTCTTTCTGTTGGGACAATAAGGCTTTCCCAGATGTATCTGCATTGTTGATTATTCCAAGATGAATGAGTTTATCTTGTTCCCTAATCAAGGAATCACAAAAGGATTCAAGACTAGGCTCTTGATAGCTAACTGCATTCAATGACGCTTTCATGGAGTAAAATGTAGATACAAAAACAGAATATGCAGGTCCAAGTTTGGAAAGAATATGATAAATGCATTGTTTGTCTTCCCTCTCAATCTTACATTCTGCACATAAGAGCTTGAGATTTTTGTACTTAGATAAATAATCTTGAATGCATGAAAAGTCACTTGGATTTAAAGAAATCAACTCATTTTCGAGTTGGTGACCTCGAATTTCATTGTGTTTACCAAACACAGTTTCCAACTTGTCCCAAGCAGCATTAGGTTCATCAATTCCAGATATGTGGAATCGCAAATCAGTAGAGATTGACATCCCAATCAATCCACGAGCTTCATCACATCTATTTGCCCATTTTATTTTCTTATCATCATCAGTGGGTTCTTTTTCTTTCCCTGTTGTAATTCTGAAAAGTCCCCTACTTCGTAGAACATCCTCCATACGAGATTTCCATGAGAAATAGTTGGAACTGTTAAGTAGAATATCACAAAGGGCGGCCATATTTGTAAATTAATGGCTGTAAAAGCAGAAACCAATAGTCTGGATGTGAAGAGCTCAAAAAAATAGCCGGTTTCAAAAAAAACGGTACTGAAAACGGACTCTGTATGATGAAGTTATGCTTGAACAAAGAAACTGTTGAAGATGTCCCCAATAGTGACGTGGCAGCTAGAGAATGTCCAGCAAAAAAAAGAACCCCCCTTCTTCCCAAGATGAACCTTTTGACAATCACTTTACAAAAAAGTTGCTTTAAGTGAATCACTTTTGTAAAATAAGTGATTTCACTTTTACAATGATATTACTTTTAAATAGTGCAACAATAAATAAAAAGCTTAAGTGAAGGTATGTAAAATATGGAAATGAGGAAGGGGGCTTTTTTTTTTTTTTTTTTTTTTTACTCTTCTTGCTCGGTTTGCGTGCTTGCCCTTTTTCCTGCAAAACAAACCACAAAACGAAACAAAAAAAACTTTTCCACACTTGTGGAGTTAGATCTTGTTAGCTTGCCCGGAAAGTCTACGTTTTCTCTCTGTTTCTGATTTGCCGAGATCGCGCAAAGTGCACGGCAAAGAGCATACGCAGCCGAGAAAAACCCTTTCCCTTTCTGTTTCTGATTTGCCGAGATCGCTCAAGGTGCACGGCAAAGAGCATACGCAGACGGGAAAGCAACAATCCGAAACCAAAAAAAATCTAACAGTAACAAAAAATGAAATATGAGATTTTTTCTTTTCAAAAAATGAAATAAACAAATGCGTCACTGTAACATTATACCTTCAGATCTTATGAAAAACGCGTTTCTGGAGCAACCGGGAACCGTTTTCGATCAAACGAAAACTATTTCCCAATGGAAACGACACTCCGGACGCAATGGAACACCTCCCACAGCCCAGAAATGCACAGAAATACCAGAACTAGAAACCCTTTCGAGTTTCGGCAACAACAGTTCAAGATCTAGATCATAACCGGAAGCGGCTCTTCATAAAAGCTCTGATACCATGTTCGGGTACACAGGGTACTACCAAAGGACCGAACACCAAGAGAAACCACTTCACACAAACAGATCACAGATCAACACACCGATGTTTTGACGTGGTTTAAACCCCCTTGAGGGAAACACTCCACGGCCCCGGCCAAATAGCTTCTACGGGACAATTTATTATGCAAAGAAAGAAAGTTACAAATGAGCTTCTCATAATCGATCAACTAAACAATGACCCTCCATGCTCTTTAAATAGAGATCATGGACCAATCGGGTGTTAAGCCACGGATCAAGGTTAGGTTTGATCTAAGAGAAGTTGAGCCGTCGGATCACTCTATGTCGGAAACATATCGTGACCGTCGGATTAAGTATTTACAAATGCATACTAATGCATACTAAAGAAACACACTATCCCTAACGGATATATTACACAAGTTGATCTTAACTAACTCCTAAGTGTCTAAATATCCTAACAACTTTTCAGTCTATCTGCATTGCTTCCCCAAAGAAACCCTGTGTCCTCCTTTGGGATCCACGTGGTTGTCCCCAAAGGAACATGTTCCTCCCATCCATAATCCTGATTAGCCACTAAATATCCATATTAATTAATAATTATTATTAATTAATCCCCCACTAAGAATATGTCTTAAGAGTATGGGTTCTGGGATTTTATCATAAGTTTTAGGAAACAAATATTTAAGGAGACAAGGCACATAGGTAAACCTTTCCCCCTCACATCCCTCGATTAATATCTGGATCTCCTCTTCATCGTATTGCTCAACACGCAGCCAACTGGTATTTGTATTAAAATCATATCTTGCTATGTACATATCTATAGAAAAATGTTCAAGATACAATATCTGTAATGTCCCTTGTTAAGAATTTTATTAAAGTGACAATTTTCCACTTTTTTTCCTTGGTTCGACCTTTGACTAGTTTTGATCTCTAGGTCCCAAATTTGCCCCAAATGATCCCAAATATTCTGAGAAGGTATATGAATGATATTAGAACATAAATATGTGTCTCAAATATGCCTTTGTACCTTTAAAATAATTCTGCAAATACTCTTTCAACTCTGGTCAATGTAGGTAACTTTACTAGTGATTTCTCTTTGACTAGTATTGGTCTCTAGGTCTCAAATTGACTCCAAATGCCCTCAAATATTCAAGGAAGGTGTATGAATGATATTAGGACTTGAATATGATGTTTAGAGATGACATATGGCCACCAAAAGACCTCTGCAAAATCTCTTAAGATTCTGGACCAAGTATGCAATTTTACTAGTAATTTGGGGTTCAAATCCCCCTGGGGTAAGTACTGAAAATGGCTTCCCAATTGCCTCCAAACCCACTCAAATTTCTGAACAGAGGTAGGGAATGTATCAATGATGTTATTAAGGTCTCATTTGCACCATTAATTGATTATTACATATGTTCCAACCCTCTCCCATTCAACTGCAAAAATCACCAATTCGACCCTTGGGGAAATGGCACTATTTCTTCTCCCAATGCAATTAAAATGAGTAAAAATACTTCAAATGCTCAAGTACAGTACATGAAACTTGTAAAATACATCCATGGCAGTCCATTAATCACAAATTCATCATAGAATCATACATTCATTCGAAATCATCATCGATACATTGGTTCACAGCAAGGTAGTGGGGAAATGGCATTGTTCTTCCATTAAAAATTAGATTTATACATTTCTACTTGGAATTTCGACCTGAGACTTTCTGTAGATGAAGAACAAAGTATTTAATTCATATTACAAAATAAATGGGGCATTATAAGCTCCCCCAAAGAGTACAATAGCTCACCAAAAATGCCCTCCCTCAAGGATCAAGAATATGCCATCAAAACTAGAAATGGTTGAAGGAGTGAGCTGCAATAGAAGAAACCATGAGCTTCCCTGTAGCTTACACCTGCAAATAAAGACTCCATTATAGCTCCAAATGAAAGGTCTGAATGGCCTTTCCAATTTCCAACTTGGATGGGAATCTTTCACCCTCGAAATTGGCTAAGGCAAGAAACTAGTCATCCACTAGCTCTCCCTATTCACAAATACAATTGAAAATTCTACAAATGATCAAAAGATGGTTTCATTATTTTTTATTGACATTTATAAAGTTCTAATTTCCTCCATGGGTCGAATTCCTTCCAAGAGACTAATGCCAACTCAAGTTGTGAAGAGATTCCAAAGAACGCCACTTGTACAACAATTTCTAATCTCCCACTTCCACCAAATCACATGTGGAAGCATCTTAGCTGCCCTAACACCCTTGAGCACCCTTTTAGAGTCTATTTTTAGCCCTGACATGTCATATATGTCATATGTCAGCCTTCAGGTCTGATTTGTGTCGTAGGTGTCATAGCATCTTCATCATTGTTGTCATAGAGCTAGGGAATCTAGCCCAAGTGTCTCACTAGCTCCAAATTGCCTCTTCCACTTCCATGGGAGTTACTCTTCCTCTATATTTCTACCTTGGATGAGTCATGCCATGAATAATACCTTTTGGAATCCCCCAAGTATGTTACCATTCACCTTGAATTCGAATTGGTGAGACAATGATGCCAAGTGTAGTGGGGAAATCTAGCCATATGTGGGTCCCACTTCCTCCATGTGTCTTCATGATCAAATGCCACTTTGAATTTCACTTGTATATATTTATTTAGCTCCTTTATTAAATATTTATGTCATTCTAATGTTCAAACATCATTTATTATCTCCATTATTCCAAATCCCAAAGCTTCCACCCCAAACCTAGGAAACGAGTAATCTTCCTCCTTAGCAATTATTTGACCTTTAACATCAATTTTACAAACTCTAATGAATATGGCCAATGTGATTAGGCCATTGTGACCCAATTCCAAATTTGGGACATGACAAATCCTCCCTTCCCAATATTACTTGTCCTCAAGCAATTTCAAACATGGGTGTTGAAGAACATGCTTTCTGTATAATTCTTTGAAGTTGCCATTGAATTTCCCAGCCTTGAGTCTTTGAGTTTCCATGAAGATTTTAGAGAGGAACCACCATGCTTGATGCTACACTACTCTGATTAAAATCACTTTATTGAGTGGAGAATCCATCTCCCATACTGCTTGCTTCCCCCAAAAAAATGAAACCAATGAGACAAAAATTATTGCAGGGTCCCATTGCTTGTATTGCACCCCAACAACTAAGAGTGCTCTCCAACCCACACCATTAGATAAGAGGATTCCTGGATCCCATTTTCTTGTATGCATTCTTCCAAACATCATGAGTACCAAATATATATCATCAAAGTACATAACAACATAATGAAAATGTACATCAAGGATATGCTTCATCAAAGAGTCATGAAAGTGCTTATACCTCCAAGCAAGTAGACCACCATTTTTCAAGTGCATACAAGCTTCAAGTGACCAATCAAATCTGCTCCAATGACATAGGTGAGGATCCCACGTCCTATAATGCTGCTCCAAAAGGATTTGATATGCATCAAAATATTAAGCCATGTATTCTTTCATCCAAGAAGTGAATGAAGAATCTCCACTAAAATCTGAACCAAATAATGAGCAGAAAAAACAAGGAGACTTCAAATGACTCAAAGAAGTCTCACCCATACATACATGAATGTGAGAATCATAAAAATATAACAAAGTATGTGTCTGCCAACAAAATGTTCTCCAATCATAAATCTATTCTCCCAAGTGTTGGATGAAGTTTCTCCAACATCAAATGAATCAAATGTTGAGCAAGAAAAACCATGAGTCTTCAAGTGACTCAAATGCATGTCATAGGTGCATCCATGTAGATTTGCATCATGGATGCAAATAATGTTGCTGCAAATGTGAATAAGAATTTGCTCCAACCATGTCATCATAAAAGGTAAATCTAGGAGTTCCATACTCCTCATGTGGCACCATAAAAAAGAACCCTTTCACCCATACTTCATTGAGAATAACACTGCAAAACATGGAATTGTAGGATGTAGGAGAATGAACTAACTCACCCAAATGATCAAAAAGTGCAGAAGTTTCATCATGGGAAGGATCCATGTGGGTAGTATCATGCAGCTCCTTCAAAAGTGGGAAACCTTTGTCATAGATTGGTTCCAATGTAAAGGAATCATGCTCTTCTTTAAAAATTGCATAAACTTTATCAAGAGACAATTCAAGTTCCTCTTCCACCACATCAAGTGTTTGGATCTCTTCAAGTTCATCTTCAAACACATTAAGCACATTCAAATTCCCACATTTCTCATGATCCACCATGTCATGAGAATCCTCCAAACAATCTACCATTTGACAATCTGAAACATAGGAGGAAAAACAAGTATCTTACAACTTTTCAAGAAGTTGTTCATTTTGAATTGTGAGCTTATGAATATCCTCATTATTCTTCAAGTATGCATCATGTAACAATTCATTAAGCTCAAACAAATGGTTTCTATCAAAAAGCAAAGACATGAAATTACCTTTGATGTGGCACATTGCTCTTTGAATCTTCTCCATGTCTTCAAGAAAGGATGTTTCCTCCAATGAAGTAGCTCTCCAACAAGAATTTGACACCAATGCTTGAGTGTCATGGATAATGCTGAGGGACTCTTGGATCTCATTTTCATTCATATTTAAGGACCCTTCAAGAAAATGAGGCTCTTGCAAATGAACCTCCTCATCTTCTTCAATTTTGCTTGGACCAACTTCATGAAGCTCAAGTGGTGATGGAGAAGTTGATCTTGGTTCTTCTTCAACTACTACAAGGTCTTCATTATCATGCTTAATGGAACTTGGGCTTGCAGCAACACTTTCAAAAGTGATCTCTATGTCACCAACATAGAGGTGTGAGCACCCATCAGTAGGTACTCCTTCATAGTTTAAGCATCCATCAGTAGATGCTCTTTGGTTCATGTCTAAGTTAAAAGGTGTCTCGAAATGATCTTCCATATTTTCAATAGAATCTTCTTCATGCTCTTGTGATGTCTCTTCATTTTTATCTTTCAAGCAAGATGATGCATTTTTCCCCTTGTTTTCGTGATGATCAATATCTTTGGAATCTCTTTTTGAAGAATTCCCAAAAGCTCTCCTCAAGTGGGACATAATTTCATGCACACATGTATGATACTCACTCCAAGGTTCTTTACAAGAAGGGCATAAACCTTTCTTTACTAACTCCACATCTTCATTTTTGGGCCTATTTTTAAAAACATGTTCAGCAAAGTACTCAAAAGACATGGCATTTTGTGTATTTTTGGTAAAAGCAAGATATTCTTGATATTTTTTATATTGTTGGGGCAAGGTTTTATATTTTGCTCTCCATCTTTGGAACTCACTCATAGAATTATCCTTGGTTGGTGTGACACACTCATATTCATCAGATTTAAATTCATAAGAATAATCTTCATTTCTCTTGAAATTGTAAGAAGTGTTGCATGATGGCACCTCTTCCTCATACCATTCACATTCTACTTCATATTGCTCATAATCATCTGCATATTCCTCATAAGAATTGTACTCATAGGATTCATCATAATAGTAAGACATGGATGCCAATTATTCTTGAATGTATGTACCTAATACACAGGTGCAAGGACCATGCTCTGATACCACTGTAATGTCCCTTGTTAGAAATTTTATTAAAATGACAATTTTCCACTTTTTTTCCTTGGTTCGACCTTTGACTAGTTTTGATCTCTAGGTCCCAAATTTGTCCCAAATGATCCCAAATATTCTGAGAAGTTATATGAATTATATTAAAACATAAATATGTGTCTCAGAGATGTCTTTGTACCTTTAAAATAATTATGCAAATACTCTTTCAATTCTGGTCAATGTAGGTAACTTTACTAGTGATTTCCCTTTGACTAGTATTGGTCTCTAGGTCTCAAATTGACTCCAAATGCCCTCAAATATTCAAGGAAGGTGTATGAATGATATTAGGACTTGAATATGATGTTCAAGGATGACATATGGCCACCAAAAGACCTCTTCAAAATCTCTTAAGATTCTGGACCAAGTATGCAATTTTACTAGTAATTTGGGGTTCAAATCCCCTCGGGGTAAGTACTGAAAATGGCTTCCCAATTGCCCCCAAACCCACTCAAATTTATGAACAGAGGTAGGGAATGTATTGATGATGTTATTAAGGTCCCATGTACACTATTAATTGATTATTACATCTGTTCCAACCCTCTCCCATTCAACTGCAAAAATCACCAATTTGACCCTTGGGGAAATGGCACTATTTCTTCTCCCAATGCAATTAAAATGAGTAAAAATACTTCAAATGTTCAAGTACAGTACATGAAACTTGTAAAATACATCCATGGCAGTCCATTAATCACAAATGCATCAGAGAATCATTTATTCGTTCGAAATCATCATCGATACATTGGTTCACAACAAGGTAGTGGGGAAATGGCATTGTTCTTCCATTAAAAATTAGATTTATACATTTCTACTTGGAATTTCGACCTGAGACTTTCTGTAGATGAAGAACAAAGTATTTAATTCATATTACAAAATAAATGGGGCATTATAAGCTCCCCCAAAGAGTACAATAGCTCACCAAAAATGCCCTCCCTCAAGGATCAAGAATATGCCATCAAAACTAGAAATGGTTGAAGGAGTGAGATGCAATAGAAGAAACCATGAGCTTCCCTGTAGCTTACACCTGCAAATAAAGACTCCATTAAAGCTCCAAATGAAAGGTCTGAATGGCCTTTCCAATTTCCAACTTGGATGGGAATCTTTCACCCTCGAAATTGGCTAAGGCAATAAACTAGTCATCCACTAGCTCTCCCTCTTCACAAATGCAATTGAAAATTCTACAAATGATCAAAAGATGGTTTCATTATTTTTTATTGACATTTATAAAGTTCTAATTTCCTCCATGGGTCGAATTCCTTCCAAGAGACTCATGCCAACTCAAGTTGTGAAGAGATTCCAAAGAACGCCACTTGTACAACAATTTATAATCTCCCACTTCCACCAAATCACATGTGGAAGCATCTTAGCTGCCCTAACACCCTTGAGAACCCTTTTAGAGTCTATTTTTAGCCCTGACATGTCATATATGTCATATGTCAGCCTTCAGGTCTGATTTGTGTCGTTGGTGTCATAGCATCTTCATCATTGTTGTCATAGAGCTAGGGAATCTAGTCCAAGTGTCTCACTAGCTCCAAATTGCCTCTTCCACTTCCATGGGAGTTACTCTTCCTCTATATTTCGACCTTGGATGATTCATGCCATCAATAATACCTTTTGGACTCCCCCAAGTATGTTACCATTCACCTTGAATTCGAATTGGTGAGAGAATGATGCCAAGTGTAGTGGGGAAATCTAACCATATGTGGGTCCCACTTCCTCCATGTGTCTTCATGATCAAATGCCACTTTGAATTTCACTTGTATATATTTATTTAGCTCCTTTATTAAATATTTATGCCATTCTAATGTTCAAACATCATTTATTATCCCCATTATTCCAAATCCCAAAGCTTCCACCCCAAACCTAGGAAACGAGTAATCTTCCTCCTTAGCAATTATTTGACCTTTAACATCAATTTTACAAACTCTAATGAATATGGCCGATGTGATTAGGCCATTGTGACCCAATTCCAAATTTGGGACATGACAAATCCTCCCTTCCCAATATTGTTTTTCCTCAAGCAATTTCAAACATGAGTGTTGAAGAACATGCTTTCTATATAATTCTTTGAAGTTGCCATTGAATTTCCCAGCCTTGAGTCTTTTAGTTTCCATGAATATTTTAGAGAGGAACCACCATGCTTGCTGCTGCACTACTCTGATTAAAATCACTTTATTAAGTGGAGAATCCATCTCCCATACTGCTTGCTTCCCCCAAAAAAATGAAACCAATGAGACAAAAATTATTCCAGGGTCTCATTGCTTGTATTGCACCCCAACAATTAAGAGTGCTCTCCAACCCACACCATCAGATAAGAGGATTCCTGGATCCCATTTTCTTGTATGCATTCTTCCAAACATCATGAGTACCAAATATATATCATCAAAGTACATAACAACATAATGAAAATGTACATCAAAGATATGCTTCATCAAAGAGTCATGAAAGTGCTTATACCTACAAGCAAGTAGACCACCATTTTCCACGTGCATACAAGCTTCAAGTGACCAATCAAATCTGCTCCAATGACATAGGTGAGGATCCCACGTCCTATAATGCTGCTCCAAAAGGATGTGATATGCATCAAAATATTCAGCCATGTATTCTTTCATCAAAGAAGTGAATGAAGAATCTCCACTAAAATCTGAACCAAATAATGAGCAGAAAAAACAAGGAGACTTCAAATGACTCAAATAAGTCTCACCCATACATCCATGAATGTGAGCATCATAAAAATATAACAAAGTATGTGTCTGCCAACAAAAATGTTCTCCAATCATAAATCTATTCTCCCAAGTGTTGGATGAAGTTTCTCCAACATCAAATGAATCAAATGTTGAGCAAGAAAAACCATGAGTCTTCAAGTGACTCAAATGGATATCATAGGTGCATCCATGTAGATTTGCATCATCATAAAGTGACAAATAATGTCGCTGCAAATGTGAATAAGAATGTGCTCAAACCATGTCATCATAAAAGGTAAATCTAGGAGTTCCATACTCCTCATGTGGCACCATAAAAAACAACCCTTTCACCCATACTTCATTGAGACTAACACTGCAAAACATGGAATTGTATGATGTAGGAGAATGAACTAACTCACCCAAATGATCAAAAAGTGCAGAAGTTTCATCATGGGAAGGATCCGTGTGGGTAGTATCATGCAGCTCCTTCAAAAGTGGGAAACATTTGTCATAGATTGGTTCCAATATAGAGGAATCATGCTCTTCTTTAAGAATTGCATAAGCTTTATCAAGAGACAATTCAAGTTCCTCTTCCACCACATCAAGTGTTTGGATCTCTTCAAGTTCATCTTCAAACACATTAAGCACATTCAAATTCACACATTTCTCATGATCCACCATGTCATGAGAATCCTCCAAACAATCTACCATTTGACAATCTGAAACATAGGAGGAAAAACAAGTATCTTGCAACTTTTCAAGAAGTTGCTCATTTTGAATTGTGAGCTTATGAATATCCTCATTATTCTTCAAGAATGCATCATGTAACAATTCATTAAGCTCAAACAAATGGTTTCTATCAAAAAGCAAAGACATGAAATTACCTTTGATGTGGCACATTGCTCTTTGAATCTTCTCCATGTCTTCAAGGAAGGATGTTTCCTCCAATGAAGTAGCTCTCCAACAAGAATTTGACACCAATGCTTAAGTGTCATGGATAATGCTGAAGGACTCTTGGATCTTATTTTCATTCATATTTAAGGACCCTTCAAGAAAATGAGGCTCTTGCAAATGAACCTCCTCATCTTCCTCAATTTTGCTTGGACCAACTTCATGAAGCTCAAGTGGCAATGGGGAAGTTGATCTTGGTTCTTCTTCAACTACTACAAGGTCTTCATTATCATGCTTAATGGAACTTGGGCTTGCAGCAACACTTTCAAAAGTGATCTCTATGTCACCAACATAGAGGTGTGAGCACCCATCAGTAGGTACTCCTTCATAGTTTAAGCATCCATCAGTAGATGCTCTTTGGTTCATGTCTAAGCTAAAAGGTGTCTCGAAATGATCTTCCATATTTTCAATAGAATCTTCTTCATGCTCTTGTGATGTCTCTTCATTTTTATCTTTCAATCAAGATGATGCATTTTGCACCTTGTTTTCGTGATGATCAATATCTTTGGAATCTCTTTTTGAAGAATTCCCAAAAGCTCTCCTCAAGTGGGACATAATTTCATGCACACATGTATGATACTCACTCCAAGGTTCTTTACAAGAAGGGCATAAACCTTTCTTTACTAACCCCACGTCTTCATTTTTGGGCCTATTTTCAAAAACATGTTCAGCAAAGTACTCAAAAGACATGGCATTTTGTGTATTTTTGGTAAAAGCAAGATATTCTTGATATTTTTTATATTGTTGGAGCAAGGTTTTATATTTTGCTCTCCATCTTTGGAACTCACTCATAGAATTATCCTTGGTTGGTGTGACACACTCATATTCATCAGATTTAAATTCATAAGAATAATCTTCATTTCTCTTGAAATTGTAAGAAGTGTTGCATGATGGCACCTCTTCCTCATACCATTCACATTCTACTTCATATTGCTCATAATCATCTGCATATTACTCATAAGAATTGTACTCATAGGATTCATCATAATAGTAAGACATGGCTGCCAATTATTCTTGAATGTATGTACGTAATACACAGGTGCAAGGACCATGCTCTGATACCACTGTAATGTCCCTTTTTAGAAATTTTATTAAAATGACAATTTTCCACTTTTTTTTTCTTGGTTCGAACTTTGACTAGTTTTGATCTCTAGGTCCCAAATTTGCACCAAATGATCCCAAATATTCTGAGAAGGTATATGAATGATATTAGAACATAAATATGTGTCTCAGAGACACCTTTGTACCTTTAAAATAATTTTGCAAATAATCTTTCAATTATGGTCAATGTAGGTAACTTTACTAGTGATTTCCCTTTGACTAGTATTGGTCTCTAGGTCTCAAATTGACTCCAAATGCCCTCAAATATTCAAGGAAGGTGTATGAATGATATTAGGACTTGAATATGATGTTCAGGGATGACATATCACCACCAAAAGACCTTTTCAAAATCTCTTAAGATTTTGGACCAAGTATGCAATTTTACTAGTAATTTGGGGTTCAAATCCCCCTGGGGTAAGTACTGAAAATAGCTTCCCAATTGCCTCCAAACCCACTCAAATTTCTGAACAGAGGTAGGGAATGTATTAATGATGTTATTAAGGTCTCATGTGCACCATTAATTGATTATTACATCTGTTCCAACCCTCTCCCATTCAACTGCAAAAATCACCAATTCGACCCTTGGGGAAATGGCACTATTTCTTCTCTCAATGCAATTAAAATGAGTAAAAATACTTCAAATGCTCAAGTACAGTACATGAAACTTGTAAAATACATCCATGGCAGTCCATTAATCACAAATGCATCAGAGAATCATCCATTCATTCGAAATCATCATCGATACATTGGTTCACAACAAGGTAGTGGGGAAATGCCATTGTTCTTCCATTAAATATTAGATTTATACATTTCTACTTGGAATTTCGGCCTGAGATTTTCTGGAGATGAATAACAGAGTATTTAATTCGTATTACAAAATAAATCGGGCATTATAAGCTCCCCCAAAGAGTACAATAGCTCACCAAAATTGCCCTCCCTCAAGGATCGAGAATATGCCATCAAAACTAGAAATGGTTGAAGGAGTGAGCTGCAATAGAAGAAACCATGAGCTTCCCTGTAGCTTACACCTGCAAATAAAGACTCCATTAAAGCTCCAAATGAAAGGTCTGAATGGCCTTTCCAATTTCCAACTTGGATGGGAATCTTTCACCCTCGAAATTGGCTAAGGCAAGAAACTAGTCATCCACTAGCTCTCCCTCTTCACAAATGCAATTGAAAATTCTACAAATGATCAAAAGATGGTTTCATTATTTTTTACTGAAATTTATAAAGTTCTAATGTCCTCCATGGGTCGAATTCCTTCCAAGAGACTCATGCCAACTCAAGTTGTGAAGAGATTCCAAAGAACGCCACTTGTACAACAATTCCTAATCTCCCACTTCCACCAAATCACATGTGGAAGCATCTTAGCTGCCCTAACACCCTTGAGCACCCTTTTAGAGTCTATTTTTAGCCCTGACATGTCATATATGTCATATGTCATCCTTCAGGTCTGATTTGTGTCGTAGGTGTCATAGCATCTTCATCATTGTTTTCATAGAGCTAGGGAATCTATCCCAAGTGTCTCACTAGCTCCAAATTGCCTCTTCCACTTCCATGGGAGTTACTCTTCCTCTATATTTCGACCTTGGATGAGTCATGCCATCAATAATACATTTTGGACTCCCCCAAGTATGTTACCATTCACCTTGAATTCGAATTGGTGAGAGAATGATGCCAAGTGTAGTGGGGAAATCTAGCCATATGTGGGTCCCACTTCCTCCATGTGTCTTCATGATCAAATGCCACTTTGAATTTCACTTGTATATATTTATTTAGATCCTTTATTAAATATTTATGCCATTCTAATGTTCAAACATCATTTATTATCCCCATTATTCCAAATCCCAAAGCTTCCACCCCAAACCTAGGAAACGAGTAATCTTCCTCCTTAGCAATTATTTGACTTTTAACAACAATTTTACAAACTCTAATGAATATGGCCAATGTGATTAGGCCATTGTGACCCAATTCCAAATTTGGGACATGACAATATCAGTACTTTATCTGGTCCAGGGGTATTACAATTCCCCCGCCCTCTTAAATTATTCATTGTCCTCGATGATTAGCATTTTATCAAAACATATACAAATTTTTTGTTGTTGTAATGTTTTATTATATACACATTTTAAAAATAAATGCGGATACTATTCCCGCATTATATCTTCCAGTTCCCAAGTAGATTCCTCACTGCTCGGGACTGTAATGGATCCATTGGACCTTTACCTGTCTGATGACTCTGTTCCTGAGTATCTTTCTTCTGCGATCCAATATGCAGATTGGTTGAACCTGTATTTCCCTTTTGAGTTCCATTTTCAATATCGATCATAGAATATTGATTATCAGCTTGGCGATTATCCAATGTTGCATAGATGTGAGGAACACTTCTAGCAACATCACCAACAGTAAAGTCTTCTTGCATATTATACACATCGGTTCCTTTATTTCTTCTTTCAGGACATTTTTTTAAGAAGTGGTCCCCACCACATCCCCAACATTTCAGTGGTTTTTTTTTCTTTTCCTACTCCATTTCCTTCGAGTCTTCCCACCTAGAATGTTTCTTAGTGGGATGATTGGATGAATGCCTCTTGATTGATCCACCGACCTTTCCACTGCTGATTGTTTTCAAAAGGCTTTTTAAGGTCTCCTTTTGAAGTCTAATAGAGCCTTGCAAAACCTTGTGGTTCATCTCATTTTGTTGTTTCTGTAGCTTGAGTATCTCTCCAAGATTCTCTTTGGTTTTGTTAATTGTTTGAAGAATATTTTCAGCCAAATCCAGTAACTTTTGGTCTACTTCCATGGTCAATGTACACAGCTGCCCACAATTTTTTTGCTAGCACCACCTGTTTGTAATAGCTGCAACCAATTGATTTCAATTTATCACCTGTGAAATTCATCATTGCAATTCTTTGTTAGGTCAAGCATAAAATAACATTAAAATCAGTTAATTAATTTCCCAAGTGACAGGGAAATTCCATTCTATATCCATGAGACTTTCACACTTTTCATGCTTGCCCAACATGCACATGAACTCATGCATGTTCATCCTTTCATAGGGAATTAACTAATTCAGCCTTCACAAGTATTTCAAGCAATCAACCATAATAATTTCTCAGCCAAAACATGCATTCAAACAATTTTTTGTTTTCTGTAATGCATCAATTAAAAAGGAAAGAGGAGAGTAAGAGTTTCCCCCTCTTAGTCTTGTTCTAATCTGGAGTCACGCCATCACTATGGTTCCATGCTCCTTAGCCTCTTTCACTTCAATGTGAGTACTTAACTTGCCCTTTCTTGGCTATGACACTTAGTGTCTGATGTCTGTCCTAAGCCTCTCATCCAGGAAACCTAATATTTAATAGTAACTTGATTACTGTTGCTCCAGAGCCCCCAGCTCAACATCAGTAATATAATAAGTTTTCTTGCTTCCCGAGATTATGTTCAACCTTTTTAAATAGAGTTACTCTAGTGCTATTCAGAGCTTATGCTCAACACATAAAGAGTATTCCATGTGCTCCAGAGCTTCTGCTCAACACATATATGTCATCCATGTGTTCCAGATCTTATGCTCAACACATAATGAGTAGTCCATGTGCTCCAGAGCTTCTGCTCAACACATATATGTCATCCATGTGTTCCAGAGCTTATGCTCAACACATGATGAGTAATCCATGTGATCCAGAGCTTCTGCTCAACACATATATGCCATCATGTGCTCCAGAGCTTATGCTCAACACATAATGAGTTGTCCGTGTACTCCAGAGCTTCTGCTCAACACATATATGTCATTGTGATGTCATCCATGTGCTCCAAATCTTATGCTCAACACATGATGAGTAGTCCATGTACTCTAGAGCTTCTTCTCAACACATATATGTCATCCATGTGCTCCAAAGCTTATTCTCAACACATGATGAGTATTCCATGTGCTCCATAGCTTATTCTCAACACATATATGTCATCCATGTGCTCCATGAGTGTGTCGCATCAAATTGTATCCGTTCGAGCTGACACACAAGATGAACAAGCTGGTTCATTAGTATTGATGTTCTACAATGGTAAACATATTTCATAACATTCACTACCAAATATTGAAATACCAAGAATGCATCCATTCCCTTAGGTATAGTCAATATTGATAACCCTAACATAACTCCATGCCCATCCGACAAGGATTCCCTTTGTACTCCTTTATTTGCATCATCCTGGAAAACTCTCTTAGCTGAAAACTCAACTCTGATCTACATTCTGGATCCCTTCCTGGGCTCAATCTTTCCCCCAACTACATGCCCATGAACCATTCACTCTTTGTTGATGACTCCCTCTTCTTGGGAGGTGGATCTTCCTTCATAGCCAGTAAATTCAAGCAGAACCTGACTTGGTATTGCAATCCATCGGGAGGCAGCATTAATCAGCAAAAGAGTGTTGTCTATACCTGGAACTTAAACAAGAACTTTGCCACCATCATAGGGCACATCCTCAGAATCAAAGTGTATGAGAATTGGGACAACTTCAAATACCTGGGCCTCCCCATAACTCAAGGACACACTAAGGTTGAATTCTGGAAAGAAACTATCTGCAAAATTAAAACCAAAATCAAAAAATGGGGAGGTTACTAGCTCAACCAAGCCGGGAGATTAACATTGATAAAAGTAGTACTCTGAGCTCTCCCTGTCTATCAATCATCCCTGCTCCTGGCACCCAAAGGGATCTCAAATCAAATGATCAAACTCATAAAAGACTTCCTCTAGAGCGGGGGAAAACAAAATGAGAAAAAAGATGCATCTGGTAAATTGGGATATCATCAAACAACCGAAAATTTCAGGAGGCCTTCAAATTCGTGACCCTCACCGAGCAAATCTAGCACTAGGTGGTAAATTTCTCTGGCATATAATCTCCAATAAACAACACTGTGTTATCCAGCTACTCAGGAAAAAATATCTAAACGGTCCATCACGAAGATGTCTCGACAATCAACCCTGCTCCAAAGGATCATCGATTTGGACATTTTGCAGAGCATCTTAGGGCACTTTTGTGCAGAACCTTTACTGGGTTCCAGGAAATGGGAAGAATATCAACATTTTCTCCGACAAAATCATGGGACATCCCCCTCTCCAGGATAACAACGAGCTTCATGACATTACCAACTAGCTCAGCCAAATATAAAAACTCTGAAAGATCTCAGCGTCTGGAACTGTAATGGTGATTGGCAGGCTTGGAAAACTCTCGACATCCCTCATAATCTCAAACATTCCAACACTCTCCTCCTGCAAAAACTGGACGGTTGCGCCCCTTCTCATCTCCAAAACCATGACAATCGTGGTTGGGGGCCAAATGGCAAGTAGTCTACTGCTCTTGGATTCCAAGCCTTTCAATACCACGACAGCTCTATGAAAATATTTTGGAGTATGGTCTGGAACCCTTTTGGATTACCCAAAGTCAACTTCTTCACTTGGACCCTCATTCACAGGAAAATACTAACGGGAGGTAACCTCATCAAGAGAGGCATCATTGGGCCACACAGGTGCATTTTATGTCGAAGAAACAATGAATCAATTGATCATTTATTCGTTGATTGCCACTTTGCCAAAACAGTTTGGAGCCACATGCTCCACAGTTTTAATGTAACCTTGCCTATTTTCAACTCCGTCAATTGCCTTTTCAAAAACTTGAACTCCATCTATCCCTCCCCTCTGACAAAAAGAAAACTCTGGTCCCTCATTTGGCTTACGATACCTAAATTTGTCTGCTGGAAAGTCTGGTTAGCTAGGAAAAAATCCTAATTTCAAAACTCCTACACCTCGCCTCTGTAGGTTGTTGGACATGACAAAGGCCTCCTCATCGAATGTGTACACTCCTCCTTCCTCAATTCGAACACAAATCTCAATGCAAATGAGATCCTCTAGCTCGGTCCACTCCCTCCCAACCCCAACAAGAAGATAAGACTTCGACCTCAGACTTTACCACTTTGGCAACTCAGGTACACCATTTATGAATTTCATGATAGGAGAATCAGACAAAGCATTGATAGTTTTTTCTTTGATGGATCTTCCAAAAAGAACCCCGGAGCGGCTGGAGCTGGAGGTGTCCTCTTCTCTGCAGATGGAACAGTGGAAATCAAGTATAGGTGGGGATTGGGAACCTGCTCCAACAACCTAGTAGAATTTTTGGCACTCATGAAAGGTTTTCAAATAGCCAAAGAATGCAAAATCGACAAAATTCGAGTCTTTGGAGATTCCAACTTAATCATTCAAGCTCTCAACACGCACACCAATCCCAATGATATGGCAATAACTCGGATTCTCCATCGCATCCGGCACATTGTAACCTCTTTCACCCACTTCAGAGTGTTCCACATTTTGAGATATTTAAACAACGAATCCGACAAAGAAGCTAAAGCTGGGACAAGGCTTGATTATGGGAAGATTGTGCTCACAACTGGGGAGACAGCCTACCAAAACATCCCTTAACTGCTGCAGATGTTAGCTATGAGCACCCTGACAGCCGACACTGTCACACTTTCACACTCGTTGCTGCTCAGATTCTTTACGAGGCCCGACTTGGAGCTTATCCCATATGTAAACGCATTATCTCTTCACCATTAAAAACATAATAGAAGTGGGATGGAACCCACTCACGCAGGATGTTGGCACTCCTCAATTCACGCTGAGCTCAATTTCTCTTCTCTTGACAAGCGGTTGAACTCTTGCCACCAATATTTGACAAGGTCACCTTTTCAGCAGATATTGGGAATCTGATTGACAATTTCATGCTGATGGCTACATCAAAAGCATCATTGAAGCAACAACAGGACAAAGACACTTGAATTCACTCATCAATTTCTGGCAAAAAGATAGGAATACGCTGCTAAATTATGGAACACATCGATAAGAGCAATATACACTTGAATTTGTTTATTCCTCATCTCATTATTTGATGGAATTCTTGATCATTGCAACAAGCTGCTTGGCTTTAGCCACAGCTCTATTTTTTACATTTTTTATCAATAAAACCTATCCGCTTCAGTTAAAAATATATATATATATGCTCTCAAAAGCATAATATTGTGTGACACTTTCTTTAAAGTTAGATAGCTATGAGTTAAAATCACATATATATTTATTAAACTTTTGTTTGGAGTTTGACATTATTATTTAATTTTATTATGAAATGGAAATTTTTATATATAAAGATGAAAAAACAAAAGAAAAGAAAAAACTCTTCTCAAATGCATCTTATATATTTAACAAAAATACATAAAAAAATTTATTGTTGTTTGTTTCAAATTTTAAAAAAAAGTTAAATCAAATTCAACTTTGCCAACTAATGTTACCAAAATTAATATCAATAGAATTTAAAGAAAATACTAAGTCAAATCCAATCCATGTAAATTCAACATTTCTATTCATATTATTATTGTGGCAATCAAGTTTTATATCCATTGAAATTTGGATAGGCAGTTTTGTTTATATAAGAGGAAGAGATTATTTCCATCTAAAGCATAAATTTAACTATAGATATTGTCAATGAGGTCTAGCTTAATTTGGATAATTGAAAGAATAAATTGTTATGCTTTCCATCTAGATAAAAACCTCACTATGACATATAATTTTTTATGAACCAATTAGAATTGACATAATACCAATAATTTCATTTTCACATAATATATTGTAACCAAGAGGAACAGAAATATTTTAATCCCCTTTATAACACAGTCTCCCCAAGGCCAAAAAGTTTCAGATCTATATGGAAAAATATCAACATAAGTACTACAAACCCACTCATGTTAAGCGGTAAAAGAAACTCTGTGCCCAAACTACCAACACCCCTCACTCCCATTTGTGTAATTTCAAGTTAAAGAGAGTAGCATACAAATCCATAAGAGTGTCATCGCGAAGATCTATGAACTTGATTGAACTTAATCAAATACAATTTGGAGTGGATAAGTAAGAAACAAGCCACTAAAAAGTAACCATTTTCATAAGCAATTGGAAAATACTTGTAATTTATTATCTATTTATTTATATTATTTATTTTTTATGTTTTTATTTATAAATATATATTTTTTAATTCTTTTTATAATGATAATTAATCCTTCCACTCATTGGTAAAAGTGGCAAAAGTGGTCATGGTTGGATCGACGTATATAAGCCATGTTATTAATAAATATGGCTTGTTAATTTTAGCAACAAACAACTTATGAGAATATAAGATTTCAACATTTTTCTAAATTATTTTTTTTTCTAAACCACATATATGACAATTATATATATAAACTTTAGTTGTGTCTAAAATTAACCCACCTTTTTAGTTAGCAAATTGAGTGAATGACATTCAAATCTTTATGACAATCCAATACTATTAACCATATTTATAAGTTCGATACAATAGGCAAAAAAGCCTTTGTTGAAAATTTGCAATATAAAACAAAATTGGAAGTATTTCTAGAAAATTGTCATTTCACTTCCTTTTTTGAACCAAAATGTTACTACCACAATATTTAACATGGTTAAAAGTTGATTCCTATTGCTAACTAGCTGCAACAAGTAATAGTGATGATATTAATGCCATTCCAAAAGGGAGGGGAAACTTGAAACCAAGCAATCACACCAAAAATAATGGCTTGTATCATTAGACTACGACCATGATATATCTGGACCAAATTAAACTAATAATTCAGCTTAGCTAATCAAATTTCAATTAATAATTCCACAGAATGAACGAATTAAAAAATTTATTTGGCAGATTCTGTATAATCTGATAACTATTCAATTAACAAATATGTTTCTATAACGAAATAGCTTTTTTTTCCACAGAAAAAATAAAAAATATCATATTTTGTAATGCGTTTTGTAATATATCAGAAGATTGAAGAAATTTGGTGAAAGTTTTGTTTTATGTTGATTTTGGGAATTGTGCAGGGTGAATTTTGTAATACATAAGGAGATTTGGTGAAAGTTTTGTGCACAATTCAAATGAAGTTTTCTCGAGTCAGCAACGCCTTTTTACACATAAAACATTAATATGATGCAAATATCTAGTTCACAACAGAGTAACTTCCTTCAGATCAGCATTATAAAGCTTCTTTTATGCTAAAAAGTTTAACTGGAATGGTAATATCTGCTCAGAAAACTGAAAGGATTTAAAGGCTGATCCCTGGAGGATATAAACTGAGCACTTTAAAAAAATCCAGAAATCTACCCAAATTATCATTTTGAAATATATTTAATTCCAATAAATAAATAAACGGCCCTGGCATGTACTTTAAAGAAAGGTGAAAGGATTTCTGAAAAACTAAATGAGATCTCCAACAAACTGTTGCAGCCATGCATCCATACATACTTTTCAACACACATCATTATACCATAAAAACATTTATGTTGTGTTTACACGAATCTCATATGTGCCTTGGAGCTTATTAAAGGATTCTTCTGCCCTTGGATTGCTCATATTTTGTCAGAACGGATCAGCATTTCCTTTTCCTGTAGCAGTGACAAAGAGATGCAATGTTTCAAATTTTAGGGAACCCAATATAGCCACAGAACTGCAAGCACCAGCTCACAAATAAGATATTGATAACCAGCAAATGTAAAAAGAAAAATTGTGCAGGGCAACTCTTTACATGCGTGAGGCAGGGACTCTCAGACAACAGAGCTTGCAGGTTGTGTCCGGGCCTTGCCCCGTATAATTGATTACCATAACGTTGTTTCTACCACTTATTATTTACTATAATAAATAAAAAGCAATTACTACTTATGATGCACCTACCAATTCACTTGCACTGCGTGAGCCCATGTATATGCTATTGTAACCACCTTATTCAGAGTTGTGTTGGGACCAATAAGAATCAACCAATAATAAAAAATCAGTAGAATTGGAATCAAAATAAGTAGCATCCATCCATGCAGGTCATTCATTCAATTTTTTTGCTTGAGAATCTGAGATAAGTGATTTTTTGAGCTTCATGTACCAGACTTTTTTTCCAGAATTAATGAGAGAGCAGTAGCAAGTTTGACAGTCCATTTATATTTTATTGTTCATACTTTTTCAGTGCCATGTGTTCCAATTTCTGAGAATATATCAGGTTGGCAGTTTTGAGATTAGTTTAAAGCATTTTGTTTCTAGCTATTAGGATTTTAATCTTAGTGCACTAAATTGTTGCCATGAGCTAAAATTTTTAACACAACATACAAAGGATACTAGGGTGTAAGTTTGGAAATGGGTTTTGAATTGGATTTTGGAGGGGTTTTATCAATTATATCTGTAGCTGACTTAAGGTGGATAATATCTTTAGATCATCTTGATCTTTAAATACACATAATATATTGTCAGAATTGTGAGTGTAAGTTGTTTTGAAGTAGAGATGCAACGAGATACAACATATATTATTCTTTGTGCTAATTTGACCTAATACGGAATAAGGGGAGTAAGGGTGTTATTCTGTGATCATCTTTGTGTTCGTGAATAAGCATGCTATTGATGTTAAATTATTGTTACATGTGGTTAGACTATTTCTGATGTGTTGATACTAGATAGAACAATTTTGAATCCTTGTATGACCTAGTTGATAGTAGAACATGTCGATATTACATTAACAAAGCAGTATCTGTTACATTCTATTGGAATCTCTACTGATTTCTTACAAACCAGAGCTACAGACACTTTTCCAATTCATAGGCTTTAAAAGATGGCAATGTTGCTTCTAAGTTTGTATGGTATAATGTAGCTTAGTCCTTGCATTAAGCTTTATCCTTTCTTTAGGGATCCAAGGCTTATAGAACGGATGTTTAGTTACAGAATTCCAATTTGTATTAACTAGAGATGTTAATATTTTCCATTTCTTAGTGGATAACAAATTTCATGCCAGTAGCAATTTTAGTTTTTTCGGTTATTTAGATATGTGTTTTCCCAGCAAGAAGAGTTTGCAGGAACTACAATTTGAGCATTAAGTGTTTTGCATCTGAACACAGTCTGAAATAAAAATTAGTTTAATTTCATGCAATTGGTAGGCTTTGTCTATATAGTGAGAAGGCTCATTTTTCTTCTGTTTACAGCATTTATGCCCAAATTCCAGTTATAAATTTACACTGTATAGATTTTCCTTGTCTCAAAGATCGTAGTTTTTTTTGTGTAAGCTGGAAGTTTAATTAACACGAAAAGAAAAGTATAGAGAATATTACAGATCAAAGAGTGTCTATGGCTGACCTGCCAAAGTAAACCAGGTCAGCCAAATTTCACCCCAAGTGTTAGCCACTATCATCAACCAAAATTGAAATTGTTGTCAAGACCCTGCTCAACAAAGGGAAATCAAGGTTGAAGGCTGAAGCTTAAGATGACAAAATAACATGTTGAAATCAAAACAGAGTAATGAATAGACTAACAGAACAACCAAAAGAGGAGAAAAGCCTAGGTATGTGGAACCTGGGACTGTGTCTCTGCGTTATCTGGACCATGACATTGAATTTTCTCTGGTGCATTAGCTTCATCCACCAGCAGGTTGAGACCAGTCCTTGTGTTGTTGGCGTGGTCGTGCAGGGTGTCCGTCAGGAATCTAATGCGCCTCTTAGTGTTTTCCATCTTCCGCAGGAGTCATCCAAGCACAATTTTTATGATCCAATAAGGATCAAGCCCTTCAGGAGCAATGCTTTGTTGGATGTCTTCTGACTTGTCATGTAGGTATTCATGTTAGAGACACGACCTGGACGAGCCAGGTGCTTTATATAGTCAGGGTTAGTTTTGGGAGGCCTAAATTACACCTGTATTTAGAAATCGTCTCACCCATTAGTTTTCGAGGCGCGCATACAACTCAATTCAAAGAAACAGAATATCATATCAAGGCATGTGTAAAGGACGGGGATGATTCAACACTTTTTTTTCTCCATGACCATATTTTCATTTTCTAAATCCAATAAGAAATTCAATAAGAAATTCCTGACAGTGCCAAGTACAATTTCATTGTCGGTACTCAAAAGGTGAACATATTGTTCAAGAAGCTCTTGATAACATCATGATAAGTTGTACAACAATGGTACTGTTAGAAAAACAGGATCGCAGAGCAATAACAATAAACAGAAATGCAAATATAATCACACATACACATTACAAGAGAGACATAGATATATCGTGGTTCACCCAACTTGGCTTACGTCCACACTGAATTTGCCAGTCCTTATTATTATTACTGTCCAGCAAGGTGAAGGGATACAACCTGCAGCACAACCGCTGCACTTCCTCTTCTCTGTTTTCACAGTCTCTCTCCTAATCTCAAAGATCTTTATAATGCATAAAACTAATACATCATCATCCTTAGCCGTATTACAATGTCTTTATTTTATAAGGGAAATACAATGGGAAAATACCATGGGATACCCAAAACCATGGGCCTGCAAAACAGCTGGCGAAAACAGCCCCAAAAATTTCTTCGGGGCGTTGCCCTCGGACCCCCCAGCCAGGGGGGATGGTCCCCCCTGGAACCCCATGGGGGGGCGACGCCCCTCCACACCCCCCCGCTGGGGTGACTGTACAGTCCACCTACATATCATATAAAACGGGGGTACAAACACGGCTGATACAATATCATCTATGAGACTAAAAGATTTGGCTCCACAACCAACAGGTAGTAGTTCACAAACTATCTACAGGTCGAAATGCTGACACCATTGCAGTGGTGCAAAATGGAAAAGTTGTAGAAAGTGGTTCACATAAGGAACTAATGTCCAAAGGAAACGAGGGTGCATATACAGCTCTTGTGAGGCTATAAGAGGTAGCTGTGACTGAACCCACACGTAAAGGATTTGAATTTTCCAACTCCAGGCAATCAAAGTAGGCATTAGTTAGCTTTTTCTATTCTATTCTTAGGCCGAATACCTCATTTTCAAAAGAATTTCTGTGAAAAACAAATTAACCTGAAAATTTCCTCTATTTTTCTGTAGCCAATCTGTTGAATCCTCGTTTTCCTTTGGAGTCAATAGCATAACATATGATTATGTTGAACAAGACCTCAACATCGAGGCCCCAGAACTTAAAGAATCCTAGTTAGCATTGAGACCCTCATTCTGGAAACTACTTAAACTTAATAGGCCAGAATGCCCTTACATTGTGCTTGGGACCTTGGGAGAAATAATGGCTGGTGTGGAGACACCGTTCTTTGCTCTTGCAATTAGTCAAGTATTAATCGCCTTCTACTCTCCTGAAAAGCTGCATATAAAAAATGAAGTTCGGAGTATTTCTCTTATATTCATTGGAGAAATGATTGCTACAGTATTGATATATTTATTGCAGCACTATTTCTATACCTTGATGGGAGAATGTGTCACTAAATGCATTTGAGAGATAATGTTCTCAAGTATAAAATGTTGTAGTTGTTGCAAGTTTACCATGTAATTTAGGAGATGTTGCATCACGGTTTCTAACTATTTACACAAGGAAGGCTCTAGAATATTTGGAGAAATCAGGGTATTGGCTGGCAGTTAGCACTAAGGAAGACTTGTCATTTCCTGCAAAGATTGATTTTAGCTTATTGGCACCTTATATACTGACTCTGGAGCATTTATATAAAGAGAAGACCCCTTATTACCGAAATCCTATAAAACAAAATATTCTGCAACACAAAAAATCGAACTTACAGATTGTCGCAGTTTCAAGAGAGATTGCAGGCGAGCTGGAGACAAGAGTTTGCAGGCGAGCTGGAGACCATATCACAGAAACAGACGGTTACTGAATGGACATTCACACAAGGAGCCACGCAACTGCAAACTGTAACTGCAAGGAAAAACAACAATAAACAGAGCAAACAGTAAAGACACGCTTACCTTGAAGGCCTCTTCACTGAAACCCTTTCCGCCAAAAGTCTCGAAACTTCGTTGTAAGACAGATGCAACAAGAAATGAAGCCACTGGAACTGGAAAACCATAAAATGTTTTGAACATCCAAAAAAACATATCCCACAAATAAATTGCTTCTCTGAATGTGCATTTATAGCCATTAAATGCAGTGGAACAATGGAAACCTCGAAAACGCAGAGAAAATCGCACAGAAAATCACAGGTTGCTCACGAAAAATGGTTTGAGCAAGGGCTCTCACAGACAATCAACTATGCACTAACTCTCCTCTACCCAATTCACACAAAATTATGTGCAAAATTCAATGCAACCCTCGAATATAAAACCTAGTCCTAGGGCAAATAGTTACCGACGGCTGCTGCACGGGTGCGAGTCAGTGGATTTTCTAGTTCATGGAGATCACCCTACATTCCAGTGCGAATTTTCTCGATCTCCTGCTTTAGAGCGCGTACGAGGGAATTCCAACGGGAGAGGTAATTAATACTCCTGGACTGCTATAAAGCAGCATGCAATAAAACCTTTGCCACACCTTTGCTTCGAACTGAGACAACACTCCACTTGGAACACTCTACTTCAAACACCTTTGCGTATGGAAAAAATTAAAGTCCCCAACTAAGGTTGTGGAGTATTTTCTTTATATTTATATTTTGAACTAATAGTCGACAATGATAAAATTAGTCAAATCACACTCTATAATCCAATAGAAGTGAAACACATCTGAAAATAATTATTATTAAAAAAACAACAAATCGTTATTTTTCTTAAACATCAGCTAATTATATAACCTATCCTACAAATTATTACAGTAAGGTGGAACATATAGTCTCTGCCTACGGTACGGACTAATAAATACAATAGAAACCTAGAATTCCTGTGAAACCCTTTGCCTTCCCAATTTTGCTCAATTTTTCTCAATCTTAGATACTACATTAGCATGCAATAAATTTTACCTTAACAAAAATCTATGACTGAGCCTCTGCTGCAATAAATTGTTGGGATTGATGATTCAGTACTGCAATGAAGACAAAGATTATGGTCTGAGAATGCACGGCAATGAAGAGAGAGAATGTGATCTATAATTTGTTAATGTGATTTGAAAATCAGGTTGACGCATGGCGATGTGAGCATGCACAGTAATACGACCTCGGTTTTAGCTTGGCGATCTGAGAAGACACCTAGGACCAGAGCTGTATAAACGCTAACTAAAACACCCCCGACTCACCAAAATCCGGCAGAGCAATTATGGCCAAAATAACAATTTGGAGTGCTCAGATCACAATTTCGGCGATCTGGGTAGTTTTATCCGAAAATAGCCAGAGAAGCGGGGCTTTTATCCCAAAATAGCCGGATAAGCAGGGTGTTTTTAAAACTACTCAGATCGTCGAAATTGCAATCTAAGCACTCCAAATTGTTATTTTGGCCAGAATTGCTCTGTCGGATTCGGGGGCGTTTTAGTTAGCATTTATAGGAGCTGTATAAGGGCTAATTAAAACGCCCCCAACTCGTCGAATCTGGCAGAGCAATTCTTGCCCAAATCGCAATTTGGAGTGCTCAGATCGCAATTTCTGCGATCCGGGTAGTTTTAGAATTGGGCAATTAGTCTAGAATAGTCAATCTCAATTGTTAAAATCCCAAAAATGAGAAAATAGCAATTTCCAGCAAGAATTTTAACCGTTTTTTCAACCAAAACGCCCCGCTTTTCCGGCGATTTTGGGATAAAAACCGGTTAAACTTCTTGTTGGAAATTGTTATTTTCGCAATTTTGGGATTTTAGCTATTGAGATTGACTATTCTAGACTAACTGCCCAATTTTAAAACTACCCAAATCGCAGAAATTGCAATCTGAGCACTCCAAATTGCAATTTGGGCAAGAATTGCTCTACCGAATTCCGGCGAGTTGGGGACGTTTTAGTTAGCCCTTATACAGCTCCATTTAGGTTTCTCTATGTTCAAACTCAACACCATAGTAGCAAATATATTCTCAAGCAACCTATAAAATCTAACCTTTACAAAACTAAATTTCCTCCGAGGTAAGTCATTTTCAAATCCATCTCATATCATTTTCAAATTTCTTCCAAAATGGTTTCATATCAAATTTTTCAAATTTTTTGGTTATCAATTGGTGTTATTTTCTATAATACATTATTACACGGATATGTGTTTATATCTTAAAATTTGGGGTTGATTATTATCTATATTTTTCTTAGATTAAAGGAGGATGGGACAAATGTATTGATTTCAAAATTTGAGATAAAAAATTATAAAAAAAAAGAAATATAAAAAAGCTCATGCATGGTAGTCACACACAACCCATAATTTTAACTAAAGAAGGTAACAAGTAGCTCAGAAATAAACAACATTCAAGAAACAGATAACCTGTTCATGACACTCAACTTGTGACATGTTGGTGTTCACCACCCACAAATTAAGTGATATTCAAGTTAGCTTTCACTCTTTCTAATTTGTCTGCGGCTTTAACAGCTTATCATTCAACGGATGTCATGCAAAAGCTGCTCGCTGTAGTGGGCGCAAGCTGTTTAGACTTTTCATATCAATATTTTTCAATTGTGCAAGAACAATGGCATGAGCCTCGCTTTGTTGTTGTTCTCTTTGTACAATAAAATTGTTAGATGGCCACTGTGTTCAAAGTGTTTGAAACTCATCTAAATCTCTGCACCAGCTACAGGTATGCTCATCTTTTAATGTGGAATTGTGCATTTGATCTTTCAACGTAGAATTGTGCATTTAAACAGTCATACTTCAACTCTATTTTCTTCACCCGAATAAAGAATGCTCTGCAAGTTCCTGCATCTCGCGCCGATTCAGCGTTTGAGATCCTCTCTATAGCTGTTTAGGCTGCATTTTCTTCATCCTCATCTCCATAATTTATTATTCTTTCATTCTTTTTTACATTTAATCATGCCATACTATACCTGACATTCGAGGGCCTGAAGAATAAGGCCCTATAGAGGGGCTATAGGGCCCTCCGGGAGGGGGGAAGTTTGAGCCTAAACATCATGATTGTGATGTTTTGGTTAGAGAATTGAATGTTTGCCTTGGTCCCGTAGCTCAGTTGGTTAGAGCATTGGTCTTATGACCAGAGTTGGAGCAAGCCGAAGGTCGCGGGTTCGAGCCCCGCC
Organism: Larix kaempferi; assembly: GCA_027924585.1. Classification (NCBI taxonomy): domain Eukaryota; kingdom Viridiplantae; phylum Streptophyta; class Pinopsida; order Pinales; family Pinaceae; genus Larix; species Larix kaempferi. The sequence goes on along the minus strand of BSBM01000202.1, from coordinate 5,805,875 downwards.
GGGACCATTATTGCTTTTAATCCTATCTTATCTTTCAGAGTTGGAGCAAGCCGAAGGTCGCGGGTTCGAGCCCCGCCGGGACCATATTGCTTTTAATCCTATCTTATCTTTCCGAGCTGTTTGATTTTTGGGTTCCCTTGACTTGAATTCCTTTTCGTTTTAGTCGGCTTAGTTACGGTATTTAGAAACTTGAATTACTTGGGTTGGTTGGTGGAAACGAAACGGAAAATTTAATTATTGAGTTGGGTTGGTTGGTTAAAACCATAAACCTTCTACCAATAAGAAGACTATGCACTCGCCTATGTTGCGATTTTGCAATTTTTGTAAATACCTAGGTTAAAACTACATCAACCCTAACACTTCTATTTCATTTCCTTATATTATAATGGACATGGTAACCAAATTTCGCTCGATTTCGTGACTTTTGCACCTCTATCATCGCTGTGTCAGCTCTCTGTTAGCGGTGAGTGATTGTGCATAGTTAGGGGTTTGGTGCAACTGTTATATTACTGTATGGTTTTTCTTAGCAAATAAGTTATTATGACTTCCACTAAACTTGAATGATCGAGAGGATACCCCAGATCTTCATTGCATAACTCGAAATTACACGCCAAGGCAAGTTAAGTCCATGTGCAGTGTAAATATCTGAACGTGCCATACACGAGATTAAAAAGTTTGCATCCCTAATCATCAGCTATATATATGTTATAGCAAAAATGGCATCACGGTTTTTAAACACACTTCGAAAAACATAACGCAGAGATATGCAAGTTGCAACCCTGGTTATTATAACACTACGTAGCAGAATACACATCTTTCTATAATCGACGGATTCTTCTTATTATATTATATTCACTGAATACACAACACGCTATACTTCATGGCCAGCACAAACTGCAGTAGCTGAAACTGCCTCATCCCAGAACCCCGCCGCCTCCACGTCCTCTCGGACCACCGGGTCCTCCCCCGCCGCCTCCCGGACCACCGCGTCCTCCACCGCCGCCTCCGCCTCCTCCAAGACCACCGCCAACTGGTCCTCCGCCTCCTCCAGGACCACCGCCGCCTGGTCCTCCGCCTACCGCCGCTGCCTGTTCCTCCGCGTCCACCCGGACCACCGCCGCCGCCCGAACCAAAACTGTCAACTTTTCCGACGACGTGACAACCTCCGGCGCCATGATCCACAGATGCCTCCACCGAAAAGCGGACATCGCTCCTCATCGTGAGGCTAAATGAAAACAAAATGGCGAGCAGCAGAGAGAAATACATAATCGTCGTGGCACGAGGCAACTCCATTATTGCAGGGTATATAACTCACTACACTTGCTTAAACAACATGCCTCAGTAACTGAGCTAATTCGAACAAGAGACTACGAATGAAATGCATTCATGAGGAGCCTTCAGTATTTATAATAATTCTTCTTCACGACATTCAACCCCGTTTATTTTTAATGAAATGTCTCTTACATATACGGTGAATGAATGTCAACATATTGGCATTTAACTAATAATCTGGATAGGTATCTATATAGCCACATAACAACCAAACCCTTTTTTTTAAATGTAATGTAGCTTACGTATACGGTGAATGAATGTCAACATATTGTCATTTAACTATTAATCTGGATAGGTATCTATATAGCCACATAACAACCAAACCGTTTCTTGTCTATGCGAATACAGATTTTGATTTTAGATTTAAGTATCAAGATAGACATAGATCGAAGCCAGCACAGGTGTATCAGTCAAACGAAATAATAATAAAATGTGGGAACAAATCCAAGCAAATCTGAATGTTGAAACAAATCTCCTAGCAAATCCAGGAACAGTAAATCTGTGACATTCATATTGACACTCTCCATGATGTTTAATTCCATGTATCGTAAATAAAAATCAATATTCCAGAAACGATTGTGACTTCCACGTTCTCATATTCATTATATATTTATATCCTGCGATTGTTATATATTAACTCGTATCTTCAAGTGGATCAGAAATAGAATCCAATGGACATCAGAACCTTAAAACTTTATGTAATACAATTATAGAATAATATTGTTTAATAAAATATATAATTTAATTCTTTAATTAAACAATATTATTATATTATAATATTAATTAAACATAATAATTATAAAATAATTTATTTCATATTATAATCATTTAGTTAATAATAATATTAGTTAATTAATGATTATTTAATTAAAAGTATTAATAAATTAATACTATTTAATGATTTTAATAAAATATGTATTTTAATTATTTGATTAATAATATTGTTTAATTAAACACTAGATTTATTATTTTATAATAAGTAATTAAACAAAATAATTTAATGAATGATAACAATAATTAATTAATTAATTAATATTGTTATTTAGTAAATAAAACATAAAATAATATTACTTATTAATAAAATAATAATTAATCAACATAATAATATTACTTATTATTTTAATAAGTAATAATATTATAATATTATAAATTAATATTATTACTTTTTTAAAATAATAAGTAATTAAACAAAATGATTATAAGTTTATTGAATTGGTAATATTAATGTTTAGTTAATGAAATACCAAAAATTAGATTTAATATAAGTTTTTGCATAGATTCATTTTAAATTCGACCCTATCAAATATTGATAGAGATCCAATTTCTTAATTTTTATTTTATAGATTGACATGAGTTTTTTAATTACTTTTTACATTAAATTATAACATCTCCGCATACTAAAGTGTACTATAAAACACATAATTAAACCTGCATAAAAACATATAAGCAAAGCAAATAAAAAATAGAAAACAAATATTTTGATTTAGGTCGAACTGTTAAAAAAATTCCTTTAATTTACATTTCATAGAAATAAAATAAAATAAACTTTTATTTCACATGTTATAACTGAAATTAATGAAATGTGTAATAAGAGGCCAAATGTGTACAAGATAAGAGGCATAAATGCACAATTTCATAGCTTAATTACATATTGCAATAACAATTTCATAAATTAATTGTCGCTTACCTATCTTCTTTGTTTTTGGTTCCTTACCTTGTGTTCTTAGAGATTTCCTTGTATTATTAGTCTCTTTAAATTTAATTTGTTTTTCTTGTGATCAATTTAGACAACTGTATATAACATTTTTTCCATTTAATATAATCATGCTTTTCCTTATTTGCGTATTGTGAGCATGCATATCACTGCCGTAGTGATAATGAATGCATTTACTATTCATAAATTGTGTGTTGGAAAGACTTCAAATTGTGTGTTGGAAAGATTTCAGCCATATTTCCATTGTATTATAAACCAGCACAGATTCATCTTAAACTCGTATCTATCAAGCACCGAGAGGGATCCAATTTCTTGAGGTGTATTTCTTTTTTTAAATTTAAACTCAAGAAATTTGATCTCTCTTGATTGATAGATTCGGGTTTAAGTTTTAAGTTTTTAAATTTTATAAATGAACATCTATTTTTTAATTACTTTTCATAATATTTTATTTTATGAACCAACATGGATTTTTTTTAAATACTTTCCATAATTTTATATTTTATGAGCCGACATGAATTTTTTTAATTATTTTGTTAGTAACAAACATTACATCACAAATGTTACAACATCTCCCCATACTTACTTTACTTTACTTTACTTCTTTTTACTTTACTTTAAACTTCTTTTTACTTTAATGTTAGAAAGGTTATTAATGTTACATCATGTTACAAGATCTCTCCCATAATATTCACTATCACTATTACTTTACTTCTTTTTACTTTAATGTTACAAACGTTATTAATGTTACATCACTTACAAGATCTCTCCCATAATATTCACTATCACTATTATTTTTGGCGGACATGTTACTAACATCCGTTAAGATCTCTCTCATATTATCACTTTTTACGTTTTATTAGATGTAACGCTACATTTTTATGTTTTATTAGATGTAACGCTACATCATACATCATACACGTTAGAAGATCTCCCTCAGCCCAGTATGGATTTTTTTATTAAATTTAAATGTAATTTATAAATGAAAAATCATATTAATTTTTATTTTATTTAATTAAATTAATTTAATTTGATTTATTATGTGATAAATATAAAGTAGAAAATAATTTTTATTAAGAATTTGTATGGATTATAACACTTTTTGCAAATAAATGTGAGAACCAAATTTTGCTCTCCCATTACAACATCTATAAATATCCAAAGATCATTTTGATATTGCATTAAGTGAAATTGTGAGCCCAAAGATGTTTATAACTTTAAAGTACAAGTTTCTTTCAAGAATGCAATTATGTCTATAATAAAAATGCCAAAGTAGACCCATAATACAAGTTTGATTCATCAATATCTATATTATTTTACTTTCTAGCTAGCTCAATTCATTAATGTTGCAATCTTTAACATCATTGCTAGTTAGATTTAGCATCATTGCTTGTGTTTGACCATTGAAGAAGAAAAAACAACCATCGTTCACAATATTGCCAAGTACCTAGTTTTGTGATATACCCGTTAGCATATATTCATGTTAAAGAATTCATCAATGTCAACCTATTTGATTTTGGTGGGATTTGTTAGGATATTTTAATACTCCATCCTTGTCATACCTAGAATTATTTCATTTTCCCAGTAGTTGATGATGTCATTTGTCCCCTAGTGGTGTGCAGATGTCATCCAGGATCCATCTACCACCTTTTGAGCCCTGCATGCATCATTTTAGACCACTTTAGTTAGTTCTCTATTTTATAGGAACCTACTCAATGTTTCAGTTCAGTCCACATGAGTTAGCTGACTCTTGTGGGGGGTTAGAGCTTCGAATGCCACTGATTGTGGCCTCATGCGCCCTTTTCTGACTGTTTTTCATGGTAAACTCACTAATGCACCCTCCTTGGTCAATTAACTGATTGTGTCTTCAAGTAACTGAGTTTAGGATCGGTTTTGTTGAGTTTGAGTCTTCCAGAGCACTCCAGTGGTGACAATTCCTATGGTAGACCAACTGAGGTTCGAATTCTCTTGTGTGATTCAAATTCTCTTCATTGTAACGTCATTGTTCATTATATTGATTATTGGATCATGTGACATTATTCTGCTCCTATGTGAGTTATTATGCATGATTAATTGTTTGCTCATTTGTACTGTAGTTTTCACTCTAATTCATCTTTTATGCTCATTCTTTCTCTGTGAGGTATACTCAGCTCTTAGATTTGTTGTGATTTAGAATTTCACATGGTATCAGAGCCATTGAGCATAGGTTGAGTATCTTCTTTCAATATTGCACCAGAAGCCTCTGGATTTCCACAACAAATCCTGGTTCCATTGCATTGAATTCATTGGATAAATCATTTGAGGTCTAGCCAGGTGTGAAGGATCTGGAAAAATGTGCCTATTGTCCTAAAGTAGTGCTCAGTAGTATTCTATCTCCAAAAATTGAGAGTTTTTTGCAAGTTATTCAAAAAAAAATTGAGTGCAACAATTGCAGCAGTAGCAGCAGTTTCACCTTGTATTCACTCCAGCAGTTCTCATGGACAATTCGAACTCTCCTCTCTCTCCCAGGATCCTAACACCCTTCAATTACCTTGATTGGAATGCTGATATGCAGATGGTATTGTGCAACAAGTCACTGAACAGGGTAACAATGGGGAAGGAGTTCGAACCCCAAGCAACTGTGGAGAAGGCCGAGTATCTAAATAGATTGGATGAAGCATTTGGTTTCATGTGTATTCATATTTCCGTAGATCTACTCTTCCACCTCAATGAATTGAACACTCCAAGAGAGCTATGGTTGAAGTTAGAGACCCTCTTTGGAAAACGAGGTGAGCTAAGGGGCCATATTCTGGAAAATGAGTTGATTGCAACCGAGCAGTTTCAATACCATCTAGCAATTCTTTTCCAAATTCAAATCTTTGGTCATGCAATGCAAGCAGTCTGGAATTGAGAAGAATAATGAGCAGTTGCTGCTATCCATTCTGAGCAATCTAGGTCTGAAGTTCTCCATCTTTGTCTCTACCTTCCATTCAGGGCGAGTGTCAATTTCTAGTTGGAAGATGCCATCCTTAGATGTTTTCACTGAATATCCCATCCAAGAACAAGATAAATTGATCCATATGGGTGCCTTGAAGGCCTTCAAAAATCAATCTCTTGTGGTTGGAGAAGCAAAAAGTGTGAATGGAAAGGGGAAGCACGAGGGCAAGGAGAAGAGGCAATCTGAACCCAAGTAGAATGCCAAGTCAATTCCATCGAAAGGAGACTCTAGCTCCAAGAAGGAAAAGCAAAAAGGATTTGAGAAATCCAAGTGTTCCTATTGCAAGAAAGGAAACCACCCAGAGAGATATTGCATGTAGAAGAAGATAGATCAGATGACCAAGCTTCTTGAACAGCACAACATTTCCCTCCCAGAAGGTCCAAGAGATATTGATTATGGAAGTGAGTCTGATGGTCATGAGAGATGCCATGCACCGAAGGCTGTATTTTCAAAATCACAAGCCTTACTCATAGATTCAGGAGCCTCCAACCACATGGTTTCCTCCATAGAATCATTTTCTTCTCTAGATCTCAAAGATGGTTCGATTATTCACATGGGAGACAAATCTCAGATATTTGCTTAAGGGAATGGAACAGTACATCTGGAGCATGGGAAGTTCAAAAATGTTCTATTTTTTCCTTCTTTGTCAGCAAATTTGTTGTCTGTATATCAAATGAATCACACAGGTTCACCGAAGAAAGTGGTCTTTGGTCTTGACACAACTGAGATTGCAGAGATCTCTATTGGGAAGAGTATAGCGAAAGGGTTTGCAAACCATGCCTCCAAGGCATATGAATTCTCCCATTTCTTTCCATACTCTCTGCCTACCCCATTGGCATCTGATGAAGATCAGAGTGATATCTCTTCCAATGAAGATGAGGATCAAGATCTTGATCTTGAGAATAAATTTCAAGGAGATTCAGATCCAGATCCAACACATTCTCTCAATCCATGGCCAAGGGAAATAGGGGCTCACAAAGTCCTTGTAGCTGCTGGGAACACAGTTGGGGATCCATAAAACCATAGAACCACCAAATCTCAATATCATGCAAACCTTGCATTATGCCATGCAGATCCACTTCTCTCAGAGAGGTGCTACATGATAGCGGCGTTTGATCCACAATCCCATGAAGAGACTTTCCATGGGGGATCTACAACCAAGCAAAAATCTCGGTTGTCTGAAAAAGTGTACTCAAAGGTTCATGATTTGGACCACAATGAGCCATTCACTCCAGTAGGAAGAAGGGTTCCTGAAAGACTTGTTTTGGAAAATACAACTTCTACACAGTGGGAGGTACATCAGAGGAGCAGATCCAGATCTAGCACATGCATTGCTATCCTACATAGGAGCATATTGTTAATATTTTTGCAAAGGATTTCACTCAGGAAAGTTTTTTCCTTCTCTACTTAGTATGAAGGTTCTTTGAGTTCCCTACTGATGTTCTTTTTGAGGGGGGTATTTTTCCCATGACTTTTTTCCCCATTTCCTTGGTTCATGGACAGTTCTTTATTTTTTATCATTTATTTGATTGTATGGGTGACCTTTGGTATTAGTAACCAGGGCCCAGGATGCAAAAGTATGGATTAAGGGGGGGTGTTAGGATATTTTAATACTCCATCCTTGTTCTACCTAGCATTATTCCATTTTCCTAGTAGTTGATGATGCCATTTTCCCCCTAGTGGTGTGCAGATGTCATCCAGGACCCATATACCACCTTCTGAGCCTTGCATGCATCATTTTACGATTGCTTTAGTCATTTCCCTATTTTATAGGAACCTATTCAATGTTCCAGTTCAATCCACATGAGTTAGATGACTCTTGTGGGGGGGGGTTAGAGCTTCGAATGCCATTTATTGTGGCCTCATGCGCCCTTTTCTGACTGTTTTGCATGGAAAACTCAATAATAAGCCCTCCTTGGGAAGTTAACTAATTGTGTCTTCATTTAATTGAGTTTAGGATCAATTTGGTTGATTTTGAGTCTTTTGGAGCACTCTAGTGGTGACAATTCCTATGCTAGACCAACTGAGGTTTGAATTCTCCTGTGTGATTCGAATTTTATCCATTGTAACATCATTGTTCATTATATTTATTATTGGATCACGTGACATTATTCTTCTCTTATCTGAGTTCTCATGCATGATTAATTGTCTACTTATTTTTACTACAGTTTTCACTCTAATTCATCTTTTCTACTCATTCTTTCTCTATGAGGTATACTCAACTCTTAGATCTGTTGTGATTTAGAATTTCACAGGATCGATAATACCTTCATATCCTCAAATCACAACCTTTTAATTCCCTAAGAATCAGACCGACCCAAAGCACATGTTTGATCCATTAGTGTCTCTAATCATCAACTTCCTGGATATCTTAATCCATATGTATTACAATCTTCCACTTCCTTGCTCATTGGACTGATTCTTTACCTGTATTGCAATATTCCACTTCCTTCATTGGATTGAATCTTTACTTGTGTCCAACCATCAAAAATGGAAGGGACATATTGAGAGGTCTTTTAGGAAAATTACACTATTTCACATCCTCCCAAAGCTTGTGAGAGATGCAATATGTAGCTTTGCAGTCTCTAAAAGATGGTAATTCATTTTTCTTTATTTTTCCATATTTATTTTTTTCATCATGTTTTTAATTCTAGTATCTATGAAAAAAAAGAATAAAATATATTCATGGTTGAAAACATCATTTTCTTCAATTTTTCTCAACTACAATACTGTAATATTTCACTTAGATTAAAAAAAAAACTCTATGAAAGAAAGATTTACAAATCAATTAGGAAAGGGATTCATTATACAATTCCAAAACTAGTATTAAAAAAAATCACTCATAAGTATATATTCCATAAGTTCTCTTTTTAATCAATCTTTTTCATTGATTACCTCCTATATATTTTTATAGTTTTAAATAATTTATAACTTTGTATTTATGTTCTATTCACACTAATGGTTACCTAATTGAACATCTAATAACAAAATCCCATATTTACGCAAAAGGCATTCTTTACGCGGAAGGCATTCTTTATGCCGAAGGCATTCTTTCAATGAAAAAAATCCCTGGCCACTATAGAAGATTCCTCGTCTCTCCATCGAATAGAATTTTTCCATGTATGTTTGCCGAGTGGTTGTTGTGATTTTAATTCTACTGCAATGTGTTTCATTATTTTGGTGTGTTCACGAAGTTTCAAAAGCTCATTGGGAAGTATTGTACAGCACATTCGGCTGAAAACCCATCTCGAAGGCCTCAATATCTATAGGTTTTTGCAATCTCAGAGTCTTCTCCATCATCAAAAACTCCATCATGTAGTGGGTTTTTTTATCGGCCGCAAGATTCTATATCCCCACCTTTTGAAACCCCTGGTGAATTGAATCATCATCCTACGACATGGATGATCTCCCTAATTTGTTTTAGAGGGATTATGGCCTTAAAACCCAAAGCAAAGGAGCGCCAATGTCCACGTAGAGGAGCACCTAGGCGAGGATTTCAGGTATTCCTAATGTTTATGATAATGTATTCAAGGTCCACCAAAGTTTACAGCGCCATCGTTCGCTTCGTAGAGTCAATAAGGGTATGATGATATATTCAGGAGATTTTAAAACCCCGGTCAAGAATTCCTTTGTTCTAGTATTTGATGTGGATGTGTATGATGATGATATATTCTGGGGTTCGAAGGGTATTAGGAATGTTTTGATTCCTTATGATGTATTTAGCAGGGGCTCTGTTGGGGGATACCTTAACTCTGCACCATTTGAATATATTTTGGGGTCAAAGAATTCAAATTCCCACCAATCTAGTGGCAAGTCCAGTGGTGATCCGACTTCTCTGAGGTGTATATGGAAAGTCTTGTAAATATTGTGGAATCGATTGATGATAGTGTGGATCTCAGGCTTAAAGTGGGTTATATAGTAGTGTCAGGTTTCTGGGTGGGAAATTACATCGTGAGTTTCACAGGAGTGTTGGGTTTCCGGGTGGGAAAGACCATCATTCAGTTCCAAATTTACCTTACAAGTATGAAGTCATTATCTTAAAGGTAGGAATTCAATAGAGTAGACTATTGTCCAACATTATCCCAAGATTAGCCATGTTATTAGTATTAGTGTTTGGGTAGAGCAGGGATCTTATTCTTACCCATGTAACATATAGAAAAATGATCAAGCAGGGTTGGTGGTTCATATTATATATTTTTTGTTATGCTAGACATTGTGCACAATTTTTGTCAAACATTTAAATTTAAAGTTCAAAAATGTATGAAATTGTCTGATCAACTATCATTGCACAAGATTAATCAACCTATTTTGGTATAAGTCTTGCCAAGATTACCATTGTTTACATAGTAAGTGCAGAAACCTTTGTTTTTTTCAGATTGTTTATGGAAAACGGCCTTTGGTAGGAATTCCAATGATTCAGTTGTTGTTTATAAATGTGTAATCTATTTTTACCAGCTATTCCATCTTAAATTCTATGTGCTTCATATAAGCGACGTTTTGATAGATGATTTTTTTGAAATTTCTGGTTTCAATGAAAGCTAGAGAATCTTTGTCACTTTTACTCTTCCTTTTAATGCAAGATACTATATTAACTGCAAAAGATATTCAAGTGGCTTCTCACTGCTCTACTTTTTTATCACACATTTAACTACCCATTAGTTTGTGGAAGCTGTGGTGTTTGTTTCTTACTTGAGGTGGTGTGTAGGAGTCTGGTGATGGATATATTTCTTATTCCAAATATAGAAATACATAAGAGGCATACAACACAAATATATCTTCCCAACTCAGAAGGAAGTTCTTTTTTTAAATGAAATCGTTATTTGCATATTCTAGGTATTGTCTTCTCCATTTCACTGATCGATTTGGGCAGAATCAAGTTCCTTTTTTAAATAAAATTGTTATTTACAGATTCTAGGTATTGTCTTCTCCATTTCACTATTTGATTTCAGAGTATAATTTTAGAATAAGAATTTGTAATCTCTATGTATGTTTTCTACAAGTAGAATGTGTATGAATGATTGTGAATAAATGTATATGGAGAATCGGTCAAGGGAGATAGGTTCTTCATTGTGGATGAATGAATATATTGTCAATCCTTAATTTCTTAATTTTTTATCTTTAATTCATAATTACAACAATACTTTAAATCAATGAACAATCATAAGCATAAGCATAAGCATAAGCATTCGACACACAAATTTTACCCTAGGGAAACCCTCTATAACTTGAGGTAGAAAACCCTAGAAAAATATTCCTTAGTATATTGATAGATAGTAGAGAATGTGAGCATATTACATCAAGTACCCATGGTTCAATTACAGAGAAAGAGAGATAGACAAAGAAGAGAACTCAGAATAATATTCTCCACTCAACCAATTCACTAATGTTGATCACATACAAAAATTTCATTTAAGAGAATTCACTCTAACATTGGTTTCATCAATCCTGCATGGAAAAGTGTGCCATACTTCTCATGCATTGGATTTAACTCTATATCTTGAATTCAAGATGAACTCGCCCATCAACCAGATGCTATACCACTTAGTTTGGTGGCTAACTTGAGTTTCTCCATGCAAGTGTCGTCTTATGGTTTAACTTACGTGGCGTCATGCATAACACTTAGTTAACTGAATATTATTTGTTACACTTAGTTAAATATTTTAATTGAATTCCTTATTGATAACATCACTTAAGTGAACAATTCAAGTTCTCCTTTAATTAACTGAAGTCTTTCTTGTTAACGTCACCGAAGTTTAACAATTTGAGTTCTCTCTTATTTAACTAAAGTCTTTATCATCACTGAAGTGAGCAAATCGAATTCTCTCTTATCTCATCACATCTTATCTTTATCTCTTGTCTTATCTAGATGATCCACATGTTCCAACTTAATTATTTATCATATCAATTATACTAAGGATATTTTTCCAATGATGTGATCATCTCGTTCTACTCTCGTGCCAAGTGGTCATATGCTAAAGTAATTCACTCTAGAGGTGGACATTCTCTAGAGTAGACTTAATAGCTTATACATCTCTAAGACCATGGTTAGTAGTATGTCACGTCACATCATTCATGCTTCGACAATCAAATAATTACCTCAACACATGAGGCACCACCTGAACACATGAGGATTTGTCTTGACACACAAGACCTTAGTCTTGAAAAATAAGACTGTACAGCACTATCACTTTCACATATAAAGCACTTACCTCAACACATGAGGCTTATTCATTCTTGAGTCCAACTCAAAATTCTTCTCCAAGTTTCATGATTCCAACTCATGCTATTATAAGGCACTACCTCAACACATGAGGCTCAATCTTGGCACACAAGATTGACTTGGAGAATTACTCATGTTGTTGTGACTTTAACACCACCTCTCAGCAAGGGAGGCATTCTCTGCCATGCCAATATTGTCTTGAAAGTACCTATACTTCATCAAGGACAGAGACTTAGTCAACATATATGCTATCTTCTCACCAGTAGCAATGTACTGAAGTCTTATGGAACCTCTCTTGACCATGTATCTAATGTAGTGGTATTTCATCTCAATGTGTCCTATCTTTCATGAAACACTGGGTTTTCTAAGAGCTTGATGCAGCTCTGATTATCAAGGCAAATGACAGTAGTTGCAAGCTTCTCACTGAACAACCCAAAAAGTAGCTCCGTAAGACACACAGCTTCTCGGTGGGCATTGTTGGATACAATATACTCTACTTTTGTAGTACTCTAGGATATGGATCCATGCTTTCTACTAGACCAAGAGATCATAGTTGATCCCAATCTAAGACAATATATGGATGTACTCTTTCGGTCCACAGTACTACCACCCCAGTCGAAGTCGATGTATCCAAGTAGCATCACTCCACCACTGGAATCGTATCGAATTCCATAAGCAATAGTACCTCGAAGGTATCTAAGCACATGCTTAGTAGCAACCCAATGTCTATGTCTTGGCTCATACATGAACTAACTCAAGATACTCAGAGCATAACATATGTCTAGTCTAGTATGTATCAAATACATCAAGGAACCAATGAGTTTTCTATAGATGGTAGGATCCACTAGATCCGATATGGAATCTGACTCATGTAGATTCTTCATATTAGACACCATTGGTGTATACATGAACTTACATTCCATCATACCAAATCTATGCAACACATCAACTGTGTACTTTCCTTATGAAAGAAAGATCTCATATTTCCTTTTCCAAACTTCTAGACCAATAAAATAGTGCATAAGACCTAAGTATTTCATTTCAAACTCAGAGGTGAGATCCCCCTTGCACTTAGCTATATGTTGTTCCTCTCTAGTAAGGAACAAGTCATAAACATAGAGAACCAAGATCAGTGGTTGGTTATTCACAACCTTTAAGTACAGGCTGGGATCAGCTTCACTTATGTATAATACCAAGATCTGAAGATAGCTTTCAATCCTTGAATACCAAGCCCTCAAGGCTTGCTTAAGCCCATACAAGGATTTCTTAAGTTTGCATACATGGTACTCATTCACATGAACTACAAACCCCTCAAGTTTCTATATGTATACTTCTTCCTCGACTTCACCATTAAGAAAGGAAGTCTTCACATCCATCTGGTGAAGTTTCCACCTCAGAACTAAAGCAATGGAAATTATGTCTCAATTAGTGGTGTATCTGACCATAGGAGCGAATGTCTCATCATATTTTATCCCTTCTTTCTTTGAGAAACCACAGGATACAAATATTGCTTTATATTTTTCAATACTTCCATTAGTTACATGTTTGATTTTATAAATCCACTTGGAAGTTACTACGGACTTCCCTTCTAGTTTAGGAACCACTTCCCACACATCATTTTGCATGATGAATTTGTATTCTTCCACCATGGCGTCTTTCTAGACTTGTTTCTTAGAATTTTCCTCGTAGGTGGTGGGTTATGAGTCACTGATGTACATATCCTGAAAATATTTCAGGTCTCCTTCACTCTCTGAATGTGCCTAGAAGTGATCCATGTTTTTATACCTCTTGCAGAATGTATCGACATCATGCAGATCTCCTCTTAGCAGTAGGTTCATCGAGAGATATTTCTACCAATTATACTGGCTCTTCAGGATCAAGTGTATCTAAGGACTCTTTTGGATTCTCCCTCTCAACATCTGAAAGGGGAGAATCATAATTTGGATCCTCCATCATGGGAGTCTCATGCTACTCCATATCTGAATCACACTGAATTTCTTTAGAGCGCTTGAAGGCATACTCTTCGTGAAATGTTACATCTTTGCTGACTTCAATGTTCTTTTTTCTTGGAACATAGATTCTATATGTTAAATGTACAACATTAGGAGACATTCTCCAAACCAATCTTATGCAATCTCCAAACCAACCTTGTGCAACCAAGATTGATCCTCCTGTATAGAGGTGATCACTTTTATTTCATTCCGTGTAAATATTATTCCTCCCATATAGAGGTAATTGATCAAAGTAATGATGTTGTAAAGTCTTGTTGGACAAGGCTCTGAACCTGTGTTTCAAGTCATAATTCTCATGTGAACCTTCTGTATAAAGGTATATATGGGATGGACCTCCCGTACAGAGGTGGACCTTCCGTATAAAGGTCATGCTTTACTTATTAAAAGAATTTAATGTTGTGTGATGTATTATTAACCATGATCACCATATTGTTATTAAGTATCCTTTAGAGATTGATCACCTCTAAAGTGAATTACTTTAGCATATGATCATTTGGTCTGGAATAATCACTAGTAGAAAATGAGAGATAAATGACCAGGCGACCAAAATATTTGGTCACCACAGTTTTTCCAAGGCATAAATGACCAAACTTGAGTGAACCAACTAAAAATGACCATAGGAATGACCATTTGAGCCACGGGATAAAATATATGACCAGATAACAAGTAAATAAACTAAAAATTGACACATAACAATAACATTAAGAATATGAATTGGTCATTTATTTGGTCATTGTTAGTTGTGTCACTTCGACAATGGAAAATTGCATTTTGACAATGAATTTGTACAATTTACTAAATTCCATCTGCAGTGTTAGAATTTAGTAAATTGTACAAATTCATTTTCAAAATGCAATTTTCCATTGTTGGAGTGACACAACTAACAATGACCAAATAAATGACCAATTCATATTCTTAATGTTATTGTTATGTGGCAATTTTTAGTTTATTTACTTGTTATCTGGTCATATATTTTATCCCGTGACTTAATTGATCATTCCTATTCTCATTTTTAGTTGGCCCACTCAAGTTTGGTCATTTATGCCTTGAAAAAACTATGGCAACCAAATATTTTGGTCGCCTGGTCATTTATCTCTCATTTTCTACTAGTGATTATTCCGGACCAAATGATCATATGCCAAAGAAATTCACTTTAGAGGTGATCAATCTCTAAAGGATACTTAATATAAATATGGTGATCATGGTTAATAATACATCACGCAACATTAAATTCTTTTAATAAGTAAATCATGACCTTTATATGGAAGGTCCACCTCTATACGGTGGAATTTAGAGACCCCCAATTTAGTGTTAGAATTTGTACAATTTATTAAATTCTAACACTGTAGATGGATTCAGAGACCCCCTAAAGGGGTTAGGGGGTCTATGAATCCATCTTCAGTGTTAGAATTTAGTAAATTGTAGACCCCCTCATGTGTCACAGCTCAGCATTAATGCATGAAGCATAGTTGCACCGCTTACATTAACGAACTTATACTTAGTCTTCTATTCTTGGAGCAGAAGCAATTTGCTTATACGATTTACATCCTTTCCAAGGTATCATAATTAATTTTCAATACATTTCTGGTACACGCATTAATAAAAACCATCCCAAGTTGAGATATCACAAGTACCACAAACCTAAATGTTGACACAGCAGCTATTGACAGGGGTTCTCTTCGCATTGTCGTCAACAAACATCAACCAAACTCCCTTAAACACCAGCCCGGAAAGGTTTAACCCTTTCCAGCAACACTCATAGAGCGAGTGAAGTCTCACCCGATATGGATAAGGGGGCTGCAAGAACCAAGTTTCTGCAATGGAGTTGAGGACATGCATCAAACACACATTGCACTCGCAGAAACCAGAGATTATATCTTTCACATTATGCTAAAAATTCATCATTCGCATATTTACTATTCGCATATTCAATACATAATGGACATTCTCGTCAACATGATCAAACTACTCATTCGCATGAATAGAAATTCCCCAACCATAGAGTATTACACATTTAGCAAACATTTGTATTCACCATCTAGAAGAAACAAAGAAAAAAGATAGAACCATAATCGAACATCTTCATGCATTCATTAAAACCTACGGAATGACCTTCGCAGAACAGTCAATACATCATAAGCGAATACAAAATAGATCCAAACTGGATCCAAACTCCAAAGATAGGTGCCCTTAGGCTCACAATCATACTCCTATTTATATGAAACTAAGTGGTTACAAAATGGTCCACATGACCCAATTCTAACTAACTAAACCACTTCTGCGCTTTCGTCGGCTCTGTGTTCTTCGCAAATGGACATTTCTCCTGCGGATGGTCCTTCTTCGCACTGTTGACTTCCGCACTTCATGTAGAATAATCCCGTACCAATAGGGCCCCAACACAAACTTGTGGCTCACCCTTGATCCACCTCAACTGGACACCTCTGGTACTATTCTCAACCTTCGCTGTGCTAATCTTTTGAAGTTGTTCTTGCCGTCTGGAGCTTGTTGTTATGTACTTCTCGAATGCCTCCTCAAACCTCTGGTTCGTTTCTCTGTACTTCTCGAACTCATCCTCCAACCTGTGGAAACCTTGATCATCTACCTCAAACTCATCCTCCAGTATCTGGAAACCTTGATCATCTACCCCTTTTTTGCTTGCTCTTGCACTTCAGGCTTGCTGCGGTCTGGAGACAAGTTCATCTACGTCACCAAATTGTGAAATAGGCCAATTGTTCTGGCACATCTGTTTCGCACATCTGGCCACCTTCTGTTGGAGCCAGCGGGACTCTGCCCCTGGTGTTCTGGTGGTTGCAGGAACCATGGGTCTTCTAACTACTACCATGCTCTTAGACATCTCGAGTGAGACCTTGTCTCTGTTCCTCCCTACTATCTACGTTGCTTCCTTTGTCGGTTGTTCATGCACACTCGTCATTCTGGCCCTTAGCGCCCCTGGAGTGCTGCCACACGAAATGAAATGGATTATTTCCACAACTTCCTTGTAATTTCTCACTCAACTCACAGTCTTACCAATTTGTGTCATGGAGGTTACGAAATCTCTTCTTTCGACTTATGGATACTTCCTTTCTCAACGGACCTTCAGCGCCTGTATTTATGCTTTCTACTGGTGTCCTGGATGTATGATTCTTGAATCATTTACGAAATATTTCCCATAGTCCGTCGATTCTATCATCATACTCTTCCTCCGTCTTCTGGTGATGTTGATCCACATTAATCATGCTCGGATTTGACTCCCGCTTGCTAAATGTGTGAAACATCGACCAGTGACCCGGCTGGCCATGCCTCCACTTTTTGTCATAATTGCTTCTTTTTTTTACTAGTTCTCAATTGCTATGCGCTTGATTATGGTGATAGGGTTTCAACTGATTCTCATTTACCAACTTAGGAAACAATACCCCATCTAAACTTTGTAGCTGCACCGCACCTCCGTTGGTGATAAAATTTATGATGTAGGAACCAAACCAATGCATTTGTAACTTACCTGGGTGCTTAGCAAAGTTATTGTCATATAGCATAACTGTATCTCCACGCTAAAAGTGCTTTTGTTTAACATGGCGATCGTGCCAAACCTTCTGTCAGTCCTTTTCTACCTTCTGATTAAACCTTGCGATGAACCGATCCTCGTTGAGTTGTACCAGTTGTGCCAACCATTTCTCTAATGCTCCGTCATCACTCATTCCTGTAGCTACTGCGATGTGCAGACTTGGTACAATATACTCCATTGGCATGACTGCTTCCTGTCCGTAAACAACCTTGAACGAGGTTTGTCCAATCAGTCGTTTACATGTTGTGCGATATGCAAAAAGTATTGCGGGAATCTTCAAGTCCCAATCATCTTGATCTACGTTGCACACCTTAGTGAGTGCATGCTCCAATATCTTATTGAACGCCTCAACTGTCCCATTCGCTTGAGGGTGATAGGGGGTACTCTTCTTGTGCAGAATTTGAAAATCCTTTGTCATCACTGCAATCCTCTGATTAACAAAATGAGTCCCTTGGTCACTCATTAATATTTTTGGGCACCCAAACCTGGTGACCACATTGTCGAAGAGGAATCTTGCTACAGTCGTAGCTGAGAAATCTTTTACCGGTGCAGCTTCCTCACTTCGCGTCAAATAGTTTGTCGCAGTGATGATGTAGCGCGACCCTGTTCTTTTGTCGGGTGGGTTGACGGATCCCATGAAGTCAACTACCCACTTGCTGAAATCCTGCAGTGTCACTTGCGGTACCTACAAAATTTCATCATTTCGTCATGGCTTCCCCGTTCGTTGACATATGTACCAGCTCTTGGCATAGTCCACAGCATCTCCATGCACGGTCGGCCACCATAGTCTGGCCCGAAGGATCTTCCTAGTAGATGCACGTCCCTCGTAGTGTCCTCCAGCGATCCCATCATGAGCCTCCTCTAAAATCCTTTCCTGCTCAAACGGAAGGATGTATCGTCGAAGTACCTCATATGGCCCCATCTTATACAATTGCCCTGCAATCAATTGAAAATCTGCAGCTCTGATGACTAACTGCTTCTTCTGGTTGGTAGTGAAACCTTATGGCGCCTCCCCTGTCGCTAAAAAGTGAATGATTTTTTTGTAATTGTCGTCGACCATGCCGACCCTAAACAACTGAGCATCGAGAAATCCTTCGTCAATGCTCCTTGGTTCTTCCCCGGACTCTATCCATGACAAGTGGTATGGTCCTGCATTCAATCGTCCTGGATTCACGATTATCTCAAAATCAATTTCCTGGAATAGTAACAGTCATCGACAGATCCTCCCCCCCAACACAAGCTTGTTCACCAGGTATTTTAATGCTGAATGATTGGTGAACATTTTAAAATGGTCCCCTAATAGGTAGTGTCAAAATTTCTGTAAGGCGTAGACCATCGCCAACCCTTCCCTTTCTGTGGTCGTATAATTCCTCTTCGCAATAGATAACTTCCTACTTGCGAAGGCTATCAGGTGGTCGATGTCGCCTTATCCTGGTTGGGAAAAGATGACTCCTAATGCAACTGATGATGCATCAACGTGAACGTGGAACTCCTTCGTCCAATCTGGGAATGCCAATATGGGTGCGGCGACCATCTTTGCTTTTAATATGTCCAGACTCTTCTGGCACTCTTCATTCCACTCAAACTTGGTGTCTTTCTTCAACAACTTCTCCATTGGTGCTATGATTGTTGCATACCCTCTGATAAACTTCCAGTAGTAGCCTGTGTGTCCCAACATCGCTCTCAATTGCTTGATTGTTGTCGACGGTGGGAAGTCGACAATAATTGCAATCTTTGTCGGGTCTACCAGCATTCCTTCCCTGTAGACAATGTGCCCCAGCAAAATCCCGAACGGAGCACAGAAGATGCACTTTTTCAGGTTCAATAAAATTTGGTGTTGTCGACATCATTCCAGCATTAGCCTCAGGTTTGCGACATGATATTTAACCAACCCTTACACTATCCAATCGTCCATATAGATGGCAACAATACCACTTTTTGACACAGCAGCTATCGACAAGGGTTCACTTCGCACTGTCATCAACAAACATCAACCAAACTCCCTTAAACACTGGCCTGGGAAGGCTTAACCCTTTCCAGCAACACTCGCATAGCGAATGAAGTCTCACTCGAGATGTATAAGGGGGCTACAGGAAACAAGTTTCCTCAGTGGAGTTGAGTACATGCATCAAACACACGTTGCACTCGCAGAAACCAAATATTATATCTTTCGCATTATGCTAACAATTCATCTCACATATTTACTATTCGCAGATTCAATACATAATCGACATTCGCATCAACATGATCAAACTACTCATTCGCATGAACAGAAATTACCCAACCACAGAGTATTACACATTTCGCAAAAATTTGTATTCACCATCTAGCAGAAACAAAGACAAAAGATAGAACCATAATCGAACATCTTCATGCATTCATTAAAACCTGCGGAATGACTTTCGCAGAACAGTCAATACATCATAAGTGGATACAAAATAGATCAAAACTGGATTCAAACTCCAAAGATAGGTTCCCTTAGGCTTACAATCATACTCCTATTTATATGAAACTAAGTGGTTACAAAATGGTCCAAATGGCCCATTTCTAACTAACTAAACCACTTTCGCGCTTTCGTCGGCTCCTTGTTCTTCGCAAATGGACCTTTCTCCCGCGGATGGTCCTTCTTCACACTGTTGGCTTCCGCACTTCATGTGGACAAGAGGCTAACTCAAATCCAACCCAAGCAATTCAAATTTCAAGGAGAGTGGCTCCAAGTCACTCCAACCAACTCAAATTCATGTGGGGACACTTCATCCATGTAAAGGACTTCAAAATAGTGAGGTGAGGAGTTGCACAAGCCAAAGCATCTTCCCAAAATAACAAAGGAGGGGCTACACAAGGTGTTACACAAACCAAGGCTAAAAATAGCCAGTGAGGGTGCATTTGTGCAAGTGGGGGTTACAAAACCAAGTGTAACCTCCAAAAAGGAGTTACAAAACCACCAAAGGGACTCAATCAACAAGTGGAATCCACCCAAGCACCAAGGAGGGTGAATTCACCAAGGGAGGCCCACTAAATCATGAATTAGGCTCAATAGTACCAACATAGGCTAAAATAATCAAAAGTTGGGTCCGTTGTACAATGTTTGGGTGATAATCAACTTATAAATCCACCAAGGCATAAATACGGACCACGCTCAACCAAACAACTTCTAAATTGCTAGGAATGTCCTCATTCCCCCTCACATTTTGGATCTATGCCTTTCATACTCTTTTAGTGGTCCTCGTTGTGCCAGTTGTTTTTATTAATTAGTTATTTACAAAATAATAATAATAATGTCTCTAGGTCCTTAAAGACCCTTGTTCTGGCACCTATGTCACAATAATAAACAATTACAAATTACATATGTCCAAGGCTTAACACACGGGGTATTACAATTCAATTTTTTTTTAAATGTCTCTTTTTCTTTGTTATTAGTCCCTATCTTTGTGTAATATCCCCATTCAAATAATTGTATAGCAGACAATCCCCATCAATCCTACCAAGTTCCCTAGGTTGAATGAGTACATTGGGAATTGTAATAAGGGAGAAAAGGAATAATGTTTACACATTAGAATAGTCCAATTATTTAATAAATAAGTTGAATAAATGAATCCAAGAGGAATTATAGGTGGAAAATGGTTTTGAGGACATTTGGAGGATGTGGGACCCCCACTAGCTTGGTTTATCACTGCCACATGGCAAATCTCACTTGGCATTTCGAATCCATGGGAAGGAAAACATTATTGGGTGAGTTTCTAAGGAATACACATGTCATGGAGCATATTAGGTCGAAATGTGGTGGAATAGTAACCTCCATGGAAGAGGAAGAGTCAAATTGGAGACTAGTGGACACTTGGGCTAGATTCTCTAGTCTTATGACAACAATGATGAAGCATCTATGACATCTATGAAAAAATTCAAATCTGACTTCTTACACCTGACCATTATGACATGTCAGCCCCAAAAATAGGCTCAATAAGGCGCTCATGGATTTGGGGGAAGCTAAAGAGACTCCTACTCGAAATTGGGAGAAGATGGAGGGTTGGAAACTAGGAGACAAGTGGCAAATGTGGAATATTTCCTAAGTGGAAATATCTAGAATATAATGAGAGGATTTCGACCCTTAGAAGGCTAATGTTGGTTATAAAATGTAGAAATCAAGTATGAGAATGGATTTTGATGATTTGAGAAAAATTGCATTTGTGAAGAGAGAGCTAGTGGATGACTAGTTTCTTTCCTTAGCCAATTTCGAGGGTGAAAGATTCCCATCCAAGTTGGTGTTTGGAGAGGCCACTCAGGTATTTTATGGTGCTTTAATGGATTTTTTATTTGTAGGTATCAGCTACAGGAAGTTTCATGGTTTGGTTTAGTGCAGCACTTCCTCTCCACCATTTCCAGTTTTGAAGGCATATTCATGCTTCTTGAGGGAGGGCGTTTTTGGTGAGCACTTGTACTCATTGGGAGTGCTTCATATAATATATTTCTGATTGTAATAGCTTCATATCCCCTGTTCTTCATATTCAAAAAAATTCAGGTCGAAATACCCACTGATTGTATGCAAAAATGTTGATTAATGAGCAAACAATATCCATTTTCCCACTACATTGATGTATAGTATGATAATGATGATGATTTCGAATGAATGGATGATTCTCTGATACATTTATGATTAATATAATTCCATGGATGTGTTTTAAAAGTTTCATGTACTGTACTTGAGCATTTGAAGTATTTTTACTCAGTTTAATTGCCTTGGGAGAAGAAATAGTGTCATTTCCCCAAGGGTCGAATTTGTGATTTTTGCAGCTGAATGGGAGAGGGTTGGAATAGAGATAACAATCAATTAATGATGCACATGAGACCGTAATAACATCCTTAATACATCCCCTACCTCTGTTCAAATATTCGAAGGAGTTTGGAATCCTTTGGGAGGCCATTTTCATTGTTTACCCAGGGGGGATTTGATGCATAAATTGCTAGTTAAAATACTATACATTGACCATAATACAAATCAAAATTTCAAAAGTATTTTGAGGGTTATAAATCATCCCTGAACCTAATATTCAAGTCTAAATATCATTCATACACCCTTACAAAATATTTGGGAGCATTTGGGTTAATTTGAAGGCCAAAACAGTAAAACTAGTCAAAGTTCGAAATTGGGAAAAAATTGAAAAATTGGGCATTTTCATAAATTTTTGAGAAAGGGACATTACAAGTGGTATCAGAGCATGGTATTTTAACTTGATGGTATTAACAAGAATCCAAACAAATAAACCACCACCCTTTGAATCATTAGTTGAAGAAGTTTTGGTTGAAGAAGAGATAGTAGCAGAAAAAGAGTTTTTTTCTAAAACAATGGGTAGAAAGGAGGAGAAAAAACTAAGACATAAGAAGGAATTTATTGAAGCCTTAAAACCATGTTTTGATGGAATTACCATGTTTATGCTATAGATGAGTAGACAAATGATGAAAAGTTTCGAATTGTTGGGTAGCCAACTTTCAGGCAAAGGGATGATAGGAGATAACAGTGGTTCACATTCAGGGGAAAAGATAAAAGGGAGTGAGCATATTTTTTCAAGCACGGGACCACATAATAAACCTGATGAATTCCAAAGCACACAAAGGCATACTGCACCTAAATTTCTCACTCCCAAAGAAGAGCCCAATATTGAGCTGGATTATAAGAAACTAGCAAACGATTGGAATGATTCGAATGAAGAGTGTAAAAGAGGTGTACCACTCAGTGACTACATTGATGCTATACAAAAAATTAAAAGGAGGGAAGACAATAGGAGTCCATTCCAAAACAAAGAATTAAATAGTGTTATTGGAAAAATGTCACTTCCTACTTTTGATGGTTCTTCTCGAAATTCTACTAACACTTGAGTGGAAAAATTGGATGTATATTTTCAGCTGAATCCTATGTTGGAAGAGGATGCATTAAAAATGGCCATTTTGAATTTGGAAGGAGATGCCAATGAATGGTGGTTTCATGGGATGAAAACCTTGGGTCATAACCAGGTTAAAACATATGGAGAATTTTTTGACAGGGTACTAGAAAGATTCGAACAAAACGATCCAGAATTGCCTTTCAAAGAACTAGCTTAATTGAAGCAAACTGGGTCCCCTACTGAATATATGTTGGACTTTCAAAAATTATTAGTCAAGGTGGCTGATGTCTCTATGGGAAGATTAGTATTTTTGTTCACTGAAGGTTTGGATGAACCCTTAAGAGGTTTGGTCAAAGCCCACAAGCC
Source organism: Larix kaempferi (assembly GCA_027924585.1). Classification (NCBI taxonomy): domain Eukaryota; kingdom Viridiplantae; phylum Streptophyta; class Pinopsida; order Pinales; family Pinaceae; genus Larix; species Larix kaempferi. The sequence continues at coordinate 5,781,816 of BSBM01000202.1, read as the reverse complement.
AACTACATTAAAAGATGCAATGAGCTTGACTAGGGATCTCCAAAATGTGCTTCCTAGAACAAGATTTCCTCCCAAGCCTAGCTACAAATTTGAAAAGAAACCTTGGAAAAGGGATGGATATGATAAGAAACCTTAGTAAAGAGAGTCATTTGAAAGGAATTAAAAAGAAGGACTAAACAGGGATGAAATTCGAAAAAAGAAACTGTGCTTCACATGCTTCCAACCATGGACACTGGGGCACAAATGTACTAAAGGAAAGGCTCAATACATAGAATTATTTTCTGATAATGAGGGGTATGATGGGGGCATGTATTAAGATGGACATATTTCAGATCAAGAAGAGGCATATGAGACAGCAGTAGAAGAGGAAAGACAAGAAGAAAATCAACCTTCACCAGACAAAGCAAGAATGGCAGTACTTTCAACAGTACCTCGCTATCATACTATCTGATGCAAGGGTGTGGTACAAGGACAAAGAACTTCAGTTTTGGTAGATGGAGGAGCCACCCATAGCTTCATTGATGTAGAGATAGTGGAGAAAAGAAAGATACCTGCTGAACCATTTGATGGTTTCACGGTTATCATTCTCGGTCACAACACAATGCAATGCAAAACATGGGTCCCAAAGCCGCAAGTGTAACATCCCGAAAAATTCACTAAAAAATAAAAAATTTAGAGTAGCATTAATTACTAAAAAGTGCCGACTGCGGAACTAAAATGTATGTTAACCATTTAACTAATGGCAATTTAACACAATTGACAACTCGTAATTTTTTAAACATAATAAGACAGCAGTTCATTTGAAATAAAATATAATTCTATAAACAGTATTTAATTTCCTATGCGATATAGTTCTTGCGATAAATACTGACAGCTATGTTTGAATGTTGATGAAGGGGTTCCTATGGGGTGCCCCGAGGTTTACTTAGCTTGGATATCTAAAGCATTGAACCTGTCTCTTTTCGCAGATTCGCAGGTAAGGTATTACAACAATTCAAGTACTTCAAGTAATTCAATATTTGTTTCTGCTAGCCGTCATTGCAATAAGATAGCGAAAGTATTTTCTGTACAAGAAAGATGTTAATGGTATGGATCTTCAGTTCTTTTTCAGCTCAACAAGTGCTAGCCTAGTTATTCATACCATTCACGGAGATAATTGTTATCATTATCTACGCTAGACTATTAATGAATGCATCGAAAAGAAAATACATACTCTACAGGCTCTTAATTTCGTGCTAGATTACAAATGCATAAATGTTATGTGGATCCTATTATCGTGTCAAAAATGCAATAATAACATATCGAGAATACTTGACATGTGGGTACTGCAGCTTTTATGTTGATTCAAGTTATGGAAGCATATGTTGCATTCTATTCTAATACCTGCAAGGGTTAGATAACTTTTATATTTCAAGTACCAGTGTATAGAAATTTTCTTACTATTGCAAACAAAGTTTGACATATTGCATCCATTATATTACAATGCACGTAGTAATGATCCCTAAATTATGTGTCGAAAACCATGCTATATAAACGCAACCTATTTACATATAGAATCAAATGCATCATGTATATATTGACTATACAATTATGAACTAAATGTTTTTGATTAAATATCTCTACTGGTCATTACAATAGGGTATCGATATAGTGTGGGTTTAGAAATATAAAAAATGATACAATGCTTATTTATTGGATTCTATTTCTAATGCCACTACCATATTACCCATAGTGCATCTACCATGTGTTATACGTAAAATTATGCATCGTATGAAACACTCATATGATTGCGAACTATGCATTGGAATGATATGAAGTAATGTAATGCAACCTTAGATATAATACTATGCAATAGCTACAATAACCTTTGTTATTGTGGATTATTAACTCTGTGAAAAATTCGCGCCAATGCAGCGTTAATGGAAATGACGGGTCTTTACTGCTCTGTAGTCCTTCGTGGGTTGTTGATAACGTGTCTGAACCGAGCTTTTAATGCTCCCATCCACTCCTTCGGTGGAATGTCCCGTTGGCTATCCAAGTGGTAGATTCCACGTGAAGTCTTGTGCGGAAGACCGATAATTTTTCCGAGTTGCATGATAGTAACTTGATAAATCTCCTCTGAGCTGGACTTTGCATTAATGGAGTTATTAATGAAGCTTTGTAAGTACCAGTGCTTTGGACTTAGTAACTCCCAGCTGGCTCGATCGCCTCCGTTGATCTGGTTCTGTCCTCGGGTTTGGGTTTTGACCTAACTGCTCATACTATACCTTCTCTTGTATTACTCCTTGGCATTCATTTGGAGTAACTGGGCTTGGAGAGAGGTCGACAGGCCGCGTAGTTGTAGGGTTTGAAGGCCGAACGCCTTAGGACTCCTTCCTCGGGTTTGATGGTGAGACCTTTAGTTAAAAAATGGTGATAGTTTCAAGTTGTTAATGGAGCTTTGAGTGTCGATTGCCTTGTGGCTTTCGTCGTGTACTTTGATAGAGGATTCCCAGGGTTTAGTTTTGGAACCAGTGATCTTGATTGAGAGTGAAAGGTGAAGTCATGGCGTCTTAAACTTTCTCTATTACGGCTATTAGATGGATTCGGAATCTCTTTGCTATCAGCGTTCTAGATTCGTTCTCCTGCAACAGAGGTAATGTTTTCGAATCTATGAGCATTATCTGCAAATTTTTTAAGTTTGAACTTCGTGCATCTTCTTGTTTTAGTAATGTATTTAACCTCGTGATGTTTTAATGGCAGGTATTGACGTCGTTTGGAGATTGTAATGCTCAAAATCTCAGTGGAATGGCTCAGTGGAATGGCACTAGCTCGCTCCATCCGGTAAGCCTCGATGGTTTAAACTCCTTGTAGGTTCTCTTGGCATAGCTTGATGATGACGCTGCTCGTCAAACTCGATGCTGGTTCCTGGCATCGTTTTGGCCATAAACGTAAAAGTTGTAATGTAATGTTTTAATGGACAGAGGGTGACCCATCTTCATATTTTTCTAACCGGCCTAGCCATGTGTTGTTTTGACATTTGCATAGCTGTGTCAAAGTAGGGGATGAAACCCTCTTGTATATAAATAAAATTTACAGTTACGATTTGGAAGCAACAATGGTGTAGCTTTGTGTTTGAAAATAATGTGATGCTCGACTAAATACTTACGGCATTTAAATGTGTAGAGACGCAGAAAGCCAATAGGTTGTAATGATGTGCTGATTTGTGGTTCTAACTTTAATGGAAAAGTTTTAGTTTATGCATCGATTTTTAATTAAATGCGTGCGAATGGTTTTCGCCGAGAGGGTATTAACCCTAGGTCAATTTTGACCATGAAAGTATATGTGATATCAAATCTTTGATACTGTTTTTAAAAAGTAAAAACTAGCTCTGTTGTATAAAAATGTTTGTGAAAAGAAATACGAAAGTGTTAGGGTTTTCAGTCGAGGGTTTGAAATATTTTGGAAAAACTGAATATGATTTATTTTTATCAATTTATGATATTATGGTAAGAGTTTGGTCTGCTATTGTTTCCCTAACTAAAAATGCTAGATACTACAGATGTTTTGCATAAGATTTTTAAATAGGAATAAAAATGAAACTGCTGCAGAGGTTAGAAGGACGATATAAAAATAGCATAAACCCTAGGCTAATCGATTACTGTCGAAAAAGAAAAGAGATAAAAATGTTTGATTATGTTATATAATTACAGCTGTTATAATTTCCTAAACACCGTGCAACAGGAAGAAAATTTATATACTTAGATATGAAAACTGTTTGGTCTTATGATAAATATACTTGTTAGCCATAAGGGATAACAGTATTTTGTATTCAGAAAATAAATGTTTTTGCGGCTGTTATATTTCAATACAGTCTGATGAAAGAATACAGTGAATTTTTAAAAACATTAACTGATGAAAGAATGATAAAAAAAAGAACATAGGATTATATTAATTAATACAAAATACTAATGGAAAGAAAAACTTAATGAAATACATATGTATTGATCTTCTCATTCATCTGGAAATATGCCTATCATTTTATCTATCTTAATATCTTCTTTGTACTAGAGTACGATGCAGATCCATTAGCATGGGGAAAAATGCAGAGAAATATTTTATTCAATTCATCATACATAATCAGTACTATACAGAATCCTAATTAACTCAGAAAACTAAAATAAGTGCATTTGTTCAATAATATCTTTGAAAACAGTAAATCAATAATTACAGATAGAACTTTAACTACTTAGAACTAGAAAAATACAGTAGAACTTGAAAATGAAGATAGGGCCGACAAACACCCAAGGAGGCATGTTCCTCCCAGCCTTCTCCAAAAGAAGCAGTCAATATACTTGCTTCCTTTGGACCCATGAGCCTGTTCACTAAACCACTAGGTAGAAGATTCTAGGTAGAAGCAAGGCATTCAACTTCAGCACTCGATAGAATATCTTCAGCACTCAATACTATAGCTTCAACACTCAATATTATAACTCTGCATTCAGTAGTATCAGAGGCAAACTTACTCCATGATCAAAAACTCAGCATATACCCTCATTTAATCTCTTGGGTACAAGCACAGCAAAACCCCAAGGTAAATTTCCTCGTCAAGAAAAGTGATGAACCTCAGTTCACAATTCAATGGCTCTTTTATAGATTGCCTAGGTCTTGAGTGGTCAGTTTCAAAATAAATGAGCCTCAAGCTCCAGTCCCACCTTCCAGGGCACTATGACCACATTTCAAGGGAGTTGTCCCATACCAATAGCTAGTTAGTTGAATCATGATGCTGTCATTTGTCCATTGCCTTCTACCCCAGATTCCATTCCACCTAGTGGTTTAGTAAACACTCTTTCAACAATCTCCTTAGGTGTTTGTCTCCTATTTAATTTATTAAATAATAAAATATTGTGCAAATTACAGTCATCCTTGGACACTTGTCCAACATAAAAACTTTACAATAAAAATTAACATAATGTTTCCAACATAAAATGTTCTTCAGCAAAAAGGGTATGTTACAGCAAGTCACCGTAGGTAACGATACTTTTGTTGATAGTTTTTTATGTGGTTGAGGTTGCTGATACTAATCTGGTTTTGGGAGTGCAATGGTTGTATTCAATAGGAGAGCATACAGTAAATTATCAAATTCCCGAAATGAAATTCCAAGATTCAAAAGGAGTACAAAGAGTTGTGAGAGGGTAGCACACTTATCCAAATCAAGTAGTGACTTGCAATAGTATGAGACCTATATTGAGGCATGGGGACATAGAATGGGTTGTTGAATGTCATATTACATCTCCCAAGCCAAATATAAATGTTTTTAAACACCCAAAGGAGATAGAGAGACTTTTGCAAAAATATGAAAAAGTTTTTAGAGACCTTCTACATGGTAGACCACTGGATAGGGGGGTTGAGCATAGCATTATTTTAGAGGAGGGTACTTCACCCATCAGATACCACCTTATAGACATCCTAAAATGTTCAGATATGAGATTGAAAAATCTATCCAAGAACTTCTAGAGTTGGGACTCATTAGACCAAGCTCTAGCCCTTATGCTTCTTCAGTAGTGCTAGTGAAGAAAAAAGATGGAACATTGAGAATGTGCATAGAATTTAGAGCTTTGAACAAAAAGATTATCAAGAATAGGTATCCTATTCCTAGGATTGATGAGCTACATGGATCCAAATACTTCTCCAAAATTGACCTTAGATCAGAGTATCATCAAATTCGAATGAAAAATGAAGATGTGCAAAAGACTGCTTTTCGATGTCATTATGGTCACTTTGAATTTCTTGTCATGCCTTTTGGGTTAACTAATGCTCCAACCACATTTCAAGCATGCATGAATAGGATCTTTTGCAAGCAACTAAGAAGGTTTGTTTTAGTTTTCTTTGATGACATTCTTATTTACAGTAAAACATGGGAAGAGCATTTGTAGCAGTTAGAGATTGTGTTGAAGGTTTTGCAAGAAGAGTCTTTATTTGCTAAGTTGTCAAAGTGTGAATTTGGAATGAAAGAATTACTGTATCTTGGGCACATTATTGGGCAAGGAGTAAAGGTACACATGGAAAAAATCAGGGCTATCTTAGAATGGTCATCACCAAATTGAGGGGTTTTATTGGCATATGCACATACTACATAAAATTTGTGAAGGGATTCTCCAAGTTGACTTCTCCACTCACTGATTTGACTAAGAAGGATGCTTTCAAGTGGGATGAAGAGGCTAAAAAGGCCTTCCAAAAAATGAAAGACGTGATGAGTATTTGTCCCATACTTGCACTTCCTGATTTTACTAAACCTTTTGTTGTGGAATGTAATGCTTCAGGTGGAGGAATAGGGGTTGTCCTAAAGCAAGGCCAACACCCCATAGCCTTTGAGAGCAGAAAGTTGCAGCCTCGTGAAAAATTTTACTCCATATATGATAAAGAAATTTTGGCCATTATGCATGCATTGGCCAAATTCAGACAATACTTGGTGGGCAGCAAGTTTGTGGTGAAAACTAACCACAATAGTCCAAGACACTCTCTCACCCAAAAATATCTAAATGAAAGGAAACAAAAGTGGGTAATCAAAATCAAAGCTTATGATTTTGATATTGAATATGTCAAGGGAAAGAATAATATAGTAGCAGATGCTTTGTCAAGAAGACCTTCTTTTTCTCTCATGGACATTGCCAAGGATTGGAAAAACATGCTACTAGTTGAATATGCTAAATACAAATTTGTTTATGATGTGTTGGATGGAATCAAAGGGGATGATAACTACAGGATTTTGAATGGGATGATATATTATAAGGGAAGAATTTATTTAGTTCAGAACTCAGAGCTCAAGTACCGAATTTTGCAAGAAGCACATGATTCTCCACTAGCGGGCCATCCGGGGATCTTCAAAACTTATAGACAGTTAAGGCAAAGGTTTTTTTGGAAAGGGTTGAAGGAAGATGTTCAGAAATATGTGAATGAATGTAAAGTATGTCAACAAAACAAATCAGAACTCACATGTCCAGCTGGGCTATTACAACCATTGCCCATTCCGGAGCAAAAATCGGACAGTATCTCCATGGATTTCATCACCGGTTTGCCTAAATCTTTGGGTAAGGATTGCATCTATGTGGTAGTGGATAGGTTGAAAAAATTTGCTCATTTCTTTGTTGTTACATCATCTTTTAGTGTTGCACAAGTCGCTAATATTTTTTTCAAAGAAATCTTCAATTTGCATGGGCTTCCTAAGAGCATTGTTAGTGACAGAGATAGTAGATTCATGGGCGCCTTTTGGCAAGAAATTTTTAGATTGGTGGGCACTCGATTGACTCCAAGTACCAAGTATCATCCACAAACTGGTGGAAAAATAGAGAGGGTGAATCAGTGGTTGGAAGGGTACCTAAGAAACTATGTGGGAGAGCAGCAAAAAGCATGGGAAAAATGGCTACACTTGGGTGAGTTTTGCTACAACACCACCTATCATATGTCAATAGGGGTGTCTCCTTTCAAAGCATTATATGGTTATGATGAACTTACATTTTCTGAAATCATATTTGGTGATAGTAGAGCCCCAAAGGCTAAAGATTGGGTGGAAGAGAGCCAAGACATTTTAAAGCTCTTCAAAGACAATTTGTAGGTTGCTCAAAATCAGCAAAAACAATATGCTGATAGACATAGCGAAGAAAGAACCTTTCAGGTCAATAATTTAGTATATTTAAGGTTGTAGCCATATAAGCAAAATATCTCAAAAAGAATGGAGCAGAAAAATTAAAACCAAGGTACTATGGGCCATACAAGGTAGTGCGGAAGATCGGAGAAGTAGCATATGAACTAGAACTTCCGGAAGGGAGTAAAATCCATAATGTATTCCATGTTTCTTGTCTCAAGAAATCCCTTGGTCAGCAAATCATCACTTCAGAAATACTTCCTCCCTTGGATGATGAAGGTCAGCTCACACTTGTTCCAGAAAATATTTTGAAGACACGGGAAAGGAGGTTGAGGAGTAGAATTATCAAAGAATATTTAGTACAATGGAGGGACCTACCAAATGAATATGCCACATGGAAAGAGGAGAAGATTTTGCAGCATCCTAATTTGAAATTGCTTGAGGACAAGCAATCTTGGGTGGGGAGGACTGTAATATTTCCATTCAAATAATTGTATAGCAGACAATCCCTATCAATCCTACCAAGTTCCCTAGGTTGAATGAGTACATTGGGAATTGTAATAAGGGAGCAAAGGAATAATGTTTACACATTAGAATAGTCCAAGTATTTAATAAATAAGTTGAATAAATGAACCCAAGAGGAATTATAGGTGGAAAATGGTTTTGAGGACATTTGGAGGATGTGGGACCCCACTAGCTTGGTTTCTCACTGCCACATGGCAAATCTCACTTTGCATTTCCGATCCATGGGAAGGAAAACATTATTGGGTGAGTTGGTAAGGCATACACATGGCATGGAGCATCTTAGGTCGAAATGTGGTGGAATAGTAACCTCCATGGAAGAGGAAGAGTCAAATTGGAGACTAGTGGACACTTGGGCTAGATTCTCTAGTCTTATGACAACAATGATGAAGCATCTATGACATCTATGACAAAATTCAGATCTGACTTATTACACCTGACCATTATGACATGTCAGCCCCAAAAATAGGCTCAATAAGGCGCTCATGGAGTTGGGGGAAGCTAAAGAGACTCGTACTCGAAATTGGGAGAAGATGGAGAGTTGGAAACTAGGAGACAAGTGGCAAATGTGGAATATTTCCTAAGTGGAATCTCTAGAAGATAATGAGAGGATTTCGACCCTTAGAAGGCTAATGTTGGTTATAAAATGTATAAATCAAGTATGAGAATGGCTTTTGATGATTTGAGAAAAATTGCATTTGTGAAGAGAGAGCTAGTGGATGACTAGTTTCTTGCCTTAGCCAATTTCGAGGGTGAAAGATTCCCATCCAAGTTGATGTTTGGAGAGGCCACTCAGGTCTTTCATGGTGCTTTAATGGAGTTTTTATTTGCAGGTATCAACTACAAGAAGGTTCATGGTTTGGTTTAGTGCAGCACTTCCTCTCCACCATTTCCAGTTTTTAAGGCATATTCATGCTCCTTGAGGGAGGGCGTTTTTTGTGAGCACTTGTACTCATTGGGAGTGCTTCATATAATATATTTCTGATTGTAATAGCTTCATATCCCCTTTTCTTCATATTCATAAAGTCTCAGGTCGAAATACCCACTGATTGTATGCAAAAATGTTGATTAATGAGCAAACAATGTCCATTTCCCCACTACATTGATGTATAGCATGATAATGCTGATGATTTTGAATGAATGGATGATTCTCTGATACATTTATGATTAATACACTACCATGGATTTGTTTTACAAGTTTCATGTTCTGTACTTGAGAATTTGAAGTATTTTTACTCAGTTTAATTGCATTGGGAGAAGAAATAGTGCCATTTCCCCAAGGGTCGAATTTGTGATTTTTGCAGCTGAATGGGAGAGGGTTGGAATAGAGATAACAATCAATTAATGATGCACATGAGACCTTAATAACATCCTTAATACATACCCTACCTCTATTCATAGATTCGAAGGATTTTGGAAGCCTTTGGGAGGCCATTTTCATTGTTTACCCAGGGGGGGATTTGATGCATAAATTGCTAGTTAAAATACCATACATTGACCAGAATACAAATCAAATTTTCAGAATTCTTTTGAGGGTTATAAATCATCCTTGAACCTAATATTCAATTCTAAATATCATTCATACACCTTACAGAAGATTTGGGAGCATTTGGGTTAATTTGGAGGCCAAAATAGTAAAACTAGTCAAAGTTCGAAATTGGGAAAAAATTGGAAAATTGGGCATTTTCATAAATTTTTGAAAAAGGGACATTACACTATGACAATGACTATTGTTTTCAATTAATTGTATGGATTGAGAAAAAAATACTCATATAAGATTGAACAAAATTATCAAATTCACATGTATAAAGCCTCTACTAATGGTTGTAAAGGTTTTTACGAAGGCTACTTATAATTAGAAATTCTTTGTGAATGGAGGTTTTGTGTAGGTTTCTTTTACCTTGGTGTGTTAGGACTGATGTAGTATATATCCATACATGCACTTGTGTTATAGACTTTTGCACACTTCCAAACTCACACGAAGCTGATTAGATTGAGAATGTTGAGCCAAGTACTGGAACAGGTATTCACCATGGTTGCACTAGTGCACACATTACAATATGGGACCTTCAGGTGGGAATTCCGGTATGGAGTTGTTATGCATACATTACAATATGGAGGATTGAACGCATAGTCATATTTAAGAGCACCAAGGGGTCTATAATAATTTGATGTCCTCATGCCTAAATAAATATGATCTGCACTAGTGTCATTTGTTTTATATTGCACTCATGTGTTATTTAGTTACAAGCTTGGGTGCATATATATCTACAGGAATATTTGTATGTTACGATCCCTCATAGAATTTGGGTGAAAAAATGGCAACGGGGAAACCAGGGATATGTTTATGCAATAATGAACATGTGTTCCAAAAAAGAATATCAATTCCTAAGAGAATAAATATTATTATTTTATACAATTTGGAAACCACTACAAAAGTGCATTCATGTTTTCTTTGAGTAAAATGCAAACCATTCATGCACTTTAAAGGGATGCCTTTCCGAAGAACTAAATGGCATTAAAAGGGGGTGACACAACCTATGCTTTTCAAAAAGGACTAATTGATTAGATAATGCACAATAGTGCATCTTGCACTTGTTGGCCAATAAAAATATCTTTGAAATGTAACATACTAGGAAGAGTGTGCATTTTGAAGTACTCTTGCCTTATTGGAATATAGGAGTTAACGTTAAATAGAAATCCATTTTTCAAATGGTAGTCAAAGAAGAGTTATTGATTCATCAAATGGAGCTGGTGTAAAGAAAAGGCTGAAGGTGCATGTTTATGTCAAATTTGAATGGGCATTAGAAAACTAATGTTAGTACTTAACAACCATGCGTACCAATAAGAGTTAGTTCACATAAAGCTTCAAATTTTAATATCCATAAAGGTAAGGCACACACTAACAAAAGTAATGCATTAACACACATTAAAAAATGTCTTTGGTGCAATGAACAACATGGTATTTCTCCCCTTTTGTTATCTAAGAACTCATTGTTATGTGGATTGATTCCCTAAATGACATTTTTTGGCATGATTTCTTTGTTTTAAATATGTCAAGGGCTAAATGTGGGAATTGATCATTGAATAAGGTGGAGTAATGATCATTGAATCACAACCAATTGTTATGTTGGTTATGATGTTCATAAAAAAATTTGCACTAAATCATGTCTATGTTGCCCACAATCTACATGAGATTGATGTTATTGGTGAGATAGGATCATTGGATAAGTTGGGGACTTCTTTCTTAGATTACAAAAGGACCACCCTAATAATCAAGCAAGTGATAAAATTGTGTTTAATCAAGCTCAATCATTTACACATTACTAATGAACTTCAATGACAAGTTAGATATGATTTAATTTTTATCCTATTTAGGGGACATGTTGCTTGGAACTTATAGAGAAAAGAAGCTTATCACCTAAAAGGGTGGCTAGAACACATGGTGAGAATGATGTATATATAAAAAAAATTCCCATTGCGAAGGTGACTTCATAAAAATGATAAAATTAGAGAGGGGAATCAACCATTTTACAACAAATGGTACCCATGATTCAAGATACTAAAGTGACTAAGATGATGGTCATCAACCAAACTCCCTTAGACATTATTTTCTTTTTTTCAGTGGGGATTTTTGGATGGAATGAAGTGCATAAATCCTTCAAGATTAGATTGAAGTGCACAAAATTTGTTCAATCAAGAGTCAAGTTGTAGCGACAATATGCATATGTTGACTTTTACTTACTAAAATCATGGAAAGATTCTTAAAAACATTGTTAGAATATATGCAATCTTGTCATATCAACCATGTATTCTTGCAAGTGCTTTAAATGATTTAATTACACTAGGAGAAAATAAGGTTATTGTTCAAAGAGTGGATGTAGTTCGCGAGGGTATCTAAGATGTGATAGATCAACACCACAAGGTGGATGCTCTCCCCCAAAATGGTTTGTATACCTACAATATCTATTGGGGTGGCTCCCACTAGATTGCTCACCGATTTAAGCAATTTTGGGTGATTTCTCATTTCTTATATAACCTACAACTCTCTACTATATATTTCTATCTCCCTTGTTTCTTTTAGACCATTGGCTAGTCCTTTTGTGTCAATTTCAGGGCACATAACATTCAGTTTGCTTTGAAATGGTGTGGACCTCCTTTCTAGGCCTTAGGGATACTGATTTTCAAGGGTGATGGGATCACTCTTTACGGTTTTACAACTCTTCAATGTACGCATTTCAATAAAATTCAAAGTATCTCTACATTTACATTAAGGCCTAGAATAAGATGATATTGTGCTATATATTTTAGAGGAGGGACAAATATATGGAGATATCACAACTACACACTTACCAAATAACAAAGAATCATTGAGCCTCTCAATCAAAATGAGATCTAACTTATTCATGAGGAGGAGGGTTTGGAGGAGAAAGAGGAGATTTTTCTGGAGTCAAAATTTCTACATATGGTGGCTAAGCAAAGGGGATTGAAGTACAAACTTATTTTTCCAAACAGACATGAAAAATTATAATTGTAATAGAACTAGAACTACCTTTCAAAGGAACCAAACCAACATATTGCAAATGAGTTAGCATCATGTACTTAAGAAAAAATTTAATTGAACCACCTTATACTACTCAAACTAAACCGCATAACAATCTCTTAGTGACATTTGTTTTACTACTCTATTTTTCACTTTATTGCATATACTTACCTCCCATTATTTTTCTTTTCAATGCTCCTTTACACTTTACACCTTATATTCCTTTACACCTTATGATACAATTGCTAATTTTAAAACATTGAATACATAACCAAGTCATCACCTCCCTTCTTATCATCTCCTTCTCCATTTTTTATTTTCCCATCATCCTTCTTATCCCACGACCTCCACCTTCCTTCTTTTTACCCCCAACATGTTGATCCCCTTCCTAATTATCTTCATCATTCATATGTGGAATGATCTTTCATCGTTCTTATGTAGAATGACCTCCACATAATCCTTCCTTCGTTTTACCCCATGATGTTGGTCCCCCTTCATCATTCATATGTGGAATGATCTTTCATCGTTCTTATGTAGAATGACCTCCATATAATCTCTAGATTTAATCTGCAAATATAAATCTATTATAGCATTGAGAACCATCTCGAGGTAATCAGTAAATACAATCGAAACCTACAATTTCTGTTAAACCCTTTGCCTTCCTAATTTTGCTCAATCTTAGATCTTAGATTAGAGCATACAATAAAATTTACCTTTCGACGAAAATCCTATGACCCAGCCACTGCTGCAATAAATTGTTGGTATTGATGATTCACTGCAATGCGATCTGAGAATGCGATCTGAGAATGCACGGCAATGAAGAGACTACGGTCTGAGAATGCGATCTGAGAATGCACGGCAATGAAGAGAGTGAATGTGATCTACAATCTGTTAATGCGATCTGAAAATCAGGCTGATGCATAGCGACCTGAGCATGCACGGTAATCCGATCTCAGTTTCAGCACGGCTACCTGAGAATGAACCTAGGTTTCAGCACGGCGATCCGATCTAGGTTTCAGCACGGCCTCCAGAAGCAAAATTGATAAAGTTCTGATTTGTATATTAAGTAACGCCAGTATTCATTACAGAAGCAGTTTTTTATGATACTGTGTTGTCTATGTTGGAAATCCAACTAATTTGTTTGCTGGAGGGATATTTTTGGATAGATCAGAATCTCATAATGTAATTATGAATTAATTGCATGAATGAAAGTATCCTTAGATTTTTGTGGCCTATTGGTCTCTAATTATGCCCGGAAAAATTCAATGGAAGTTTCTGCCTAATCAATGCTATTTGCAGGTTTTCTATTGGTTCAAACTCAACACAACAGTAGCAATTACATTCTTACTGAATCTATAAAATCTACGCTTTACAATACTAAATTCTCCAAGCTAAGTCCTTTTCAAATGAAGGAAATCTTGAATGGGTAAATAAAATAAAATCGTCTCAGTATATCATTTACTTGTTTAAAGTGCAGAGTCAATTTCCGTTAACAACTTGTGAGTTCTTTCCTATAATGCGTTAGGTATAAACATGAGAATACAAACTAGTTGCAACTGATCTTTCCTTCTTAAGATTCTTTAAATATGTATGCATTACTCTTGCTAATTTCTCTTGGGGATGAAAGCATGTGAAGCATCATTAAAGCTTTAACAGCTAATCTTTCAAAGGATGTTATGTAAAAGCTGCTGATCGCTGTAGTGGGCGCAAGCTGTTTAGATTTTTCATATCAATATTTTTCAATTGTGCAAGAACCATGGTATGGGCCTCGCTTTGTTGTTGTTCTCTTTGTACAATAAAACTGTTAGATGGCCACTCTCTTCAAAGTGTTTGAAACTCATTTAAATCTCCACACCAGCAACATCTTTTAAAATGGAATTGTGCATTTAATCTTTCAAAATAGAATTGTGTATTTAAACACTCATACTTCAACTCTATTTTCTTCACCCGAATGAAGAATAATTGCATACCCTAACACTTCTATTTCATTTCCTTATACAATAACGGACATGGTAACCAAATTTAGCTCGATTTCGTGACTTTTGCACCGACATCATCCCTGTGTCAGCTCTCTGTTAGCGGTGAGTGATGCCCATAGTTGAACTCGAATTGATTGATCCATAATCTAGAGACGTGAAGTGCATCGTTTCTGCACGCTTTAGGGTTTGGTGCAACTGTTATATAATTTAATGTTGTTTCTTAGCAAATAAGTTATTATGACTTCCACTAAGCTTGAATGATCGAGAGGATACCCAAAACTTATAACCAGATCTCCATTGCATAACTTGAAATCACACGCCAAGACAAGTTAAGTCCATGTGCAGTGTAAATATCTGAACATACCATACACGAGATTAAAAAATTCGCATCCCTAATTAATCAGCATGTATGCTATAGCAAAAATGACCACGCCATGAATATATCACGCTTTAACAAAAAGCAGGGATATGCAAGTTGCAACCCTTGTTATTATAACACTACGTAGCAGAATACACATCTTTCTATAACACTACGTAGCAGAATACACATCTTTCTATAAGAGACGGAATTCTTCTTATTATAATTACATTCACTGAATACACAACACGCTATACTTCGGCAAGCACAAACTGCAGTACCCGTAACCGCCTCATCCCAGACCACCGCCTCCTCCACCTCCTCCCGGACCACCGGGTCCTCCACCGCCGCCTCCCGGACCACCGCGTCCTCCACCGCCTCCTCCACCTCCTCCCGGACCACCGGGTCCTCCACCGCCGCCTCCCGGACCACCGCGTCCTCCACCGCCGCCTCCGCCTCCTCCAGGACCACCGCCACCTGGCCCTCCGCCTCCTCCAGGACCACCGCCACCTGGTTCTCCGCCTCCTCCCGGACCACCGCCGCGGCCCGGACCAAAACTGTCAACTTTTCCGACCACGTGACCACCTCCAGCGCCATGATCCATTGATGCCGCCACCGAATAGCGGATATCGCTGATCATCGTGAGGTTGAATGAAAACAAAATGGCGAGCACCAGAGAGAAATACATAATCCTCGTGGCACGAGGCAGCTCCATTCTAGAACTGTATAACTCACTACACTTGCTGAAACAACATGCCTGAGTAATTGAGCTAATTCTATCAAGAGCCTACGAATGAAATGCATCAGTAGCTTTCCCTATTTATAATAATTGTTCTTCAAGCCATTCAACCCCTTTTTTTTTAAATGTAATATCTCTTTCGTTAACACGTATACAGTGAATGAATGTCAACATATTGCCATTTAACTATTAATTCCTGATAGTTATCTATAGCCTGGCTCTTTGTTACTTAATATACAGCCACATAGCAACCAAACCAGCTCAAACTATGGGCAATGACGGAGAAAATTAATCCATGACCACATATTGTCTAAGTGAAAGTCTCTTTCACTTCACTTCATTCAAATAAATATTGTATTTTAATATCCCATGGTGAAGTCTCCTTCACTTCACTTCCCTGAGTGCAAACTGAACCACTTCTTGTCTATGGGAATACAGCTTTTGATTTTATGTTTAAGCGTATCAAGATAGGCATAGAATATTGAAGCCATCACAGGTATATCTTCGGTGGTTTACAGTGAAACTAAATAATTAAAAAATGTGTGAACAAATCCCGAGCAAATCTGAATGTTGAAACAAATCCCCTAGCAAATCCAGGAACAGTAAAATTTTGACATCCATAACAGTCTCCATGGTATTTAATTCCGTGTATCGTAAATAAAAATCAATCTAGAAACGATGGTGACTTCCACGTTGTTGATGGACTTTCACTCACAATCATTATATATTTATATGCTGCAATTGTTATGCATTAACTTGCATTTTCAAGTTCCAGGTTGGCACCCGCTGGGGAGTAATCCTAGACTCTTTGGGGAACAAGCAGAAAGGCTTCACCTGAGACATTGAGAGAAAGACCAACAATGCAGTTGAATGGTTAGGATTTATTAAGAGATTGGAGATTGCTTCCAGCCTAGGCGTCAAAAAACTTATGGTTCTTGGTGACTCTCTAGTCATAATAAGAGAAGCGAGGCGCATAACAAAACGGAAAGATCCTACCTCTAAAATGTCTCCTACTTCAATGTATCCTCAAGGATTTCCACGAGATAACCTTCTTTCATATTCTCAGAGGGTTAAATGAGAAGGCTGATAAGATGACGAATGATGGTGTCGACCTAGATTATGGCGCTCTAAGGCTGGATGAAGACCAATTTGAGAACACATGGATCCCTTAATTTATGAACTGGCTCAAATTTAGCTCTATGGTCAATTTGTTGGAGAAATGTACTTACGAGTTGAATGCGCATCGAGTTCGCGCCGGCTTTGTCAGTCACCCCGTCAGACGTTTTGTCAGTCCGTTGTATCGCAGAGATGTGAGACAATCTGTCAATCTGATAGAAGGCATCGTGCACGCTTCAATCAGCCATGTTTGTATTCCACAAGTTGAATTTCTTAGGTAGAAATTAATTACAGTCTTTAATGGAGTTCAATAGCTTCCAGGCGAAGCGATCCCAAGTTTTTTGTATAAATGTAAATCACTCTCATTAGATTAAGTAGAGATGAAAGAGATATAGAAGTAAAAGAAGAAGAAGAAGTTCATCGTGAAATGTATGAGGAGCTCAAGTTCTGCGTAAAATGGTGAAAGATTGAAGTATTTACCATCTCTCTGTATTGCGGCAATATTACTTGTACTACCATGGTAATATATATAAGTCAATAGTTATTTTGTGTTCATTCTCAAGAATGGTTGTCATTACATGTCGCACATCTTCTTCTTATTCATCTATGTAAATGTTGTTTACATTTACTGTTAGTAAAAGAATTTCAAGTATTTCACGGCGGTAAAGTTTCAGTTTAGCAAAGAGTGTATTTATCAAAGTCAAGTTGTGGGCAAAGTTACGAAGTTATGCGGAGTAAAAATAACTTCAAGTTCATAATTTCCGCAAGGTTATTGCATATCGCATATCGCATATAGCAAGGCATATCGCATGATGTGCGAAGTTAATTTACTGCGAAAAAAATTTGGTGTGATATCAAATGTTGCGGCAAAGTAAAAGTCCTCAAAGTTAATACATGCGAAGTAAATGCTCGCGGAAGTGAAAGTCATTCGCGAAGTCAAAATTAGAGCTTCCGTCAAAGTCCGCAGCAAAAGAAAGATTTGTTTACTGTGCAGTTAATTTTAAATTGACTGTGCGGTGTTGCGGTGCATCTCTTCCCTTCATGAGCCTGGTTTACAGTAAGTAAGATTTCTATTTACAAAAAGGGAAAAGTGATGGCTTCCACTTCTGGTAATTTGCAAACTCCGATATTTTCCGGTAAAAATTATGAATATTGGTCGCTAACTATGAAAGCTTTGTTCAGAGCTCAAGATGTATGGGACATAGTCCAGACTGGTTATGCAGAACCAGCAAATGCAGTAGCATACAACAATCTCACTCAAGCTGAGAATGATGTTCTAAGAGAACAAAGGAAGAAAGATGGAAAGGCGTTGTTCCACATACATCAAGCGACACATGAATCAATACTCCCAAGAGTAGCAGCAACGCAGTCAGCCAAGGAAGCGTGGGACACGCTGGAAATAACATACCAAGGTTTGAACAAGATAAAAACTGCCAAACTACAATTTCTTGGAAGAGATTTCAAATCTCTGTCAATGAAAAATATAGAGTCAGTAGATGCATTCTATACTCGTGTCATTGGTCTGGTTAATCAAATAAAGTCTCATGGGGAAACTCTAACTGATCAAAGAGTTGTTGAAAAAGTTCTTAGAGTTCTTCTAAAGAAATTTGAATCTTTGGTTGTAACCCTGGAGGAAAACAAAGATATGTCGACATTTACATTGATGAGTTGCAAGCCTCATTACTCAATCATGAACATAGAATCAGCGGTTCAGACACATCGCTGGAAGGTGCATTCACAGCACAGTCATCCATATGTTGCGGTAGAGGCAAAGGAAGATCAATCTCTAGAGGCAGAGGACAAAGTTCTTTCAGAGGAGGTCGCAGCAGTAGTCCTGCACATGTCGCTGGTAGAGGCCAGAATCAGACTCCCAATCAGCCAAGTGGACAAAGGTATGATAAATCAAAAATTCAATGTCATTACTGCAAGAAGTATGGACACTTCACATATGAATGCAGGAAGAAGTAGTGTGACCAAGGAAAACAAGGTGAAGCGCAGTCAAGCAACAATAGCGCACCGAACAGCTCACTGTTATTAGCATGTGCATCTCCACTGGAATGCAATGCTGTCCAAGAAAGTCCAAATGACATATGGTATTTAGACTCAGGCTGTAGCAATCATATGACTGGTAATTTAAGTTTATTTTCCAGTCTAGATAAATCAGTTCAAACTAATGTAACACTTGGAAACAATATTCAAGTTACTGTTTTAGGAAAGGGTACGATATTCTAACAAAACAGGGGGAGTAGAAATATATGTCTGATGTGTATTATGTTCAAGGTTTGAAGCACAACCTGATGAGCATTGGTCAGCTAATGGAAAAAGGTTATAGAGTTCACATGGTAGGTAAGCACTGTGTGATCAAGGACATATACCCCAACAATCAGTTAATTGCTGAAGTGCAGATGACAAGCAATCGCTTGTTTCCTTTGAGGATAAGACCCATCATAAAAGGTAAGACAACTCAAGTTGTTCATGCAAGTCAGAATGAGAATTCTGGATCTGCTTTCCATTCAGAGAGTAAAGGAGCATAAATTCATTGCACAGCAGAAGAGAAGGACAACGCAATGCAAGCTACGTTTCAAACAGAAATGAAGGATGAATCCTGGTTATGGTATTTCAAATTTGGACATTTGAACTTTGATGGGCTGAAGCTACTGCACGTGAAGAACATGGTGAAAGGATTGCCATTGATTGAAAAGCCAGAGAGAATTTGTGAAGGCTGTATCTTTGGAAAGCAGCATAAAGAGATTGTTCCAGTCGAAAAGTCATACAGAGCGCGCACACCACTCAAAATCGTGCACTACGATATATTTGTGGACCGATGCAAACACCGTCCATGGGAGGATGCACTTATCTTCTCACCCTTATTGACGATTTCACAAGAAAAACTTGGTTTTATTTTCTTTAAAGCATAAATCTGATGCATTGGATTGTTTTCAGCAATTCAAGGCACTCGTGGAAAAGCAGAGTGGTTACAGCATCAAGATATTGAGAACAGATAGAGGTGGTGAGTATGTCTCAAATGATTTCTTAAACTTTTGCAAGAATCATGGCATACAGAAGCAGTTCACTGCGTGGTATACACCGTAGCAGAATGGTATCGCAGAGAGAAAGAAAAGAACCATCATGGAGATGGCGTGCAGTATGGTGGTAGCCGCACATCTGTCAAATGAATACTGGGTTGAAGTAGTGGCGACTGCAGTATACATCATGAATCGATGTCCGACGAAGAGTGTGAAGAACAAGGTTCCACAGGAAGCATGGACGAGTATGAAACATAGTGTATCGCATTTAAAAGTCTTTGGTTGTGTAGCATATGCACATGTTCCAACTGATCTAAGAAGAAAATTAGACAATAAAGGACAAAAATGCATTTTTATTGGATATTCTAAAGACACAAAAGCATACAAGTTGTATGATCCCATTGCAAGGAAAGTCATTATCAGTCGCGATGTTCAGTTTGTGGAAAATGAAGCATGGGATGGAACTGTTGAGAAAAATGTGAAAATCATGTCACATGTTGAGCATGATGACATCGCAGAAGATGCGGTTGAGACTCCGCATATAAATCGGAATGTTGCAGCATCGTCTACTCCCAGGACAGCGCAACATGTTTCAGCACAAGGTACTGCAGCATCAATCGCAGCTCAAGTAACTCCGACAAGCACAACAAGTGCACAACAAACTCCATCAAGCAGTTCGCACAGTTCGACACCAGCAACTCTGCCAAGGACAAGAAGTCTGCATGAGATATATGATGTTGGTACACCTAATTCATTCTCTTGTTTTGCATTATTTTCTCAAATTAATGATCCGCTAACATATGAAGCTGTAGAAGATGAAGTCTGGGCACAAGCCATGGATGAAGAAATTGAATGCATTGAGAAAAATCAAACATGGGAATTAGTCGACGTCCCTATCAACAAGGATGTGATAAGCGTCAAATGGATTTATAAGACCAAGCAAGATGCTGAAGGAAATGTGCAGAAGCACAAGGCAAGATTGGTAGCAAGAGGATTCACACAGCAGCCTGGCATAGACTTCAGTGAAACATTCGCACCTATAGCGCGAATGGACACTGTCAGAACAGTTTTGGCTATCGCAGCACAAAAGAAATGGCCTGTTTATCAAATGGATGTTAAGTCCGCATTTTTAAGTGGATATTTGGAGGAAGAAGTATACGTGGAGCAGCCACAAGGCTATGAAGTTCCAGGACAAGGACATAGAGTATACAAACTGAAAAAGGTGCTCTATGGTTTGAAGCAAGCTCCGCGAGCTTGGTACAGTCACATTGACTCATATCTCATTCATAATGGATTTCACAAAAGTGAATGTGAGCCAACGTTGTACACAAAAATAAACAAGCAAGGTAATAAGCTAATCGTCTGCCTATATGTAGATGATTTAATATTTACTAGTGATTTCAGCATAGAAGAATTTAGAACATTCATGGAAAGTGAATTTGAAATGACAAATTTGGGGCATATGAAGTACTTTCTAGGTATTGAAGTCCAACAGACTGAAAATGGGATATTTATCACAAGGTTATTGCATATCGCATATCGCATATCACAAGGTTATTGCATATCGCATATCGCATGATGTGCGAAGTTAATTTACTGCAAAGTAAATTTGGTGCGATATCAAATGTTGCGGCAAAGTAAAAGTACACAAAGTTAATCCATGCGAAGTAAATGCTTGCGGAAGTGAAAGTCATTCACGAAGTCAAAATTAGAGCTTCCGTCAAAGTCCGCAGCAAAAGAAAGATTTCTTTACTGCGCAGTTAATTTTAAATTGATTGTGCGGTGTTGCGGTGCATCTCTTCCCTTCACAATTCACTCTTAATGGTTGTTCCTTGCTTAATTTGTCTCATTATTAAAAATTTCTTGGAGTTACACTTGGAAATTCGACGGCCCTTCCACTCCTTGACAGTGCTCTTTGCATGCACGGAGTTATTGCTGCTCAGAGCTATGCCGTCTGGAGGGCATGCGAGCCTACTGGTGTAATTAAATACCCCCTCTAGACTTCCTGCAGTCCACATTCTTCTACACTCTGGTTTCTCGACGCTCTCGCTGGGAATAATTCGCTGTAGGTTTTGTGGAACAGTGCTGGTGTAAGTCTCGCAATGGCTCATCATGGAGCTGGAAATGGTGGGGAGCATCACTGCTTCGGAGGTGGGTTTTATCAGGGGACTGCAAAACCCCCCTGCGAGAATTGTTGTAAACCCCATCGCATCCATAATGTGGAGTGTAGCAAGGGGGTTCAGCCTGAGGAAATGTGGGGGGATACTACGGAATTGGAAGCTACAAATGAGGAGAGGATGGTCTGTGGAGACAACATCGAATTCAAGAAGGTAATCTCTCCAATGTATAACTTTGCAATTGTTTCTCAAATTGAGATAAAAGATCAGTATGCTAGAATGGCTGCAAAAATCGATCACTTGTAAGAAGCTCTGGGTTGGCATATCCCCGTAAGGTTAGGAAGCCCAAAGTAACTGACAGTAAGCTGGTGGACATCAATCGGAAGATGGATAAGCTTAAGAAATTCATGGCTTCAGCTGGCAACTTCGTTGATCTGAGTACAGAGAAGAACAAGGTCGTTGAAGCTTCAGATGCGGTCATGGACGTTGGACCTAACTAGTTCTGAATCTTCGGGTCGGCTCCTTAATGGTTTTTTTGTTGTCTTTCTCTTCTAATATGTTGAACAGACCTTCTATCTTTCTCAGTATAGGTTCTAAGTTATCTGAAGGCTCTCAGTTGGGCATATCAGCCATTTTTGTATAACTCAGGCTCACTGTAATGTTTTTATTCTGCATTTTACTACTAGGACAGTTTGTAAGAAGCTATAGCGTCAGCCGGACAGATAGGTATCATGCTAAATTTCAGTTGGAACTTGATGAAATTGGATTGATGGTTGATTTCCTCTCATGGGAACAATCGAATCAGTCATTTTGATGTAATCTTCCTTTTTATAAATATAATCAGTGCTCTTAACCGTTTCCGTTAAAAAAAAAAAACTTGCATCTTCAAGTGGATCAGAAATATAACCCAATGGACTTTAGAACCTTAGAAATTTCGGTGATGCAAGCACAGAATTAGATTAGTGTACGCGTCTCTGTGCAATAATTATATCACGTTACACCATTATGATGTGTTTAGTTCTTTGGTATGGTATGGTTAAATTATTATACCTGCATGAGCATGTAAGCAAAGCAAAGAAAAAGTTCAAATCTTTTGAAAATCTTTTTATTTACATTTTAGGGAAAAAATAAATAAATAAATCTTGAAAAAATTCAAATCTTTTGATGTAAAAAAATCATTTTATTTACATTTTAGGGACAAAAAATAGAAAAATAAATAAATATTGAAAAAATTCAAATCTTTTGATTTAAATCTCACTGGAAGAAAGAAAAAAAATACATTTCAAGGACAGAAAAATGAAAAATAAATAAATATTTTCACTCATACCTCATGTTTTCATTCATATCTCTTGTTATAATTAAAATAGTTGTTAAAGAAACGTGTAATAAGAACCATAATTGCACATACAATATCATGGATTAATTCTCTATGTCTTACTGTCTTACATACCTTGTTATAATTGAGTAATGTCTTACATATCTTCTTTGTCCTTGTTCCCCTCCTCTTGCTATTAGTCTCTAAATTGTTTTTCTTACTAAAACTCTTTGTTCTAAATTTTTTTTTTCTAAAAATAAAAACCTTTTTCTTATATTTATTAGAATCAAAGAAAACAAGCTCTTTATATAGACTGACACATCAAATTTAGTGCATAAATACTAGCAGATCCATCAATTAATAACAGCCCAAACACCAAATAACCAGTCCAAAAAATAAGAGCAGTCTACACCAAAATACAAAGTGAATCCAAACTGTTCATTGTTACTATTGTCAAAAGAAGCCAGAGGACTAAGCTGTAATAACATAGAAGAGGTCCATACAACATCATCATTTAATTGAAAAAAGGATAGGATTCTTCAAAAACTAGAGTACCCTACCTTGCCACATGAAAAGTCCCACATTTCCCTCCAGAGCAGCCTTGAAAAAATCATTAGCTATAGAAATATGCTCTCTAAAAATAAGATTGATGACAATATTCAAGAAATAGGAAATGAGTAATCTCGTGTGTTGAGCCCATTGTATCAAGAATAACACATGCAAGTTGTGGATGCCATTTTCCCAGTTAACAATCACCTTGGAGTCACCTTAAATTTGAATGGATTCAATACCTATTAAGTGAAGAAAATTTTAGTAAGCCCTATGGGAAGGAAGGGGAGTGTTTCTCTTACTCACAGCAACACACATAAATCACTTAGTTCAGAAATTTTCACCTACACGACAGTCGCAGCTGACTGTAATATTCAGCACAGTCACAGCTAACAGTAACAAGCTGACTGTTTAGCTAACAGTAATCTATAGAACTGTTTCCACTGACTGTTTCAGCTATGTTTAGATAACCCCTACGTTCATAAAACTTGATTGTTTCAGCATACTATGTTTCAGCAAATTCTGAAATCTAACTTGCTACGGAAAAACTAAACATTCCACAGTCAATTATATACACTCAAAAAATTACCATGCTACAGCAAAAAACATCATTTAAACATTCAACCATGAGTTTACAATCTCATAAAGATAGAGAGGAAAGTAGAAGCAATATTACAGAGCTAAAACTTTGTTTCATATTCAATTCAGAATTTGTATTCCTCACCAGGTCTCTCCATATCAGAAAACCAAAATTACATCAATATTTATGCATCAGAAATATAGTCAGTCATTTAATTAGCATGACCTTTCACAAAATTGTATGTTCCGAATTTAATTAATTATCTGCCCTTTCATGAGCAGCAATAGGAACGATGGACGTCCCTTCAATCTTTGATAGGCTACAACAAAGCTAGTGAATGTATTTATGAACTTTAATGTGCTGCAACAGTGATGTCCCACACTGCTCCTTTAAACATCTGACCAGTTGGAACAGGTCAATGAATGACTCTTCAAAATCGGCTCTTCAAAAATCAATGTAATACTCAACCCCAATAATCATTTGATGAACTATGGTAGAGGCTGTAACTACATATTCAGAAATCGAAGTGTTGTACTACCCCTACGAAACCTTGACAGCATGACAAAATCAAAAACGGTGTGGCAGTGATTGGCTCTTCAAATTTTTTGCGGCCACTTTAGCAGGGCGGTGAATGACTTTTCAAAACTTGTGGCGGTGAAGAAATTAACCACTGCCAACATTCACCCCCTTAATTACTTCACCCAAAAATACATCAAACACAAACAACTACAACTTTACAAGCATATCAAAAAACGACTCAAAAAATTGTTTCACATTCTTTGTTGCAACATACTAGTGCAACTTTTCTTCAACTTTTTCATGACCATTTATTTTTCTTTCGACTCCCAACTTTGAAATATGTAAACTTTGTTTTCTGCTTTATCTTCATCTTTACCTTGATCTTCTTCAGCTCTTGCTTCATTCGTGGCTTCAGCCATCTCTCCATTTTGACTTTACATCTTGACTCCTTTTGCTTAGCAACTCCACAATACTTGTTCTCCTCAGCTTTACTTGGTTGTTCAAAATATAATATTTCATCATTTACTTCAGCATCAAAACCATAGCATTCAACCTTCTTGGACTTTGCAAACCAATCATTATTCATAATTTCAATTGGATCATTCTCATCTTCGACTTCATCATTACTTGGCTTAGAATGCCAAACTTTATACCAATAATACATTTGATTCTTCATCTTCACTTTCTTCTTTACCTTCAATGTTTTATTTGATTCCACAAATCCATTATGATCAAATTCAACTGAAAAACATTCTTCAATTTGCTTACCATCATTCAAATTTTCAATGTCCTTTATGCCAAGGACTCCAATCCAAATCTTTTCATCTAAATATTGTAACATGGGCATACAAAGATCCCACAAGCTATCTTTAACTTCAGAAAAGAGAAATATGTTCAATGTCATTCTGTAAACACATTAATTTTTAATAATGCATGATTTCTTCGGGACTCCATGACATGAATACCTTTTCAACTGATTCTTCAACCAATCCATCTTTGCTGCAATTTTCTTCATTCAAATCAAACTCATCATCATCTTCAAAGGATTCTTCTTCATCTTTGATTGGTTTCTCATTTGCACATTCAAACATTTTGTCAACATTATATAATTTATCATACTGTGAACCATATTGGTTCTTTTCACTTTGTTCTTCTCTTAGAGTTGTCACTATCTCTTCATTCAAATTTGCCTCTGCTGCTGCAACAAGGCAATCAATTTTCTCCATATCTGCTTCTGCAACAAGACTTACATATTTATCATCATATCTTGTCTTTTCAAGCCATTCTTCCAAAAATTTCAACTGATCATCAAGAGCATCATTCCTTATTTCAGTTGCTCTATCTACAACAGAACATACAACATTTTGAGTGTTATCATTATGCAACCCTTTTTCTATCACTGCTTCTTCAATCACCAAATCATCAACCTTTTTATTTTTGGCATCATTATAGATTCCTTGTGCTTCAATCGCTGCAACTTCTGTGCATTCTTCAACAATCTTATCAAATTCTTCAACAAAATTAAAATCATCAATATTTTCAAAAAACTCACAAACAGGTTCAAGCACTTCAACACAGTGCACTTTATCTTTCTTAGCTTATGATGTTGCCTCAAATACTGCTGATATGGCAGTCTTCATTCTATCATCATGATCATCATTGACCGTTACTTCTCCATGGAAAGTTTCATAGATACTGGATGCTTCATTGGCACCTTCTTCATAATTGTTATTAGCAACATACATTATTGGAATATTCAAAGAAAAAACTGCTACATTGGCAGTTACATCACCTTCAATATTTGACTTACAAGCCAAGAATTCATCATTTTTTCCCTTTGTACCTGCACAATCACTAACAAACAAATTATTAGAAAACATCTCATTCTCTTTTCTGTCCTTATCTACACCATTCAATATCGCTGCAGATTCTTCTTCAAAAATATCACCAACACTTTTTCCATCATGAGATACACCATTTACATGAATGCATTTTTCACACAAAGCTTTATCATCTCCCTTATGCGCACCAAATGGATGAGTGCAACATGACTACTGTAAATTATTTCAAGCCCAACTTGGTTTTCGACTTCTACAACATCTTCAGTGTTGTCTTCTAGATTCATTGTACCTACATGTCCACAATCATTAGATTCAATACATGATTTGAATACCTTCATGGGTGTGTCCATCAAGGACTCTTCTTGCACAAATACTTATTTGTTTCCTTCACACTTGAGGAATTTATCATCTTTATCAACATTATGCATGTTAATCATTCCATCATTTTCACAATTCACTTATGTGACATCTAAATTTGAAACTACATCAATTCCTTTATAAATAGAAATTTCAACTTCTTCAAATTCTGCTAGTGCTATACAAGATACAACAGCCTTATCTTCTTCTTTAGTTTCAACAACATTTTCATCAATTGATAGATCAACACAACAATGAGATTCACAAATAATTTGACTATCTTCCGCTGCTTCTGCAAATTTGTCTGCTGAAATGTTAATAGGTTGTGACTTAGCCATATATCTCCCCCTTACATAAAACTTTCTCTTCAAACTTTCCCAGGATTCTCTAGCTATGTTTGCTTCAGCAATTACATAAAAAAATATTATCATCCAGAGCTTGTTGGATGTAGTACAATGCAAATGCATCTCTTGCCTCATCCTAGGGTTTCTTAACTCCATCCTTAATGAAATACCATAAACCTCTACAATGCAAGAAATTTTTCATATTAATTGACCAAAATTCATATGCAATACCTGAGAAATATGGCGGTGGATAATAGATGTTGCTCCATGCATCCTCTACCTTTTCTTGAACTTCATTTACTTCAATATCCGCTGCCTTCTCTTGAAATTCCTCTACTTCAGCAAGTTCCTCGGTGGCTTCTCCTAATATCTCTGCTATGGAAAAACCAACTTCTTTTGAATTAACTACATTCTTCTTCATTTGTTTAAGCCTTCTGCTTTTCCCCATGTCTCTGTCTTCAAATAAATATTTGTATAGATTTTAAATTTCCTCTTAATCCTCTTTCACGCATAATGGCTTCAATTCAAACCAAGCAAACTTCCCAAACAGTGGGAATCAAACTGCTCTACCTTTAAACTATATGGGAGCTCTCAACCAGTATTGAACAACATAACCAACAGATGGATGACACAAAAAACACTTGATTCAGACTTTAGCTACTAAATGATGACTCAACCTTTACTTAAGGGAGAACGAGAGCTCTCTTTCAACACAAAGCTCGAATGAACTTACTTATTCTATTTATTTGTGGCAAAAGTGGGGGGCGCTGGAGCAAAACTCAACAGCAAGATACCCAAACAAAACACAAAAAGGTTCAACATACAATCATACGGCTCATTCATGAAGTGAGCACAGAACCAACAAACAAAAAACATAAACACTCAGCTCTGATACCAATTGTGGGAAGGCGGGGGATTGTTGCTCTTACTCACAGCAACACACATAGATCAATTAGTTCAAAAATTTTCACCTACAGGACAGTCGCAGCTGACAATAACAGCTGACTGTAATATTCAGCACAGTCACAGCTAACAGTAACAACTGACTGTTTAGCTAACAGTAATCTACAGAACTGTTTCACTGGCTGTTTCAGCTATGTTTAGATAACGCATGCGTTCATAAAACTTGACTGTTTCAGCAAATTCTGAAATCTAACTTGCTACAGCAAAACTAAACATTCCACGGTCAATTATATACACTCAGAACATTACCATGCTACAGCAAAAAACATCATTTAAACATTCAACCATGAGTTTACAATCTCGTAAAGACAGAGTGGAACGTAGAAGCAAGATTATAGAGCTAAAACTCTATTTCATATTCAATTAAGAATTTGTATTCCTCACCATGTCTCTCCATATCACAAAACCAAAAATTACATCAATATTTATACGTCAGAAATATAGTCGTTCATTTAATTAGCATGACCTTTCACAAAATTGTCTGTTCAGAATTTAATTAATTCTCTTCCCTTTCATGAGCAGCAAGAGGAACGATGGACGTCCCTTCAATCTTTGACAGGCTACAACAGAGCTAGTGAATGTCTTTACGAACTTTAATGTACTACAACAGTGATGTCTCATGCTGCTCCTTTAAACATCTGACTAGCTGGAACAGGTCAGTGAATGACTCTTCAAAATTGGCTCTTCAAAAATCAATGTAATACTCAGCCCCAATAATCATTCGATGAACTGTGGCAGAGGCTTTAACAGCATCTTCAGAAATGGATGTGTTGTGTTGCCCCTATGAAACCTTCACAGCATGACAGAATCAAAAATGGTGTGGCAGTGATTGGCTCTTCGAAGTTTTGGCAGCCACTTAAGCAGGGCGGTGAATGACTTTTCAGAACTTGTGGCAGTGAAGAAATTAACCGCTGCGAACAATCCCCACATAGCAAGGAGCTCAACTCTAGAGTTTGTGCCTTGACCACCGTTCATCCAAAGTTTGAAGATATGCCCCTCATTGATCTTTAATAACATACCACACCCACAATTTCCGTGTTGAGCAGCCCCATCAAAAAATCCAATAGCTAAATTGATAGCCCTGGGAATATTAGATATCTTCCTATACTTATTTTCCTTCTCCCCAATCTAGTACACCCCGTATAGTCCCAATATTTTAAGGTAGAAGGACTCTACAATTGGTGACCTGTTATCAAAGATAGCTTTATTTCGGTGTTCCAAATACCCCAGCAAATGAAAGCAGGGAGAGATTTGTGATATTTAACATTGATCACCCATTTCTTGAAATTTTCTTTAGCTGAGTCAATGTCCCAAACTTGAGTAATCTGTAGATCCTTACTAATTTCAAACCAAATTTCTGTGCATAAGGTATTTGAACAAAGAGGTGAGAAACTAATTCACCAAAAATTTTGCACATAAAACAGTAGCTAGGTCATGTCCAACCCCTCTTGGTCAAATTGTCCCATGTCAAGATGCAATTTTCCAAGCAAAGCAAGTAAAAGCATGTGATCCTCATTGGAATACACATTTTCCAAAGACACTTGTGCCACCATTTGATCTCACCTTTAAAATTTGTTTGAGATATAGAATCATATGCAAATTTTGCATTCACATGCCCACATACATTATTCCAAGACCATACCAGATTGTCTTCTTCATCATTTAATCTGATGCCAGCTCTAGAGAGAGAGTCTATATAGGAAGTCCATTCCTTGGCCCAATACCAACCAAGGCCCAAATCCTCAGCCAATAACCAATATGAACTAGAAGGCCTCAACCAATTAGGTATTCTGATTTGATATAGAGTACACAAACCAAATTTTGCCAGGTAAGTCCTAAGAAAAGCATAAAGTACAAAGTTCTCTCCTTTCCTGCCTAGGGAAAATCCAAAACAGGGTTCAGTTAAAGCCAGAGATAGGCTAAAGGTAAAGGCTTTTAAATTTCGATCTAATATTAAAATAAAAAATGCTATATATGGACTAGATCAAGGGCATCAACAGACCAAAAGGGACATTAGCTTTTTTGCACATATGTCACTAATTATAACTTTTCATTTTTATTTATAAAATTTATTCATATTACACATTTATTCCATGTTCCTCTTTGGTTACAATTATAGAATTTTCATTGTTATGATAATAAAAAATTAATAAATAAATTTTTTGTAAGACTTTTCCATCAGTGTAATTCGGAGGGTTCAAAACCATATGGTAGAGTTTATGGCTTCATCCACTTCCTACTTTCAACCATGCTTTGTTATTCATCATACATGTTATATGGTTGAGGTAGTATTTCAGCCCTTTATCTTGGATAATATTGGATGTTGGAAGGTTTTCAAGAATGAAAGGATAATATTCAACTTTCTTAACAGCATTAATGAATTTCCCTCCCCAATGGCAGATGAGGTACCAGAGGGTGAGTTTCATTTAGTTCAGTTACAAACTAATAGAATTCCTAGATTAATGAATTTCCCTCCCCAATGGCAGATGAGGTACCAGAGGGTGAGTCTCATTTAGTTCAGTTACAAACTAATAGAATTCCTAGAGGTCTAGTCTCTTTGGAAAAACTTTTTGATAAATTTGATATTTTTAAGAGGACTACCAAAATTGAATTGGTTGAACAAGTGTTGGAGATGAATATTGGCACTAACTCCTAGGATCATCAATGTTGGTAAGGGGTGCACGTGCACGAAGAGTAGAGGAAATTGGAAGCCTGTGTAAGGGAGTACAAGGATGTCTTTTGCATGTTCATATGACCTACAAACATAAGGTGAAAATCATCAAATTCCATTAATGAGGAGGCAAATTCATTCAGACGGTGTTAAAGACATATATTAATCCCAAGGTAGATTTGGCTATATAGAGAGAGTTTCAAAATCTCTTGGAGGCCCACATCATCACTCCTATCAAATGTTCAAATTGGGTTTCTAATGTTGTTCCTATTATAAATAAGAATGGATAGATATGTATTAACCTTGTATCTCTCATAGACAAATAAACCCTTTTGAGCATGGAGGATGTTCTTTAAATTGTTATGGCATCGAGAATGATGTCCATGTTGAACAAATTATCCAGTTACAACTAGGTATCAGTATCCAAATATTGTAAGTATAAGGCTACCTTATCAGTATCCAAATATTGTAAGTATAAAGCTACCTTATCAGTATCCAAATATTGTAAGTATAAGGCTACCTTTAATACCCCTTGGGGACTTACATTTATGTATGACTAATGAACTAATGAACACTAGAGATACTTTCTAGCATGCTATGGATTTCATTTTTTCTAACTTTTTGTATAAATTCATAGTAGTTTACAAAGATGATATTTTTATTTCTTCTAAAAATAAGAATGATCATGTTGGGAATTAACACAATTTTTTTGACAAGTACACGGCATTGGGTATATCACTGAACCCAAAGAAGTCCATATTGGGAGTGTTTGAAGGTAAGCTTGTCGGACATGTTGTCTCAAAAGAATGGGTAAGAATCAATCCTTAAAGTTCAAAGGGTATTCAAAAAATCCCTCTATCTAAAATCAAACAAGTTATTAAATATTTCTTCGATCACATAAATTTCATTAGGTGATTTATTCTGGACTTTGCAGAAATAGTAAGGCCTATATCTTATATGCTAAAAAAATATCATAATTTGAAATGGTGCGAGAAATAAAATAAAGCATTCAGTGATGTCAAACAAAGTATATGCTGGGATCATATTCTGGTTATCCTAGATTATGGTAAATGTTTTCAATATTTTTCATTTGCTTCTTATTTTACTAAGTTTTTTTTTTTATTGCAGAAGAACTAGCAAGAAATTGAACAATCGATAGCATTTATGAGCAAGGCCCTTCAAGGGACAGAGTTGCCATACCTCATGGAGAATCAATATTATGCCTTAGTAAAGGTGTTCAAGTACTTTTCACACTACTTATGGAATGCGAAGATTGTGACCTATGTCCCTCATCCCATGGTCAAGGACATGCTATTATAGCAAGAGTGTAATGGGATGAGAGGTAGGACTGTATCACCAAGTGCCAAGAGTATGATCTTGAGATGAAACCAACCAAGTTGGTTCATGGCCAAGGATTGGCTAAATTGATAGCTAAGTGTAGTATTGACATCATGGAGGGAGACACCATTGAGCATGCACCACTGCTTGGTCAGGTAAATTCTTTATTGTCTTCATTAGAGCAAGTTGATAAGTATTCTGATAGTAATTTTATTTTTAAAAACCTAGCCGCTCCTACTAACTTTTACAAGACACGGAAGCGTTATCTTAAACTTCATGCAAAAAAAATTATTTGTTGCATAGTGGAATTGGATGGAGAAACTTGGATGGGGTTATTCTTAGATGTGTTGATTCACTTGAGTCCAATATTTACTGTGGGAAATACATGTAGGATCATGTGGGAGCTACTTCTCAACCAGGACCAGGGTGCATAAGATCATGAAAGCATGCTACTACTTTCCTACCATTTTTGTTGAAACCCCTACTTATGTCAAGGCATGTGATTCTTGCTAGTGCTTCAAAGGGAAACAAAGATTTCCATTATCACCCCTTTCAATCTAGTTATAGTACGTCCATTTTATGCATTGGAGACTTGATTTCATTGGCCAATTCCATAAATATTCCAGAAATGGATTTAGTTTATTTCTTATGGCCACTAATTACTTCACCAAGTGGGTGTAGATTGTACCAATGGAGACCTCTTCTAGTGCAACCAATGTCAAGTTCTTAGGAGAACATCACTTCACATTTTGGAGTGCCTGATAAGATCACAATGGATCACATTAGTGTTTTCAATTCAATAGAGTTGATGACATGTTATTCATAGAATGGCATCACATTGGCCCATTCGACCAACTACTACCCACAAGGGAATGGCCTAGAAAAATCCAACAACAAGAACCATATTCAGATAATCAAGAAAGTGGTTGGTGAGAACAAGATACCTTGGGATGATTGTCTCAAGTTCTCATTGTAGGCTAACTGCATCATTAATAAAAGGGAGGATAGTCAAACCCCTTTCAATCTTGTTTCTAGATTAGATGTGATCTTTCTTGTGAACTTCAGGTTGTCAATTTATAAGTTATTGGAACAATTCACCACCAACCAAGATGGACGTCAATCCCACGGTCATTATCTCACTTAGCTTGATGAAGACTGTAGGACAGCGTATGATCACTTTGTAGACTACCATATTCAATTAAAAACGGTATTTGATTTTATTAAATATCAAAGACAGATCCCTACATGTGGGGGACTAAGTCTTGTTGTGGGGCAAGAGAAATGAGAAACCATGAGACCATGAAAAGTGTGATAGCTTATGGTTGTCACCATGCTTTCTTGAAGCATTAGTAGGTCCCAACACATTCTATCTCTCTAATAGGGATGGTCAAAGAGAATATTTGTTAGTGAATAAGTAGCGGTTGAAAATTTATAATCCTTGAGATATTTAAAAACAAAAAAACAAGATTTTGGGGGGCTATGGTAGGGTAGAGATTGTTGTTGGTCGTGCATCGTTTTTGCTTTATTTTAGTTGTAAATTGTTTTACATTTGTCAGCAATCCTCATGTGTTTCCTTTCATGTCTAGGCAGTCTTAGGTCTCTTTCATTTCATTGTTTTTCACATGATTAGCCAACATTGTTGCCTTGAACTCATTTTTTTGAAGTCCAATGTCAATAGAGACAGCTCTAGGCCAAGCTTGGATGTGTTTGTCATTATTTACAATGTAGTGTCTAAGTCAAATCTTGATTTTGCTAGGTGTGGGTAGTGTCAAAGAGATAGTAGGATAAGTCTTGAGTCTTGCTATTGTCCTATATTTTCATGTTCTGATATTGAGTCAATCATTGTTAGTCATTGGATCATCCATCCCTAGGGATATGGAACCATCTGATTCTACTACTTGTTCCTTGCTTCACACTAAGGGAAAGGTTTTCATCGTTGCTTGTCTCCTATCATATCACTCCTCATCAACTCCAGCATATTATCTGAGTATTGATCTAGAAGCCAAAGTGCCTTGATGGTCGTTACCCTTATTGGAAACCACCTCACATCTGTCAAGATTGAGCACCTGTAGGTCTTGATCAGGTGAGTTTCATTGGTGTTTGACTGTAGATCATTTTTCACTTAGAGCCCATTATCCTTATTGGAGGGATTCTCCGCATCTCACAAGTGTTTTTGTCATTGGCATTTGACTAGGTGCTTTCTCCCATTTGTCAACTTCATACCATTTTCCAGTGGGATGGGCATACTTTTTTGGATGGTTTGCAGGTTACAGTTGATTCCATTTTGCTCAGTGGATAGGCACATTAGTCAAGTTCAATTTTTCCATGGATAAGTTATTTCAAAGTAACAAAGTTTAGAGATTCAGTGGTTCTCAACATCCCACCAAGGGATGCCATCCCCTTGAGTCACCATTGTACCCCCAAGTTTCCTTGCACAACTAAAGGGTTAAGTCCAATAATATCCTCTTAGGATAATTTTATTTTAGGTATATCTAGGGTATTATGGGGACAAGAGATTATTTTGTAGTCAATTCTATCATATTATGGGAAACTACTATTTTCAGTAGTGTCACTCTTGTTCGAAGCCATTGTTCCAGGGGTCACATGTCAAAGATGTTTTCATATTGTTGATCCTTGTGACATCATAATGCTGAAGTGTTAGTTTCCAAACACTATTATTTTTAACATTTAGGTTTTCAGGACTGCGGCATGTCAATTTTTAACACATTTGAATTCCTTGCAAAAAGATGAGTCTCATGAGATTATTTTCATGTACATGTGAAACCTTGCTATTTTTAGTAGTGTATTTTTAGATTTTTAATATAAAGTAGGGGTCTCCTAGCATTTTTTTCATGTTTGATTTTTTCTATTTTTTACTACCATTTTTGGCATGTCTATTTTTAGCAGGTCTATATTTGGCAAGTAAAGAGGTGGAATGGTCCATGTTCCGGTGGATGGAAGACGGTGAGTTAAGTATACAAAATTAAGCAAGTGGATGAGGTTTGAGAGTGACATGTGGCAACTATTTGAGGATGGCTTATTTTATGAAATCTTGCCAAAACCCTAATTTGAATTTGCTATTATTTTTTAACCAGAAACCTAATTCTCATGCCTTATCCAATCATTGCATGAGGCCTTACTAAAACCTTAGAATGTCGTCCAATCTATAGGAATCCTAACAAATTTCCCAAATCCCTCATTTGAATTTTTTGTTATGGTCAAATGAAAAACTAATTCTTTTTGTAATTTTGAGTAACCTTGCCATTGAAACCCTAACATTGCTAATTTATCAAGCTAAATCTTAGCTTTACCTATGAGAAAGTTTACATGCATGCTATAGATTAGTATTCTATAACCTTAATGTGCTTTCTTACACAATTATTCCATGAGAAGTGAGTTTAGAATTTAAGTCAACCCACTTAGCATGATGTCTAAAGTTAACATTCACTAATTTTTCTACTATTCACCTCAAACAACTTTACCATTTTTATTTACTAGTCATGCCAAATATTTCCAAGTAAACCCCTCATCTAACTTCTTTATGAAATAGGAAATTTTGATATTTTGGGTTATTTGGAAGGAAGGAAATCAGTAGTTGCAGAATTATTGGCATATTTGGGAGATAATGACTAGTTGGAAATTGATTTATGCATAAATATTGTTCAAACAACACTAAAGGTACCGCATTATCATTATGCAACACCATAAACAATCTTGTATTCTAGTAACTGCAATTGGAGGTTGTTGTTTAGCAGTAATTTATTTAGCAGAAGTGATAATTGGGAGAGAATTGTGGCATGTTAATAAACCTTAATAAGTCAAATAAGGATTGTAGTTATGCCTTTCAACACTTGCAAGATAGTTACAATCTTCCACAAGAATCGGCGCTAGGATTAATAGCGGATAGAGGCTAAGATAGTTCCTAGATCCAATGTTGAAGTGTTATTTCCAGTAGGCTGCTTTTTCATTTGAAATATGCAAACAGTTGATCAATGAGGATTAATGTGATGTGGAGGAGGTACTACATTTTAAAGAATTAGTAAATAGTAGGTCATTCATGTAGAGGTTATCAGTCTAGTTGAGCTTTTCTCCCCTCATGCATAGTTAATGTGTACTAGGCCTAGTGGTGTCTATAAAAACAGAGTTGGGATCATTATCAAAGGGTTATGAATAAATTTTTGGAGTACTTGCTTTGCAGCGATGAGATGCCACTCTTCTTCCATCTTCAAGGACCTATCACCACTTCCATCATTGTTTTTCACAATGTTGAGTGTAACATGTTATATATTTGTTTTTTATGATGCAAACAATATTTTAAATATAGCATAGTTTGATTCATTTATTCTTGACATCCAACTACTTGAACAAGTTACACAACTTGACAAGAACCTGGCATTGTTCTCGTTTTTTGGGGTGTCAATTTTAGTAGTTGTTTTTACCTCCATTTCAAAAAGTGTGTATACAAGTAGCACCATTTTTCATTTTGAGCCCTTTTTGTGATTTTGAAACTTCTTGGTAATAAAAAAACTATAAATTTTATTTACAAATACGTTTTTTCAAATTTTACAAAAAATATACATTTAGTAGCTAGTCATAATGAAAAAATATCTACATTTTTAAATTTTTCTAACCTTTGGAAGCTAGTTAGAATGAAAATTATATAGATTTTGGAAGTTTTTCTTTAAATTTTTTTCTTAATTAAGTCTTTTCTATGAGAAAATTCTTAAAACAAATTGAAAAAAAAAAAAAAAAACACAAAAAAGAACCAAAATAATAAAAACAAAATTATATATATATATATATATATATGAAAAATAAATTAAAAACACACAGACAAAAAAAAAAACCTTCGCTTCCCCTTCCCCCTGTCACCCCTCTCCCCCTTTCCATTCCCTCCCTACCCCCTCCCTCCTACTCCCCCCCTCCCACCATTCCCTCTTGCCCCCCACCTTTCCCCTCCCCGCCCCCTTCCCTCCCCCCGTCCCCTGCCCACACGGCCTCCCTTCCGACAATTGCGACTCTAAAAATTGAGCCCCTGCAAAGGGGCAGTGCTCGAGCGGCAGAACTTCTGTCGCCCCTTCACGGAATTGTGGCCGCAGGAAGGGAGGCCGTGTGGGCAGGGGTCAAGGGGCAGGGAGGGAGAGGGAAGGGGGAGGGCAAGTTGGGTGGGGGTGGGGGGTTTTCAAAAAAAAAAAATTGTTTTTTTTTATTTAAATAGGGTGGGGGTAGGGGGTTTTTGAAAAAAAAAATTGTTTTTTTTATAATTTTCAAATTATAATTTATTTTTTAATTTTTAGCTTAGTTTTAAATTTTTTATTTTTTATTTTTTTTAAATTTTGATAAAAGTTTTAAAATTTTAATTTGTTTTTGAAATTTTGTTTTTAATTTTTAAATTTGTATTTTTAAGTTTATTTATTTAATTTTTTAATAAATTTTATTTTAAAATTTTTAAATAATTAGATTTGTTTTGAAATGTTATTAAAAAAAAAAAATTGATTTTTTTTTTAAATTGTTTCAAATTTGTCCATAGTTTTTTAAATTTTTGTAAATGTTAATTTTTTTTTAAATTTAAAATTTGTGTTTCATTTTGATTTTTTTTATATACTTTTTTGGATTTATTTTTTGAATTTTTTGTTTATAAATTTTCTTGTAAGGTTGTAAACATTTTTTGATTTTTTTTAATTTGTTTTTTTAATTTTTGTAATAAATTTTGCAATTTTGAATTTTTATCTTTTTAATTTATTTTTTATTTATATTTTGTTTAAAGTTTTTTTTTTAATTTTAACCTCGAATAAAAATGATAATGATTCTAAGAGGTCCACTTTTTAATCCGGAGTCGATTTAGGGTTTTGATTGCAACGATACCATCCATGGTTTCCATAAAGTTGTAATTTTAGCCCCCCCAAAAAATGGGGTGATAGTTTGTTTCCTCCCTTGTGCACCCAAATATCATAACTTCTACATTTTATAGTTTAATATATGGTTTTATTATGGATAATATCATAAATTCTTTTATTTTATAGGGAAAGAGTGGTGAAATAATTTCTTGAATAATTTGTGTTTAACTAAATGCTAGTTTTATATGTTGTCATTAAGTGTTTTAATAAATACAGTTTTAAATTATGGTTTTTTTTTTTAACACAAACGGTTAACAGGCTTTATATTAAAAAAGTGGAACCAGTAACATAGAGAAGGGGAGGCCAATCCCAAAATATCATAACTGTCAGGGCAGATCCTGAAAAAACTAGCCTTTGTAGTTCAAAAGTGGCATTATGCCTGATACAACTGTAATTAAAGATACTGCTACCACAACTGAAGATATTAACAAACTGGCCTAATAAAAAACAACAGAAGTAAAACATAGAGTTGGAACAGTACACTTCGGACCAAAAGAGGTTGCACAGCCAAGAGTTAATTGTCATGATGGTTGCGAGCAGTTTTCTCCTTGTTACCAACAATTGTGCCAGTGTCGTCGTCGATATTCAGGATGACCGAGGGGCTGCTCCCACTATTGGTCCTCACACAGTCCACTTGGCCTCAACAATTCGCAAGCAGCTGTAGAAGGTGTCGTGCTTGCCCATTATCTTTTCAAAGAAGTCTTTCATCTTACCTGTGCTTGCTCGAACTTCTAAATTTGAGATTTGAAGAAATGTTTCCAAATGGGAGATTGATTTCTTCATGTCAGCAAAGTCCCCCCCTGAGCCAGCGGACTTGCGTTTCTAGGTCTTGGAACTACGAATGTATATCAGGAGAGGGACTTTCCTGCCCCTAGGGGGAGCCCCTATTGCCAAAATCACCAGGGCAGCCACGATACTGCTGCTGAAAAGCACCTTTACCAAGTTCACATGGAGTCGAGTGATAACCAAGAACCGGGAATTGTCCATAGGAAAAGCCATAGCTAGGGAACATCCCAGTGCCCCTATTTCCATGGTCGAGACTAGTATCCAAGGGCGTCCATACACCTCCATTTCCAAAATCCATCACCTTAGACTGGGTGAGACGGGTCGACTTAGAACCACCCCCCCTGGAGGAATCAACACAACCCGTTTCCTGAAAGATTTTAGATAAGTAACGCTTCTTGCCACCATTGCCAGCCCCCCCCAGGAGTGGGATGCTCATTCTTCCTGCATTTCCTACACTGCAGAGCAGCCGCACATTGATTGCACTCCCCCATAGTATCATGTAACAAAAAACATATGAAATGAACGCTGCAGGAGAAGACACAGACAAGGGCGAGGATCGAGAGACAGGAGTTCAAATGAAAGTGCAGGGTGCGAAGATCTTCGCCACCCTACATGATATAACTCCACACCACCTTGGGGATCGTCCTCATTAAGACCCCGCATGCGAGACAGGTGGTGTCTGTTAGGGGTGAACGCCAAAACCTTCGAAGGGACAGTTGAAAAGCGCAGGGGGATCTCAGGTAGATATGAAAAATTAATGAGACCATCGAGTGGTAAGAGATGGAGAGGGGATGGGGGTGGGACATAGGTAAAATCTGAGGGTACCCAAACATTGGTCCTGTGGTGGCCGTTGAAAAGAGCATGGCCACAATTCAAACTTGCTCCTATATTTTCCATAGTGTCGACGCAATTGTTGCAATGTCTAAGGATGTGAAGGAAAGTGAGAGAGTGAAAGTCTTTGGCCAAATAAAAGAAGTGTTGATGCATCGTGGAGGTAGGTTTTCGACGCAAGTTGGCTATGTCCCTGGAATCTCTAATCACCAACATTGAGTCTCCAAAAACCACTAGGTCATTGATATCTTTGCTTCTGGCTATATCCAGCCCCTTTATCACAGCTAACCATTCAGCTTCATTATTGGTTCTTTTTCCAATCCCCCAAGCATAATCCTCCATTTTGTTTCCATCAGAGTCAAGAAGAACTCCCCCCACCCTTGCCAACTCGGCAATTTTAAATTATGTTATAATGATATAATAATGTCATTTTTGAACCCGGTAGCATTAGTTTTCAAATCAGGGCTTGATTTTAAGATTTTTGTAAAGAACAATAAGGATTGTTTTGGTCCATGTCTATATTTTTAACCATAAAAAACGTGGTGCTACCAGTAGCACCCCTTTTTTATTCGGAGTTGTTTTTAGTGTTTTTTATGCAAAAATATGAGTTTTTATGTCTAGAGTTCTTGTTTTGAATATAAAAATCTCGTCAAGTTGTATAACTTGTTCTTGGATTCGTTGGTTATCATTGGTTGAGTAGAATTTGTAGTGTATGGTTAGTTATTTATGCACTTGCCTTGACTTACCTTTCATTCAAAGCACATATTCACCTTCTTTCTTTTCATATTTTGTTGTTATAACTTACTGTTATGATCTGATCTCAACCATAATCACTTTCATTACATTTTTCTCTAACTTTGGATTGCTCATAAGCAGCACCAAGAGATTTTATTCATGTTAATTGGTTGAATTTTATACATATTTATAGGTTTGATAGCAACATATAGCCTCTATGGACACCCCATAATACTAGAAAAGAACCAATCCCAATAGAGAAGCATTCAATCATGACAAGGGTTGTTTATGTTTACGAGTTATTCAGCAAGTCTGCATGTGCAAGTGTGCAAGATAACATGTGGTATCAATGCTTATAGATCTTTGCATAAGAGACAAAATATTGGACTAGTTCTAGGTACCAAGATTGATTGTGGTTGCATTAATGATTGGACATGTCAACATTTGAACAAGTGCTTGAGGACTTCATACAAATGGGTATCATCCATTGTACACTTATATAATTCTCCTCATTATTCATGTTGATTAATTGATTGAATGTTGTGGCAATCTCTATTGGACAGTCTAGTGAGCATGTTTTGCATGTAGGACAATATTGGTTGGAGGCCTTGTATGTGCACCTTATTGATTTTTGTGATCCCTCCAGCTATGTTTAAGGGGGAATGTTGTTGAGCTTGGTGGGATATATAAACACAACATGATGTTTGTAACAAACACAAATATAATGATGATAATAATAATAATTAAGGAAATGAAAAGTCAAAGGGAACGTATCCCTTCGTCTTGTGACCAGTAAATGTGTATAAATACACTGTCACGAGGCTCATTGTAATTATCATTCCATCAATTATTCATTTATTCAATATATTATTCCATATATTGCATAAATATTCTATTGTTAACACCCAAAAAGTGCTCACTAGCTCATTTCCCTACTCCCATGACCCATTTGTCCACTTTTTCCACCATTTGAGCCTCTAAAACCTTCAAAAGGTCACCAAAAATACCAAAATCCATCTTTTTCCCCTCAAAATATGTAATTTTCCTCAAAAAATACAAAAAACCCTAAAAAAGGGTCAAAATTCCCAAGAATCAATTAAAAAGGAATAGAAATATAAAATATATTCAAAAAAGGAAAAAGAGGGAACAAGAGGAAAAAGAAACCTAAACCATTTTTATCAATACCATTGGTTTCCTTAAACCACAATAGTATTCCCCATCACCAAAAAACTATAAAAAGGTGATAGGGGCTCCTAACTATTCATCCACATTCATCCTATCCTTATGCTACCAAATTCTTTCTTGAGAGCCCTTGCCTCCTTTTTGAGTTTGAAGATCTCCATTAGCATCTTGGAGAAGAAGAGATCATTGGAGCTTTGGAGCACCTCACCATTGTAGTTGCTCAAGCTCAACCATCCTCACCCTTTGAGGTAATAGAAAATATTCAAGTTTTTATTTTTGTCTCTTATGGATCTATTTTGTTTAATGTTTTTAATCTAGATTTCTTTATTTGCATATGTTAGATCAAGATTTACTTTTTACATTTAGTTATTTTTACTGTTTAATCTAAACTACTACTACAAGTTAGTAGGTGCACACTAGCACATGCTTGGGTGAAAACCCAAGCAAAATCTATCAATTGCATAGTGAACAAGAACTATCCAATACATTGGTATCAGAGCCAAATCTTGGCTAGTCATGGATTAATTCCCACAAATAATTCCAACTTTCAAACTATCTTAAAATGTGTTCTCTACTACTGCAGATATGTTTTGTACACAATCATTGACATCTCTATATTCTACATCTAGTTATTTTTTTATCATTTGTACAACTTGTGCGCATCCGTAACAAACTGGCGTACCATCGCACTCCAATTATGCCATCGTAATGCTAAAACCATTGAAACTATCATTCAGTACTCTTTTGTACAACCATGTACCTACTTCTATTGGCTCTTTTCACCATACTCTCTTCCACTTCCATTTATGCACTTTACAATCCCTGCATATTCCCAAACGTCATTCACAACCTTCCTTTTATTTCCCCTCATGACCTTTTATATAGTGAAGTTAGTAAAAAATCCACCACTAAGTGTACCCAGCTAAGAATCCACCACTAAAATTGGTAATAAATACAAATCATGTGTAGTTGTTGTTCATACAAAGAATTAAGGTATAAAATTGACAAAAATAATTAAATATATGGGCAACATAACCTGTTAGAGTTTGCACTTTAATTCAATTTATCTAGGATCTTTAACTGAAAGAATAAAACGCATAGAAAAACACAATAGACACAATAGTTTTCCTCGGGGAAACCATAAAGGAGAAAACCCTGCAACTTCATCAAAGATAGATTCGTCACTAATACAATATCACAAAATGGAAAACCCAAAAATAAGAATTTTTCTACAGCTCTCTCTATTTCTCCTCCAGCGAACTTGTCTTCTCTCTCTTGCTTATACGAACTTGAGTGAGTGAGTGGTGTATCCAAATGAGAGAGCAAGCTCTCTATTTATACTTTATGTTTGGGTGACCTTTTTTCTAATTAGGTTGGCTTAACTAGCTTGATTGGGTCGACCTGTCCTAGGGAGACTCGATGATACCTTTTACACTTGACTTTAGGGGATATAATGCCCGACTTACAATGGAGGATTTACCTCAATAATATTGCATGACCAAACATAATAATCGCATCCCCTAACAAAGGAAAAACATCTCCGTCGGAGGTACAATTAAAATACAATAATAATATAAATATAAAATACAAATGAATATCTTCTGAAGTTGCATTTACAACAACACCCCCTCTTAACTAGGAAGGTATTCTCTCACTGCAGTCATCATCATTCTGGACAACATCATCATCGTTGGATCATCATCAATGCCGGAACAGCATCGTCGTTGCTGCAACAATCCTCGTCTCGTTGATCATTGATTAGTGACATCTCTCGAATCTATCTGTCATAAGAAGTTCTACAGAGCCAACCATTTTTCATGCTAGATGTAGGCCTAGCTCTCATCTAGGTCTTCATCATCTCCACGAGCAATCCATCAAGTCGGTACATCCCAGGACCACACATTACATTGCCACAACAATCACATGCGTCTCCTACTATCATCTCATCGTATCTGGATCATCTCATCACACAGAGCACAACCAAGATGCACACCTCATTCCCAACAGACCACTTGCGTCTCCCACCCAGTGGGTACATCCCAGGATCACCCAAGTGAATTACATCTCTCAACGGTCAACCCGCATCTACCAGCATGGGAGCACATCCAGGAGCACCCCAGGTGCATTATATCCCAAGGACCACCTGCGTCTTCCACCATGCGAGAACCATCCTAGGCGCACACAAAGTGCCTTTGTGACTGGTGGACCTCTCAGTGTCTCCAGCATGGGAGTACATCCAGGAGCACCCCAGGTGCATTACGTCCCAAGGACCACCTGTTTCTTCCACCATGCAAGAACCAAATCTAGTGCATCTACGTCTTTTGGTCTCATCACTCCCTTTTTCAAGGAACCTTGATCTGGATAACACCAAGCCTCTCTCTAAAGTATTAAACCTTCACTTTGGATAATGGCTTGGTCAACACATCAGCTATCTGCTCGTATGTTGCCACATACTGGAGATTCACTGGTCCTCTCTGCACCATATCCCGGATATAGTGGTACTTGATCTCAATATGCTTCAACTTGTTATGGAACACCAGCTTCTCAGACAACTTCACGCAACTTTGCTTGTCACAGAAGATACAAGTCGCCTAGAGCTTGAGATCAAACAAATCTGTGAGTATCTTTCGAAGCCATGCTGCCTCACAACTAGCCGAACGGGCTGCAACATACTCTGCTTTAGCTATACTCAGCGCCACACATGACTGCTTCC
The DNA here is from genome assembly GCA_027924585.1 of Larix kaempferi. Lineage (NCBI taxonomy): Eukaryota > Viridiplantae > Streptophyta > Pinopsida > Pinales > Pinaceae > Larix > Larix kaempferi. The sequence goes on along the minus strand of BSBM01000202.1, from coordinate 5,737,171 downwards.
TACTAAACCAGGAGATCATATCAGATCACATACTGAAGCAACATCTTGAAGTGATCTTCCTATATGTGTCACTGCCTTCCCAATCCGAATCAGCATAACCATGCAGGTTAATCTTTTGATTCGCTTCATACTTGATCCCACAATCAATTGTACCCTTCGGGTACCTCAATATATGCTTTGCAGCAGTCAAGTGAACATGTCTCGGATCTGTCAGGAATTGGCTCAGGGTTTTCACATCAAAGCATATGTCTGGCATCATGTTCGTCAAGTACATCAACGAACCAATAATCTACTGATACATCGTGGCATCACCTGTCTCTAATGAAGTATCACACAGTACCTTCAAGTTCGATGCCATTGGTGTGGCCATAGCCTTGCAGTCCATCATTTCGAACCTCTTCAAAATATCCACTGCATACTTTCCTTGACCAAGGAAGATTTCATCTACACTCTACCACACCTCCATGCCTAATAAATAATGCATCATCCCCAGGTCCTTCATCTCGAACTCTATGGCAAGCCTCTTCTTTGCATTTGCAATGAGCTCATCCTCACATGTCCGAAACAGGTCATATACATATATCAAAAGTATCAATGGTATTCCACCTTCAACCTTGAAGTAAATGTTGGAATCTGCTTTACACTTGGTAAATCCTAAGCTCATCAGGAAACTGTCCATCCTGTCATACCACGTCCTAGGTGCTTGTTTCAATTTGTACAAGGATTTCTTTAACTTGCACACATGAGTATGTCTGTCATGTGTCTCAAATCCCAGTGGTTGCTCCACGTACATCCTCTTCTACTACACCATTCAAGAGTGACGTCTTGACGTCCATCTGGTGTACCTTCCATTTCATTACTACAGCCAATGCAAGTATAGATCTGATGGAAGTGTATCTTTCTACAGGTGCAAATTGTCTCCTCGTAGTCTATGCCCTCTTTCTGGGAGAAGCCACGTGCCACAAATCTTGCCTTGTGTTTTTTAATGCTACCATTTGTAGCATGCTTGATCTTGTAGATCCACTTCGAAGTCACAATATACTTCCCTTATGGTATCGGAACTATCTCCCAGTCATCATTCTTCATAATCGATTGGTACTACTCGATCATGGCATCCTTCCATTCCTTCTTCTTTGTTGCTTCCTCGTAGTTGGAAGGTTCTTTATCAATGATGCCATATAGCAGGGCCACATAGCTGGAGTATGGTCTAGGTCTCTTGCTTTCTTTGTGCATCCCATATGGAGCACCATACTTCTCTGCATCTTGGATTTATTCACGTGCCCATGTTGGTCTTCTCTTGTGGGAGTTCTTCTCACGAGGTGAATCTACAGGTTCTTGTGGTTCTTCCATGTTGCGGTCTTCATGATCTTAATTGTCTTTTACATAACTATGTCTCTAGTTCAAGTTCTTCAGTTTCTTCATCTTGACTTCATAAATATTCTTGAATGTTATAGATGATCATCATCACAAGTTTCTCACGATCTTTCCTACAATTCAATTTAGTTGCGTGATTAGAAACATTTCATACTTTTCAAAACAAAATCTTATGCATAGGTCACACAATCATGCAACTATCTTAACCTATGCTTCAACACAACATTCATCCATATCCTCTATTCATACGGTAACTTTCTAGATGCCTTCCATCTCTACCAGAACATTATTAAGAGAGTGCACTACTCCCAATATGTCAGCAAAGAGGTTTCATTCTAGATAAGTAGAATGGAATTTTGTACAGTACCATAGGCCACTTACCCATTATTTGCATATTAGTAGTATTTTGTTCATCAATGCAACATGCATAATATACATTTAAATCTAGGAACATAAGTATGTACACAACTGAACAATCTCATTTAAGTAATTAGACATACAATAAATGACAATTCAAATACTTATGTTTGTTTGGTTGTTAGGTGGACTCCCTCTTGATCTTGGCTTCCTTGCAGGAACTACTGGAGTCTATGGTATTGTGCTCTACTTCATCGTTGGATTCTGAGGACCTGTGCCTTTCTTGGTTATGATCAGAAATGTTGAGCAAGTATTCTACATCGTAGATCACTTGTTCTTTGTACTAGAGTAGAATCTGTGTGTCCTTTCTTTTGAATCCTAACCAATGCTGAAATGGATGAGAGGCTTCCATAGAGCATCGATCTTTATTTGTTTTCCGGAGTCTAACTCTATAGTAGTTTCTCCTATTCCTTTCATGTAATATTGAAAGTCATCTCTAGCTTCACCTTATGAGGTGGAACCTTCTGAATGAACCCTTGTAACCGGTTACCTTCATTACAATACATATCCTTCATCACTTAAAGAATATTCTTCTGTTCTTTTGCTTGCGGGTTCATTGTCTTCATCAGTGTGAGCATGATTCCTCTTCTTGTTGGTCTTCTTGGAGGATCCTTGATTTTTGGGACAATTTCTTGAATAGTGTCCCTTATCATCACATGTGTAACATCTTATACTGGAGAGATCCCTTCTAGATTCATGATGCCTATTGGGACTTTTGTATCTTTTGTGATGATGGTCCTCCCTCTTGTTATGATTCTTCTTAGTATGAACAGTTAGGGCTTGGTCATCATCATCTCCCATCTTTTCTTCTCTTTCTATTAGTTGAGCTTCTTCTTGGGTGCATTCTTCCCATAGTCTGCTGAAAGGGATCAATTTCTTCCTGGAACATATTCCTTGAATGAATGAGTCCCATGAGCTTGGGAGACCATTCAAGGTGGTCATAACGATCTCTCCTTCTACTTTTTCTTCAAATGCTTCAAGTTGTTCCTTGATTTGAGAGACCCTTGTGAAGTAGGATTGCATGGTCTCTAAGTTTAGGATCTTCACATTCTTGAGCAAGTTCCTTAATGTCATTTTTGGATTGATGTTCTTCCCTTCAAATAGCTTCGTCAAAGCATCGAGCATCTCATTGGGTGTCTTCAAGGATGACACATGGGGGATGAGATGATCTTTAATGGATTCTGCAATAATTATTTTGGCCTTGACCAAGTTATTCTTGTGGATAGCCTTTGCTTCATCTCCCTCTGGTGTTGGAACCTACTCACTAACATATTTGTCCAAGTCATTTTCTTCGAGGACAACAGAGATCCTATACTTCCATGCTCAAAATTTGTCATCTCCTTCAAGCTTATCCTCAAGCTTGGTGTAATTAGTCATTTTGAAATGAGAACCTCAAATGGAAATAGAAAAGATTTAGATCTTACCAATTTGAGATGCCCAACCTGGTTCTAGAGCTGGCTGACCTAGGGTTTGTTAGAGACACCCTAATTTTCCAAACTTGGAATTTTGAACTTTTGCTTGGATAGAAAGATATGCCTCCTCAAGGCAAGTTGAGAAATGTACTCCTTTTCCCAAATATGTGGATATAATTGAAAAATAACTGATGCCCTAGTTTTCCCTCTGGCATTAGTGATGGGGCCAAAAATGAAAATTCTCAGTTTTGAATTATGCTTTCATGGGAAGATGCGCCCTCCTAGGGTGAGTTGAATTGACCTCCTTTTCAAGCTGATCTATGGAGGAAATTTCCCGGAACAAGAATCCCTAGTTTCTCCCGGCCCTAGTGACTGGGTCAAAAATGAAAATTCTCCTAACTGAGTTATGCTTCCTCCAAAAGATGCGCCCTCCTAGGGCAAGTTAGTCTAGCCCTCTTTTTCTGATGATCTGTGGAGAGAATACCTTGAACTAGGAAGCCCCAATTTCCCGTTGTTGCACAATGCCTTCTTTCCAAGTTAGCTCTAATACCATGTTAGAGTTTGCACTTTGATTCAATTTAACTAGGATCTTTAACCGAAAGAATAACAAGCATAGCAAAACATAATAGACACAATAGTTTTCCTCAGGGAAACCATAAAGGAGAAAACCCCTCAAATTCTTCAAAGATAGATTCGTCACTAATACAATATCACAAAATGGAAAACCCAAAAATAATAAGTCTTATGCAGCTCTCTCTCTTTCTCCTCTAACGAACTTGTCTTCTCTCTCTTGCTTATGCGAACTTGAGTGAGTGAGTGGTGTATCCAAATGAGAGATCAAAGCTCTCTATTTATACTTTATGTTTGGGTGACCTTTTCCTAATTAAGTCGGCTTGACTAACTTGACTGGGCCGACCTATCGTAGGGAGACTCAATGACCTGTCATAGGGAGACTCAATGATACCTTTTACATTTGACTTTAGGGGATATAATGCCCAACTTACAATGAAGGTTTTACCTCAATAATATTGCATGACCAAACATAATAATAGCATCTCCAAATGGATGAAAAACATCTCCGTCGAGGGTACAAGTAAAATACAATAATAATATAAATATAAAATACAAATGAATATCTTTTGAAGTTACATTTACAAGAACATAACCAACAAGTTTATCGAATATTTTTAAAACAATGGTTATAATTAATAAAGAAAGGAGAATTTGTTGCAAACTGGACTAAGAGGTGGAATCCATGTCATCTATGATTCAAAATCCGACAAGGACAAACCATCAATGATAATTAATGAGCATAGAGAAGGGAATGACCAACCCACTGAAAGACTATATAAGTCAACGATTGAACCAGAAACTTACGGAAATCCACTAGTAACTTCAAACCCAGATTCTGACCATAATGAAACATCGCCAAAATTTTAACTAGCATCAATCTCATGCACACTACCAAATGGGAATGAAAATGATGTGTATAAAAAGTGAATTACTTCTCAAAAAGAACAAACACAAGAACCATGTAGAAAGTATATTTCGCCTCATCTTAGGAAAGTTGACAAGATCCAAGTTCCAATAAAATGGGAAATCAAGCTTACAATTCCACTTGCAACCGTGACTAGGAAATCACAACCCAAGACCTTGAAGTTTAAAGGAATCATAAAAAATCGAAGTATAATGGTACTCGTAGATTCGGGTAGTACTCATAATTGTATAGACATCAATGTTGCTAAACAACTAAACCTTCTTGTGTACCCCTCCAAGGACCTCACAAGGGAAGTTGTTGATGGAAAAAAGGTCAAAGAAGTAGGCGGATGTCATAAAGTTTTAGTTTTAATACAAGAAATGGAACTACAAACAAGACTATACACTCTACCGCTCGAAGAAATGGATATGGTGTTAGGTGTAGAATGGTTGCTATAGTTGGGAACTTATACCACCAACCTTGAAGAACAATTCATGGAGTTTAATTGGAAAGTTATGGTGCGAAAGGGTCCACTCTCAAGAAATGTAAATTACCATTAAGGGAAAAATGCACACAAAGCACATACAAGCATACAACAATGAAAGAAAGTCAAGTATACACCCAATAAGCATCAAGGGTTTGCCTTCAACAAATAGGTCTAACGACTTCAAGATATGATGCACATCTTACAAAGGAACCTTTCCATTGCTCAAACTAAGAAACAAGTCAAACCCTTATAGCCAGACAAACATGAATATGTTTCCACCAAGATAGCATGCTTAGCTAGAGAGAATCATATTTAAGTATGCTTTGAGGAAAAAGCAATCATTGAGAGGGTGGCAATGTAACAAACGCAAATATAATAATAATAATTAGGGGAATGAAAATTCAGAGGGAACGTACCCCTTCACCTCATATCCAATCAATTACTATAATTACATCGTCATGACGTTCATCCTAATCACCATTCTATCAATTATTCATTTATTCACTATACTATTACAGATATTGCAGAAATATTTTGTCAATTCCATAGTGAACAAGAACTGTCTACTACAGTGTTGTTTAGAACTGATGATTTCAACTGCTCACAAAATCCATAGTTGTATGATGATGAGATGATAAGGAAAATTCAAAGAAGCGATAGGTAGGCACTATTCAAATCAATGATGAACCAAGGCATTGCATTTTGATACATCAAGAAACTGGAAGGGATTTTTGACAAAAGAAAGTTAAGCTTGTTTTGTTTTTGGGTTTTAGTAATTGATTATGGTTGATGCTCTTGTTCCAAAGAGGATTAGGTAGTGGTGTTGTGAATTTAATTGCCTTTTGTACCTCATCATGGTCAAGTATTTTCACAACTGGTATTATAGCCTAGTTGTGTTAAGGTAGAATGAAGGGAGATGTGACATATCTAGAATTTCCCATGGAGTACTTAGCATATTTGAGGGATATTATGACATTTGGAGGGTCTTCCATGAGAGCGCTCTAGCTCATTTAGCCTTGATTTTCTTATGTGGATGATAAAATTCTATGTCACGGCATATCTAAGAGCTGAGTATACCTCATAGACAAAAAATGACTAGAAAAGTTGAATAAGAGTGAAAACTGCAGTAAAAAGAGCAGATAAATAATTATGCAGTAGAACTTAGATAGGAGTGGAATAATGTCACACTATCCAATAATCAGTATAATCAACAATGATGTTACAATGGAGAGAATTCGAATCACTCAGGATAATTCGAACCTCAGTTGGTCTAGCATAGGGATTATCACCATTGGAGTGCTCTAGAAGACTCAAACTCAACTCAACTGAACCTAAACTTAGTTAACTGAAGTCACAATTAGTTAAATAACTAAGGAGGACGCAATAGTGATTTTTTCATGCATGTCAATCAGAAATGGGCGCATGAAGCCACAATTAGTGGCATCTGGAGCTCTAACCCCCCACAAGAGTCAGCTAACTCAAGTGGAATGCACTGGAACACTCAATTGGTTCCTATAAAATAGGGAACTGACGAAAGTGGTCCTAAAATGATGCATGCAGGGCTCAGAAGGTGGTAGATGTATCATGGATGACATCTGCACACCGCTAGGGGGAAAATGACATCATCAACAACTAGGAAACAAAATAATGCTAGGTAGGACAAGGATGGAGTATTAAAATATCTGAACACCCCCCTCAATCCATACTTTTGCATCTTGGACCGTGGTTACTGAGACCAAAGGTTACCCATACAATCAAATAAATGATAAAAAAAATAATTGTCCATGAACCAAGGAAATGGGGAAAAACCTAATGGGAAAAATACCCCCCCTCAAAAGAACAGCAGTAGGGAGCTCAAAGAAACTTCATACTAAGCAGAGAAGGAAAAAAATGTCCTCAGTGAAATCCTTTGCAAAAATATTGGCAGGTTTCTCCTATGTAGGATAGCAATGCAGGTGCTAGATATGGATCTTCTCCTTCGATGTAGTTCCCACTGTGTAGAAGTTGTATTTTCCAAAACAAGTCTTTTAGGAACCCTTCTTGCTACTGGAGCGAATGGCTCAATGTGGTCCAAATCATGAACCTTTGAGTAAATTTTGTTAGACAACTGAGATTTTTGCTTGGTTGTAAATCCCCCATGGCAAGTATCTCCAAGATATTTTGGATCAAACCCCACCATCATGTAGCACCTCTCTGAGAGAAGTGGATCTGCTGACATAGTGCAAGTTTTGCATGATACTAAGATATGGTGGTTCTATGGTAAGATGGATCCCCAACTATGTTCCCAGCAGCTACAAGGACTTTGTGAGCCCATATTGGCCTTGGCAATGGATTGGGAGAATGTGTTGGATCTGGATCTGGATCTGGATCTGGATCTGGATCTGAATCTCCTTGAACTTTATTCTCAACATCAAGATCTTGATCCTCATATTCATTAGAAGAGATATCACTCTGATCTTCATCATATTCTGATGGGGTAGGAAGAGAGTATGGAAAAATATGTGAGAATTCATATACCTTGGAGGCATGGTTTGCAAACCCTTTCGCTATAATCTTCCTAGTAGAGATATCTGCAATCTCAACTATGCCAGGACCAAATACCACTTTCTTCGGTGAACCTGTGTGAGTCATCTGATATACAGACAACAAATTTGTTGACAAAGAAGGCACAAATGGAACATTTTTTAACTTACTGTGCTCCATATGTACCATTCCTTTCCCTTCAGCAGAGATCTAAGAGTTGTCTCCCATGTGAATAATCGGACCATATTTGAGATATAGAGAAGAAAATGATTCTCTAGAGGAAACCATGTGGTTGGAGGCTCCTGAATCTATGAGAAGGACTTGTGATTTTGAAAATCCAGCCTTTAGTGCATGGCATCTCTCGTGACCATCAGACTCACTTCCAGAATCAATCTCTCTTGCACCTTTTGGGAGGGAAATGTTGTGTTGTTCAAGAAGCTTGGTCATCTGATATATCTTCTTCTACATGCAATATCTCTCTGGGTGGTTTCCTTTCTTGCAATAGGAACACTTGGATTTCTCAAATCCCTTTTGTGTGTCCTTCTTGGAGCTGGAAGCTCCTTCCGATGGAATTGACTTGGAATTATGCTTGGGTTCAGATGGCCTATTATCCTTACCTTTGTGCTTCCCCTTCCCATTCACACTTTTTGGTTCTCCAACCAAAAGAGCTTGATTTTTGGAGGCCATCAAGGCGCCCATCTAGATCAACTTATCTTGTTCTTGGATGAGAGATTCAGTGAAAATATCAAAGGAGGGTATCTTCCAACCAGGGATTGATATTCACCCAGAATGGAAGGTAGAGACAAAGATAGAGAACTCAGGACCAATCTTGCTCAGAATGGATAGCACCAACTGCTCATCCTTCTTCTCAATGCCACACTGCTTGCATTGCATAACCATATATTTGAATTTTGAAAAGAATTGCTGGATGGTCTCGAAACTGTTGGTTTGAAGAGCAATCAACTCATTTTCTAGAATATGGCCTCTTAGCTCATCTTGTTTGCCGAAGAGGATCTCTAAATTCAACCATAACTCTCTTGGAGTATTCAATCCTTCGATGTGGAAGAGTAGATCTCTGGAAATATGAATACACATGAAACCAAATGCTTCATCCAATCTATTCAGATACTTGGTTTTCTCCACAATTGATTGTGGTTCGGGATCCTTCCCCATTGTTACCCTATACAGTGATTTGTTGTGCAATACCATCTGCATATCATCCCTCTAATCAAGGTAATTGAAGGGTGTCAAGATCCTGGGAGAGAGAGAAGTGTTATTGGACAATCCACTCAGGCGGACATGAGCCGGATCTCCCTAGCTCAATGCGAGTCTAGAAAAAATAGAACAGAATATAAAACTCATTTCCTAGATCTAGTTACAGATTGAGTACTTAGATATCATACCTTTCAAATCGTGAATCCTTCTCCTTGTTGTTGCTCCAAGTCTCGTGGTTGTCAGATATCCAACTGCAAGACCTGTCAAGACAATATGGAAATGATACAAGCAGTACAAGATATCTAAACTAACAGTTGAGGAAGAAAGTTCTAAACATCATCAATGAGACAACATTTATGGAAAGAGATTATATTAACTGTATAAAAAGTGGGAATACATAGAAAAGATGAAGCTACAACCAAAGCCTCAACATTGCATCCTCCGTCCAACATGTCCAAGCCAAGTCTCCAAGATGGTACAAGCTTCCCAATCACCAATATGGGTTCTACCAGCATAAGCGTACCATAGACCTTCCCCCCTCCCATGGAGAGATTGGGTGTTTATATAGGGCTAAATAGATAGGGTAGGTTGAGGATTAAGGGGAGATGGTTAAGGGATCTTTCCATAAGGTTAGGAACTGAAATGCCACCTCACCTAGAACCTAGGGATAGGCCTCCACATCACTCATCTTCGAGAATGGGCTGGAAGATACTCTTTTATCCAAATAATTGACATCGTCGTAGGTTAGATTAGGACAACCTGCGACGTCGCATGTTGCACAAGGGCAGACTGCGACGACCTTGAAAAGTAGGTCAGTAAATCCCTACAGTCATGGGAAACTTCAAGGATGTGTTTTTACTCTAACATGGGTTTAGGTAAAATAGCAAAGAGTTTACACAATGGTCAAGATGACAACATTATCACAACGGTCATGATGACAACACTTGGTCATAATAAAGGTACTTGCAACGGTCATGATGACGACACTAGGTCATGACGACGACACTTGCAACACTTGTGACACTTGTGACACTTGCACAAGGGTGACGACATTTTGGTGTAACAAGGAGAGTTCGAATTGTCCATTAAACTGCTGGAGAGAATACAAGGTGAAACTGGTGCTAAGCAAATTGAGTGCATAAACACGGGTGCAGAAACACTGGTGCAGAAAAACACAGGTGCAGAAACACTAATGCAAGTGCAGAAAACTGTTGTTGTACTCAAAAAATTTGAATAACCTACAAAAAACTCTCAATAATGGAGGTAGACTACTACTGAGCACTGCTTTAGGACATTAGGCACTTTTATCCGGATCCTTCACTCTTGGCTATACCTCATTGGATTTCTCCAATGAATTCAATGCATTGGCACCAGGATTTGTTATGGAAATCCAGAGGCTTCTGGTGCACTACAGAAATCAATTGCTCAACCTATTCGCTCAATGGCTTTGATACCATGTGAAATTATATGTCACAACATATCTAAGAGCTGAGTATACCTCATAGAGAAAGAATGAGCAGAAAATTTGAATAAGAGTGAAAATTGCAGTAAAAAGAGCAGAGAAATAATTATGCAGTAGAACTAAGATAGGAGCATAATAATGTCACACTATTTAATAATCAGTATAATCAACAATGATGTTACAATGGAGAGAATTCGAATCACTCAGGATAATTCGAACCTCAGTTGTTCTAGCATAGGGATTATCACCACTGGAGTGCTCTGGAATACTCAAACTCAACTGAACTGAACCTAAACTCATCTAATTGAAGTCACAATCAGTTAACTGACTAAGGAGGGTGCAATAGTGAGTTTGCCATGCATGTCAATCAGAAATGGGCACATGAGGCCACAATCAGTGACATCTGGAGCTCTAACCCCCAAGTCAGCTAGCTCAGGTGGACTACACTGGAACACTCAGTTGGTTCCTATAAAATAGGGAACTGACTGAAGTGATCCTAAAATTATGCATGCAGGGCTCGGAAGGTGGTAGATGGATCCTGGATGGAATTTGGACACCACTAGGGGGTAAATTACATCATCAACAACTAGGAAAAATAAACAATGCTAGGTAGGACAAGGATGGAGTATTAAAATATCCTAACAATGGTGTCCTTTGGAGGACTCTCCTTGTGGAGTGTTCTTGTTCACATGGTTTCATTTATGCTCATGGATGTTTTGTAGTGCATATTGCTTAGAGCTCCCTCCTTGCACATGATTGATTGTATGGAGACCATTTCTTGAGTGTTATTGACCTTTGGCACATGTATGGCATCATAACACTATTAGGTATCATATTTAGTTGAGTGCCTTTCTCATTTCTCTGTCGTGGCACATGTGAAGGTGTTCTTGTGGCTTGTACATGGGGTCATCTTCTTCTGCATGGTGTTGGTTCCCTATTGTGGACGCTTTCTCTTGAGTTGGATGCTCCTATTATTGTTTGATGGTCTCTTTGCTTCATGGATTGATGAGTTGGTATGGTGGTATGGTGTTGGTTGTATTGTGGGCATCATCCATATGGGTGTTCATTGACGTATCTTAAGGTTGTTCCCTACTTTGATGAGATTTTGCACATGGACCTATTTGATTAGTTAAGAGTTTGACCCCTTGAGGTATGGATGATTTCTTCTACACTCCTTTAAGGCCAATTTCACACCCAACTATGCATTATTATTAGAGAATTCACCCATATGGAGTTGGTTACATTTATCTATGCCTTGTGTGATGGAATGCTCAACTTTTGTGGGTTTGATCTATAGGAATGTTTACTTGGGGAGTCTCACTAGTGGCCATTAATCATATTTGACTTGGAGCATTCATTAGAATAATTCTATGCCAATCATAATGGGACCTCCAACTTGGAGGAGGGTTTGAACACATACACATGCCTTATAGTTGGAGGTTTTTGTTGGATGACTCTTATTGCACATATTCATATGCTCATCTTGTTGTGGAACCTCTTAACCTTGAACCATAGAACAGAAGGGAACAGTATTCCAAGAAGAGAGATGGTGTCTAAAGACATCATTATAGAACTTAAGCACGGGGAATTATGATAAGAACATCACAATGCATGTTGAGAATAGAAGAAATATCGAAATCACTCATAACACAACCCATAGGGTTGTCCTTTGATAGCTTCCAAATATAACAAACTCCATGAAAGTGAGGAAGATCTGGTCCACAAAGAGGGGTTTTTGGTCTTATCTGTTTCCACAAATATGCAATGTCCCATATTTTATTCAGCTGTTGTAGTCGAACTAACGATGATTGTTCCAACCATCCAGTCGTTTGTTCAACCGACTATGCAGTCGCTCCGTCGACTTGCCTAATCAGGAATCTAGTCGACTGCTACGCTAGTTTCCTGTCTTATAATGACTGACTGTATCCAAAAGATCTAGAGGTGTGATGAACCATCAATGCCGTAGGTTCCAACACCCCCCATCAGTTGAACACTCTGGAGATTCAGGAGGTGAAATGACTTTGTCTGAAAACCCCCTCATAATTGCAGCTTGCTAAAGCCCAATCATAGCCCAAAGTTTTACAAACTTATCTTCTGGTAATGGATTCGTGAAGATATCAGCATCATGATCATCTATTCTGCAATAAACAAGTGAGACAACATTCACTTGTACCAACTATCTCAAATAATGAACATGAATTTCAACATGCTTCATTTTTCTATGAGCAACAGGATTATCAACAATGTGAATAACACCCTAATTTTCACAGTAAATAATAGTGGAGGCCTAGACAGGAAACCCAAGCTCGTTGAGAAGCTAACAAATCTAAACTACCTCTGAACCTACATTGATAGTTCCATGGTACTCGGATTCAATAGTCGAAAGCAAGACTACCTTATGTTTCTTACACGACTAGACCAAGGGTCCAAAACTTAGTCAAAATACATAGCCAAAAGTAGACTTGCGGTCATCAATTTCGCCACCCTAATCGAAATTAGTGTATCCGACTAGTGGTTATGTACTACAACAATACTTAATACCATACTGATAATTTCCTTTAATGTAGCAAACAATTCTCTTTGCAACCTTCCAGTGGATTTCTCGCGAATCCTGCAAGTATCGGGAAACCACACTAATAGCAAAGGAAAGGTCGACAGGTCTAGTCAACTGTGTGTCAAAAAAATTAGGTTACCGACCAATTGTCGATAAAGAGTGGCGTCGACTTGGGGAGAGTCATAGTATTTTGACAACTTCATGCCCGACTGATAAAGTGTAGCACATGACTTACAGTCGTCCATATTGAACCATTTCAAAACATCCAAGGCATATTTTGGTTGAGAAAGAAAGATACCATCATCCATTTGAAGAACTTGAATGCCAAAGAAGAAATGAAAAATACCAAGGTCGGTCATTTCAAAGGTATCTACAAGTTGTTTTTTCAAACCAAAAATGAGATTGACATTATTATCAGTTATGAATAAATCATCAAAATACAATGCCACAATTAAAGTATCACCATGAACATGTAATACATAAATATTGTGATCGGATTCATAATTTTTGAAGCCAAGATTGACAAATAAACGATCAATCTTCTCATACCAAGCACCAGGTGCATGTTTCAAACCACACAACGGCTTCTTCAGTTGGAAAACAAGACCAGAATCTGTCACAAAACCAATAGGTTGCTCCATATAGATTTCTTGAGTGAGATTGCCATGAAGAAAGGCACTTTTAACATCCATTTGATGAAGCTCCCACCCAAAACAAGCAGCAAGGGAAAGGATTAGTTGAACAGAATTCATATTTGCAACATGGTAAAATGTTTTAGTGTAGTTGGTACCTTCTTGCTGAGAGAATCCCTTAGCGACCAAACAAGCCTTATGATGTTCAACAGCTCCATTGGAGGTAAAATTGGTCTTATAGACCCATTGCAGACACTTCACGACTTTCTTCCCTTGCGATCGAGGTACAAGATCCCATGTCTAATTCTTTTTCAAGGAATCAATTTCAGCAATCATAGCAATTTCCCACTCTAGCACACCCTGACCATAAGCATACGAATCAGGATCATAGGTGTCAATAACACGCGCCATCAAGGAAACACTGCCACGTTATTTCTGATTGCAAGTCTGTCGACCAATACTAGCATCGCCATCATCTAATCCAACAGTGTCAATCGTCTTAACATCCCATCGAGGTAAGAAACTCGAGGATGATTTAGGGTGATTATCCTTAGTCATGTGAGTCAGGGAATTCGGATTGTCGACTTCAACTATCACAATAGACCGACTACTAGTTGATTTAGGATCAAAATTCATTTTTCTAGACCTGACTCCAATTATGGGCACAATCTATCAAGATTCTTTAAGAATGTCAAACAGATCATTGTTCAATGGAACAAAGGAGGAATTCAATAGCTTATTACCTAAATGCGTCTCATCAAATATCACACTTCTACTTAAGATGATCTGTTGTTTGGTAGGATCAAACAGTCTATAGGATTTTGACTCATCGGAGTAGCCCATCATGATGCAAACATGAATTTTTGCATCTGGATTCTTTCTAGATTTATCACTGAGACGTTCCCAAACAATACATCCAAAAGTTCTAATATGTCCAACAAAGGGTTTCTATCTACTCCACTTCTAGACAGGAGTCATGTTAGCGACTGCTCTGGTCAGAATGAGGTTCAGGAGATAATTGGAGTAGTAAACAGCTTCTGCCCAAAACTTCGTCAGAAGATCTTTGGTCTACAGTAGGAACCTGGCCAGTTTTACCAAATTTTGATTCTTTCTCTCTGCAATACCATTCTGCTGAGGTGTGTGAGGCACAGATCTCTGCCAAAAAATACCATTTTTCAATATATATTCTTCAAACTCTCGACTTACATATTCACCACCATTATCTGATCTCAAACATTTAATGGGTCGACCACACTGCTTCTCATCCAATGCTCTAAATTCCTTGAATTTTTCAAAGACTTGAATCTTATTCTTCAAGAAATATACCCATGTAAATATAGAGAAATCATCAATACAGGTCAACATATATTTCATACCTGCCAATGAGGGTTTGTTCATGCAACAGAGATCACTTTGAACAAGCTCTAGTTGATTTTGTGCTCTCCGATATTTCCCCGAATCAAAAGGTACCTGATGATGCTTTCCAAGAATATATCCCCTGCAAACTCCTTCAAGTGGAACAATCTTTGGGAGACCAGTAACTATGTTGTGAGTTACCATCATCTTCAAACTTCAAAAGTTTAGATGTCCAAGTTGTTCATGCCAAATTTGACTTATGCCGTCGATATGAGTGATGATTGCAGTCGGTCCAGTCATCCTGGAAACATTCACGAGAGGATCATAGAACTTATAAAGTCCATCTTTGGGATCCAAATACCCTGAGGCAACAGTTCCCCCCCAAGCCTCAGATCCTTTACGATAAAGCGATCTGACCAAAACTTAACAGTCTTCATCGTCTTTGTCAGTTGATCAACCTACAATAGGTTTGCACTCAAACTAGGTACACAATAGACGTTGGATATGCTACCATGCTAACATTCAACATCACCATTTCCAGGAACAGTGAGAGTGTAATCATCAACAATGTATATATTTTGTTCAAGAGCTCCACTTAAGGATGAGAACAAATAAGCATCCATAGCTTCTTTAGATCCTTCTTCGTCGATGATGAATCTTCAGTCTTGCCCTTAGTAGTTTGTTTGATACATTTTGGTCGGTGATCCTGTCGACCACATTCTTTAAGATTTGGCTCGACCTTGCTTTTCAGCAAGTGAGCTTGGTGTTTGCTACCAAGCTTCTCTTCCTCAGGCAAATTTTGTTATTCCTTGATCAACAAATAACAGAAAGTACCAAAGGTAAAATCCTTACCATATTGCTTGTGTGACATCCAATTGTTGTGAAAGGAGGAACCTAAAACATCATATGGTATCTTCAAATTCATTAGAACCAACTCAATGACTTGTCCATCCTTCTTTGGAAAATCCTTGCCACACTTGCTTGATTTCAATTGTAGCTCCTTGATGCAATCCAAATAGTCCTTGATCCGATCAAAGGAAAGAGCTTCCAGAGAGATCAACGATTTCTCTATTTGCATAACTTATCCTTCATTTATCTTGTTGAACAGAGTCTTTAGCTTATTCCAGATGGCATGAGGACAGTGGATCCCGCTTGTATGAAAGTGATTCTCTCTCGAAATATAGGTCGTGACAACACCCACAGCTTCATCCTTTTTGACATCGATGGTAAACTTGGCATCAACGTCCATTGGGTCAGAAATAGCAGTCTTCGTGAACTGCCACAGTCCTTTGCTTTTCAACAAGGTCTCCATGTCTGTCGCCTAGATTGCATAATTGTGTCCATTAAGAACAACAAGTTCTATTCTATAAGTCATCCTTCTGATCAAATAGACCTTATAAATGTTTAAGAAGAGGTATCAGTCAACAAATCATCATCCCAGAGTCAATCAACCCTTGATTTGACTCAGCACGATTTCTAGACAACAGCGCTAGGTCAAAACCAATAGCTTTGATACCATGTTGGGGAACCTCTTAACCTTGAACCACTGAACATAAAATATATAACATAAGGGAACAGTATTCCAAGAAGAGAGGTGGTGTCTAAAGACACCGTTATAGCACTTAATCACAGGGCATTATGATAAGAACATCACAATGCATTTTGAACATGAAAGACATCTCGAAATCACTCATAACACAACCCATAGGGTTGTCCTTTTATAGCTTCCAGATCTAACAAATTGCCTAAAATTGAGGAAGATATGATCCATAAAGAGGGGTCATTGGTCCTAACTATTTCCACAAAATATGCAATGTCACATAGTTTAGTCGGTTGTTGTAGTCGTATCAATCACAGTTGTTCCAACCATCCAGCCGTTTATTCAACATATTGTACAGTCACTCCACCAACTTGCCTAGTTGGGACTCCAGTCGACTGCTCCACTAGTTTCATGTCGTATAATGATTGATTATCTCTGGAAGACTGTAGGTTCCAACACATCTATTGGAGCATCCACCCTTTTTAAGCTTGTTTTATGGAGGGTATCCACCTTGGGAAGTGTCTATTGCATATTTTGTAGTGTTCCATCATTGGAGGCATTATTGCACACTCATTCATAATTATTTATAGGAGAATTCTCTTGGATGGACACTTCGATCATCTTTTGACTTGTTTCACATGCTTGATCCATGGAGCATCCATCATTTGAGGCATCCCACTCATCATGTGTTAAGCCCTAAATATGGGCACATTTCCCCCTATATTGTGGGTCATTACATTAGTTTTGATGTTGGATTTGGTCCATTAGTTGTAATTGTCATTAGTGTGGTTATATTAGTTACGTCGGCTTGGGTCAGTTGGTTGGGATTGTACCCCTTAGTCTCCTATATATAGGAAGGAGACATTTTCATTTGGAGTATCTTGTCTTGTCTTCTCTTGTGTACTTAGTACATTGTATAAGGAGGTTTCCCCATCGAAGAGGCTTGTTATTCATATATTTTATTCATTAAATTCATTGATTACTCTTTCTAATCTTTTTTTTCTCTGTTCATGCTCTTTTTTGGAAATTTGTTGCATAACATTTGGTATCAGAGCTCTTTCCTTGGGACTGGGTGCTTCAAAATGAGTCATCTTGGAATATTCGCTATAAAACAATTTCTACAAGGTTTAAGATAGCAAGGATTGGAACCCACCTAAGAAACAGGCCTAAATATATGTGGTATAAATTTCATATCCTAAACCCTCATAGATTCATATTTATTTGCATTTGAAGTTAGGGTTTTTGACTGGTCCAAAAAATAGTCTCAAACAAGTGTGTTGGGTAAAACTGTTATATCCGGGGCATGCAAGATCCAAATTGAGTGAGACATGTTGCATCATAAATAAGAAAGACCAAGGTATCAGTGGTAACATTTTTAGACTCAAATATGAAATATTGGACATGTGTAAGTCCATACAAGTTCACTCTTTTGAAAAGACCGAAAAATAACGAGCATTGGGAGATTTGCCATATCTTTCTATTGGAATATTAAAATTAGGTCAGACCTACAAAATTGCAGAGAGGAGATATTAGGCTACTTCAGTAAGGATTTTAAGACTTAGGGGATCCAAAATTGCAGATATATCTTTGTTTGAAGGTCTGCTAGAAACGCAGTCTTCAAATCAGGGTTGATAAAGGTATCCCATTTTGAATTGAAATCATTTTTAGTATAAGGATCTATTGGAGGTGAACTCTAGGTTGTGATATCTATTTATATTGTTCAAAATTCCCCCCAAGGGTAGTGTAAAAAATAATACTCCACTCAAACCCCTCGAGGACTCATCCCATAATTACGATGAAATGGAAGACCTATCTTTTCGAATGTCCAAGCTGGAGGAAAATATGAAATGGTATGTGAAAACAGTCAATTTACTTAATCCCTACAGATGATAATTTGTTGCAGAGTACTCAGGAGGACAAGGATAATAAGCCTTCCCATAATGGAAATTATCATGGATGGTCACCAAGAGGTACCCAACTTCCCAAGATTGACATGAGAAAGTTTGATGGAAATGATCCAATAACATGGATATTCCAGATGGAGCAATTTTTTGATCTGCACCAAGTGCCAAATTTGCAAAAGGTAACTATTGCATCATTATATTTAGAGATTGATCAGCTTGTATGGTACCAATGGCTTTGTGATCGGAAAAAGGACTCTATTATATCTTGGTCTATATTCACAGAAGAATTGATTGCACAGTATGGGGATATTAATAGCAACACCTTATTTAGCCAGTTAATAAATCTTAATCAAAATGGTCCAGTTACAGAGCACATCAAGCAATTCCAGAAGCTAAGTCTACGAGTGAAGAACATTTCAGAAGATAATTTGTTGGATCTCTTTATTGGAACCTTGAAGGATAACATTCAACGTGACGTGCGTCTCTTTGAACCACCATCCTTAGAGAACGCTTTCATGATGGCAAGGAAGGTTGAAAATAAAAATATGACTATGGCTACTAGAAAGACCACCTCCAACACATATAGAGAGAATAATGCTCCTTCTTCTAACCCACCTCAAAGGTTGACACCTCAGCAACTAGATGAAAGAAGAGCAAAAGGCCTATGCTTTAACTGAGATAGCAAGTATAGTAAGGGACGGAAGTGTGGTGAGAAGAAATTATTTTACATAGATTGTGAAAAGGAAGAACCAAAAGAACAAGAACCATCTCCAGAGAAAGAAATTGAAGATACTACTTCAAAAGAGATTAATCCCACCATATCATGTCATGCATTGGATGGAATTATCACTCCTCAAAATCTCAAGATCGAAGGATTTATCAAAGAGAAAAAGGTAACAGTGCTTATTGATTCTGGTAGTACTCATAATTTCATTCACTATAAATTAACAAAAGTTCTCAATTGCTTTGTATATCCAACACCAGAGTTTCAAGTAATGATTGCAGATGGAGGAACTATCAATTGCTCAGGGAAATGCCATAATATAAATCTTACTATGGGAGAATATGTATTGAATAGTCCAATGATTGTTATTCCAATGGGTGGTGTTGATGTTGTCTTAGGAGTTCAATGGTTACAATCCAAGGGAACTTTGGCTTTTAATTTTCAGAAGATTTTCATGAAATATTTATGGGAAGGAAAGGAATATGAGTTAAAAGGTATCACATGGAAACCAAGCAAGGTGATAAGCTCTAATGGTATGACAAAATTGATGAAAAGGGGACATCGAGGTGTAATTGCACAATTATGCTCCTTAGATGTTCAAACATCTAAGCCTCCTATTTCCCCAGATCTCCAAAGGGTCATTAATAAGCATTCCAAGGCCTTTGAAGATATTTCGAAAGGTATTCCACCTATTCGAGATTTTGATCATGTTACTCAGTTAATTCCAGGAAGTGTTCCTCTTAACATCAGACCTTACAGATACCCATATGTCCAAAGGAGTGAAATTGAGTGTATGGTTGAAGAAATGTTAGAGGCTAGCATAATTAGGCCTATCCAGAGTTCTTACTCTGCACCAGTGGTAATGGTACACAATCTGGATAGATCATGGTGTATGTGTCCAGATTATAGAGAGATCAACAAGATCACCATTAAAGATAAGTTTTCAATTCTTGTCATTGATGAACTGTTAGATGAATTACATGGAGCAATTTTCTTCACGAAGTTGGATCTTTGTTCTAGGTATCATCATATTAGAATGAATGATGAAGACATCCCAAAAATGGCATTCAAAACTCATGAAGGGCATTATGAATTTCAGGTCATGCCATTTGATCTCACGAATGTTCCCTCCACATTTCAAGGTTTGATGAATTCCATTCTCAAGCATTTTCTTAGCAAATGTTTGCTAGTATTCTTTGATGATATACTAATCTATATCAAGTCTTGGGAAGAACATCTTCAACATGTTGACAAGGTACTACTACGACTAAATAAGCAACAACTATATGCAAAACCTTACAAATGTTTCTTTGGGGTGAAGGAGGTAGAGTACTTGGGTCATATTGTATCTCATGAAGGTGTCAAGGTAGACCCTAACAAAATTAAAGCCATGATAGATTGTCAGATTCCCAAAACCCTGAAGAATCTTCGAGGATTCTTAGGTCTGACAGGGTACTACCGCAAGTTTGTTCGAAACTATGGAAGAATAGCAACGCCTCTAACAACATTATTGAATAAAGATGCATTTTCTTGGACTCCAAAGGCAACTGAAGCTTTTGAACAACTTAAACAGGCAATGTGAAAAGCTCATGTTTTGGCCACACTGGACTTCACAAGAACCTTTATTGTGGAATGTGATGCTTCAGGAAATAGCATTGGTGTTGTTCTAATGCAAGAAGGACACCCACTTGCTTTCACAAGTCATCCAATCAAGGGAAAGAACTTACAGAAGCCCATTTATGAGAAGGAGATGTTGGCAATACTACACGATCTTAAGAAATGGTGTCATTACCTAATAGGAAGGCACTTCAAGGTCAAAACATATCATGATAGTATTAAAGACTTCTTGGAACAAAGACTATCTTCGGAAGAGCAGCAAAAATGGGTAACCAAGATGTTGGGATATGACTTTGCAATCATCTATCTAAAAGGGAAACAAAATGTGGTGGCAGATGCACTCTCTAGAAAAGATGAAGATGTCGGGGCATTAATTTGTGCCATTTCCATTCTAAAACCAGATTGGGTAGTAGCAGCAAGGGCAGAATGGAAAAATGACCTATCTGTGTGGACACTCATTCAAAAGCTATAGAACGATCCTAGTGTATCAGATACTTTTGTGTGGAAAAATGATTCACTATGGTATAATGATCGCTTATATTTATGCAAAAACTCCCAACTCAAGCAAAAGGTCCTCTCAGAATTACACACCTCTCCTATAGGTGGGCACTCTGGATTCCTGAAAACTTACCACAGGTTCAAGAATTAATATTTTTTGGAAGGTCTTAAATCTGATGTTCAAATTTTCATGGTTGAATGTTTGGTTTTCCAACAAAATAAGGGTGAAACAGTTAAAACCCCGGGACTTTTACAACCATTAAACATACCTTGCCAGTGTTGGGAGGAAGTCTCCATGGATTTTATCACAGGTCTACCCAAGTCTGAAGGAAAGAATGTTGTTATGGTGGTTGTTGATAGACTCACGAAGTATGCACATTTTTGTGCACTCTCTCACCCTTTTAATGCAAGTACAGTCGTTGCATCCTTTATGGAAACTATTCAGAAGTTACATGGAAACCCGAAGATTATTGTAAATGATAGAGATCTAATTTTCACTGGAAAATTTTGGACTGGATTATTTTCTTGTTTGGATACCCAATTGGCTCACAGTTTATCTTATCACCCTCAATCTGATGGAAAAATTGAGATATTGAACAAGTGTTTGGAAGGCTATCTTCGTTGCTTTGCATTTGATAAACAAACACAGTGGGTGAG
This sequence comes from Larix kaempferi, assembly GCA_027924585.1. NCBI lineage: Eukaryota > Viridiplantae > Streptophyta > Pinopsida > Pinales > Pinaceae > Larix > Larix kaempferi. Next base: position 5,715,322 of record BSBM01000202.1, on the reverse strand, counting down.
ATGGTTGTCTTTGGCAGAATAGTGGTACAATATTTCCTTCCATACATCATCAAAAATGTCTCCCTTTATGGCACTTTATGGATACCATCCTCCATCTATCACATCTCCCTTAAAAGGAAAATCTAAAGTTCAAGCCGCGGAAGATCACATAGAGCACCAACAAGAAGTTCTCCAGATACTTAAGAACAACTTGACTATGTTAAAAAACAAGATGAAACAACAAGTTGATCAACATCGTAGTGAAAATAGTTTCGAAGAAGGGGATTGGGCATTTCTGAGGCTACAACCTTACAAGCATATGTCTCTCAATAAACTAGATAAGGACAATAAATTAGCACCCAAGTATTATGGTCCTTATAAAGTGTTGTAGAAGATTGGTAGTATGGCTTACAAATTGGAGCTCCCTTCATCTTCAAGAGTACATCCAATTTTCCATGTTTCTTGCTTGAAGAAGGTAATAGGAAACAATATCTCAATTCAAACAATCTTGCCAGAGCTTGTTGAAAAAGGAAAAGTCATATTGGAACCTGAACAAATCATTGAAACAAGGACCAAACAGCTACGAAATCGGGCTATTACTGACTACCTCATAAAGTGGAAGAACTTACCAGTTGAAGATTCGACATGGGAAGATGAGTCCTTCATAGAGAGGCATCCGCAACTAATCAAGCGTTGAGGACAACACTTGTATGAAGGGGAGGGGCATGTTAAGCCCTAAATATGGGCACATTTCCCCCTATATTGTGGGTCATTACATTAGTTTTGATGTTGGCTTTGGTCCATTAGTTGTAATTGTCATTAGTATGGTTATATTAGTTACGTCGGCTTGGGTCAGTTAGTTGGGATTGTACCCCTTAGTCCCCTATATATATGAAGGAGACCTTTTCATTTGGAGTATCTTGTCTTGTGTATAAGGAGGTTGCCCCCTCGAAGAGGCTTGTTATTCAGCTATTTTCTTCATTAAAGTCATGGAGTACTCTTTCTGATCTTTTTCTGCTCTTTTCATGCTCCTTTTGGAAATTTGTTGCATAACATCATGTATGCCATTCGAGAGAGTGTCCACCTTTAGAGGATCTTGGCACACTTATTAAGATTTTTCCTAGAGAATGTTCCCCATTGGAGGGTCTTTTCCATGCATGGCATGCCTTTGTTGGAGGATCGTTTAGATTTTTGGAAGATTTGTTGATGAGGCCATCCACTTGAGGTATTTTCAGTGCATTTCTTGGAGGGAAATTTGGCACTGGAGGGAAATTTGGCATTGGAGTGAATTTAGGGATGGTCAAACCCTAAATCCAAGATGTAGTCACCTTCATTCATTGTTATTGGACCCTATCTCTTGGAGCACTACCTTGGAGAAGACTTTGGAGGCTAGGTTTTGACTTCTACTTGTCATCATTCAACCTCATTTCATGGATGCATCCCCTTCTTGGGCCTTCCCTCTCTTGGATATTATACTTGTGGATTTTCCACACCATGTTTCATGGATTTTTTGGGGGTTTGTTGGAGTATTTTGATTCATTTACTCCATCTTACGTTAGATCTAGGGTTTTATTATTATTTCATTGTAGAAGAAAGATGAGTTGAAAGTTCATGCGGCTTTGCTCTCTCTCCCACTTGTCATGGTTGGGTTGTGAGAGTTCTCTCTCTTTTGGAGCTTAATGGACATATATTTTCATGGTGCAATTTGAAGGGTTTCTTCTCCATTCAAAGTGTAGCTTCTTGCTCCTATTTCTAAATGTTGCTATAGTATGTAGAAATTCCTAGACACGTCTTATTAGGGCCAATTGAAAGGGTATACTTGCCTCATTGATAAGGATTTAAGTGTGAATTATTTCCTCATCTTCCTTTTATCTTATACATGAATGTATTAACTTGTTTATTTCATCTTTCTCGAGTTGTTTATCTTTAATGCTTTCATTATATAAGATACACCCTAATTAACAAGGTTTTGATTAGGTACCTTCTTGGGCCCTCCTAACTAATTGTTACAAAGTCAATTTTTAGCATGTTAGGTTCCATTAAGGCATGTAAAAGAGGAATCTTTCAAATATATATTTAATAATGTTTTAATAATTGATATGATGAATTTACATTGAAAGTTTACAATATATATATATATATATATATATATATATATATATGCCAAGCCTAAGTAAGGGTTGCATCTCTTCCAAGGATAATTTTAGGGGCGAAATTTAGCCCATGGGCTATTTTTCCATGTTTTTTTCCAAAAACATATTCGCCAATTTGCATTTTTTGAAGCCCCGTTTCGCCCAATTTTGATGGGGTAAACTTTTTTCGCTCTAAAAATCGCCAAATTATTATATAAACTATATAAAATCCTTAGAAACTGAAATAATTTTAGAAAAAATTCGCCAAATATTTTATAGTTGACATTTTAAGAATTGGTAAGATTCGCCAACGTTTATACACTTTTAAATAAGTATGGGTCCTTAAAATTATCCCTGATCTCTTCATATGAAACAAGATGACCCATTTACCTAACAATAAATTACTAAACTAATATCTAGTTTAGACTCATTACAAGCCATCCCTCCCTGAAATACTTCATCCACAAAGTATTGGTAAAGACAAGTGTCTCAATCGAAAATCTTTATTCTCCCAATTAGCTTCATCTTCTGGGAAATTTTTCCACTTGACAAGGTACTCATTGAGTGATCTAGAACGAAGTGTTCTTGTTTTAACTTCTAAAATGCATTCAGGCTCTAGCACCCATTTCCCTTCGTCATCTAACAAGAGTAACTATGTTTGGATGTGAGTTGTTGGACCCAATTTTTTCTTTAAGCATGAAACATGGAAAACATCATGTAATTTTCCTTTGTTTGGTATATCAAGTGCAAGCCTCGGATCATCATGATTAAACAAAGACCCAAGACCACGGTCCTTTTTCTTTAGTGTCATAAATTGAGGATCCTTATGTAAAGGTACTCCTGTTTGCACACTATAATTCGGTATTTGACTATAAATATACTGATCAGTACAATTCAATTGTTCTGGAGCACACTGTCAAGCGAGTTCCTCAGGTGGTGGTGGAGGGTATTCCTGCCATTCATAGTAATCTTCTAGTAATGTTGGTCCTTGAATAGTATCATAATCACTTTGTTGTTGCCAATCCTGACCCGTTGTGTCAAGAGGTGGTGTTGGACCATACACAGGATCATTGAAGAATTTTTCCTTTCCCAGTCCTTGGGGAATTCTTCCATATCTTCTAAGAGAGGACTATGGCTTTCATTTCTTTCACGAACAACATAATCATTGTCGACACCTTCAAATATGAAATCTTCCTTCTATACTCTTGACTTCCCATCAACAATATCTTCATTCTCTGGTTTTGTGTCAATCTCACTCCTCACTTTGTGCAACGACGCATAATCTAAACCTTTCACCACATGTGTATGTTCAACATCACCTCTAAGATATTTGTTCTCAATATATATCCTATGTATATCAGCTATCCTTGGATCAACAATACCAGGTAGTGCAATAGCATGAAAGAGAACCCATATATGTGGGCTTATAATTTGGATTTTGATCTTTTCACCTTTCCTTGGCACGATCTCAGTACTTTGGAAAATCTGGCTCTTCTTGTTTTTCTTCCTCTTTAGGTTTTGGTTTGTTTCTTTGATTGGTTGCTCTTTTTCCTTCTCCATCCTCAAAGATGCTCTTATCCTTCCTTGTATCTCATGGCGTGATCCTTTAGTGAGGGGGAATATAAGGAGTTAGCCAATGTGGCTTTTGTTTTTCTTTTGACTTGGGTGTAGTAGCAATTTTGAATTGCCCTATCCAATAATGAGGGTTCATTGTTTGATCAATGGATTTTTCCTTCAAACTAGGATCATTTTCATCTTGTGACTTCAAAAGGTCTACCATGGTTTGATCCTCGTCATTTTCTTTCTTTGCTCTCATTTTGTTTAGATGCTCTGCCATGTATTCATTTTATCCTCATGATCACTTAATTTTACTGTGATGTCTTTACCATCCTCCTTGACTTCATCTTTATCAATCATTTCTTCATGGTTTGGTTCTTGGCCAGTTTCTTGATTATCTTCTTTTTCGTTTTCTTTTTCACCGTCTTGATTGATATCATCATCATTATCTGTTGTATATATATGTGTGTTTGGGTTATCATCATTCTCATCAATTTCTTCGAAAATTTCTTCTTCAAAATACATAAATTCTCCTTCTTTTAGTTTTTCTTCATGGTTTTTTACAATTTCTTTTATTTCTTTAAAAAAGCTTATCATCGAAATGCATAAATTCTTTTTCTTTTATTTTTAGTTTTTCTTCATGGTTCATTAACATTTCTTTTATTTCTACTATCTCTTCAAGCAACTTATTAATTTTTTAACACATCATAATTCTAACTATAAAGAGCTTCAAAATTATTGGAATTTATCAAAGAATATCTATTAAAAATAATAATTATAATATGTGTGTATGTGATTTAATAGTATTAAAGGTTTATACAATATTATTATTAAAAAGAGTATTAATAATAATAATAATATATAAGCAAATGCAACACGGTGAAGAGGAATTAGGGCATCGTGATGAAGAGGAATGGTAAACCTGCTAATGGGAGCAGGAATGAGGTAAGGTGTAATGTGATGAGAGTGGGACGAGTGGAGCACGAGAGTGAGGGAGAGGAGAGCAGCGTGCGAATGGTGGATAGGCACGTCAACGTAGAGCTCTGGTGTATGGGGAACACTAAAGATGGAAGTAGATGGGAAGTGAGGCGTGGGAAGAAGGGAGTGTTGGGATGACAAAAGCATTGGAGTGGATGGAGGATGGTGGGAGGCGCTCGAGAATGGGTGTAGATGAAGTGTGGCGCTGGAGTGATGCAAGTTTTAATAGTATTAAAGGTTTATACAATATTATTATTAAAAAGAGTATTAATAATAATAATAATATATAAGCAAATGCAACACGGTGAAGAGGAATTAGGGCATCGTGATGAAGAGGAATGGTAAACCTGCTAATGGGAGCAGGAATGAGGTAAGGTGTAATGTGATGAGAGTGGGACGAGTGGAGCACGAGAGTGAGGGAGAGGAGAGCAGCGTGCGAATGGTGGATAGGCACGTCAACGTAGAGCTCTGGTGTATGGGGAACACTAAAGATGGAAGTAGATGGGAAGTGAGGCGTGGGAAGAAGGGAGTGTTGGGATGACAAAAGCATTGGAGTGGATGGAGGATGGTGGGAGGCGCTCGAGAATGGGTGTAGATGAAGTGTGGCGCTGGAGTGATGCAATGTATGGGGAATTGGAGCGTGAGGCATAGGCTGGAGTGGCGAAGGAGTTATGTAACGAAAGATTGCAGAGAATGGGAGGAGTGTTGTAGGTATAGAAGATGGTGAGTGAGCAGCGTGGAACGTGTAGTTGGGACAGACGAGCAGAAGGTGGTGGAAGTGAAAGAGGTGCGGAGATGGGTGCGAGGAGGATTGGGGGAGGCACTGGATATGGGCGTGATTTGCAACAATGGGAAGGGCGTGGAGGATTGGAGGTGAATGGAGATGTGCAAAGGCGCAAGTGTGGAGGATTTCGTGGAGTAGTGATGGGATGAGAGATGGATGGACTGGAGCGTGGGTGATGAGGGGTAGGTCGAGGGGATTGGAGTGAAGCAGTAGCGCAGGAGGGAAGAGTGTGTTTGGGGAGTGAATGCAATAGGACAGGAGGGAAGGGCGTGTGAATCCAGTAGGTCAAGGAGATTTGGAGAAGAAAAGAGTGCACGAGGGAGCGACGTGAGGAGGACGAGGTAGAGTGTGAGAGATGAGAGGTAGAGTGTGGGAGACGAGGTAGAACGAATGAAGAGAATGATTGGGGCAACGGAGGAAAAGTGAATCGGTGTAGTGATATGCGTTGAGGAGAGTAGGACATGAGAAGACGTGGGTGTAGTGAGCGTGGAAGCAGGCAAGTGGAGTTGAGAAAGATGGTTGTGTGGATCAGGGAATGGAACGAATAAGAGATGAGAGGTGGGAGAATAGGAACAATTGCACGCGTAACCAAAAGCTCCGATACCATTTGAAAAGGGAATCTTTTAGATATATATTTAATAATGTTCTAATAATTGATATGATATTTATATTGAAAGTTTACAATATATGTGTGTGTGTGCGCACGCACCAAGCCTACATAAGAGTTGCATCTCTTCATATGAAATGAGATGACCAATTTACCTGATAATTAATTAATAAACTAATATCTAGTTTAAACTCATTACAGCATGTGTATGCAGCCCTAATTTCCCTAACCATCCATGAACTTGCCTGGACTAGAATCCTTCGACTCCATTTGCCCTTGTGCATTGGCACTAGTCTTGTGGTCCTTCCAACCCCATTTTATTTCCTTATATTACAAAAAGACAAACCGTTTTGCTAAGCTATCTCTTCACATCACCTTGTCCTTCATTATCATAGCCTAGAAATCCTATCTAAGTGAAGCGCCCCTTGAGTTGGACAAGAGCCAACCTAAAGTGCGGAGAGAGAGTTATTGAGGTGGCAATGGGTAACCCCTCTAAATTGCAGTTGGGCTAGCATTGTTCTTTTGGGCTTTAATCACACGTATTAGTTTGAGCTGTAACACATAGATTTATAAGTTTATTCACATTACCTTGGGAAGTTTATTCACATTACCTTGGACATTTGGGCTTCCAACCACTTCGACTACTACTGGTAACAATTCAATATCCTCATTTCTTGGCATGACTTTACTGCGATGTTAACACCCATTCAACTTCTCGTGCCTAACTCTTCATATCATTTGCATGCACAATAATCTGCCCTCCCATGCTCTCACTATCTTGTGTTTGATGTTGCCTCTATGCACCACCATATCCCTTACGCTTCCAAACTTGTTTCTCGTCCTACAAACACTTCACATCTTATCCTCTGGATTGTTGCATATGGACACACAACTAGATGTTCTTGCATCAAAGTTCCACATACTAATTATGAACAAAAGATTTATCATAAGCTCCAGCATTAGATTTCACCTATAGTGTTGAACCATCTAGAGACTTGCCTAGGAAGGCTTGGGCAGAATTATCAGAGAGTAACGTCAACCTATGAAGTCAGTCATCCAATCTCAATTCAGTCGTAAAACAGTCTTTTACAATGTACATCCCAAGCAAACAGAGAAATTATCCTTCAAAAGCATTAGTGTAATTTTGATATGCAACCTTACGAGTAGTTTACGGTTCAGCCTAGTCTTCAACATTTTAACTCTGATTCAATATCTAACTTTACCTCCTCCTGGATAACAACAAAGCCGACATGCGTACTGGTCTTGCTCTCGTACGGTTCACATTATTTTCTATAGAAAAGGACTCTCTTTTGTCTATAAAATGGGGCAGACCTCTCTGTACTCCTGACTTCTTTATATTAATGCAATTCAAAAGATGGATCATTTGAATGTTCTAAATAACAATGACACTGGCTTAGGTATAAGCAATATTGTGGGCTGTAACACTCTTTCATAATATATGCATAATATTTAGTGCATCTCTTACAAAATTTGACTTCTAACAGTGGATACTGCAATATATGACAAATTCTAAATATAATTAAATCTGCAATACAACACCTAAGAATAGAAAGCTGAAAATTCAATTTTCCCTTTCTGATGACAGAAGATAAAGTATGCTGTTAAATAACCAACCAATGTAAACTACACAGTTACCAAATTTGTAAATGGAAATCGACTGAATTTAGAATTTTAGATGCTCACAAGTATCTATGATGCAAGGGGAATTTATCATCTCTCTGGAGTCTGGACTCCTCGAGGTAAAAACTAATCTAAAATAATAATCAACACATCAAACTAGCTTATATTACAGAGACAGCTGTATACATTTTGAATTATAATATGATATACATCATCAGTTTCAAGAATCTCAGTAACATGGAGCATATTTTCTTCCAATGTCTCAATAATAAAATTTATATTTGTTATAATAATATCCAGCTGTACGTTCAAATCCAGCCTACTAATAACCTTTGAAATTGGTTGCTTAGTCTCAAATGCATCCGTCATTGACCTGTTAGTCAGTTGCTTCAGCTTCAATATCTAAAACAAATTCAAATTTGTTGTCTGCCTGATACATTAGTCTGTCAATGTCTGCTGACTCTAATTTGCCTTTCTCCCTTATATTTCTAATTCACGTATATATTTGTCATAATCATATCCATCTATACGTTCAAATCCAGCCTCATTCATTCGATCACTAATAACCTTTGCCATCGGTTGCACACTCACAAATGCATCTGGATCATTGATCTGGTATTCCGTTGCTTCAGCTGCAATATCTAACACAAATTCATATTTGTTGTCTGCCTGATTCATTAGTCTGTCAAGGTCTACTGACATTTGTTTGTCACCTCCCCTCATCCTTATTACCTGCTCTTCTAAGAAAGGTGTTCGCTCTCTCCTCTCCAATTTTCTGTCCTTTTTCTGCCATAGTCCAATATCAAAAAATAAATTTAGAGAACAAAAGCAGTGGAATTATTTTCTTCAAAAGCAAAAGAATCATAATGAGCTGTAAAGCAGGATACATGGCAGGCGTGCAAATCCCCCCTAGAGGATGACTCAATGATATACAACGCTTGAAACTTATAGAAGTAACAATGCTTAGCAAAGAAAATATAGCTAAGACCTCAAAACCCAATTTGCATTTACACTCATACTCAAATATGGGTTGAGCCTGAACTTCTAAAATGTCCTGGATTTTGTTCTTCTTTGTAATAAAGTAATGTCAGAATACCAAAAAAAATAAAAAAGTTTAAATTTGGTTAAATGTACAATAGTCTTTCAGAAGCACAATTGGTCCTATGGCTCCATTTACGTCACCTGTGGGCCCAGCTCAGGATGCCTATTAAACATTCACCAACAAACTTGAAATGAATAAATTTAGTATTTACACCACCAATTGATAAGGATTCAGGAATAAAAGGCTGCACAATAACAAAAATGTTGTTTATTGATAGTTGCACATACACCTAATGTCTTAAACAAGGATTTCAACATCCAATCTGAATACTAGAATTTAGGGTTTGTGATAGATGCACTCACAAGGATGTAAACCAGGAATAAGCTCCAAACAATTGCACCAACACTCTAGCATTATTAACAGTATCCTAAATAGTAAACTATCATGAAGGTGTCATCTTTGATACTTGGTACTTAAGTTCAAGTTTAATGATGATATTTGAAGTTTGAACAGGTGCATTGTCTAACCTTCAAAAGATTCAGACTACCATGTTCACTTGATTCTGTCTGAAATCAAATGTCCCTAAACTATTTAATCATCTGGCAGGTATTGATGACTGACCATTTCATTTACTCAAGAAGATGACAACAATGTCATTAACATTGCAAATTCATACAATATACAACACTAGTACCTTTTTTTATGGATTATGCAGAGCATCATACATACTACCTATAATACACTTAAGTTCTTAGGACTTCAATCTATTGCTAGTGAACATTACAAAACAAACAGGATAATGTGTAATCCAGGGAACATCAGTTGGATGTTAATTAATGGCATTTCCTGCATTATACCTGATGTCTTTTCGAGGATATATATATATTGTGATCCAAATACTTTTCTAACTCAGGTCTACAAAAGACAATCAACATCTTCTCACAACTCTCCAGATCTTATCCTTAAAATAACCATTAGAAGTCTGAATAAAGATATCTACCAGACTCAACCAGCATCTTTATATTCTAAACAAAAAGTTTAAATCATCAAAACACAATGACATTGTGGAATGAAGAGACTTCAAAGTGAAATGTTCAATTTACAGGCTTCAACCTTTAAACATATTGTGATTTGTTGAATATAATGCAATGCTTGGCATTTTAACTAAAATCAAAAACAAACCTTGTAAATTCACCCAGTATAAGAAATTTTGCACTGAAAGCTTATGGAACCGATATCCTCCAAATCTCTATACTCACTTTAGGGATATTATCCTAGCTTAACCACCTCGCCAACTAACTTGCTAAGTTCTGAATCAGTCAGTGAGCTTTTCATTTAAGGTCCGCCCAAACCTGATTCTGTTTATATAATATAGGCTTTCTAATGGCGTCAAAACTCTGCAGAAGTTTTGAGTATCAACCAAGACTGCCTCCAAAAACAACTACTATGCACCATGTTGATCTTTTCTTCAGATAGAATATCTAGCTCCAGATTATTCTGGTTCCTTGTTGATATCATTCCTAGCTACATCCAAGATCACTGCCTCAACCCCTGGTCCCATTCTTTGGTATTTTAAATTTGTAATCCCCTTCGATCTGCACTTCCTCCCCAAGCTATAACATGAATCACCTATTGGGTAAATGGACACCACAACCCTCATCTCTTGGTCAGAAAACGGATAGAGTGATAGGGATTTAATAACTTATTCATAGCACCTCATTGCATAAAAGTATCAGGAAGATCATCAACCATCATATCATGTGGTAGAGTAAGAGTGACCTTGATTGTATAAACTTACAATTTCTAGATTATCAGTTTTACTTCTAATCTCTATAATTTCATTGAGGATTGGCACTTTTTAACCATTTTCTGGTTTTCCCCTCACACTTATGTCATCTGGAAAATAGGAAATTATCCATTTAATCCAATATTTTGGAGCATTCTTGAAAACAAAATTATTCATTTCAGGTGCTGTCTTTGTCTGCAATATAAAGCAATATTCAAACAGTAGATTTGAACAGTAGAGTGTTGTTACAAGTTATCAGGAACCTACTTGATAAATCAGCTAAGAAGAGGAACGACGAGAGCTTCTATCAGTGTGCCTAAATGTGTAAGTCTAGAGCTAAGAAGAGGAACGACAAGAGCTTCTATCAGTGTGCCTAAATGTGTAAGTCTAGAAGATGCAAATTTTTTTCCTATATGGAAAGGTTGTGAATTTGTCTTAGAGATAAGTTTTTAAATGTTATTGCTTCTAGAAATTAAACTGCTGGTTAATACCACTTGCAATGACCAACTTGGGTCACTAGTTTGCTTAGTAGAGGTATCACAGAGGAATCTGGATAATATAGGGATCCAAGATCACTATCTCAACTTCTGGTCCCATTATAGTCTCTTTATTATTTTTATTCTCCTTTTAACTATACTTCTCATAACACCAAATTGCATGACAATGTCAAAAAGATCATCAACGATCATATTCCTGTGATGGAGGTAAGAGTGACCTAGATTTGACCTAGATGACTTATTATTTCTAGATTATTATCAGTTTTACTTTTAATATCTATAATGTTATTGAGGATCAGTACTTCTCTTTGGAAATTTTCTATTAGTGTGCCTCGATGTGTAAGTCAAGAAGACTCAATCTTTTTTACAAGATGGTAGGGTTTTGTTAAACCCCATTTTGTATGGATGTCCACATGTGATTCTGATCACACTCTTCAGGGAGTGACTTTGTTCAAATGATGATGCTATTTGAGGAAAATATGAACTGTTCTGAGCATAACCAGCCCTAAAACTCAGTTCTACTCAATCCTATTGGGTGAAACCAGCAAGGAGAGTCCTCAAAACTCAAATTTGGATGCCTCTCTCCATGTAAAAACTTAAAAGATGTGCGAAGCAATTCTTGGCAGTGTTTAGGGAGTAAACAGCCCTAAAACTCGGGACTGTTTCTTAAAAATGTAGGTCTGGGCCTCAAACAGCCTTCAAGCAGCAGAGAACTCATGAAGCAGCAGTCAAATTCAGCCTTAGAGCAGATCTGGGCATTTTCAGAGCAGTTCTGGGTTGTTTTTGCATCAAATATGGGCACTGTAACAGCCCTAAACAGTGGTCCTAATCAGTAGTTGCAGCCCTAAGACAGCGATCTGAGTACAAGTGGGATATGATTATGCATCATAATAACAGCTAAGTGCATTATCATAAATTCTGGGCACAATTTCTGGGGAGAAGCAGTATGTGTTTTGAGTTCTGTGTAGTGCCTAGTACCTCTGGACATGATTTAGGTATATCTGGGCATGTTTTGGCCCTATTGTGCCCTCCAATCAGCATTCTGGCCCCTGGGGATAATCTCATACCTGTAGCAGCCTTAAAGCAATCCTATACCAGTAGAAAAAGGGCAGAATTGAGGGGATTGTTGGACCTGTTTCAGAGGATCTTTGTAACAGCCTTGAAATAGCAGCCTTTAACAGTACACCAGCAGAAAAAGACAGTTTTGATGGCAGTTTCAGAAATTCGTTCCTGTAGCAACAAGAGGATTAAGATTGCAGACATGTGGCAGCCATTACCCTATCATTATCACACAGATTTGCGCTTGAAAGGGGTTCTGTAGAGCTGTAATAAGTGCGCCCATCTGTGGAAGCAGACCGCACCTCCTAGATGCCCTATTCAAGCCCTAAGAAAGGGCCCTAATCAGATCGCAGCTTTTATGGAGGTCAAAGAAGCCAGCGCCAGCTTTTGGAAGGAGTGTATTTCATATCTTATGCCTACTTATAGTGCTCAGCAATGAAGAGTATTCATTCTTGGCGACACTTCATGAAGCAACCCTCTTTGGGGATCATTTTAGTTGCCCTTTGAACATATTCTCCTTGGGAGGTTGCCATTGGAAGATAGTTGCTTGTTTAGTTGGCGGAGCAACCTTGTTGCACAAGTGTTGTGTCTTCCCTGTGGACATGAGGTAAAGCTTTGTGGGCATCCCTTGAGAAGGGTCACCCTGTGGACACATGTGAAGGAAGGTTTCGTTGGCAAGTGGACTTGACTTGAATAGTCCATTTGGTTGTGGACAATTGTTTGTTGGAGAGTTGTTAGAGAGTCCCCTTATTTTGGTTGCCTTGTGGACATGGTATGAGTGGTTCAACTTCCTTGTGGACAACACCGATGGCTTGAAACCCCTTTGGGACCTTGCTTGAAGAGCAAGTTACCTTGAGAGAGGCCATTGGAGATTACTTGTGATTAGTTGAGCTACCATGTGGACTTAGCTAGACGGCAAGTAGCCTTTGAGGAAGCCTCTAGGGGCTAACTTGTGGACATATGTGGGTGATTGGTCTTCTATGTGGACACATCATGCGGTTGCTTGGAGGATTTGGCTTGTTGAAGACCCCACTTGGAGGAGGGCTTGGAGGTGGTCTTGTGGACATTTCTTGGAAGGGCCTTTGGAGGCCACATGACATCATCACCTACCACTTGTCCCTTGCTTATTGGAGACATCCCTCATTTAGGGGCCCCATGTATCTTATGTAATGTACAAGTGGCTTTGACCACCCCTTTTGATGTAACTTGTTAGGAGTTAGTTGCTTGAATGGGGCTTTTGTATTATTTTCCCCCACCCTAGGCTAGATCTTAGGAAATAATGAATATTTTATTGTAAAGGAAGTTTAGCCTCTCCTATAAATAGAGAGCTACTTCCTGATTGCATTTCAATGTTGGATTTTTGGAACTCTCTCTCTTTTGGAGCTTAATTGATAGATCTTTCTTTGGAGCAAATTTTTTCTAAGGGTTTCTCTCTTGTCAATGTGTGGCATTTTGTTATGAATAAAAAAATTATAAAAATAACATCAACAAATATAAAATAACATAAATAATAAAAATAATAATAATAAATTAATTAATAATGTCTTTATGAAAAGACATGTCTATTGTTGAAAGGGTATTCTGTCAAATATAAATAAGGGAAACCCTAAATTGTAATTCATTATCATATCTCATAAATTATTATCAAACATAATTTTTTTAATCCAATAAATGGATTATTTATTTTATCTGCACTGGAAGTTTTCTTAATAACAAGTTTTTCTCGTTTCATTGGTATCAGAGTTGCGTTCGGGATCTAGTTCATGATCCAAGCCTTTAGCCATCGTTGTTAGAGTTTCTCTGGGATCTTAGTCCTTGACCAAACCATTGGCCTTTGGCCATTCCATAATCGACAATCCACACGTCACTGACACTTCCATCCATCGCTGCTCATCCTCACATCACTCATTCCTTTCGCTCCAATCCTGCACTTGCTGGCTGCGTTCCCCTACCCCCCACCCCATTTCTCTTCATCTCCCCCGTGCGACTCTCCATCCTCACCACCTTCTTCCCACGCGCCACCCCCTGAAAACTTCGTTACACTCCTTCTGCGGCCATGTCCAACACCTCCCACCATTGTTGCTCCCTGCGTCCACTTGATCATTTCGTTCACTCCACCCCTCCACTGCTCCCTCGCACACCAACGCTCCAAATCGCTCTCCCTCACCATCTCGCTTCCACGTTCCAATCTTCTACCACCATCCACGCGATTTTCCCTCACCCACTGCCAGCACTCCACGCCTCCTTTTCGTTGCGCTCACCACCCTCACACACTCCCTCCTCCACGCGGTTGCATCCCACTTCGTTGCTCCTCCATAGCCATCGCACTCCTCCATCACCCATCGCCCTACTCACCATGCCTCCAATCCTCCCTTCTACACTGCATCCCCTCTACACTGCTCTTTTGTCACTCCTTCCTCACGTGCCCTAACCCACTCTCCTTCCTTGCTCAACAACTGCGCACTCTAGTGCTCATACCTTCCCCCGCGTGCTCTCTCCATCACTCGCCCTAACACCATGTCTCCCATTTCTCGCTGCTCCATTTCTTATTCCCCTTCTCCTCTATTCTTTGTTCCTCCCCTCGCTATCCAACCCCTCTCCATAGGCAACCATTCCCTACTCGCATTCAGCCATTTCTCCTCGATTACGCCCATTCCCTCCTTCACACCATTTTAAAACCCTAAAAAACAAAAACCAAAAAAGGGAAAAAAAAACAAATAAATTATAATAATATTATTATTATAAAATAATAATATTTATTATACTATATATTATAATATATATAAACTTTTCAAAAAAATATAATAATAATATTATTAATATTATTATTATTAAAATTTTCAAAGACAAAATATTATTAATATCATTAATATTAATAATTGTAACAATTACAATTATTATATAAAAGAGGAAAAGAAGACAAGAAGTCAAGTGAAAGGAAGACCATTCATCGAAGAAGTAAAAGTTAAAAGGAACACCATTATCATTGAAAAAAATCAAAGTCCAGGAAGATATTAAAGAAGAGCGAAAATCAAAGTCATGGAAGATATTGAAGAAGTCATTGAAGCCAATTGTGTATTTATTGAAGGAATTATGGATTATATATATATAAGTCAAAATTTTGGACCAAGTGTCCTTATTGCGAGATGGAAATCCAATATATGACAGTTTTTAAGAATTGCAATCGCTCCTGTCCAATATGTGGTAAATACTTTTTTATCAAAGAAAATCAAGATCAGTCACAATTGCAATCACAAATACAGAAATTGGAGGGCGAATTAGGATACTACAAGGAAAGCAATAAAAACCTACAATTTGAGATAAGTAAGCAAATCATTCTTGATAAGTTGACAGAACAAGAGAATCGTCGCTTAAAAGATCAAAATCAAAAGCTGGAAAAAGCTAATGAAGATATCCAAACAATGTTATCAGCTACGAATGAAGAAATATCTCAATTAAAAAATCACAATCAAGATCTTGAAGACAAAATCAAAAAGTCTGAAAATAACGAAGATTCACCTTATAGAAGCGATGGCAATCTAGAAGAAGATAAAGCATTTAAACAAGCTCATCGTGGGCAAAGATAATGAATTGGTGCAAGTCCAAAGAAAGTTAGAAAGTCAAGAATCAAAGATACATCGACATCAGCAACAAATGAAAGAACTCCAACAAAAATATGATGACACTAAAAAAGCGCACAAGTTGGAAATTTTGAAAACCAATAACACGTTATCAAGCAATACAGAAGAAATATTGCGATTAAAATATCATAACAAGACATTAGTTACAAAGATCAAGAAATTAAAAAATAGTCGGAAGATAGAACATTCTAATGAAGACTTTGAAGGAAAAATACTAGAAAAGCAAGAAGAAAATTGTCGCATGAGAAATCTTAATCAAGATCAAGAAGAGCAAATCAAGAGGAAAAAAAGTCACAAGAAGAAAGGTTCGACAAGTTAAAGAGTAATAACATTATGTTAAAAAACAAATTAGAGCATATCCAAAAGGAAACATCCAGACTCTTAGGAAAACAAATTCAAGTTGAGGAACAAGAAACAAATTCACACTCAACTGAATTATTATCAACCAAAACGCCAGAAGCCCAAAAAGTTGAAGTCTCTGCAAACACTCCTCAAGCAACTAGAGTACCTTACGCCATCCCAATCACAAGAGTCATTATGATCGACGATAAGGACAACAGGAAAATAAACAGTATTATTCCTACAAAAAGCAAAGACAAAATCGACAACTACGAACAATAGATCAGCGAGCAGTTCCAATGAAGCTAGATCTCGGTTGGACCACATCACAAATGACGTAGCATTTTTACTTCACGTTTAAAAGAACACATCGTCTCATTTCATCAAGTGTCGCAGTTATCAACACAGAAGATTATGAGAAAGCCATACGAGCAAGAACAAAGGATAAAAGTCTTCCATAATTATGCTTTGAGGACAAAGCATCTTTAAGAGGAAGGCAATGTTATGAATAAAAAAAATTATAAAATAACATCAACAAATATAAAATAACATAAATAATAAAAATAATAATAATAAATTAATTAATAATGTCTTTATGAAAAGACATGTCTATTGTTGAAAGAGTATTCTGTCAAATATAAATAAGGGAAACCCTCAATTGTAATTCATTATCATATCTCATAAAATATTATCAAATATAAAAAAAAAATTATACAATAAATGGATTATTTATTTTATCTACATTGGAAGTTTTCTTAATAACGAGTTTTTCTCGTTTCACATTTATCTTGCTATTGTGCTTATCTATTGGAGATCATATTTCCTAGCATTGTCCATGTTACTTCTCTTGAGCCATTGGAAGGGCACGATTCGGATTGTCACATTGGATTGGACCTTGTATAAGGTTTATGTTTGATTCAGTTGAAGTTTTAGCATAGCGGGAGGTCCTTCTTTGTACTAATCCTAATCAAGATTTTGTAAATCTAACCCTTTTTAGTGTAGGGTTTTACTCAAAGAAGGAAGTAACAAAGGGACTTGTCCTTCCCCTTGTGATCGCAAGTTGACCCCTCCAATACATCTATGAAGGGTTGGAGGCCTAGAGCACTTACTCTTTCTATGTGATCTTTGAAGCAAGGCCCTCTAAGTTAGCGACCTATTGACTACATTTGCCCCGAGTTAGATTGGAACTGGTCCTTTGAAGTGGGTTCCCTTATCCTCCCATCACCCATTGTATATTTCTATACTACAAATCTTTGCTAAGGCAACCCTTTTGGAATCACCTTGCTACTCATTGTCCTTTTCCCTAGTAAGCCTTGACCCTAGGGAACACTCCCCCTTGAATAGGAGAAGAGCCAACCTAATGTGAGAGGGGATGGTTGTGGTGACATTGGCCTATTTCCCTTGGTTCCCCTCGGGTTGGTGTGCATCTTTGGGACTTTAATCACACATGCTAGTTTGGGAGGTAACAAGTTGTAAATTTATCTTGGAGATAGTTTTTAAATGACATTGCTTTTGTCAATTGGGTGTATCCCGAGTGGTTATGGGATGGTGTAATCCTCCCCACCCAAGTTCTATTCCCATAAGTGACATGTGAGCTCATAATGAGAATAATGTTGTAATGGCTCTGTGCCCTTGTTGACTTGGCCTTGTACGTACCATCCTCGAATGAGGGGAAGTACTTGGGGGTTTTCCCCAAGCTTCCAATCCTAGAAAAAAAATGCCATTGCTTCTAAAAATTAAATTGTCAATTATTGCCACTTACAGTGACCAAATTGTGTCACTAGTTTACTTAATATGAGGATGATATGGGACTTTGGAGAATTGAGGGATCCAAGATCATTGTCTCAACCCCTAGTTCCCTTATAGTCTCTTTGGTATTTTTACACCAATAGGTGTTTATATTTTACAATTTGGGGTGGAGAGGAAGGGTCCTCTTCCTAGATTACAGGAAGATGAGACAAGTGTACTGTCAAGATTTATTTTATGGCCATCATTCCAAATTCAAAATAAACAATTATAAAATATATATATATAATATCTCAATTTACATGTGATAATTGGTAGTTGAGGCATGGATAACGCGCACTTAGTGGCACTTAACTTGTGGTCTATCAGTGTTCATCGTCCACAAGTTAAGTGAATGTGCTAGTTATTCCACTTTAATATGCACTTCCTCCCCAAGCTACAACATGAGTCACCTTATGGGACAATGGACAACAAAATCCTCATCTCTTGGCCATAAAACCAAGGACAAAGTGACAGGGACTTCTCATAGCACCTCATTGCGTAAGCATGTCAAGAAGATCATCAACCATCTTAGTTGTGGTAGAGGTAAGACTAATAGTGATCTCGATTTGTATCGACTTATAATTTCTACATTATTATTAGTTTTTCTTCTAATATATATAATATATAATTTTATCAAGGATCAATGCTTTTCTTTGGGGCTTTTTAAGTCTTTTTTCCTCTTGCACTTGCATCATTTGGCAAAATAGACTCTCCATTTAATCCAACATTTCAGGCCAATTCTTGAGAACAAAATTATTCATTTAAGTTGTGGTGTTGTCCTTTATGTATACTATATAATGCAATATTCAAACGGAAAATTTGAACAAGAGTGCATCGTTACAAGTCATTAGGACCCTACTAGATAGAGTGAGCTAATTCAAGAGAGAGAGAGCCAAAATTGAAAGTTAAGATAGAGTTAGCCAATATGAAAAACTATCTCCTGGATTGCGAGCATAAAAAATGCATGTCCATATTGGGTTTCAATATGCTATTGGGTTTCAAGATACTTCCAAAAGATCAAACACATTGAGCAGCCGCTCACACAAACAAATCACAAATCAAAACACCGATGTTTTCATGTGGTTTAAACCAGTGTTGCACATATCGGAAATATCCGATATATCCCCGAGTTTTTCCCTTGTCCAATATATTGGATTGAAAATATCGCGAGATTTTCGATGTATTGAATGTATCGCAACACAATCCCAAGATTTCCGATATATTCGAAAAAATCGTGAGTTAAAAGTATATATCGGACTATTGACCAAAATTGCAAAAAAGTTGCAAGAAATTGTGTTTTAAGTCTGCGGGTTGGGTTTTTGGGGTTCATTATTTGATTTCAAAAGTGAGAGAGAGAGAGGTACCATCGACGGTGGTTAATAGAGATAACTACACACAAATTTGAGGGCAATCATTTGGAGTTTTGTTTAATTTAATCTTTGATTACTATGCTTCCTATGTAATTCAATCGAATGGTGGCTCGATTGGAAACTGTGACTGTTGTAAAAAAGAGATGCAGGGAATATCAAAATAAATAACCACGAATGCTAAATCGACACACAAAACCATTGAATAAGAGGGGAGAAAACCCTAAGAAATTTGGCAAATATCCTTCCATGACTCTTTATGGTCAGTGATTTGTGTTTAGAATTGTGGCTCTAGACCTACACTCAAACCCTTCTTTATTATATTGTAGTTAGTGGTTCCTAGTGTTTGATGATTTTGCTATGGTGGTGCAATGAATATATGGACTCAGTTGGAGCTTCCACTCCAAGCTCACCCAAGTACCTCCACAACCACCTACTGCTTCCAGAGGAAGAGTGGTACCCATTACCAGTAAAAGGGTAGAGGGAATCGATGATTCGGATTCGTATGATCTATCATTTTCATTGTATTATGTACTATTTAGTATCTAGATGCCTCATGAGTCATGATGATTCATCTCATGAGAATAGAGATACATTTATTTTGAGCATTTGATGTGATTTTGTATCATCCTATTAGGAAGATGTTTCAGAATTTTCAGTTTAGTAACGATATGTGATCACTTGACATCTTATGCATCTTATTTATTAGTTGTATCATCATATTTATGTAGCAATGTGTCTATTGGATGTTGTTGTTGCTTTAGATGTTTAAAAAATTGAAAAAAATGAGTATTTTTGTATATTTTTAGGTCTTAGACATTTTCCAAGATTTTCCGATCTTTTCCGCCGATACCAACGCAAAATTATATTTCGGACCCTCACCGACAATTTCCTCGCCCCGAGACAATATATGCAACATTGGTTTAAACCCTCAAGAGGAAAACACTCCACGACCCCAACCAAATAGCTACTTGAGGCAATATTATTATGCAAAAGAAAGAATGTTACAAATGAGCTTCTCATAATCGATCAACTAGCAAATGACCCTGCATGCTCTTTAAATAGAGATCATGGACCAATCGGGTGCTAAGCCATGGATCAATGGTCGTTAAGATCAAGGAGAAGTTGAACTGTCAGATCACTCTATGTCAAGAACATATCGTGACCGTCGGATTACATATATACAAATGCATACTAAATAAACACTCTTTACCTAACGGATATATTAGAACAAGTTGATCTTAACTAACTCCTAAGTGTCTAAATATCCTAACATCCCCCCTTATGAACAACATGGGATAAGATTGAAGGATTTACAAAAGTGACACGTATAAGAGAGGGAAGGAGGCATTAGAGCCTATCCCCCCTTAATGACAAATTCTTGAACTCCTAACATAGATCGAAGTTTAGAAAACTTCACTTATGTAAGAGACTTTGTGAAGATGTCTGCAACTTGATCATTTGTAGGGCAAAAAAACACTTCGAGAATGCGATCATCAACAAGCTTTCTAATGAAGTACATATATAGCTCAATATGTTTGTTGCATTGATGTTGAACTAGAAATTTGGCAATCTTGATGGCAATCTTGATGGCAAGCTTGATGGCACTTTGATTGTTGCACCAAAGGGGAGTTGGATGCTGTTGCTCGAATCCAAACTCTAAAAGGATCTATTGAAGCCACAAAGCTTCCTGACTGGCATTAACTGCGGCTCAATAGTCTACTTCTGTTGAAGAAAGAGCAAGAGCTCGTTGTTTCTTACAAGCCCAAGTGACAGGTCTAGAACCAAGGATAAAAACATAACCTACAATAGACTTATGATCATCAGAATCACCAGCCCAATCTGAATCAATGAAACCAACCAACAAAGGAGTCCCCCCTGGACTATAATGAATCCCAAACTAAATTGTACCCCGAATATATCAAAGTATCACTTTTGTTGCTTTCCAATGGATTTCGTGGGGTGTTTGCATATAGTGGGCAACAAGCAGCAAAGGAAAGATCAGGACAAGTATGAGTCAAATATAAAATACTACCAACAAACTGACAATACAAGGTGGCAACTACTTGGGTGAAGTGCAAATGGCAGAAATTTTGACTCCAAACTAGAAGGGAGATAGGGTTGGTTTACAATCATCCATGTGAAAGCGACGAAGAAGGTCTCTGTTAGCACCTAAACTGTAGTTACCTTTGTGGATGTATCCATTAATGGATGGCAATAGGGAAGGGAAACTCAAAAGGTGCAACCACGATCACCTCGACCTCCAATAGATGGTTGTCACGCCAGTCGAGGCAACCTTCACTTTATGTTATCTAGCCCAGACAACAAAGTGGAGACCCGATCTACTCCCGACAGGAGAGATCAAACCAAGACACCAAATCAAGTTAAAACTAAGTGAAAGAAGGTGTATGGTTTATCCTAGACCTAAGGATGAAGTCACAAGACAAGTGAGGGGTTCAATGAGTATAGCTTTGGTTCATTGTTGATGTGAGAGTGACTTATAATATTTGAAATGGGATCTCCAAAACATGGTACAAAAGATATGGCAAAACAAGATCTCCAATAACTCAGTGCAAAGGAAGAACCAACGAACGAACACCAAAAACATTCACCACAACACTGGAGATAGATGCAATAATAATTTTCTATTCCAATCATCCAAAGCCACAGGTCCCCTTTACAATGAGAGGCTCCATCCTTTAAATAGATAGGAGAGGCACCAAAATCCTAACCACTTTTTGAATGAGTGGCTAGATTAAAAGATACAAATGTCTAATCAATGGTTGAGATGAGCTCAGCAATAAAATACATGGATCACTAATAAAATATAACATAAGTGGACAAAATCGCCCTAGGAGAGGGGAATCCCACCATATCATGATGACAAAATATAATAAGAAGCTTATGGTGGGTCCAAGGGGTAAGTTTAGCCACCCTTGGTCAATCCCCATAGCACAATAATAATAAAACAGTCATCAATATACCAAATCGTGCCTCTATGGACAAATCGTGGGCCTCAAAAGGCCTCAGAAATCATAAGAAAGTGCCATAAGTGATGGATGCGGGCCTCGATGAAGCTGAAACTACTGGAGGAGGTGTGGAAGACATCAACCCATCATCACTGATCATCCCATGCCAAGACCTTGCCTCAATAGCCCAAATCGAATTCCTCAATAGCCATTTCTACCAATCCTGAAATGCCCCGGGAAGCGTGAAACTACCCCAAACTGCCTCCTGGAGTGCCTACGCTGTCAAGGTGAGGGCACCAGTGTGTCCGGGAGGGGGGTAATATGGTAAAAACAAGTGGCTGGACCACCCCCTCCAAGCACAGCGCCCTAAGTCAACCAAATAAAAATCCTCTCTGCTCTGATAGGGTCTCCGACAGACCAAAACTACACTGGGTTAGCCTACTGAGGCTCAATCATCACTGTAACTGCCCGGAACTGAAAACAGACTGTCTCATTGGACTCAGAAGGTCCAAATCTATCCAAGATGTGTACTCATACACCATATGAATCTCTGCATGATCATATAATATATCCAATATACCGGAACAAGTCAAATAATAATAATCTGTAAATGATCAAATGATGCTGTAAACCATGAATCATCATCATAAACCTGTATCTGATGCATAGAACCATCATGTACATGTACATAGACCATATATCATCTATCCATATCATCACAAGGTCCAAACATCTCATGTCCTATGGTTGACCTTGGTCAAACTAAGTTTGACCAAGTCAACATGACCAAATATAACTCAGACCATCATCAGAAGCTGCTGCAAAGTGTCAAAGGTTAATGCATGCTCTACAACTTATTCAAATAACAATTATAACACAGAGTAATCATTACTGGCGATCTAAATCCAAATATATAATGTCATTAATTATTAATATTACTCAGACTAGACTTTCAAGACCATACTCACTTCATAGCTGTGATCAATTTGCTAGTGAAGGGTGAAGGCTAAAATAACTGGCTAGGCTAATGGATGACTTGACTGACTTAACATTGTGAGACTTTGGCAAAGGGAAAGGGAATACACACCATAGTATATACTGAATGAGCAACAACACAGGGAATGGCAGTGTCTCACAAATGGATAAGTTGTTCAAAAAGGGTTTATTCACCTTTAACAGATGCGCACAATCCATAATACAAATGAGGCCAACAATAATTTAGATATAGCATTTAAGTTCCATTGCTTTTTGGGCCTGAAGTTTCCATAGCCTTTGATTATGTGTGTTTATAAACCAAAGTTACAAATATCGTGTCGACGAATATATCGCCGAGGGTCCAAAAAGAAATTATCGGATTTATCGACGAAAGTGTCGACAAACATCGGCAATATATCGGCAGACTTAAAAAAATACAAAAATATTCATTTTTTTTCAATTTTCTAGACATCTAAAGCAACAAGAACATCAAGTAAACACATTACCACATGAATATGGAAAGAAAACTGATATATAAGATGTATAAGACATCTAGTGATAGTTCACACAAAAAATGAATCGTGTCTTGGATCCCGAGTCCCCGACTATTGAATCACCAAAAAAATACAATCAATGTATCTTATATACAATGAAATCAAGTAAATAAACAATTGATTCCCTCTACCCCTTTTACAAGCAAAGGTAATTGCTTTAGTAATGGCTTTGCCTCTAGAGCTAGAAGGCCCTAGCGGTCATGGGGGTTGTAGTGGACTCTATGTATATTTTAAATCACTATGTATGTATATGCATATTTTTATTAATAAATGAGCAAGGACATTTTAAAAAATGAATGTGAAACATAAACCATAAATAATACATGTTGGCGAACCATTGCCTATATTGGGATCCTATTCATCAATAACACCCTATGCCTCCCTCCTCTAGGGTCTAGTCCTTGCCTCTACCTTAAATCTCAAAGTTGATCCTCCAAGGACATTAGTCAACAACTCAACACCTTACAATTTTGATGAAACTTCCTAATCCAATTGTTAAAATAAGGTAGAAAAACTTCCCATGCTTAATAAGTGATTTTGATTGAGTGAAGAGTAAATTTTTATTAAGGTCGTGACGAAGGAGTTCAACAATCAACACGACCAACATCAAGGTACATTGAGGGGTTGATGTGCTTGATTAAATGCCAATCCCATACCCTCATACATGATAAAATCCAGTGGAAACTTTGTAATCCTAAACTCCTGAAAAATTATTAAGTCTGTTGAATTCTGAATGGGATCTAAAACTCTACTTTTTGCATATGAAGTCCAATGAGGTTGGAACCACTCTCAAACATCCTGAAACAATTAATGGTAATGTTAAAAATTTAAGTAAAAGGATAGAAAATGAAAGATAAGGAGAATGTCACTTTTACTTTAAGAATTTAATATTACCATTTAATATGACCAATTACTAATGAAGAAGGCAACATTTTTCATGGGCACGACAATTTTTGTTTTCAAAACACGGCAAATGAGCAAAAAAAAGGCAAAAAAACGCGATATATTAAAAAAACGCCAAAAAATGGCGATAAAATCGCCAAAAAATCGGCAAAAAATCGAGGAAAATATCAGCCGATATATTCCCGATATATCGCCGGAGGGTTGGCATCGTGATATATCGGCGATGTTTGTAACTTTGTTATAAACACATTGCATAGATTTACATTTATTTAAGGCTTTCTGCTGCAGGTGTGTTTTTAAGGCACTTGTTTACCTGAACACTTCTAGGTGTGTCACAGACAGCTTGTTTACCTAGGTATTTACATTTCCAAAAGATATAACATTTTATTTTCATGGCCATTTTCATTTGGCATGCCTTTCACTGATGTGTGTTGAAAAACACATTGCATGAACGGGCTTTTCATACAAGATATAGTATTTCAATTTTCCAGATTTTGTATTCATAGCGGCACTAAAAGTTTCAGGTTTAGCCAACACAACTTTAGTGACTAGGGGGAATTCACAAGGAACTCCAACTCACCATAGGTAAGTTTTGTCACCAACTCTGAGCCGAGACACAATACACAGGGAAGCTCATCCAATACAGAGGCTACAGTGGGGGAAAGATCCTCCATGTCACTATTCAAGTAGCAAGTCAGGGTGATAAACTAAAAGGTAGGCAATGGATGGATGAAGACAATGAATAATGGAGCCAACACTAGCAAGCCAAGGTATGGTGGAATGATCACCTCTATTCTCCCTAAAGAGGGTAAAACCAATGAGTATGAATAGTGAACTTCTAAGTCTGAGTAGAGACAATATAATATATATAATAAGATCAACTAGGTCCACATATCTATATGATCGCCAGATCATGACACTAAGTGCTAAGACATGCTATAAGAATAAGTATAAAAGCAATATAACCATAACACAATGATATACCTGCTGAGTCATATACCTGAATGCTCATCACCTGAACCATCATCTGTCCTCTGAAACTGTTGCTGTAACTCTGGGCACTACTGACTGCTCTATACAAATGGTATAATGGCTACATCGGTCATCTCTCTGAGTGTCCTGAGACTCAGCCATGGCAATGGGGAATACAACTGCTGTCCAAAATCTGATAGTGATCCAATATAGATGCTCATCTCAGCATCTCAATGTAAGGGAACTGGTTGGATAGTGTAATGGAATCTAACAAAAAATGTATGGTAGCCTGGCTACTATATATGTGATAACAGTCACAAGCATACTTAGACTAAGAAAGAAAGATTCCTTCTTTGGTTTGCAAGACTTCGGAGGCCAAGAAAATAATTCAAATGTTCAAAGTCGGTCATTTCAAATTTCTACCTAAGACTGGATTTCACATGGGTTAAAAGTTTATGGTCACTACCAGTAAGAAGAAGGTCATCAACATAAAGAACAAGGATGATGAGATGGTTTCCTACTTTCTTGGTATGGACATTGGGGTCAAAATGGCATCTAGTGTCAATGAGAAAGCTATCCATTTTGGCATATCAGGCTCGAGCAGCTTGCTTAAGGCCATATAAGGATTTCTTAAGACGACGGACAAGGCTAGAGTTATTCTGAACATAGCCAAAAGATTGTTCCATGTAAATTTCTTCATGCAAATCCCCATGCAAGAAGGCGGACTTGACATCAATTTGATGGACCTCCCATTTATGCAAGGTGCAAGGGCAAGAACAAGGTGGATGGAGTTCATTTTGGCGACAGGGGCAAAGATTTCATTGTAGTTAATTCCTTCAACTTGGGAAAATCCTTTGGCAACTAACCTTGCCTTCAATCTTTCAACACTTACATATGATGCATACTTAGTTTTGTAGACCCAATTACATCTGACAAGTTTTCTTCCTTTCGGAAGAGGTACAAAATCCAAAGTATCGTTCACTATTAAAGAATGATATTCTTCATCCATAGCTGCATCCCAATCTGGATTCCCCGAAGCTTCTGCAAATGTCTCTAGATCATGATTCTTTGAAACTTGAGCCAAAAGAGAAGTGGCTCATTGGAACTGAGAACGTGTTCAACGCTGATCGCTGGGATCACCAGCAAGATCACTAGTTGCTTCGTATGTTGAACGAGCCCATCACGGAAGCGGTTGTGCTGGTGCAACTGAAGGAAAATGAGCAGACAGAGGTGGATTTTCATCCTCACTATCATCATCAAAAACTAGAGTAGGAATGTTGTCAAGGAAATTGTGAGTAGAAGATGGCACAAGCATCGAATTAGGCTCGCAGACCACAGATGGCACAGACACCGAACTAGGCTCACTGGCCTAACATCTCTTCTAATAATTATATCATGAGAATGTGGCTAAAGAAGTCTATAACCTTTTACATCTTCAGAATATCCAACAAATATGCACTTTTCACTTTTAGGCTATAATGCTTTCCATTTTCATCCAAAATATGAGCCCGTGCTTCACTACCAAACACACGGAAGTGACTTACATCTAGTTTAATTTTACTCCATGCTTCTTCCGGTGTGATACCTTGTAAAGCTTTAGTGGGGGTGCAATCAACTATGTAATTTGCACAATTTATGGCTTCAACCCAAAATTGAAGACTTAGTCCCTTAGCTTGGAGCATACAATTAGCCATTTCTTTTAAGGTGCGGTTCTTCTGCTCAACTACACCATTTTGTTGCGCTGTATATGGAACAGTGTGTTATTGTTGGATTCCCTTTTTAGTGCAAAAAGTAGTGAACTTCTTGTTAACATATTCTCCCACATTATCAGATCTTAATTTAAGAATTTGATGACCAGATTGTTTTTCAACAAGGGCCTTGTAGGCCAAGAACATGTTAAATACTTCGCTCTTAAGTTTTAGGAAATAAACCCGAGTGCATCTGGAGTAATCATCAATGAAAGTTAAGAAATTTTTGAAACTAGAAAAGGAAGCAGATGGAAGAGGACCACACAAGTCACTATGCACAAGCTCCAAGGGAGTCAAGGCGTGCCAAGAGGCACGTTTGTCAAAACCGTTCCAATGATGTTTTCTGAGTACACAACTAAAACAAACACCATCCTTGCAAGATAGCATCGGAAGACCTGTCACCATATTCTCTTTACATAGTTGTTGCAATGAGCGATAATTTAAATGACCAAATCGCTCATGCCAAAGTTTGCTCAAGTCATCGCTATGAGCAACAAAAATTGAGGGAAAAGGTGATGACCCAAAGTTGTTAAACTTGTACAACCTGGTAATATCATCAACAATTCCAGTCGCTAGGACATGCTTAGGATTTTTTAAATCCTTGATTACAACTTGGTGATATGTAAACATTCCAATTTTACCTTCACCATAATGAGTGATTTGAAAGACTGACAACAAATTGCAGGAAATTCTTGAAACACATAGTACATCATTAAATTGACCATCAGCTACTTAAATTATTCCAGATCCTACAACACTAAGAGATCTATCATCACCAACAAATATTTGTTTGGTGTTACATTTATTCATAGTAGAAAATATGGCTTTATTCTTAGCCATATGATAAGATGCTCCAGAATCAATGAGCCACTCATTCGAAGAAGAAGAAGATGCATTGAAGGAAAAACCAGAGGCACAAAGTGCATGTCCGTGAGATGTAGATTATGAAGACGAATCAAGGCTAATGTTGTGCTTCTTCATTGCTAATTCCAAGGCTGCCATTTTCTTGAAACATTTGGATTCATCATGATTATCTTTCCCGCAAAAATTGCAATGACACTCAGTCTTCTTACCTTTTGATTTGGATCTGTTATCACATCCATAGTAGCCGAGCAAATTGCAATGATGCTCAGTCTTCTTACCTTTTGATTTGGATCTGTTATCACATCCATAGTAGCCGAGTTACCATGATTTGCAGAGCAGATTCTTGTATATTTTTTAGCCAGGCCTTTACACAGTTTTGATGAAAACAGCCTATGATGAGCAGTACTTTTGATGATCACTCACATATTAGAGCAGCCCCAGAGTAGATATGACAAACCTTATGCCAAGACTGAGCCTCATGACCTCAGATTTGATGACCGAGGTGACCACTTTTGTTCCACACAGAGCAGTGTAGTGCCCAGAGTTTTCACAATAGCAGTGTTTCCAATGACTATTGATGATCCAAATGGCAGTTACAGGTATATGGCCCAGCAGGTATATGGATGTGCATTGGGTATGACCTCCCCACTTTTGCCTCTGTTTTGGATAGCATCCATGTTATTTCGTGTCTCGGCTCTGAGTTGGCAACAGAACTTATCGAAGACTTTATCCTTTTGGGCCAGGAGAATCCGCTGGTGTTGGTTCCTGAGCTTAAGTGAGTTGGATTTGATACCTTGACGTCTCTAGTCGGTTGCCCTAATGTTTGGTCCTGATTGTGGATAGTCTCCCTAGTTGCATGAGTTGTGTTGGCTAAAACCTGAAGCAAGATGTACTACCATCATTACATGCATGAATGAACTATTGCTATATCTCTTACACAAAACCCATGGAAATATTTTAAAACTGTGTTTCTCAGCACAATGAAAGAGGGATATGAAATGAATTGAAATGAAATGTAAAGTACCCTGGATAAAAGCTGCAATTAGTTGTGCTTATAAGCACACAAGAAATCCAAAGGGACATAAAGCCTAAAAAGTAGTGGTTAAATATATGTTAAATCTAAAGACTGTTGGACATGGTATTATGTAATGAATTCCTCACGGAGCCTACGAGTTGGGATGTAAGATGGAGTAAGGGACAGCTAATTCTAAGTGTCCCCTAGAACCTCAAGTTACGGTTAGTTGTGCACCTAGTTACGGCGATTCTAGAGAAGATCCTCACGGAGTTGTTTCAGCTTGGATGTGAGCTGTAGACATTTGCCAAGGTTGAATAAGCACCTCTCAAAATAACTCATTCTATTTGTGAGACACTGCCATTCCATGTCTGTTATTATCCAACATATGCTTAAGTGTGTATTCATTTTCCCTTATCCAAAGTATCACAGTGTTGAGTCAATTAAGTCATCCCCTTATCCTAGCTTTGCATTTCTCACCTTCACCCACTTCTAGCAAAATGATCACCGCCATGAAATGAGTATATTGAATATTCTTGAGGTTTTGTTTTAAGTAATTGATTGTTTATATATTGGTCTTATATCTTGATTATTATTTAACCGCCATGTAAATGACACTTTATGCTTTAAGTCCTACTATTAGAATGATTAAAAGAGCATACCTTATCCATTTGCACTTGCAGCATCAGGCATTTTAATCCTGGGTCATATTTTGATCAGTCTTGACCTGGTCAAACCCAGTTTGACCAGGTCAACCATAGGATCTAAGATGAGTTGGACCAGTGATGTTCGAAGTTGATGATTTATGGTCCTTTGATGCCCATTTGATGGTTCCATGTAGCAGACACAGTTTTCACTTGATGGTTTGATGGATTCTTATAGTTATTATTATTTACAAACCATTGTTTTTATTGGTCCGGGCATGGTTAAGGAGACTACAGATTGATTATACAGGTAGCCACAGGGTGTATAGGTACTCATCTCTAGTACATTTGGACCTTCTGAGTCCATTGAGACACTCAGATTTCAGTTACAGGCACTTACGAACAAGATTTCACTCAAATTACCACTTTACTGCAGATTTGTCATTATAAAATGGCCTGACAGCACACTTGGATTTTTTTGGTTCACCTAGGGCGCTATTGAGGGAGTATGGGGTCCAGCCACTTGTTATTACCATATTGCCATACCTCCAGACACTTTGATACAGTCAGATTTGTGCCTCGGGCATTGGGAAGAGATCTACAGGCATTTTATTGATTTATAGGTGGTTTTCTAAGGATTAAAAATGGAATAAAATGGTCATTGAGAAAATCGATTTGGGTAATTGGGGCAAGGAATTGGCATGAGGTTTGTTCAGAGGTCATTTGTGATGTATCCCACACCTTTCGACACAGCTTACAGCATTCAGTGGGGTCCACTCACTCTTCGAGTTATTATTTTGATGTATTATTCAGCTATTGAGGGGGGCACGATTTGGTCACATGGTCAATTTGAGTTGTTATTGAGTCATGTTTTATATCATTGTGCCATGGGGTGATGCTAGTGAAGGACATTAATACCTCCTAGCCCCACCATGTTGGTGTATATGTAACTTCGGAATGTATTTTACCCATGTGTATTGTATTCCTATAGAGATGTTTTTATTCCTCTATACGGAAGTGTTTGTATTCCTATAGAGATGTTATTGTTCCTCTATACGAAAGTGTCGACATTTATGTTGTAAGTGTCATAACTTATACTTGATGGGTTATTAGACCACCTTGATGGGGTCGACCCGGTATGAGTCATGTGGGTAAATGGGTTATTAGACCACCAAGTGTGGGGTCGGCCCGGATTAAGTTAACCATGGGTTATTAGGCTAAGCTAGACAAGTCGGCCCCATTAATTTATTGGGCAGCACAGGACAAGTATAAATAGAGATCAGGAGATCTCTATTTGATCACTCATTTACTCACACTTCTCTCATTCGGAAAGTGGCGCACTTGTGAGGAGGAGGATCTGCTGCTAAGAGAAGACTATCTCTTGTACTTTGGTTGTATCATTGCTCTTTCTATCTCTGAGGAAGTTGCGGGGTTTTTCACCTTCTTGGTTTTCCCCAATGAAACTCTGTGTCTCTTGTGTGCTTGCATTATTGTGTCCATGATTGATATGTTGTAGATATGTTGTACATGTTATTCTCTCAGTTAAGATCCTAGATCATATTGAAATTTCTGAAAAACTAACATGGTATCAAAGCTAGCCTGAAAAAAGGCATGGTATGGCATGTATGACACTTGTTGCACTTGCGATGCTAAGGCTTGATATAGAAAAACCAGTCATGGTAGCACTTTCGCTATAAATCCATTTCGGCAAGGTTTCAAGGTCTGAAACTCTTACAGGTCGAAGATAAGATCCCCATGTACCTTGTGTCCGAAGCACAACTTCTAATTCGTTGTACTTTGTGTTTTATGATCTGTACAATCTAGGGTTTCTGCCTCTTCCAGATCTGAGTCATAAACAGGTAACCTAGGCAAAAAAGTCATAACTTGGGCTAGGAAGCTCCAAATGAAATTTCGTAAAAAGTGACAGGTAGGGCACAGACTGTACTTTCACAGGCCGAAGGTTCAGAGGCCGAAAGTGAACCAGTGACACATGGCACTTCGTACAAGTTCGCTCTCCTGTTTTATCCCATAAATAGGTCACGTTACGACACTTGGCATAACTCTCTCTCAGGGAATCCAATTGAGGTCAGACCTATGGGGTTGGAAAGATGACAGGTCGGGCTACCACAGGTAGAAGTTTCAGACCTTGTGGATTCGTAATTTCGGAGTTACACCAGAAATAATCAGGTGCATATTTCTGTCAAAACATAATTGGATTTTGAGCACCTTCATTCATGGCTCCGGGAATTAGGGTTTCGGAGAAAGTTGGAATTTTTGTAATCGGAGACCACGGCTGAATGCTACTCATCAAAATTGAAATTTAGAGACCAAGATCAAATTTTTTGGTTGGGAAGAAGGCCAGGCTTGATCAAACCCTAGTTCGGGACTTTGATCGGAAAAGTGGAAAATTAGGGCTTCTGCAAAAGTTGAAATTTTTTAAGTCTGTGACCACGGCTGGAAGCTCCTCAGAAAAAATAGAATTTTAGAGCTTTGGATCGAACCTTTTGATTCGGCAGAAGGGTGGGCTTTATCAAACCCTAGTTCGGGATCTTGTCTAGAAGATCTGGAAGTTTCAAAGGCAATTTTGAGGGGTGAAACTTTGCAGTTTTCAAATTCTGAGAATACCAACTTGATCAACTCATCAAGGCACATCCTTCTATCCTTTCAGAAGTTTGAAATTCAAAGTTTGAATTTCTAGGGTTTCTCTGACAAACCCTAATCCAGCTCCAGATCCAGTTTCTGCAAATCAAGTGGATTGGGTTGATCCTAGAAGAGAATCGTTTGGTCACCTGCATAAGTGAAAAAGTTCCAGTTTCAGAGGGAGATAAGGCTAAGGCCTTACATAAGAAGATTACAAGCAATCTTGACAGGTATGACTTATCCAGGTATGTTTCGAGATCTGTTCATGATTAAGTTTATGGTAGGTTTTATCTTCATTAAGGTTAGTACAATCTTGATTAACTTTAGACTTGTCGTATCACCTTAATCAAATTATGAATGCACGATAGAAGATATTCATTGAATAGGGTTTTGACACTTATGATTGTACTAATGCATTGTGGTGTTGTATGAGGTTGATGTTGTCTGCTAAGATGAAAGGTACATCAAGAAAGACAAATCATGTTCTAGTTCAAGAACATATGACCATTGTGACATGAAGACAAGATTCATCCATTATCATGGATCACATAGAAGATCTACTTACGAGGTATGTATAACTTGGTTCTATAATGGTTAACTTATGAGATATGCAGGTTACTAGCACAAGTCATTGAAGAACAAGAAGACATCATGTGGGTATGTTAGACATAGCTAGCTAACATGCTAATCCAGGTATGTTTTTCCTATATCAAGTTAAAATCCTACCTTATGTTAGGATATCTTATATAAGTATACTTGGCATAATTGATTATGATTATTCATGAAGTTATAGGTTTGAGTAATCATGGGTTTAGGCATATTATGTTTCTTACTTTAATTGATGATATGACTAACCAGAAGAGTCCTATATAAACCTTGAATACTAATGTTTATTATCTGTGTTTAAAATGATCATTACTATACATGTTTAAGACTATTGTGTTTCTGATAGGATTGAGATTATACTAATAAATGTATGATTATGTATGAGATCTCGAGGATATCACAATAATGATACTTGTAAGCATGCATAGTGATCGAGGATGGATATAAGTTCAAGGACAGGTAATCCAGGAAGCAAAGATCAAGAGGGAGCACACTCCAGTAGTTTCTGCAAGGATGTAGATATTCAGAGGGAGTCGACCACTTCTCACAATCCACATCAGAATGGAGTTGTAGAAAGGAAGCAAAGACTGAGAGGGAGTCAACCCAACAAACAAACAAAGATAAGTATTTGAATTATCATTTCTTGCATATTTGATTGTTTAAATAAATACTGTTCAATGATGTATATACTGATGTTCCTAGAATTAGGTTGTGTATTTTGGCATCTTAGAATAATTGCATTAATGAACAGCATACTACTAATATGCATGTAATGGGTAAGTGGCCTATGGCATTGTACAACATTCCATTGCTACTTATCTAGAATGAAACCTCTTTGCTAACATGTTGGGAGTAGTGCAAACTCTTAACATTGTTCTAGTAGAGATTGGAAAGCATCTAGAAAGTTACAGGATATGGATGAATGTTGTATTGAAGCATTGGCTAAAATAACTGCATGACCGTATGACATATTTCTTTATGCGTAAAAATTTGTTCTGAAAACTATGAGAAGTTTCTAATCGTGCAATTTAACTTGTTTTGTAGGAAAGATCGTATAGGAGCACCTACAAAAGAATGACTACAACATTTGTTTCAACAACAAAGTTATCTATTGAAGATATTGAATATATTGAAGTTCCCAGGATTCGGGAAGAATGCCATGATCGAGGAGTACCAGTCGATCATGAAGAATGATGTTTGGGATGCAGTCCCAAAACCTGAAGGGAAGTCTGTTGTGACTTCCAAATGGATCTATAAGATCAAGCATGATGCAAATGGTAGCATGGAGAAATACAAAGCGAGGTTTGTAGCTCGTGGCTTCTCCCAGAAGGAGGGATTGAGTATGAAGAGACTTCTACACCTATAGCCAGGCACACTTCCATCACATCAGTACTTGCTCTGGCTGCAGTGATGACATGGAAGATACACCAGATGGATGTCAAGACAGCTTTCTTGAATGGTGTGGTCGAAGAGGAAGTATATGTGGAGCAGCCACTTGGGTTTGAGACACATGACCGAGAGTCACATGTGTGCAAACTGAAGAAATCCCTGTATGGTTTGAAACAGGCAGCCAGGACCTCGTATGGCGGGATAGATGGCTTTCTATCCAGTTTGGGCTTTACCAAGAGTAAAGCGGATTCCAACCTTTACTGCAAGGTTGAAGAAGGCAATCCAGTGATACTACTTTTGTATGTGGATGACCTGTTTGTTAGAGGTGAGGATAGATTGATTGCCAACACGTAGCGGAAGCTTGCTGTCAAGTTCGAGATGAACTTGGAGATGATGCACTATTTTCTAGACATGGAGGTGTGGCAGAGTACAGATGGAATCTTCCTTGGACAAGGGAAGTATGCAGTGGAAATCCTGAAGAGGTTCGGGATGATGGATTGCAAGGCCATGGCCACCTATGGCATTGAACCTGAAGCTTCTGTGTGATGCTTCATTTGATCCGGTTGATGTCACAGTGTTTCATCAGATAATTGGGTCCTTGATGTACCTGACGAACACGAGACCAGATATTTGCTTTGCGGTGAACACATTGAGCCAGTTCCTGACGGATCCCAGAGGTGTTCACCTGGTTGCTGTAAAGCATATTCTGAGGTACCTGAAGGATACAATTGATTATGGGCTCAAGTATGATGTGAATCAAAAGTTTAACCTGCAGGGTTATGTTGATTCAGATTGGGCAGGCAGTGCTGCAGATAGGAAGAGCACTTCTGGGTGCTGCTTCAGTATGGGATCAGGTGTGATCTCTTGGTTTAGCAGGAAGCAGTCCTGCGTAGCACTGAGTACAGTCGAAGCAGAGTATGTTGCAGCTTGTTCGGCTAGTTGAGAGACAGTATGGCTCCGGAAGCTATTGTCTGAGTTATTTGATCACCCGCTGGAGGCTACCGGTATCTTTTGTGACAACCAGAGTTGTGTGAAGCTGTCTGAGAACCCGGTGTTCCACGACAGGTCAAAGCACATTGAGATCAAATATCACTATATCAGGGATATGGTGCAGAGAAGAGCAGTGAAGCTCCTGTATGTTGCGACGGATGAGCAGGTTGCGGATGTGTTGACGAAACCACTAGCCAAAGTGAAGTTCGAGTACTTCACAGAGAGGCTTGGTGTTCTTCAGATTGACGACACTTCAAGGAAGAAGTGATGGACACATTTACAGGAGCCATTCCAAGCATGGTGGTAGGAGGATCCTCCCATGGCTGTGGATGTAAACGCTGTGTGATGAGCATCAGGACGATGCTCCAGTTACTGCTCTGGATATGATCAGGAGGATCATGTATATGTTATGCATCAAGTAGATGCATGATATGTATCAGGTGGATACATTGTATGATCAGGTGGATCATGTATGTGATATGCATCAGGTGGATCATGTATGTGATATGCATCAGGTGGATGCATGATATGTATCAGGTGGATACATCGTATGATCAGGATGATCATGTGTGATGAGTATCAGGACGATGCTCTGGATGACTTGCATCAGGACGATGCAGAGATGATGATCAGGATGATCATGGACATCAGGATGATGTATGATGAGTATTAGATTGATACTCTGTGGCCGTGGACAGGTTGTGCAGATAAGCATATAATAGCGCCCCGGGAGATTTGCAGATGCTCTTGCTAGGTTTTGTCGCTGGCATATAATAGCTCCCTGGGAAATCTGGCAAATGCTCTTTCGAGGTTTTGCTTGGAGGGACATATAATAGCGCCTTGGGAGATTTGCAGATGCTCTTGCTAGGTTTTGCCGCTGGCATATAATAGCTCCCTGGGAGATCTGGCAAATGCTCTTGCTAGGTTTTGTCCATGGCATATAATTTCTCCCTGGGAGATCTTGTAGGTTGTGTTGGGAACGTAATAGGTCCTAAGATGCTCTTGCTAGGTTTTTCTTGGTAGCATATAATGTCTCCCTGGGAGATCTTGCAGGTTGTGCTAGGCACGTAATCAGTCCTGAGATGCTCTTGCTAGGTTTTGCTTGGTCACATGTAATAGCTCCCTGGGAGATCCGATAGGTTGAGCAATGTGCTCGTAATCAGTCCTGGGATGCTCTTGCTAGGTTTTATTGACGCACGTAATAAGTCCTGAGGATTCCACAGTATGGCCAGTGATGATGAAGACCTCCAGGTGGTGGGCCTACATCCAGTATGAAAAAGGACTGGTTCTGTAGAACTTCCTATGACGAGTAGATTCAGAGATTGATTGAGATAGCAGCAACAGTAACGATGACGATGATTCGAGGACGATGATTCCCTGATGATGATCTAGAGAAGAAGACTTGTGCTAGCAGATCTGTGTCGAGAAATACCTTCCTAGTTAAGAGGGAGTGTTGATGTATATGTAACTTCGGAATGTATTTTACCCATGTGTATTGTATTCTTATAGAGATGTTATTATTCCTCTATATGGAAGTGTTTGTATTCATATAGAGATGTTATTATTCCTCTATACGGAAATGTCGTCATTTATGTTCTAAGTGTCGTAACTTATACTTGATGGGTTATTAGACCACCTTGATGGGGTTGGCCCGGTATGAGTCATGTGGGTAAATGGGTTATTAGACCACCAAGTATGGGGTCGGCCCGAATTAAGTTAACCATGGGTTATTAGGCTAAGCTAGACAAGTCGGCCCCATTAGTTTATTGGGCAGGACAGGACAAGTATAAATAGAGATCGGGAGATCTCTATTTGATCACTCATTTACTCACACTTCTCTCATTCGGAAAGTGGCGCACTTGTGAGGACGAGGATCTGCTACTAGGAGAAGAATATCTCTTGTACTTTGGTTGTATCATTGCTCTTTCTATCTCTAAGGAAGTTGCGGGGTTTTTCACCTTCTTGGTTTTCCCCGATGAAACTCTGTGTCTCTTATGTGCTTTCATTATTATGTCCATGATTGATATGTTGTAGATATGCTGTACATGTTATTCTCTCAGTTAAGATCCTAGATCATATTGAAATTTCTGAAAAACTAACACACCATGTGCTCCTTACACTTGTCCTAGTCATCTTTTATGTGGTGCAACCCCCCTAGGGCCACTTTAGTGAGTGCGCACCCACTCCTTAGTGAGTTGATCCATCTGTTATTGCTCCAGCTCATCATAGCTGTCAATTGTATTATTTTTATCTTTTGATCTCCACCACTCGTTCATATAGTGGTTAGGGTTTTAGTCTCTCTCATTCTTACTTAAGGAAGAGACTCCCTCATTGTAAAGGCACCTTTGGGCTCTTGGATTTCCAGCATAATAAAGAATATCTTTTGCAAATCAATTGGATGCTTTGATGAATGTTCTTGCAAGTGAATATAGAATCTTTTCTCTGTGATATCATTGTGGATCTAGTTTTTTTCAAATGTTTTTTTGCGGGGGGCCGTGTGGTAGAGAAGGAGGACGACTTGAAGGGGACGCTATTGTGGGGAAACCCCATATCTCTCTCTCAAATCGATCTTTGTCTCAAGGAGTATCTTTATTGTATCTTTTGGACATCTTGATGCTACTTGTTTCATCTTTTCTTCTGTATAGTTTCTTTCATGCTTGATCGATTCTCATTATAGATCGTTTTTGGCAGGGAAAGGTGCACTGGTCATCTTGGAGGGATAGCGATTTCACCTGGGGAAGCTGGATCTCACTCTTGATTGCCTCATTTTGGGAAGATTATCAACTAGCAAGGCAACCACAAGCATATCCAGGTATGTTTCGAAGTATTTCTTGTTATTTTGGGATCCAATCCAATCGTCACCATTAAACCTCATTGTTCAAACCCTAACTTAAAATTTATAAAAATTCTCTAGCTCAAACAACTTCAAATCGTGGCGAACGATTTCTGGGTTTTCACTTTTATGCCAAGCTTGAAGTGGGTTTCCTAGGGCATCATGCTCTATTGACTCCTTTTGGCCCAAATCCCTAGGCATTGATCTCTCTCTAATTCACCCTCTCTGAAGGTTGCCCCCTTTTTCAGTTGTTTGATTGCCCGATCTTGCTTGTGAACCTTGATATTGTCAGATCTACAGTCCAGCAATGTTAGGAAGCCATAATCAACTCAGATATACTCCTTGGTACCATTTCCCCTAATTTAAGTACACGTTTCCCAAGGTAGTTGATTTTGATCATTTACCTAACACTTATATCAGGATTTTTCCTTAATTCTAAGCTATTGTAATTGAACTAATCAATCTTCATATCCCATCTTCCCTAAGCCTCTACAATAGCTCCATTCCTTAAATCTAGGGTTCTACACCCATCACTTTGCTTTTACTGTTTGATTGATTTGATTTGGTGTTTGGGTTAGATCTCTCTTTCTAAGAGTAGATCAGGGTCTCCCCCTTTGTTGTCTATGGCTTAAGATAACAAGAAATGAAGAGTGCCTCGATTTACATGACAACCATTTATCCTTGGGAATCGTGGCCCTCTTAGGTGTCACCGGTTAGTTGTCTTCCTCTACCATCCTGGATAGGACCTTCAAAGTAGACAACTACACTCTATGTGATAACAGGTTCCTTTGTCATTTTTGGAAGGATGAGTTGGCTGAGAGGGTTTGGGACCCTTGTTTTGCTTAATGTTGCGAGGATGTTGCTTCTTGGGATGCTTCGACTTCTCTTTCTATTGTGCCACTAAGGCTTTGCTAGATGTATCATCATTGCTTATTATTCCAAGATGTATGAGCTTATCTTGCTCTCTAATCAAGGAATCACAAAAAGATTCAAGAGTGGGCTTTTTATAATGAATCCCCAAAGATTCTTTCATGGAGTAAAAGGTAGATAAAAAACAGAATAGGCAAGTCCAAGGTTGGAAAGAATATGAAAAATACATTGCTCGTCTTTCCTTTTTATGCCACATTCATCAAGTAAGAGTCTAAGGGTCTTGTACTTAGACAAATAGTCTTGTATGCAAGAGAAATCACCTAGATTTAAGGTAATCAACTCATTTTCAAGCCGATGACCTCGAATTGTGTTTACCAAACACAGTTTCCAACTTTTCCCAAGCTGTTTCTAGATCATCAATTCCTTGAAGGTGGAATTGTAAGTCATTAGAAATGGATATTCCATTTAATCCGCGAGCCTTGTCACATTTATTTGCCCATTTTATTTTCTTATTATCATCATCAGGTTAAGTTTCTTTTCTCGAGGTAATCTTGTAAAGTCCCCTACTTCATAGGACATCCTCCATATGAGCTTTCCATGAGTAGTTGGAACTGGTGAGCAGAATATCACACGAGGTGGCCATACTGTAATATGCAGACTGTGAAAACAAAGACTAATGGTTTGGATGCAAAGATATTGAAAAAATAGGCAATTTAAAAAAAACATGGAAACGAACTCCAGATGAAGAAGTTATGCCCTTTTTAAGAAAGGCACAAAATGGAACTAAGGGGCCACGTGGTAGGCAAAGGTTGATCCACGTGGTAGAGAGCAAAAAAATGCAGTAAAGAATCCCCCCCCCCTTACAAACTTTTCCTATAAGCTCGCTTTTACAAATAAGTTGCTTCAAAACAAGTGACCCACTTTTATAAAACAAGTGGGAAGCCCTTTTACAATATGGTTAATTTATAACTTAAAGTTAGATGAACTTTTACAAAAAGTAACAAAAAGGACATGAACCCAAGACCCCTTACTTTTTAAAGTAACTTTTAACGAAATGAGCTAAGCAAAAGATTTAGTAATAGTATGGAGGAGAATGGGGGTGTTGTTGCTGTTGGGAGAGCATGCCTACCCAAAAAAGCATGCATTTTGGCTTGCAAGACACTTTAAACAACCACCCAAAAACAAAAAACAAGATTTTGAAACTAAAATGTTCATATTTGGGGTTAGTGCTTGGTTAAGCCTTCCCGGAAATGCAAGTTTTCTCACTCTTTTCTGGTTCTATGCTGTTGGGAGCGGGAGCGAAAAGCGAAATTTTCAAAAGCTTCCGTTTTGGGAACATTTTGGGAGCGTTTTTTATATAATACATACTTTAATATATTTTGATGCATATATATTATAAAAACATGTATTATGCCAAATTAGCTATAGAAAACATGAAAACATAGATATAACCATTTAGTACGCATATAACATCAATCATCTAGGAGGTATAACTTGTAACATTGTCATTAAATGATCAATCATCAATCATCAACAACATCAACCTTCAAATTTCAACATATAATATTTGCCATCAACAAACTCTAATAGATAACATCAACCATGAAATGAAACAAAGCATCATAATATCATATTCAAAACCAAAGAGTTGTAAGATGCAATCAACAATTTAAAGTTTAAACTTCAAAGGTAGGTTCAATTGTTCAAGATTCAAAGGTCAAAGTTCAAAGTAAACCATAATGTTTACAAAATAGGCCATAATAAACATGAAATACAAAGTACTATGATACTATCTACTAAGCTTTTCGCTTGCCACGAGAAACTTCCAATTTCTTTTCTCGTGGTCTAGGTGGAATAGGAGCTGTTGGAAGTGATCGTGGAACATGAGAAGAAAATGCCCCCACGGATTGCTGGACATTGTGAAGCTAAAGGCAAAACTCCTGCATCTGGAAACCTACTGCTGGTTGGGGGTGAAATCTCTGTTGTATGAATTGGATCACCATCATGATCACCCAATAGTTCAGCCTCCAAGCGCTCTAATGCTATGGCTCCATCCTCTACATTGGCCTCCTCTAGATTGTTGTCCCAAGTCAAAAATGTTCTATCATTCTTGGTTGCCTCACAATAATGGAACAACAACCTCAAGTTGTAGTGCACATAAACCAAGCTTTCTGCGCGTTCTACATTCAAACTGTTTCTCTTGACATTATGGATGAAGTTGTAGGTGCTCCAACACCTCTCCACAAAAGAACTATTAACAACCTGTGAAAGCACCCTCGCCGCCAATTTATGCAAATATGTGGTACTGGAGCCATAAATGTTCCACAAGCGGATAGGATCAAACCTACCTCGATCTTTGGTTGCATACAGGGTACCAAAGACTCCATGTTCACTGATGTATTGGCTCAAATCACTTCGTACTTGAGCACACTCCTCATTAGGGACCAACTTGTCTAATGCAAGCATATACCCATTTGCACCTCTGGATCTGTGTGTGGTTTTTTCCTAACTCCACCCCAAGTGCATATTGGGCCAACCAAGTTGGAGAATAATATTTTGGGGTAAGGACATACGTAAGGGCATGGAGTGGAACATTCAAATTATCCCACCTTTTCACCACATATTTATGAATATGGTCATACAAGATTGCATCCCTTTGCTCAACAATGTCTTTGATTTGACCAAGCATGTTATCTATCTGCTCATATATCTCCCCAATCACCGGCTGATCTGTATCTGCAAAACGAATCATACTATAAATAGGATTGGTGATCTGCAGAACATACCTAACATGTGCCTAGAACTGACCATCAAGAACGATGTCCTCCACCCCCTGAAAGTCATGTCTATTAGCTGCACTTACAGCTTTGTCTTTCAATTCCTACCATGAATCATTTGAGACCATACTAGCCAATGCCTCTCTTACCTTCAAAAGCCTCCTAAAGGTGAGGTAGTAACTAGTAAATCTAGTCTTAGCAATCTTCAATAGCTCCAACCTAGAGTGATTGTGAAAAATGTGGTGGGCCATAATATGATTGGTAATAAATTTTATCATTTTCTTACCTCTCTTGTACAAGGCACCAATCCATCGGTAACTAGGGTCCTTCATCTTAACAATATCATGCATCAAAAGGTTCAATGTGTGAACCAAACACCCTGACCAGAATATGTTGGGATACTTATCCTCAATGATTGCTCTCATTGCCTTACAATTAGCAGCATTAGCAGTGATGCCTTGAATGACATTGTATGGCCCAATCTCTTAAAGGGTTTTAAGTAAAGGTTGTGCAATATTAATACCGGTCTTGTAGTGATCTGAGTAGTCATGGGTTGAAAGGAAGACTGCACCACTAGCAGACACGCCAAGAATATTTATCAATGGCTTTCCTTTAACATTTGTCCACTCATCAGATACAATGGATACCCCATAGTTGGACCAATCATTTGTAAACTTTCCAAGAGCACTATTGATTTTGGCTATTTCCCTATCAAGTCCCATAGTTATGGCTTTGTCATACCCAGGGCTCCTATATCCTTTAGGGGCACCATTGATGGCTTGTACCATTTAATGCCAATAAGGTGAGCGAAGAACATTGAATGGTACACCACATGCATAGAGAAACCTATAAACTTTTGAATTCACATCATCTCTACAACCTTGGTCAAGGAAATCTGATAATGTTCTTCGCATAGTCGAGAATCCAAGGGATGAGGATCCCAATGGAGTTGCTGATGATCCACTAGCAAACATTCTATGTGAGTGAGAGGATTCAAATTCAACCCTTAATCTCTTGGAGTGTTTTGAGCGGCCTCTTCTTCCATCTTGTATTTGTTTCTCTCTTTACTGTTGAAATATTGTAACTTCTAAGAATATTATATTTGTACTTTATTATTCCGGAGATGTTTCATTCCTCCGTAAAGACCTTATTGTATATCCGGAGATGTTTATTCCTCCGTCGGAATGTGGTAACTTGGGTTATTAGACTTCCCTAGTGGGGTCGGCCCAGAGTCAGTTGTAATGGGGTGTTTAACCCAGTGGTTAAAGTTGGGGCCGACCTAGTTAGTGTAAAAGTCAAGTCGGAGTTGTGTATAAATAGAGGAGGTGTGTTCCTCATTTAACACACATTACACTCACTTGTGATTGGCGCATAGGTGAGGGAGAGATCTGCTATGGAGGAGAAGGAGCTCATGTCTAGGGTTTACATCTTTGTATTTTCTGGTCATCTATATTGAGGAAGCTTTGCTAGGTTTTCTACCCCATGAGGGTTTCCCAGGATAAATCTGTGTCTCTTGTGTTTATGTTGTGCTTGTTGTTCTTTCAGTGATCTTGTATATGCTATTGTTGTGAAATGTAATGTAATGCTAATATTTTCTGTCT
Source organism: Larix kaempferi (assembly GCA_027924585.1). Taxonomy (NCBI): domain Eukaryota; kingdom Viridiplantae; phylum Streptophyta; class Pinopsida; order Pinales; family Pinaceae; genus Larix; species Larix kaempferi. The sequence goes on along the minus strand of BSBM01000202.1, from coordinate 5,671,778 downwards.
TAGCATATTGAATCTTAACATGGTATCAGAGCTAACCTGAAGGAAGGCAATGTATGGCACTTACGACACTTGCTTCACTTGCGACAATTTGAAGGTTAGGGTTTTGTATAGCAAAAACCAGTCATCGTGGATCGCTATAAATCCATTTTGGCGAAGGTTCATGATCTAAACCTTTACAGGTCGTAGATAACATCCCCCTGTACCTTGTGTCCAAAGGACAACCTCTAATTCGTTGTACTTTGTGATTTATGATCGGTACAAGTTAGGGTTTCTGCCTCTTCCAAATCTCAGTCATAAACAGGTGACCTAGGAAAAAAGGTCACAAATTGGGCTAGGAAGCTCCAAATGAAATTTCGTAAAAAGTGACAGGTAGAGAACGGACTGTAGTTTCTCAGGTAAGGTTTTCGGAGGCCGAAGTTAAACCAGTGACACGTGGCACGCCGTACAAGTTTGCTCTCTTGTTTTATCCCATAAACAGGTCACGTTGCGACACTTGGCATAAATCTCTCTCAGAAAATCCAATTGAGGTCAGACCTGTGGGATTGGAAAGCTGACAGGTCAGGCTATCACAGGCCAAGATTTCAGACCCTGTGAATTCGTAATTTCAGAGATGCACCAGAAACAATCAGGTGCATATTTCTGTCAAAACAGAATTTTTTTTTAGCACCTTCATTCTTGGCTTATCACGCTACGGGAATTTAGGGCTTCGGAGAAAGTTGGAATTTTTGGAATCAGAGTCCATGGCTGAATGCTCCTCATCAAAATCGAAATTTAGAAACCAAGATCGAAATTTTTGGTTGGTCAAAAGGCTGGGCTTGATCAAACCCTAGTTCGAGATTTTGATCGGAAAGGTGGAAAATTAAAGCTTCTACAAAAGTTGGAATTTTTTAAGTCTGTGACCACAGCTGGAAGATCCTCAGAAAAATCGAAGTTTAGAGCTTTGGATTGAACCTTTTGATTGGGCAGAAGGGTGGGCTTCACCAAACCCTAGTTCGGGATCCTGTCCAGAAGATCCAGAAGTTTCAAGGGCAATTTTGAGGGGTCAAATTTTGGAGATTTCAAAATTGAAGTATGCTAGCTTGATCAGCTCATCAAGGCACATCTTTCCATCCATTCAGGAGTTTGAAATTCAAAGTTTGAATTTTTAGGGTTTCTCTGACAAACCCTGATCCAGCTCCAGATCCAGTTTCAGCAAATCAAAGTGGATTGGGTTAAAAGCAATCCTAACAGGTATGACTTGAGGAGATACAGGTATGTGTTGAAATCTGTTAATGGTTAAGTTTATGATATGTTTGTCTTCATGTTATTAAGATTAGTACAATTATGATTGTTTGATAATGAATGCATGTGAATGATAGAAGGCATTCATTGATTAAGGTTATGACACTTACGATTGTACTAATGCACTTGTGGTGTTGTATGAGGATGATGTTGTCTACCAACAAGATACAGGTACATCAAGAAAGACAAATCAGGTTCTATGACCATGATGACATAGGGACAAAGACTCATCCATAGTCTTTGACCACATAGAAGATCTAGTTACGAGGTATGTATGACCTTGTTCTACTATGCTTAACCCACGAGATATGCAAGTTCTAAGAGAACAAAGAAGATATTGTTTAGGTATGTTAAGACATAACCAAGCTTGATAATCCAGGTATGTTTTCCTATATCAAATTAGAATTCTACTTTGTTAGGATCTTAGGTAAGTATACCTATGTATGAAATGATCATGACCATACATACTTAAGATTATTTAGAATCATAATGTTTTGATAGTATTAAGACTATACTAATGAATGTATGATTATGTATGAGATCATGATGATGACACTAGTGCACACTTAAGCATGCATAGTGGTCCAGGATGGATAGAAGTTCAAAATAGAAATCAAGCGGGAGGCAACCACACAAACATAAAAGATAAGTGTTTAAGTTGTCATTTGAATTACTTCTTGAATCTATGAATAGTGAATGATATTGCTCGTAGTAGTTGTATGAATTCCTAGAATATAGCATGTTGGGTGTAAGCATTCATATGGCATTGAAGAGTATACTACTAATATGCATATGATGGGTAAGTTGGACAAACTTTCCATTGTTGTTTATCTAGAATGAAACCTCTTTGTTGACATGCTGAGAGTTGTGCACGCTCTTGATAGTATGTTCTAGTAGAGATGGAAGGCATCTAGATAGCCACTATATGCATATAGGATATGGAAAAGTGTTGTGCCAAAGTATTGTTCAAGATAGTTGCATAACTATGTGAAGCATATCTGTATGCATAATAGGTTATCATGTCAACATGATTTGATGATTATGAAGTATTACTAATCATGTAAGTAACTTTGATTTGTAGGAAAGATCATGAAGAATGATGAACACCGAACAAGTGATGGATGTTCAACAAGAAGACTTACAAATCAAACATACTATAGAAGACTCGTGGCTAGAAGATTCTCTCAGAAAAAGGAAGAGGATCATGACGAGATGTTTGCTCCAAGTGGCTAGATAAGACCATTCTCTTAATGGTGTAATTGAAGAAGAAGTGTGAATCAGGCTCTGTACGGGTACCCAGGATCGATAGTCATTTGATGAGCTTAATGATAACCATGGGTGATGCGGATTTCAACCTTTGCTACAAGGTTGAAAATGGTGTCTATATACAGATGACATTCTTCTCTTAGATGGATGCAAGAAGGAACTCACCACAGAGTTCAAATGATCTTGAGGATCATATCGGTAGACCCATCTGACAAGAGATGGCACAAATAGATATGCAGAAGATCACTCAATGCAGAGTGTGAATGATGTTCAGTCACAGAGGGAGAATTGACAGTTTCTTGACAAGCTTGGGCTTTACCAAAAGTAAAGTTGTTCCTAACCTTAAGGTTATGGATGATACTATTATTGTATGTGGATGATCTCTTTCTGACAGGGAATGAGAAATAGATCATGGAAAGCAAGAAGAAGCTAGTTACAGAATTTGAGATGAAAGATCTCAGATTGATGCATTACTTCCTAAGTCTGGAAGTATGGCAAGGCTCAGAAGGAATCTTTCTCAACCAGGGAAAATATGTTGTGGAAATATTGAGAACATTTGATATGTTGGAATGTACAACCATGGCCACTCTCATGGATTCCAACTTGAAGCTGTTAGCGGATGACTCATCAGAGTTAGTGGATGTGACTCTGTACAGACAGATTATTGGGTCATTGATGTATCTGACAAATACCAGGCCAGATATATGCTTTGCTGTGAGCACCTTGAGTCAGTATCTAGTGGAACCTAGGCGTGTTCACCTGTTAGCTACAAAGCATGTGATGAGGTACCTAAAGGGTACAATATAATTTGATCTATGAGATCATGACTTCATATTGTATGGCTACACAGATGTTGATTAGGCAGGAAGTGTATCAGACAAGAATAGCACATCGGGAGGATGTTATTGTCTGGGATCTACCATGATCTCGTGGTTTAGCAGGAAGCAGTCTAGTGTGGCTCTCAGCACAACTGAAGTGGAATATATATAGTTGCTTGCTCTGCTAGTTGTGAAGCGATATGGCTTCTGAAGATGTTATCAGGATTGTTTGACTTAGAGATGGGACTCCACTGTGATCCTGTGTGACAACCAAAGTTGTATCAAGATGACAGAGAATCCAGTGTTCCATGATAACTCAAAGCACATAGAGATCCGATATTTCTATATACGGGATATGGTGCAGAAAGGAGCTATCAAGCTCGAGTATGTGAGCACTAACGAACAAGTTGTTGATGTATTGACCAAACCTCTGTCTCGAGAAGAGTTTGAGTATTTCCAAGACAAGGTTGGTGTAGTTCAGAAGGACCCTCCTCGAAAGGGGGAGTTATGTGGTTGATGATGATATTTGGATACTGGTATTGATGTGGATACCTGTATCGATGATGAGATTACCTATATTGACGGTAAAGTCGATGATATGATACTTGTGTCGATGATGTGGATACTGTATTGATGTGGATACTTGAATCGATGATGAGGTTACTTGTTCCGACGATGAGATCGATGATGAGGTTGTTGGTTACGACGATGAGGTCGATGCATGGTCCTTAGACTTTTTCTAAGTGGACGAGGAGGGATTGTATCATCCCCGGACTTCGGTCCCAGAATTGATCCGTAGACAAATGTCTCCGAGAATGTGGGGATTGTATCATCCCCGGACGATGGTCCCGGAATTGATCCGTAGACAGATGTCTTCGAGAATGTGGGGATTGTATCTTCCCCGGACTTCTGTCCCAGAATTGATCTGTAGACAGATGTCTCCAAGAATGTGGGGATTGTATCTTCCTCGGACTTCGGTCCCAGAATTGATCCGTAAACAAATGTCTCCGAGAATGTGGGGATTATATCTTCCCCAGACTTTGGTCCCAGAATTGATCCGTAGACAGATGTCTCCAAGAATGTGGGGATTGTATCTTCCCCGGACTTCGGTCCCAGAATTGATCCGTAGACAGATGTCTCCGAGAATGTGGGGATTGTATCATCCCCGGACGACGGTCCCAGAATTGATCCGTATACAGATGTCTCCAAGAATGTGGAGATTGTATCATCCCTGAACGATAGTCCCCGAATTGATCCGTAGACAGATGTCTCCGAAAATGTGGGGATTGTATCATCCCCGAACTTCGGTCCCAGAATTGATCCGTAGACATCTGTCTCCGAGAATTGATGATAGGACTGCATCGTCCTTGGACATTTGGTTCAAAATGTACGTGATAGGATTGCATCGTCCTTGGACTCATGTCCTAAAGTGATAAGGATTGATCATCCTGGAAGTAGATCTAGATTGCATCGTCCATAGACATGAGACTTGTCTAACATTGATAAGGATTGATCATCCGGGAAGTAGATCTGGATTGCATCGTCCATAAACATGAGACTTGTCTAAAATTGATAAGGATCGATCATCCTGAAATTTGATCTGGATTGTATCGTCCATGGACCTATGTCCTAAAGTGAGAGGGATTCATCATCCCATAATAGGATCTTGTGTATTGCAGAGGATGCTGCTATGACGATGCTGTAGATCGAGATGATCCAGATGCTGTAGATCGAGATGATCTAGATGCTGTTGTTGATCGAGAGGATCCAGTTGATGATGTGATGTTGTTTATCGAGAGGATCCAGTTGATGCTGTTATGATGATGATCAGTAGATCCAGACGATGAGGCTGTTGATCGAGAGATCCAGATGATGATGTTGATCGGTTGATCCAGACGATGAGGCTATTGATCGAGTGATCCAGATGATGATGTTACTGTAGCTATTCGAGTGCTACAGAAGATGAAGACTCAGTACTGAAGATGTTGATGTTCCAGTATTGAAGATCTTGAAGATATTCCAGTAACTGGTTGAGTTACTAATGATGTTGAGAAAGCTTCCAATGATCTATAGATGTATCATGTATGATGTATTTGATGACTCCTTGCTCCTGCAGATGTTGTTATAATATCCTTCTCGTTAAGGGGGAGTGTTGAAATATTGTAACTTCTAAGAATATTATATTTGTACTTTATTATACCGAAGATGTTTCATTCCTTCGTGAAGACCTTATTGTATATCCGGAGATGTTTATTCCTCCGTCGGAATGTGGTAACTTGGGTTATTAGACTTCCCTAGTGGGGTCGGCCCAGAGTCAGTTGTAATGGGGTGTTTAACCCAATGGTTAAAGTTGGGGCCGACCTAGTTAGTGTAAAAGTCAAGTCGGAGTTGTGTATAAATAGAGGAGGTGTGTTCCTCATTTAACACACATTACACTCACTTGTGATTGGCGCATAGGTAAGGGAGAGATCTGCTATGGAGGAGAAGGAGCTCATGTCTAGAGTTTACATCTTTGTATTTGCTGGTCATCTATATTGAGGAAGCTTTACTGGTTTTTCTACCCCGTGAGGGTTTCCCAGGATAAATCTGTGTCTCTTGTGTTTATGCTATGCTTGTTGTTCTTTCAGTGATCCTGTATATGCTATTGTTGTGAAATGGAATGGAATGCTGATATTTTCTGTCTTAGCATATTGAATCTTAACATTTACTTGGCAGTTTGTCACAGGTTTTGACTCCAACAGCCTTACCTTGATCACATGGCATAAGCCCACACAAATGCTTTCTCACCCGGGTATATGAACCAATGTAAGTTTTAGTACAATGGGGGCATATAAACTTTGTGGTTCCACCCCCTCTCCCTCCCCCAAGACTTGTCACATACTTCCACAAAGGTGTTGTGTCTTTTTGTTTTTGCCCCTTATCACTCTCAATCTCATCATTATAATCATCATCTTCCCCTTCCTCCTCCTCTCTATGGTATGTGTCACTCCCTACCTCTTCCCCCTCATCATTGCCACCACCATATCCACTTCCAAACACCATCATAATGAGAATAAGTGGAACCAAAAGCCAAAACCACATACCCATCATGCTTCTTGAATCAAGATGAGAATCACTTGTTGCCTGCAATAGAATGATGGAGAAGAAGAAATTGGAAAGAGTAGGAGAAGAGAACATTGCAAGAGTTAAAAATTTTAACATAGTGAAATATATTTTCAAAAACAAACAAAGAGTGGGGTTGGATATTACCTCTTTAGCTCTCCAATGGTGGTTGAATGTCTCTATGGAAGCCTTCAATCCCCCTTCCAAGCTCTCACAAATAGTAGCCTTCAATCTCCCTTCCAAGCTCCCACAAATTTGCTCTCAAACAACTAGCAAACCCACTCAAGAACCCTAGCAAAGAGAAGTGAAATGCATGAAATGAGAAATAGAATGAGAGCAAATGAGTGAAAGAGTGTTTATATCCCCAAATTAACCCTAAGCAAGTCAAAAAACCCAAGTGGAACCATACATTGGTTCCACAAGCCAAAAAAAAAAAAATTGGTGTGGTGCGCCCTTGCTCGCCGAAGTGCTGAGGAAGCGTTTTCGGGAGCGTTGTTTTTCTCTCAGGAGTGCTTAGGGAGCGATGAGGAATCACTTCGGGAGCGAACCTTCTCATCTCTCCCTAAGCGCTCCCTAAAAAACTAGGGGACTTTTTTTTAGGGAATCGTGGTTCTAAAAACACTCCCAAGAGGAATCGATGAGGAATTGCGCTTCCAAGGCCGATTCCTCTAGGAGCGCGAATTGGGAGCGAAGCGGGGGGGGGCGCTTCCCCACAGCTTAGTTTTGGTTTACCAAGTTCACACAAAGCGCACGACAAAGAGCATACGCAATAAAGAAAACCATTTCCACTATGTTTCTAATTTGCCGAGTTCGCATAGAGCGCACAGCAAAGAGCATACACAAATTGAAAAGGTAGTAGATCAGAAATAAAACAAAAAACAAGAAGAAATTTGAAAGAATATAAGAAGAAGAAAAAATGCGTAACTTATATAAACAGTACACCTCTGGATCTAGTAAAATGGTTGTATCTTGGGCAAACGGAAACCTTTTTCAATGAACCGAAAAGTGTTTCCAACTAGGAATGGCACTTTGAACGCAATGGAACACCTTTCACAACCCAGAAATGCACAGAAATATCAAAACCAAAAAACCATTCACAGCCTCGACACCACCGATTCAAGATCTAAATCACCAACAAAAGCAAAACTTCATAAGAAATCTGATACTATGTTCGACTGTCACATGTTATTTCCAAAAGATCGAACACCTTGAGTTTAAACCACGTGAAAACATCGGTGTGTTGATCTGTGATCTATTTGTGTGAACATCTACTCAAGGTGTTCGATCTTTTGGAAGTATCCTGTGATAGTTGAACACATGAGATTGCATAATGTGTCTCATGTAGGATTGTCCATTCACATTTAAGAAAATAAATTAAACTTGAATGACTCCCTAGATGGACTTTCCCATCAAGAATTCTATATCTCAACAATAAGAAATAAAACAGTATGGAAGCTCTAGACAATGCTAACAATAGCTTCAATTTGATGCAAGCAAATGCAATAAAATTCAATAAGTTGGCAATTTTAACAACTTGCATCTAAACCACATATCCAAGTCCAAAGTGACAAGGTAACTTTTGATGTGCATTTTCTTATAATCTAAAATGTAGCCTGTTACCCCTCATTTCGTCATGAGTATCCACATGTGATTTTTATCACACATTCAGTGGGGTGTTACAGGGTGATAGATATGTGGATGGCCTAGTGTTGATGTTTTCTTTTGTGATGATGCCTTGGAATGGTTTAATGGAGTACTTACTTGTCACTGCACTTATAATACCTAGCCTTCCATGATTGATGATGATGCATTCCATTTTGTACATCACTTGCTCATGACTCATTGATGGAGCGCCCTAGTGCTTTTGGTTTCATTTGCCATCTAGATCACATAGACTATCATATTTGGTGGAGCACGCTAGCATATTGTGCACGATTTGATGACATGGATGGCTTGTGATGGATATTCATTGGAGCACCCTTGTTCCTAGACACTTGGTTGCCTTGCATGGATGATATGATAGCATTTGGAGACATTTTCTTGTAGAGTGTTCTTGCTCATATGATGTACTTCATACTTGAGGATGTTTTGTGGTTGATTTCCATAGAGCACCCTCCTCCTAACGCATGTTCGATGGCATATAGCACACCTTTGTTATTTAGATGGATAGCATCTTGGCACTATTATCTATCATTATTTGTTGAATGTTGTCCTTGTTTATCTCTCTTGGCACTTGTGGAGGCGTGTCATGTCTTGTAGATGGGGTAGTCCCCTTCTTCATGGAGTTGGTTAGCTATTATGGACATTATTTGTGGAGAATGTTTACGGCACGTGTTGAGGTTTTGATCCTTGATGAGGTCAAAAGGAGGTGGCACCCACCCTTGGAAGCATTCCACATGAGGTTTCAAGCCATGCTTTGAGGAGCGTCCACTCCTTGGAGGTTTCTTACACCTTTTTCTATGCTTATTTGACGAAGCAGTCTCTTAAGGGACCACATGTGTGGCCATTGTAGCATCTTTGACTTATTGATTGATGGAACATTTTCACATGGAGGATTAATTCCATGCCATTATGATGGGACGTTTTTTGGTTAATTTCATGCCAATATAAATTAATAGACATCAATAAATAAATAATAATTAATGAAGTGTCGCATCCTAATGAAGGGACATGACCTACCATCCATGGTGACCACTCAATGCAAGTAAGTATACCGTCCAATGACATTGTCATCATTCTATCATGACAGGCCTGGGAAACTCCAAGCTGGATTGATTTTACATTAAGGTGAATATCATATTAATACATTAGAAGTGATCTTTAGATTTCATCTTCCAAGAGATCCTCTGGACTTCTCAACGACTCTCTGTTTCGGTTTATCATTAGAAAACTGAAAATACAATCTAAATAATCTTAATATTTACTGTATACCATAATTCCATATGATTAGGTATCCAACATAATTATTATATATTGTCCTTTGTGGATTTTAATGTATTGTCCTTTTCACAATGGATATTCCTTTTTACCTTGGATATTCATTATTCAATTAGTATATATTGTCCTTTATTGTCCTTTTCACAATGGATATTCAGTATATGAACCAAGTTGTTCATGTCATATTCAAGAAATGAACTCAAAAAACAACTATATCAGCTCAACCTAGGGACTTGCACCTCAAAGCCAGCTTCTAAAAGACAGAGCATAAACCATCTCAGTCTCACATTTGTTTTGCATGTAGAATTATTCAGAGATGCTTTAAGATATGTGAATCCAGTGACATAAAATTCAGTTTCCCAGCCTTGTCCTTCTATTTACCATCCGTTTCCTCTATTTGGCTCAGGAAAATTTGTGGTTTCTTTCTTTAAAGCCCTATTTTATTACATGGCAATTAAGTCAGAAAGAAGTTAATAAGGTTCATGAGACTTACCAGTCTTCTGCGCCTCCAAATCCTCTTGCCACCATTTCCACCTTCTGCAGGAATTTGGCTGTCATTCTGAAATTTTAATTACAATTCAACAAGTCAATGCCCTTCTTTAAAGCAAAATTGAATGAGGGTGATATTATTTTAAGACTGTACCATAGACTTTACTGAAAACCTTGATACCCTGCAACTCTGGAACTGCTCTCGCATTCCAGTGCTCTGCCAAAACAGAGAACCCTTATCAGAACCATTACCCAAAATGTAAAAACTCGACTTATGAATGTGTGCAGCTTCTAATCCATGAAATCTCGAGTGCCATTTCTGAATTTGTTTTCCTTTGAGGTAGAAAGAGAGTGTAATTGCTAGTACTCTGTGAGTATATGCGAAGGACTAAATGAGAAGAGACGGCGTACAGTTTAACGCGATAGAACGAAGTAAAACCAACAGTTTGGTCAGCGTTTACAACTGAGTGATAATGCTTACAGAAAATGAAGCGAACTGCGACGGGCCTGCTCTCAGCCCAATCTCCATCGCCATATGCGAGCTACTTTGTAGGCCTTTCAGAGCTTTTGCATCTCACAAGCTTTATCTTTTCTCAAACATGTCTCGGGAGTCGGGGATACTTAAAATGTTTATTGGCTGCGGCGGGGGAGTTGAGACAACTCATTTCGGTTTCATTTTCGCTATGAAATATCCACAAAATTCTGGTGTAAAGCACAAATTGAGGCGTAAATATAAATTGGACCATTAGGAGAGCAACATCATTTTTCAAACAGATAATATATCACCTTTAGAGCAGTAGGAGAGCAACATCATTTTTCAAAAGGATAATATTGAAGGTGATATAGTAGATAAATTATATGGTAAATAATAATAATCTATTTTTTAAGATTATGGTTTAGTTAGATATCATTTAGTGTATGAGATTTTTTTGTGTGTGTGATAAGCTTTTTCTTTGCTTTGTGTAACAAGCTTTTTTTTCACTCAACAATATCATTTTTCAAAAGGATAATATAGTTGATGAATGACATGGTAAATAATAATAATTTAGTTTTTAGGATTATGGTTTAGCTAGATATCAATTTGGTGTATTAGGAGAGCAACATCATTTTTTGAAAGGATAATATTCAAAGTGATATAGTTGACGAATGACATGGTAAATAACAATAATCTAGTTTTTAAGATTATGGTTTATCTAGATATCAATTTGGTGTATGAGATCTTTTTCTTTGTGTGAGAAGCTTTTCCTTCGCTTAACAACATTCTTCGCAACCATCCAATTTACATTCAATTGGCCTATAATAGTTAGACCCAAATGAAATAAAATGTTAGACGGTGATATTAATGAATTTTAAATGTTGTGTCCTATGTATTTTAAAAATGAATTTTGCTTTTATAAACAAATCTAAAAATCACCTTCCTATCTGTCTGGAAATTCTCAGAAACCTTAATGTAATGTCCCCATTCAAATAAGTGCATAGTAAGACAATCCCATCAATCCTACTAGTTTCCTAGGTTGGATGGGCACATGTGGGATGGTAATAAGGAAACTAATAAATGATATTTAGACATTAGAAGGGTTCAATAATTTAATAAATATGATGGATAAATAAATTCAAGAGAAATTATAGGTGGCAAGTGGTTTTGGAGACATATGGAGGTGGTGGGACCCACACTAGATTGATTTTTCAATGACACATGGCAGCTCTCTCTTGCCAATTCGAATTCATGGGAAGGTGGACACTGTTGGGTGAGTTGGTAAGTCATAACACATGGCATTAAGCATATTAGGTCGAAATGGGAAGGAATAGTAACCTCCATGGGAGAGGAAGAGTCAAATTGGAGACTAGTGGACACATGGGCTAGATTCCCTAGTTTTATGACAACAATAATGAAGCATCTATGACATTTTATGACAAAATTCAGACATGAATTCTTACACCTGACCATTATGACATGTCAGCCCCAAAAATAGGCTCAAGAAGGCGCTCATGGAGTTGGAGGAATCTAAAGAGACTCAAATTCGAATTTGAGAGAAGATGGAAGGTTGGAACTAGGAGACAAGTGGCAAATGAGGAATATTTTCTAAATGGAAAATTATTGAATCTATTGAGAGGATTTCGACCCCTTGAAGGCTAATGTTGGTTATAAAATGTAGAAATCAAGTATGAGAATGGCTTTTGATGATTTGAGAAAAATTGCATTTATGAAGAGAGAGCTAGTGGATGACTAGTTTCTTGCCTTAGCCAATTTCGAGGATGAAAGATTCCCATCCAAGTTGGTGTTTGGAGAGGCCACTCAGGTCTTTCATGGTGCTTTAATGGAGTGTGTATTTGCAGGTAGCAGCTACATGAAGTTTCATGGTTTGGTTTAGTGCAGCACTTTCTCTCCACCGTTTCCAGTTTTGAAGGCATATTCGTGCTCCTTGAGGGAGGGCGTTTTTGGTGAGCACTTGTGCTTCTTGAGAGAGCTTCTCATTATGTATTTATGATTGTAATAGCTTCATATCCTCTGTTATTCATATTCAGAAAGTCTCAGGTCGAAATACCCACTGGTTGTATGTAAAACTATTGATTAATGAGCAAACAATGTCCATTTCCCCAATGCATTGATGTATGACACTATAATGTTGATTATTTCGAATGGATGGATGATTCTCTGATATATTTGTGATAAATATACTGCCATGGATGTATTCTACAAGTTTCATGTACTGTACTTGAGCATTTGAAGCATTTTTACTCAGTTTAGTTGTATTGGGAGGTGAAATAGTGCCATTTCCCCAAGGGTCGAATTGGGGGTTTTTGCTGTTGAATGTGAGAGAGTTAGAACAGTATTAAAAATCAATTAATGGTGCATATGAGACCTTAATCACATACTTAACACATTATATACCTCTGTTCATAAATTTGTGGGAGTTTGGAGGCATTTGGAAGGCCATTTGTAGTGTTACCCGAGGGGGATTTGATGCACAAATTACTAGTCAAAATTACCTATATTTATCAGAATACAAATCAAGTTTGCAGCAGTATTTGGAGGGCCATAAAACATCCCTGAACCTTATATTCAAGTCTAAATACCATTCATACACTCCTACAGAAGATTTGGGAGCATTTGGGTTGATTTGGAGGTCAAAACAGTAAAACTAGTCAAAGGTCGAAATTGAGAAAAAAAGTGGAAAATTAGGCATTTTAATAAAATTTGAAAAAGGGATATTACAAGTGGTATCAGAGCATGGTCTTGGCACCTGATGGTATTAACAAGAAGCCAAACAAATAAAACACCACCCTTTGAATCAGTAGTTGAAGAAGTTTTGGTTGAAGAAGAGATAGTAGCAGAAAAAAAGAGTTTTTTTCTAAAACAATGGGTAGAGAGGAGGAGGAAAAATTAAGATATAAGGAGGAATTTATTGAAGCCTTAAAACCATGTTTTGAAGGACTTACCATGGTTATGCTAGACATGAATAAACAAATGATGAAAGGTTTCGAATTGTTGGGTAGCCAACTTTCAGGCAAAGGGATGATAGGAGATAATAGTGGTTCACACTCAGGGGAAAAGATGAAAGGGAATGAGCATATTTTCTCAAGTACAGGACCTCATAATAGACCTGATGAATTTCAAAGCACACAAAGGCATACTGCACCTAAATTTCTCACACCCAAAGAAGAGGCCAATCTTGAATTGGATTACAAGAAACTAGTAAATGATTGGAATGATTTGAATGAAGAGTGTAAAAGAGGTGTACCACTCAGTGACTACATTGATGCTATGCAAAAGATTAAAATGAAGGGAGACAATAGGAGTCCATTACAAAACAAAGAATTGAATAGTGCTATTGGAAAAATGTCACTTCCTACTTTTGATGGTTCTTCTCAAAATTCTGCTAACACTTGGGTGCAAAAATTGGATGTATATTTTCAGTTGAATCCTATGTTGGAAGAGGATGCATTAAAAATGGCCATTTTGCATTTGGAAGGAGATGCCAATGAATGGTGGTTTCATGGGATGAAAACATTGGGTCATAATCAGGTTAAAACATATGGAGAATTTGTTGACAGGCTACTAGAAAGATTTTAACAAAAAGATCCAGAATTGCCTTTCAAAGAACTAGCTCAATTGAAGCAAACTGGGTCCCCTACCGAATATATGTTGGACTTTCAAAAATTATCAGTCAAGGTGGCCGATGTATCTATGGGAAGATTAGTATTGCTGTTCACTGAAGGTTTGGCTGAACCCTTAAGAGGTTTGGTCAAAGCCCACAAGCCAACTACATTAAAAGATGCAATGAGCTTGACTAGGGATCTCCAAAATGTGCTTCCTAGAACGAGATTTCCTCCTAAGCCTAGCTATAAATTTGAAAAGAAACCTTGGCAAAGGGATGGATATGATAAGAAACCTTGGCAAAGAGAGTCATTTGAGAGGAATAAAAAAGAGGGACTAAACAGGGATGAACTTAGAAAAAAGAAACTATGCTTCACATGCTTCCAACCATGGACACCGGGGCACAAATGTACCAAAAGAAAGGCTCAATACATAGAAGTATTTTCTGATAATGAGGGGTATGATGGGGGCATGGATGAAGATGGACATATTTCAGATCAAGAAGAGGCATATGAGACAGCAGTAGAAGAGGAAAGACAAGAAGAAAATCAGCCTTCACCGGACAAAGCAAGAATGGCAGTGCTTTCAGCAGTACCTCGCTATCATACTATCCGATGCAAAGGTGTGGTACAAGGGCAAAGAACTTCAGTTTTGGTAGATGGAGGAGCCACTCATAACTTCATTGATGCAGAGATGGTAGAGAAAAGAAAGATACCTATTGAACCATTTGATGGCTTCACAGTTGTCATTCTCGGTCACAACACAATGCAATGCAAAACATGGGTTCCAAAGCTACAAGTCACCGTAGGTAACTATACTTTTGTTGATAGTTTTTATGTGGTTGATGTTGCTGATACTAATGTGGTTTTGGGAGTGCAATGGTTGTATTCAATAGGAGAGCATACAGTAAATTATCAAATCCCCGAAATGAAATTCCAAGATTCAAAAGGAGTACAAAGAGTTGTGAGAGGGCAACACACTTATCCAAATCAAGTAGTGACTTGCAATAGCATGAGATCTATATTGAGGCATGGGGATATAGAATGGGCTGCTGAACGTCATATTACATCTCCCAAGCCAACTATAAATATTGTCAAACACCCAAAGGAGATAGAGAGACTTTTGCAAAAATATGAAAAGGTTTTTAGAGACCTTCCACATGGTAGGCCACCAGATAGGGGGGTTGAGCACAGTATTGTTTTGGAGGAGGGTACTTCACCCATTCAGATACCACCTTATAGACATCCTAAAAGGTTTAGAGATGAGATTGAAAAAGCTATCCAAGAACTCCTAGAGTTGGGGCTCATTAGACCAAGCTATAGCCCTTATGCTTCTTCAGTAGTGCTAGTGAAGAAAAAAGATGGAACATTGAGAATGTGCATAGATTTTAGAGCCTTGAACAAAAAGACTATCAAGAATAGGTATCCTATTCCTAGGATTGATGAGCTCATGGATGAGCTCATGGATGAGCTACATGGGGCCAAATACTTCTCAAAAATTGATCTTAGATCAGGGTATCACCAAATTCGAATGAAAGATGAAGATGTGCAAAAGATTGCTTTTCGATGTCATTTTGGCCACTTTGAATTTCTTGTCATGCCTTTTGGGTTAACTAATGCTCCAACCACCTTTCAAGCATGTATGAATAGGATATTTTGCAAGCAACTAAGAAGGTTTGTTTTGGTTTTCTTTGATGATATTCTCATTTACAGTAAAACATGGGAAGAGCATTTGCAACAGTTAGAGATTGTGTTGAAAATCTTGCAAGAAGAGTCCTTATTTGTTAAATTATCAAAATGTGAGTTTGGGATGAAAGAACTATTGTATCTTGGGCACATTATTGGGCAAGGAGTGAAGGTACACATGGAAAAAATCAAGGCTATCTTGGAATGGCCATCACCAAAAAATATTACCGAATTGAGAGGCTTTATTGGCATATGCACCTACTACAGAAAATTTGTGAAAGGGTTCTCCAAGTTGACTTCTCCACTCACTGATTTGACTAAGAAGGATGCTTTCAAGTGGGATGAAGAGGCTAAAAAAGCATTCCAAAAAATGAAAGAGGTAATGAGTAGTTGTCCCATACTTGCACTTCCTGATTTTACTAAACCTTTTGTTGTGGAATGTGATGCTTCATGTGGAGGAATAGGGGTTGTCCTAAAGCAAGGCCAACACCTCATAGCCTTTGAGAGCAGAAAGTTGCAGCCTCATGAAAAAATTTACTCCATCTATGATAAAGAAATGCTAGCCATTATGCATGCATTGGCCAAATTCAGACAATACTTGGTGGGCAGCAAGTTTGTGGTGAAAACTGACCATAATAGTCTAAGACACTTTCTCACCCAAAAAGATCTAAATGAAAGGCAACAAAAGTGGGTAAGCAAGATTCAAGCTTATGATTTTGATATTGAATATGTCAAAGGAAAGAATAATATAGTAGCAGATGCTTTGTCAAGAAGGCCTTCCTTTTCTCTCATGGATATTGCCAAGGATTGGAAAAACATGCTACTAGTTGAATATGCCAAAGACAAATTTGCTTGTGATGTGTTGGATGGAATCAAAGGGGATGATAATTATAGGATTTTGAATGGGCTGATATATTATAAGGGAAGAATTTATTTAGTTCATAACTCCAAGCTCAAGTACCGAATTTTGCAAGAAGCACATGATTCTCCACTAGCGGGCCATCCGGGGATCTTCAAAACTTATAGACAGTTGAGGCAAAGATTTTTTTGGAAGGGGCTGAAGGAAGATGTTCAGAAGTATGTGAATGAATGTAAAGCATGTCAACAAAACAAATCAGAACTTACATGTCCAGCCGGCCTATTACAACCATTGCCCATTTCGGAGCAAAAATGGGACAGTATTTCCATGGATTTCATCACTGGATTGCCTAAATCCTTAGGTAAGGATTGCATCTATGTGGTAGTTGATAGGTTGACAAAATTTGCTCATTTCTTTGCTGTTACATCATCTTTTAGTGTTGCACAAGTGGCTGATATTTTTTTCAAAGAAATCTTCAGATTGCATGGGCTCCCCAAGAGCATTGTTAGTGATAGAGATAGTAGATTCATGGGTGCTTTTTGGCAAGAACTTTTTAGATTGGTAGGCACTCAATTGACTCCAAGTACCAGCTATCATCCACAAACTGATGGACAAACAGAGAGGGTAAACCAATGGTTGGAAGGATACCTAAGAAACTATGTGGGAGGGCAGCAAAAAGCATGGGCAAAATGGCTACACTTGGGTGAGTTTTGCTACAACACCACTTATCATATGTCAATAGGGATGTCTCCTTTCAAAGCATTATATGGTTATGATGCGCTTACATTTGCTGACATTATATTTGGTGATAGTAGAGCCCCAAAGGCTAAAGATTGGGTGGAAGAGAGCCAAGAAATTTTAAAGCTCTTGAAAGACAATTTGCAGGTTTCTCAAAATCAGCAAAAACAATATGCTGATAGACATAGAGAAGAGAGAACCTTTCAAGTCAATGATTTAGTATATTTAAGGTTGCAGCCCTATAAACAAACATCTCTAAAAAAGAATGGAGCAGAAAAATTAAAACCAAGGTACTATGGGCCATACAAGCTAGTGCGGAAGGTAGGAGAAGTAGCATATGAACTAGAACTTCCGGAAGGGAGTAAAATCCACAATGTATTTCATGTTTCTTGTCTTAAGAAAGCTCTTGGTCAGCAAATCATCACTTCAGAAATACTTCCTCCTTTGGATGATGAAGTTCAGCTCACACTTGTTCCGGAAAAGATTTTGAAGACACGGGAAAGAAGGTTGAGGAGTAGAATCATCAAAGAATATTTAGTGCAATGGAAGGACTTACCAAATGAAGATGCCACATGGGAAGAGGAGAAGATTTTGCAGCATCCAAATTTGAAATTGCTTGAGGACAAGCAATATTGGGTGGGGAGGACTATAATGTCCCCATTCAAATAAGTGCATAGTAAGACAATCCCATCAATCCTACTAGTTTCCTAGGTTGGATGGGCACATGTGGGATGGTAATAAGGAAACTAATAAATGATATTTAGACATTAGAAGGGTTCAATAATTTAATAAATATGATGAATAAATAAATTCAAGAGAAATTATAGGTGGCAAGTGGTTTTGGAGACATATGGAGGTGGTGGGACCCACACTAGCTTGATTTTTCAATGACACATGGCAGCTCTATCTTGCCAATTCGAATTCATGGGAAGGTGGACACTTTTGGGTGAGTTGGTAAGTCATAACACATGGCATTGAGCATATTAGGTCGAAATGGGAAGGAATAGTAACCTCCATGGGAGAGGAAGAGTCAAATTGGAGACTAGTGGACACATGGGCTAGATTCCCTAGTTTTATGACAACAATAATGAAGCATCTATGACATTTTATGACAAAATTCAGACCTGACTTCTTACACCTGACCATTATGACATGTCAGCCCCAAAAATAGGCTCAAGAAGGCGCTCATGGAGTTGGAGGAATCTAAAGAGACTCAAATTCGAATTTGGGAGAAGATGGAAGGTTGGAACTAGGAGACAAGTGGCAAATGAGGAATATTTTCTAAATGGAAAATTATTGAATCTATTGAGAGGATTTCGACCCCTTGAAGGCTAATGTTGGTTATAAAATGTAGAAATCAAGTATGAGAATGGCTTTTGATGATTTGAGAAAAATTGCATTTGTGAAGAGAGAGCTAGTGGATGACTAGTTTCTTGCCTTAGCCAATTTCGAGGGTGAAAGATTCCCATCCAAGTTGGTGTTTGGAGAGGCCACTCAGGTCTTTCATGGTGCTTTAATGGAGTGTGTATTTGCAGGTAGCAGCTACAGGAAGTTTCATGGTTTGGTTTAGTGCAGCACTTTCTCTCCACCGTTTCCAGTTTTGAAGGCATATTCGTGCTCCTTGAGGGAGGGCGTTTTTGGTGAGCACTTGTGCTTCTTGAGAGAGCTTCTCATTATGTATTTATGATTGTAATAGCTTCATATCCTCTGTTATTCATATTCAGAAAGTCTCAGGTCGAAATACCCACTGGTTGTATGCAAAACTATTGATTAATGAGCAAACAATGTCCATTTCCCCAATGCATTGATGTATGACACTATAATGTTGATTATTTCGAATGGATGGATGATTCTCTGATATATTTGTGATAAATATACTGCCATGGATGTATTATACAAGTTTCATGTACTGTACTTGAGCATTTGAAGCATTTTTACTCAGTTTAGTTGTATTGGGAGGTGAAATAGTGCCATTTCCCCAAGGGTCGAATTGGGGGTTTTTGCTGTTGAATGTGAGAGAGTTAGAAAAGTATTAAAAATCAATTAATGGTGCATATGAGACCTTAATCACATAATTAACACATTATATACCTCTGTTCATAAATTTGTGGGAGTTTGGAGGCATTTGGAAGGCCATTTGTAGTGTTACCCGAGGGGGATTTGATGCACAAATTACTAGTCAAAATTACCTATATTGATCAGAATACAAATCAAGTTTGCAGCAGTATTTGGAGGGCCATAAAACATCCCTGAACCTTATATTCAAGTCTAAATACCATTCATACACTCCTACAGAAGATTTGGGAGCATTTGGGTTGATTTGGAGGTCAAAACAGTAAAACTAGTCAAAGGTCGAAATTGGGAAAAAAAGTGGAAAATTGAGCATTTTAATAAAATTTGAAAAAGGGATATTACACTTAACAAGCCACCAAGTCCTTTCAAGTTTTGTGTTGCTTGGCTCAAGGATGTTGATGTTCTCAGACTCATACAATCCAATTGGATCCCATATAAAGAAGAAGAAGGTCATCACGTAGCTACACATTTTGCTCAAAACCTCTCCCGCATAAAAGGCCTTCTTAAGGTTTGGGCTCTGGAGAAAAAGATTGCGGACGATCAGGTTATTCTATAGATTGAGACTGAACTGGCTGAAATCCAAAACTACAATTGGGGGGGGTTTCTCAATTAGGTTGATAAGGAAAAACTGCTCTCTCTCGAATCCAGTAGAACTAAGATCGAGAATAAGCCTGGCAACTTAAGAGCAGGGCAATTTGGATGGCTAGTGGAGATGACAACAGAAAATTTTTCCAAGCCTATGCAAAGGGAAGAAAATAACATAATACAATTTGGGAATTACAGAACAACAAAAATGAAAGGGTCTTTACTTTTGAAGATCTAGTTGGGACCAGCAGATCCTTCTTTGAAACCCTCTTCAAAGCTGACCAACAGGCCTCCATTGCTGAAGTTATACAGATCGCTCGTTTCTTCCCCTCAAGAATCTCAAATGAAGATAACGAAGCTCTCATGGAAGAAGTTTCGGAGGAGGAGCTAAAATCCATCTTGCATAGCTTCCAAAAGGATAAAAGCTCGAGACCGGATGGCTGGACTATTGAATTCTTCCTGGCAGCCTATGATACCATTAGGCCTGATCTCCTACATCTAGTTGAAGAATCCAGAGTAAATGGTCGCATTCACCCTCCTCTCAACTCGGCCTTTATTGCCCTCATCCCAAAGAAAGAAAACTCGGTTTCTCTAGAGGACTTCAGGCCCATCTCTCTCTGCAACATTACCTACAAATTGGTTGCAAAAGTAATTGCACAAAGATTCAAGAAGATCCTCTCAAAATTCATCTCCTCCGAGCAATTTGGCTTTCTAGAGAACAGGCAAATTCATGAAGCAATAGGAGTCGCGTAGGAAGGCATGCACAGCATCAAAATCAGAAAGTCCAAAGGAGCAATCCTCAAAATTGATCTCTCAAAAGCCTTCGACAGAGTAAGATGGATCTATCTAAGGGTCTTGCTGACTCATCTAGGCTTCAACTACCCTTTCATCAAATGGATTTTTGCATGCATATCTAATGCATCCTTCTCGGTTCTAATAAATGGCTCTGCAACCCCTTTTTTCCACTCAAAAAGGAGTCTCATACAAGGTTGCCCGCTTTCACCTCTCCTCTTTCTCTTGGTGGATGAAGGACTAAGTAGAGCTCTCCTAGATGCAAAAGGAAGAGGCTTGTTTAATGGGATCAAGATTGTTGAGAACCTAAACATCACACACCTTTTGTTTGTGGATGACATCCTTATTTTCTGCAATGGCTCCATCAGGAAGGCAGAAACTCTCTCAGGAATCCTACAACTTTTCTGCAAAGCCACTGGGATGAAAGTCAATGAGCAGAAATCCACCATCACCACTTTCAACTTGGAAGAAACGGTCACCAGAAGTTTCTTGGACTTTTTTCCTTTTGTTATCACTCCATTGGATGACGACTTTGAATACCTGGGTTTCATATTGAAACCAAATAACTATAAAAAGGAAGACTGGTTTTGGCTAATTGCAAAACTAGAATGCAGAATCAATGTCTGGAGCAACCGATGGCTTTCACGAGTAGGGAGGCTAGTCTTAGTAAAATCAGTTTTGGAAGCCATACCTGTTTATTGGATGGCTCTAGCTTGGATCCCCAAATCCATTTTAGAAAAAACCAGAAAAATTTGTTCACGCTTCCTATGGACAGGGAAAAAAGATCAGAAGGTAACCCCTTGGGTAAAATGGGATCAAATAGCTAGTCCAAAATCAATGGGTGGATGGGGCTTAAAAAACATCATGCTCTTCGCAAAAGCTCTAGCAGCAAAAGTGGGATGGAGGCTCATATCAACAAGAAGCCTTTGGACGGAGGTTTTTACTTCTAAATATATTGCCCCCCTCTCCATTTTGGATTGGATTAGAAATTCGGCTTTTCTTACTAAATCTTCAGGGACTATCATTTGGAAATCCATCTGCAATGCTTTTCCCCTCATCCACAGAGGTCTCTCCTGGAAAGTGGGAAACGGTACTAGAGTACGAATTGGAGCAGATCCCTGGCCTAGCAGCCAGCTACAACATCTTCTCCCCCCTCAACTCGTTCAATCTCTCAATGAAAATGGTTACTATCATTTAAATCAAATCGTGGATACTGCATCCACAAACTTATGGCATCAGGGGTGGAAAAGCTTGACAGTAATGGAGATCCCCATCTTCTGGGAAGCAGAATGGAACAACTACTTAAATGCCTTACGTGCCTCCCACATTCGTCTCACAAATACTCAGGATGATTTACTTTGGGAATCTGCTGCACATGGCAGCTATACACCCAAAACTGGATTCCAAAGCCTTTGTTCAACAGCTTTTCCACAGGTGCCTAAATGGTGGCAAACTGAGCTCTGGAAATTAAAGTGTCCCTTAAAGGAGAAAATATTTATGTGGTGTGTCCTGGAAAATAGAATCCCAACTTGGGACAGAATGAAGAATCAGCACTTGGAAGGCCCTGGATGGTGTCCTTTATGCAAAAACAATGAGGAAAGCCCCACCCATCTCTTCCTGAATTGTAGCTTCTCTACACAGGTCTGGTATTTTTCATAAACTACTCTCAACCACCTTCTCACTTGGCAAGGCC
This sequence comes from Larix kaempferi, assembly GCA_027924585.1. Lineage (NCBI taxonomy): Eukaryota > Viridiplantae > Streptophyta > Pinopsida > Pinales > Pinaceae > Larix > Larix kaempferi. Next base: position 5,649,361 of record BSBM01000202.1, on the reverse strand, counting down.
CCTCCCTTAAAGTCACGTGGAACTCTTGGTCCTCTTCAAACCATTTCATACACATCAAGGCTCTACCTCTTATCCACATTTGGGGAATTTGGCTTGCCCGAAACTCTGCCATCTTCCAGGAAAAAATTTCCTCACTAGAACTAGTTGCAAAACAAGGCCTTGACATACTATCTTACTTTCCTCAATCAAAAGACACCCCAGCTATTCGTATCATAATCGAGGAACAGATTAATACATCCCTTCCCTGGGCTTTTTTTGATGGTGCCTCCCAAAATCTTTCATGTGGCGGTGGAGCTACCCTCTATCTCTCTTCAAACCATTTTTTCAAAATTCAAATGGGACTAGGGGAAGGCACAAACAACTTTGTTGAGCTTATGACATTAAAACTCTTGCTCTGTTTCACATTGGAAAAAAATTGCAAAAAGCTTCAAATATTTGGTGACTCTCTCATTGTCATAAATTGGGTGAACAAAGTTCAAAGTTGCAGAAATATTTCTCTTATCACCTTGTTTGAAGAAGTTTGCAGACTCATAGCTCGTTTTGACTCCATCACATGTCGACATGTGTACAGGGAAAGGAATACTGATGCCGATCGCCTGTCAAAACAAGGACTAAATATGGAATTTGGGACCTGGAAGATCGTGGAATTCAGGGATGTTGAAGTCTATGAGTTCTTCCATAGACCCTTCACGGATACACAAACCCAACAAATATAATTTCTAAAAGTTGCAGCGAAGCAGGACACTTTTTTTATCTCTATCCAGGAAACTCGATGCTTATCTCTGTAATTATCTATACATCGATTCAAAAATGGATCGGATTTTTGTTACTCACTCTTTAGTAGTGAAGTTTTTGGACATTCCGCACAGTGCAACATAGCAGCATTGTCCTAAAAAGCTACATGCTTGCATATCTCTGTAACAATTCTTGAGATATAAAAAAACTTTTTTCGTATGGAAAAAAAAATAAACAAATCTAAAAAATAAATAGAAAGACGATTAATAATATCCAATTTATTAAGTCATTTAAAAATATTTCTTTATTAATTTTATGAAATTCAATTTTTAATAAGCAAATAAATAAAATATTAGCAAGCATTAAAAAATAAGCAAAAGTAAATATGCATATATATGAGGTTGTTGAAGTTCACTCGTAAAAGATGTGGTTAAACACTCTTGTTGTCTAAAAACTTTCTTCCATTTTGGCGTTCCATATTTTAATTACTCCTATTACATTCAGGGCTTTACAATTTTAATGTTTGGGAGAAATAGTGATATGAAAAACACATCCCTATTACTCTTATTATGTTTATGTTTATAGCTATACAATCTAAATGTTTGGGAGATAGTGATATGAAGAAGAACAAAGATTGGATTAACAAAATGGGAGCTAGTTTCCTGTGTAAATGGCTTAGAATAAGACAATTTGATCCGTTGATAATTACATTCATCTAAAATATATCAAATCCCTTACTTCTTCTACGTTCATTGAAGTCACCAAAAATCTTGTCGGAAACAATACTTTAGAAAGAAAAAGGTCAAAGAGTTCCATTTGCATGAGAGCATGAATAATATTGATGAAGCATATGCAGGAGTGTGCATCCATAATTGTTGGGCAAAGACAAAGAGAAAAACCATGGTTAGATAGAATCTATTCAAAACAAGTCAATTTTGTTTATCAATCTCCTTTTTTAAAATGTCTTGTTCTTCATTTAGAGTTTTATTTTTATATTAATATATCCATATTGCTTTTTATTTTATAAATTTCGATATCCGTTGCTCACTTTTCAATGCTCATGATTATTATTCATTTGCCATTCAATGTTTTTTTATCAAACAAAAGTTGTAGCGGGCACATGTGGCATACAAAGCAACGATGAATAGTCAGCTTCACAATGTGGATTGTAGCTAAGATGTCTATGAATCGGAACTTCGTGATACCCTTACAAATAAGAGCTAAGGGAAGTTGTTGATTAAGACCACCAAGTCCATTATTCTTATTAGGGATATTGATCATTAGTTATCTCCCAAAACATGCAAAAACATTTGCTAGAGTGGATGTAGAGAAAGAACCCTAATGTGCAGATATGGTGATAACAATAAGTCTATTTCCTTCTCTAAAGTTTGCTTAGGAATCCACCCTAGTCATAAAAAACTTGCTCCAATCATTCAAGGCTACAAAGGATATTACTCATGGATCTTGTGCTTGGAATCAGGAATCAGGAATCAGAAAATTCAACTATGGGGTCATTCTCAAAATATTTTATAGAGCAAACTATCATCACACACATGTCAATTTTTCTAGAAACATCGAGAAGAAAGTCAAATAGAGTCATATATAAATATGCATAAAATCGAGTAAAGGGGAAAGATCAATTTGGAGAACATAAAAATGAGGATTTGAGGATGCAAAAACTAAATGAATAAAATCACAATTCTCACTGTTGTAGTAATAATTTCAGGTTTTTATATGTTAATGTGTAGCAATTAGTTGGTCAAATGTAGCATGTACACACGGTTGTCGGTAATAATAATATTTATAACCAAATTAAATAGGCATGGTAACTTAACAATCGCCTTTGTCCTAATAATGAACCTCGAAACTTTGGCAACACCGTGGACAAAATGATGACAATCACAAAACAAACCCCAAATTATAATCACTTAATGTCCATTTATGTATGTCCATATCTAAATTTAATCAAGAATGTACATATTTGAAATTTTCACTTAAATAAATACAGTATTTATATCCCAAGCATAATCATTAACAGACCTCTGTATGAAACAAAACAAAACTACTCTTTCTGGAAAAGCGTGGGACTCTAACAGATCAAGTATGTGCAATAAATAAATTGTGACCAACTTCTAGATTTGAATTTGAAGAGGGATTCAACGTCAACATATCTCTTTAAGCATTGCCTACTAATATCTATGTAAAAACCTTCAAAATTCTTGAATATTTTTCTTTCCTAACCCATATTTTCTTCTTCCTTATGAAGCACCTCATATGATTTTTGAAGTCTTCCCATAAATACCCTATCTTATGATGGGCACCACATCTAAAAGGATTCCTCCAAAAAACTAGCTTATGTGTATAGAACCAAGACCCCCATTCGATACCTATTTCTGATAGCAGAACTTATATAGGGTCTATTTGTAATGTCCCTCTTTAAGAATTTGATTAAAATGACCAATTTTTCTCTTTTTCCCCAAATTCGACCTTTGACTAGTTTTGATTCCTAGGTCTCCAATTTGCCCCAAATGCTCCCAAATATTATGATAAGGTATATGGATGATGTTAGAACATAAATATGTGTTTTAGGGGTGCTTTTGTACCTTTAAAATACTTCTGCAAATCCTCTTTCAATTCTGGCCAATGTAGGGTACTTTACTAGTAATTTCCCTTTGACTAGTATTGGTCTCTAGGTCTCCAATTGGCTCCAAATGCCTCCAAATATTCAGTGAAGATGTATGAATGATATTTGTACTTGATTATGATGTCCAGGGATGATTTATGACCATCAAAAGACTTCTGCAAACTTATTTAAACTTCTGTCCAAGATGGGATTTTTACTAGTAATTTGGGGTTCCAATCCCCCCAGGGTAAATGCTGAATATTACTCTCCAAATGCTCCCGAACCCACTTGAATTTCTGAACAGAGGCAGAGGATGTCTAAGGTACAATATTAATGTCTTGTGTGCATCATTATTAAATTTATTAATCTGGTTATAACCCTCTCCCAAACAGCTACAAAATCATTAGTTCGACCTTGGGGGAAATAACATTAAATCTCCTTCAAATAAAATAAAACTGAGCAAGATGGCTCCAAATGCTTAAGTGCTGAACATGAAACTTGTAATACTCATCAATGGCAGTCCATACATCATAAATATATTAGATAAACATTCTTCCATTCGAAATCATCATCAATACATTGGCATACATCAATCTAGTGGGGGAATGGTCATTGTTTGCTCATTAATAATCAATTTTACATATAACCACTTGGATTTTAGACCTGAAAATTTATTAAGATGAAGAACATAGTATATTAATCATATTACAACAGACATGGATCATGAGAATCTCTCCCAAAGAGTACAAGAGCTCACCAAAAACGCCCTCCCTCAAGGATCAAGAATATGCCATGAAAACTGGAAATGGTTGAAGGAGTGAGATGCACTAGAAGAAACCATGAGATGCCCTATAGATTACACCTGCAAATAAAGACTCCATTAAAGCTCCAAATGAAATGTCTAAATGGACTTTCCAATTACCAACTTGGATGGGAATCTTTCACCCTCGAAATTGGCTAAGGCAAGAAACTAGTCATCCACTAGCTCTCCCTCTTCACAAATGCAATTGCAAATTTCTCAAATGATCAAAAGCTGCTATTGTTCTTTGTTCTTGAATTTTATAAACTTCTAATGTCCTCCATGGGTCAAATTCCTTCCAAGAGATTCATGCCAACTCAATTTGGGAAGAGATTCCCAAGTATGCCACTTGCCCTTCCAATTCTAGCCCTCTCCTTCTCCCAATTTGAATTGGTGTCTCTTTGGCTTCCCTAACTCACTTGAGCGCCCTCTTGGAGGCTATTTTTAGCCCTGACATGTCATAAATGTCATATGTCATCCCTCAGGTCTGAATTGTGTCACAGGTGTCATAGCATCTTCATCATTGTTGTCATAGAGCTAGGGAATCTAGCCCAAGTGTCTCACTAGCTCCAAATTGCCTCTTCCTCTTCCATGGGAATTATTCTTCCACTCCAATTCAACCTTAAATGACTCATGCAAAGTATATTGACCTTCTAACTCACCCCAAGAACATTTGGCTTCTTATGGATTCGAAATGGCAAGAGTAGGATGCCATGTGGCATGGCAAATCTAGCTTGTATGGGTCCCACATCCTCCGTGTGTCTTCATGATCAATTGCCAATTTGATTTTCTCTTGTATTTATTTATTTAGATCCTTTATTAAATATTTATGCCATTCTAATGTGCAAACATCATATATTATCCTCCTTATGTCAAATCCCAAAGCTTCCACCCTCAACCTAGGAAACTAGTAATTTTCCTCCTAGGCAATATTTTGACCCTTAACATCAATTTGACAAACTCTCATGAATATGGTCATTGGGCTTAGCCCCTTGTGACCCAATGCCAAATTTGGGACATAGAAAATCCTCCCTTCCCAATATTGCTTGTCCTCAAGCAATTTCAAATATGGGTGTTGAAGAACCTGCTTTCTATATAATTCTTTGAAGTTGCCACTAGTTTCCCAACTTTGAGTCTTCGAGATTCCATGAAGATTCTAGAGAGGAACCACCATGCTTGTTGCTGCACTACTCTGATTAAAATCACTTTATTAAGTGGGAAATCCATCTCCCATACTTCTTGTTTCCCAAAAAAATTGAAACCAATGAAACAAAAATTATTCCAGGGTCCCATTGCTTGTATTGCACCCCAACAATTAAGAGTGCTCTCCAACCAATACCATCGGATAAGAGGATTTCTGGATCCCATTTTCTTGTATGCATTCTTCCAAACATTATGAGTACAAAATATATATCATCAAAGTACATAACAACATAATGAAAATGTACATCAAGAAGATGATTCATCAAAGAGTCATGAAAGTGCTTATACCTCCAAGCAAGTAGACCACCATTTTCCAAGTGCATACAATCAACAAGTAACCAATCAAATCTGCTCCAATGACATAGGTGAGGATCCCATGTCCTATAATGCTACTCCAAAAGGATATGATATGAATCAAAATATTCAGCCATGTATTCTTTCATCCAAGAAGTGAATGAAGAATCTCCACTAAAATCTGAACCAAATAATGAGCAGAAAAAACAAGGAGACTTCAAATGACTCAAAGAAGTCTCTCCCATACATCAATGAATGTGACAATCATAAAGATATAACAAAGTATGTGGATTCCAACAAAATGTTCTCCAATCATAAATCTTTTCACCCAAGTGTTGGATGAAGTTCCTCCAACATCAAATGAACCAAGTGTTGAGCAAGAAAAACCATGAGTCTTAAAGTGACTCAAATGCATATCATAGGTGCATCCATGTAGATGTACATCATCATAAAGTGACAAATGATGCTTCTGCAAATGTGAATAAGAATGTGCTCCAACCATGTCATTATAAAAGGTAAATCTACGAGTTCCATACTCCTCATGTGGCACCATAAAAAAGAACCCTTTCACCCATACTTCATTGAGACTAATGCTGCAAAACATGGAATTGTAGGATGTAGGAGAATGAACTAACTCACCCAAATGATAAAAAAAAGTGCAGAAGTTTCATCATGGGAAGGATCCATATGGGTAGTATCATGCAGCTCCTTCAAAAGTATGAAACCTTTGTCATAGATTGGTTCCAATGTAGAGGAATCATGCTCTTCTTTAAAAATTGCATAACCTTTATCAAGAGACAATTCAAGTTCCTCTTCCACCACATCAAGTGTTTGGATCTCTTCAAGTTCATCCTCAAACACATCAAGCACATTCAAATTTCCACATTTCTCATTATCCACCATGTCATGAGAATCCTCCAAACAATCTACCATTTGACAATCTAAAACATAGGAGGAAAAACAAGTATCTTGCAACTTTTCAAGAAATTGCTCATTCTGAATTGTGAGCTTATGATTATCCTCATTATTCTTCAAGTATGCATCATGTAACAATTCATTAAGCTCAAAAAAATGGTTTCTATAAAAAAGAAAAGACATGAAATTACCTTTGATGTGGCACATTGCTCTTTGAATCTTCTCCATGTCTTCAAGGAAGGATGTTTCCTCCAATGAATTAGCTCTCCAACAAGAATTTGACACCAATGCTTGAGTGTCATGGAGAATGCCGAGGGATTCTTGGATCTTCTTTTCATTCATCTTTAAGGACCCTTCAAGAAAATGAGGTTCTTGCAAATGAAGCTCGAGTGGTGATGGGGAAGTTGATCTTGTTTCTTCTTCAACTGCTACAAGGTCTTCATTTTCATGCTTAAGGGAATTTTGTCTTGCAGCAATATTGGCAAAAGTGATCTCTATGTCACCAACATAGAGGTGTGAGCACCCATTAGTAGGCACTCCTTCATAGTTCAAGCATCCATCGGTAGATGCTCCTTGATTCATGTCCAAGGTAGAATGTGTCTCGAATTGATCTTCAATATTTTCAATAGGATCCTCTTCATGCTCTTGTGATGTCTCTTCATTTTGCTCCTTCAAGCAAGCTGATGCATTTTTCCCCTTGTTTTCCTTAGGTTTAATATCTTTGGAATCTCCTTTTGAAAAAAATCCCAAAACTCTCCTCAAGTAGGACATACATGCCTTCGCTGAAGCTTCAGATATTTCATTGATCTTTTCACTCACACAAATATGATACTCACTCCAAGGTATTTTACAAGAAGGGCATAAATGTTTCTTCACTAACTCCACAGCTTCATTTTTGGGTCTATTTTCAAACAAAATATCAACATAGTCTTCAAAAGACATGGCATTTTGTGTATCTTCCCTCAAAGCAAGATATTCTTGATATTTTTGATATTGTTGGGGCAAGGTTTTATATGTTGCTCTCCATCTTCGTAACTCGTTCATAGAATTATCCTTTGGTGGTGTGACATACTCATGTTTATCATACATATGGTCATAATAATAGTCTTCATTCCTTCTGAAATTGTAAGAAGTGTTGCATGATGGCATCTCTTCCTCAACCCATTCACATTTTGCTTCATATTGTTCATAAGCATCTGCATATTCCTCATAAGAATCGTACTCATAAGATTCATCATAATAGTAAGACATGGATGCAACTTATTCTTAAATGTATGATATTAACTCACAGGTGCAAGGACCACGCTTTGATACCACTGTAATGTCCCTCTTTAAGAATTTTATTAAAATGACCAATTTTTCTCTTTTTCCCCAAATTCGACCTTTGACTAGTTTTGATGCATAGGTCTCCAATTTGCCCCAAATGCTCCCAAATCTTCTGAGAAGGTATATGGATGATGTTAGAACATAAATATGTGTTTCAGGGGTGCTTTTGTACCTTTAAAATACTTATGCAAATCCTTTTTCAATTCTTTCCAATGTAAGGTGCTTTACTAGTAATTTCCCTTGGACTAGTATTGGTCTCTACGTCTCCAATTGGCGAAATGCCTCCAAATATTCAGTAAAGGTGTATGAATGATATTTGTACTTGATTATGATGTTCAGGAATAATTTATGACCATCAAAAGACTTCTGCAAACTTATTTAAACTTCTGTCCAAGATGGGAGTTTTACTAGTAATTTGGGGTTCCAATCCCCCCCAGGGTAAATGCTGAATATTACTCTCCAAATGCTCCCAAACCCACTTGAATTTATGAATAGAGGTAGAGGATGTCTAAGGGACAATATTAATGTCTTGTGTACATCATTATTCAATTTATTAAGCTGGTTATAACTCTCTCCCAAACAGCTACAAAATCACTAGTTCGACCTTGGGGGAAATAGCATTAAATCTCCTTCAAATAAAATAAAACTGAGCAAGATGGCTCCAAATGCTTAAGTGATGAACATGAAACTTGTAATACTCATCAATGGAAGTCCATACATCATAAATATATCATAAAAACATGCTTCCATTCGAAATCATCATCAATACATTGGCATACATCAATCTAGTGGGGGAATGGTCATTGTTTGCTCATTAATAATCAATTTTACATATAACCACTTGGTATTCCAGCTTGAAACTTTCTGAAGATGAAGAACATAGTATATTAATTATATTACAATAGAAATGGACCATGAGAAGCTCTCCCAAAGAGTACAAGAGCTCACCAAAAAGCCCTCCCTCAAGGATCAAGAATATGCCTTGAAAACTGGAAATGGTTGAGGGAGTAAGCTACACTAGAAGAAACCATGAGATGCCCTATAGCTTACACCTGCAAATAAAGACTCCATTAAAGCTCCAAATGAAAGGTCTGAATGGCCTTTCCAATTACCAACTTGGATGGGAATCTTTCACCCTCGAAATTGACTAAGGCAATAAACTAGTCGTCCACTAGCTCTCCCTCCTCACAAATGAAATTGCAAATTTCTCAAATGATCAAAAGCTGCCATTATTCTTTGTTCTTGAATTTTCTAAACTTTTAATGTCCTCCATGGTTCGAATTCCTTCCAGGAGATTCATGCCAACTCAATTTGGGAAGAGATTCCCAAGTATGCCACTTGTCCTTCCAATTCTAGCCCTCTCCTTCTCCCAATTCGAATTGGTGTCTCTTTGGCTTCCCTAACTCACTTGAGCACCCTCTTGGAGGCTATTTTTAGCCCTGACATGTCATAAATGTCATATGTCAGCCCTTAGGTCTGATTTGTGTCATAGGTGTCATAGCATCTTCATCATTGTTGTCATAGAGTTAGGGAATCTAGCCCAAGTGTCTCACTAGCTCCAAATTACCTCTTCCTCTTCCATGGGAGTTATTCTTCCACTCCAATTCGACCTTACATGACTCATGCCAAGTATATTGACCTTCTAACTCACCCCAATAACATTTGGCTTCTTATGGATTCGAAATGGCAAGAGTAGGATGCCATGTGGCATGGAAAATCTAGCTTGTGTGGGTCCCACATCCTCCATGTGTTTTCATGATCAATTGCCACTTTGATTTTCTCTTGTATTTATTTATTTAGATCCTTTATTAAATATTTATGTCATTCTAATGTGCAAACATCATTTATTATCCTCCTTATGTCAAATCCCAAAGCTTCCACCCTCAACCTAGGAAACTAGTAATTTTCCTCCTAGGCAATATTTTGACCCTTAACATCAATTTGACAAACTCTCATGAATATGGTCATTGGGATTAGGCCCTTGTGACCCAATGCCAAATTTGGAACATGACACCATTTTCACCGGTAGTTTAAAAATCATAGAACCTTCATCATGCTAACAATTATCCTCCAAAGAAATGAAGCACCGTAGAGAATTCCCAGTTCCTTCCATGATCTTGTTATTCCATAGTTCATAGGAAGTCCTCCCAACATCACCAATATGTGTTACATATAAGATGGCTCCTTTCTACGATCAAGACCCAGTGTCCATGTACAAAGACGTAGACAATAAGGATCCCCATAAACAAGGATTTCCACGTCCTTGCTTATTGTTATCATAAAATAGATCCATCCATGAACCAACAAATGGAAAATTGGAGTATAAGTAAGAACCAACTTCCATCCACAGTTTCAAGGCTTCTTCTTCAACGAATTTTCCCATAAATATGTTGACAAGCACCTTCTCCATCATCCCTTTAACCTTTGATAACCCACATATAAACCAACAACCATCTTAAGTTTTTTGCTCTTAACTCTTATGCATTTATTTTTCTTCTGGGACATCCTCATTCTCAAAATCTCTTCCCAAATAGGATTCCCTTCTTAAATTTATTTTGTATTACTTGTAGATCCCCTCTTCTGCATATAAATGGCTCAAAATTCCTTAAATATCGTGACCCTAAAGCTAAAATCCCAAGTTTAATAAAAGAAAATGAAGAACCTTCTAACAAAGGACCATAAACCATCATATTTTGTAGGTGAGGCTGCAGGAGGAATCCTTGCCTCATCTTGAGTAATGAACCCTAAGTTGTTTGAGAGATGCAATCCAAGGTTAAAGTCCTCTTTCTACTCTTAAATGCTAATTACTTGTTCCATTCCATCTAAAGCCTTCTCAATAATCGCATTGGATCTAGATATCCCTAGTATTAAACCATTTGAGCAATGTCAAAAGAGATCTCATCTCTAGTCACTATCTTTGTACCATGACAAATATAAAGGACCTCTTGATGAGTTACAAAGATCAGAGTGGGACTCAATGAGTCACCATCCTCGTAATCCATTAACTCAAATTCATTTTCATCTTTGGCATAATATAGTGTATAGAGACCTGAGAATTTATTCCTCGAAAAAATACGTGTGGAAACCCTATAACACATTACATCTTTGTCCCTCGCCTATATCATGGAAGACAATTGAAAAAGACTATAGGAACTCTCCTACCTACAAGTTATAATAGTTTGCTTAGGGATATCATCTTGTGTATGAAACCGAGAGATAAATGAGAAATCCTAGACACCAATGTGTTTCACTGGCGCAAAGCAATATAGTTGTCGTTGTATAGATATCCCATCTACACTTGTTATGTGAAGGTCATGTTGATCATAAGAAGAAAGATAATGTTGACCATAAGAAATGTAACAACCTATTTCCAACAACACAAGGTTCCCTTGTATAATATGTGATAATAAACAATGAAAGAAAAGCAAGCATTACTTTTCCTATTTTTACAACCATTCTTCTTTTTTTTTTTAACAAAAACGTATATTGTATATTAAAACAAAAAGAGCCGTGATTTTTATCCAAATCGGCAAAGTACATGAAGGCCAAAATGGCTTTTATCATTTTCAGTTTCTCATAGTCTGAGAAGACCACCTTTGTAATACTATGAATGGATAATTAAATACCTTCCATCTCATTTTGAGAAAGATTATTACATTGAAATACTAAAGAATGTTACAGTGCCTTACTTCTCATTCTGAGAAACCTTATCACTAATAAGTAGGATGAAAGAAATTCTAAAAGCTGATGCTGTTGCTGAGAGAATTTGCTGCATGTTGAGTTGAAAAGATTTATAAGAAATTCGAGGGGTTCAAAGCGTCCTTCAGAGTTTGTTGATGCTGATTAAGACTAACAGATGCTGTGCTAGGTTGCTGGTGTTGCTTCATAAGCAAATACGTTTATCAATCTGCTTCATAAATTGAAAAAAATTGAGAATTCTGATGAGTGCAAAAGATTATGAGATCTGTTTGGATGCTTGAGAATATGTTGCTCTGCTTTCTCTGCTCTTGAAGATAAATATATCCAGCTTGTGATGGTTTTCTATGGGAGATTCATTGCTCTAGCTGGAGAATGTTGAGCTTGCATAGACCCTACTCTAAGAATTCTGAATGATTCAAGCCCAGATTGTACTGAAATTCTAATGCTCAGGGATCATGTTCAAATGCAGAGATTTAATCTGAAGTAGCTTTATAATTCCACTCCATTCGAAGTGCTGCTAAGCAAGCGTTCTACCTTCAGAATTGAGAATAAGTTTGATCTTAAGTTCACTCCAGGATGACTTCTTCTCTACTATTGAATTAGCCAATTTTCACAGTACTGTCAACTTCATCTTCATGAACTGCCTCATTTGTATTAACTCATGGGATGACTCTGTTGCTAATTAGACTTCACAGAAATTTGAAGACAACTTAATGATCATCTTAATTGAGTTGATGATACGATTTCATACCTGCGTGAAGATGTTTCCTCCATTTCCTGTGAAATCATATCACTCAGGATTTGCGCAAAACCATATAATTCGTGACAGGTTTGATCCATAGAGTCGCTATTTAGCGAATCATCATGTCTAATCTTTTTTAGAAGGCTCTGAATTGGAGGTTAAAAGATAGATTAAGAGGATTATTCTATTCAAGCAGTCTAGACTAGCTGACAGATAAAATAAGCTTACAAAATTTCCAGCTCAAGGAATATGATGGGATTCAGCATCCATATTAGAGATCTTGAGAATGCCTTGTTGCTGACTAGAAGCAGCATTAGCTTCTGAATCTGCCTCAGAGTTTAAGATTCTTAGAATGTGATAAGACCTGAACAGGGAGAAGGAGCTCAAAATATGTCGAATTTGCTGAATGATATGGCTGAGAGGAAGATTGTTGCTGGTGTTGCTAGTGTTGAGGGTGCGAATAATGATCATGGAATCCCCAAACACTTGAATCTTGTCAATTTTTTGTTCTCTAGCTATCTGGAAGCCTTTCAACAAGGCTAAAGCTTCAGCGACATTATTTGAGCTAATGCCCAGACCCCACCTATGCTTTAAACTTATGATCCCATCTCTATTCCACAAGACTCCACCTGCTCCTGCCTCTCCTGGATTGTTCTTGGAGGCACCGTCGAAATGAAGGCTGTCCAACTCTTGCTTTGTCCTCCATTCTTAGAAGTCTTTAGATGTGAGTCTAATTTGCCAGGATGGAGTGAGTCTCTGATGGGGCTCGATCCGGGGATGCGGTCTATAGTTCCTATCCACTCCAATTCTACCTTGCTAAGGATTGAGTCTGGCCTAAGCTTAAAGTGTTTAAGGCATTCGAGCAATAAACCTTTAGCTTGGCCTGCTGTGTGGGTGGGATTTCATCTCTTTTCTTGGAGATTGCTTGATTTCTGGCTATCCATATTTTCCAACACACAAATTTTGGGATGGAGATCCATAGATTATACTAGAGCTTATCCTTGGACAAGGGAGTGGGATAGATAGTTTTCCACTCTCTGAAGAGATGAGTGATGGTAGTGAAGATGGGCATGCTGATATTGAGGTCATTGAGCAAATATTTCCATACGTTCTTTGCATAGGGGCATTCCAGAAAAAGATGGTTACTAGTTTCAATGTTGCTCTGGCAGAGAATGCACCGAAAGGGCCCGTGAATACCTCTCTTACTTAAATTTTCCCTAGTGAGAATTTTGCAATGATTTAGAGTCCAGATAAAGAAATTAATTTTTGGAAGTCCGAAGGTGTCCCAGACCATTTTCCATATATCATTTCTTACTTCTTCTTTTTGTTGCAGAGCTTTGTATCCAAGGGCAGCAGTGTACGAGCCTGTTTGCCCCCATCCTCGGTCATCCTTGGCCAGTAAGTGCAGAGGGGCGCATCCTTTCAGATTCTTAATAAGGATATCATTGTCTACCTCGAGATTTGCAGGGACTTCTAGCTTTTTCCAGCTATCCCAATTTCCATGACTGTCCCAGCAGCTAAAATCATTTAGAGTTGTGATTCTTTGATGGGCTAACCAGCCTGCAATATTTTTTAATTCATGATTATTTTGCATAGCTTCATTTTCCATAATTCTATCTTTGAAAATATCTATTTTCTTACCGTTGCCAGGTACCCAGTATAGTTCTTTTGAGAAAAAAGCCCAGGCCTCTTTGCAAAGGGACCAAGTGCTTGTTCCTTTGGAGATTGGCTTTTGATCTAAACATCTTAGATTGTCTCCATTGAGATATTTCTTCCTGAACACTTGGCTGATTCTGTTTCACTTGTTGTGGAGAATCTTCCATAATATCTTTCCACCCAGTGCCAAGTTTGCATGCCGAGGGTCCCGAATTTGTAGTCCTCCCGCATCTTTAGTCTTCTTAATCGTCTCCCAATTTACTAAGTGAAATTTTTTATTTTTTTCACCATTGTTTTTCCCTCCTAACCAAAGGAACTCTCTCATAAGTTTACTAATATGGTTTGCTGTTCGTTTTGGCGCTAGAAGTGTGGAACACTGATATATAGGCATGGCGGAGATTACCGATTTCACTAGGGTCAACTTCCCAGCCTTGCTTAGTTAGTGACTTCCCCATCTAATGATTTTCCTTTTAATTTTGTTGATCGTATCATCCCACGATCCTGCCTTTGAATTTCCGTAAGTGATGGGAAGACCCAAATAGGTGAATTTTTCCCAGTGATTGTGCACCTGGATGCCTAGTATTCTGTTGATTTTTGCAGCCATAGAGTTGTTTGTATTCCAACTATACACAGCACTTTTATGAAAGTTAATCATTCCTCCGGAGGCCTTGCAATACATGTTCATATTGTGCTTGAATTTGCGTGCTATGAGGGATGAGGCTCCTCCAAGGAATAAAGAATCATCTGCAAACAATGTGTGATTGAGAGGATGGGAGTCCATGGTCAATTGAAGGCCGAGGAGGGTGCCATTTTGCAGATCATAATTTAGTTTCCGACTAATGGAGTCAGCCAAGATAATGTACAGGAAAAGGGAGAGTGGGCATCCTTGCCTAATGCCCCGGGATGCTTGGAAGAACTTTGTAGGGCGGCCATTAATTAAAGGGGCAATCCAGGGCTTGCTGATGCATGCTGTTATCCACCGGATGAAGGTTTCATTGAAACCAAACCGAGACATAATATTGAAAAGGAAGGAGTGCTTGACCCGCTCAAAAGCATTGGCCATATCAAGCTTGATTAACATACATTTTTCTTTTCTTTCTTTGCTTGAATGGATAGCTTCTTGAACGAGGATGACGTTGTCCAAAATTTGTCTCCCTTCCAGAAAGCCGCCTTGATTTTCCGAGATGATCCTGTTGAGTAAGGCCTTCATCCGGGACGCCAGCATCTTGGCAATAATCTTGTACGAGGCATTGCATAAGGAGATCGGTCTAAATCTGTTAAAGGAGCTTGGGTTTGTATCTTTAGGTATGAGGGACAGAAAGGTGCTGTTAGTGCCTCCACCTATCTTTGCCTTTGAATGAAAATTGTTCACCATTCTCATAAAATCTTTTTTGATACATTCCCAGCAAGCTTGATAAAAATGAATGGAGAAGCCATCGTGGCCCGGGGCTTTATCAGAGTCAAATGAGCTGATTGTATTCACCACTTCTTGCTCAGTGAAAGGCTCCAGAATTTTCAAATTCTCCTCAGGCATGATGCTGCTCTGTATATGCTCCAGCAGGGATTGCTCTTCTTCACCTTCGACCCTGTCGTCTTCAGCAAATAACGCAGAAAAGTGTGCATGAGCAGCGATTTTGATATTATTATTGCCTTTGCATATCGAGCCATCCTCCAGCTTGATCTCCTCGATGTGGTTGCCAATCTGTCTTATTTTAAATTGATTGTGAAAATATCTGAAATTCTGGTCCCCTGACTTTAGCCACGTGCTTCTTGACTTCAACTGCCAATACTCTTCTTCCTTTCTAAAGGCTCGATAAACTCTGATTTGCTGACTTGTTTCCTCATGCATCGATTTGGCATCTATGTGTTGGTCATCCATATCACATTGTATTTATTCTAAGACTCCAACTGTGCTCTTTCTAGGTTCGGCTGGGGCTGGGCAATGGGCTCTTGGCCATACTTTCAGCGCTTTCTTTGTGTTTATTAATTTTTTTTCCCATACATGGCATGGAGAGCCTGTGATGGGTATTCTCCACGACTTTTCCAGAATAGGCCAGAAACTTGAATGGTCCAACCACTGTGGGCTGAACCTAAATGGTATGGGACCGAGATCCTCCAATTCTTTAAATTGGAGTTGTATAGGTTTATGATCTGATGCAAGGTTGGCGAGTATGCTGGAGGAGATGATTTGTCTATCGGTCAGGAGGTTGCTGTGGACGAGGAATTTGTCCAGCCTGGCCATGATATTCCCTTTACTGAGTCTTTTGTTGGACCAAGTATACTTCCCTTTCTTTGGCTTAATATCAATGAGATCTCTGTTATGGGTAATATCTTCTACCTGTTGTTTGAAATAATCATTCCCTTGAAGGCCTCCTCTCTTTTCAGTTCTGGATAGGGTGATATTCAGATCACTTGCTAAGATAATGTTTTGAGGATTATACACATCCAAAAAGTCGTCTAGTAGACTCCAGCATTCTTTTTTCTCATAAAGAAGATTAGGCACATAAATATTGAACAGATCGATCTGCTGATTACTCTGCAAATGGGTGAGCTCCGTATAAATCCAGTGTTGCGTGGTGAATTGATCGTGAAGATGGAACTTGTCCGAAAACCATAAGGTTGCCAAACCTCTTGACGCTCCTCGGGCACTTACTGCATATCCTGTGTTATGCTTCAATTGTTCTTTTCCATATCTAAAACTGTCTTCTCATCGAGTTTAGTCTCCTGAAGTAGTAGAATATCTGGCATGCCAATTTTTTGTAGATCTTTGACTGCTTTTACCTTGCGGGGATTTCCCAGCCGTCTGTAGTTCCAAGAGACCAGCTTCATCATTTAGGGTTGAATGTGGAGGAGGGATTTCCTCCTAAAAGCTCCCCGTATTTCTTTCCTGCATTCCTGGTTCTGATATTTCTGCTAAAGACCATATCTATTGTTGCTTGGGAACCTTGGACTCTCTCTCTCTCTGCTTCTTCTTCCCTCAGTTCTTTGGTGGTTTTTCAACCCATTTTTTTGTTGGTTTTGTCGAAGGGTTCTTCTGAAGAGGAGGGAGAGATTGGGGTTCTAGCTTTTGTGATCTCGACATAGGAGGGGTTATCTTTCTTGGGAGTATTCTCGACCGAGGGGATCGATGGAATTTCAGGATCCGGCTGCGTTACATTGTTTTCCTGTTGTTCTTGAATTTCTCCTTCTTCTTCAGCCTCAGGGATTTCCTGTATTTCATCTGACTCCAAGGCTTTGAAGTTGTTCCCATTGTTCGGGGCTGTCTGATCTTGAAGTTGCTGGTTTGTTTTCTGCAGATCTGGGCTTTTTGTATGATATTTTGTGCCTGCTCTATTATTTTTTTGGATGGCTGTCCATTGCTTTTTTTTCCCGTTCGAATCTGTTTCCATCGGCTTCTTTTTGCATGATCTTGCGAAGTGACCATATTCATGGCAGAACTTGCATTTGAATGGAATCTGCTCATAATCGAGTTCTTGGATGTGCGTCCATTCTGCTACTTTGAGATTTATAGCTTCCGGGAGGCCGTGTTCCAGATCCACTTCGACGCATATTCTTGCACATGAATATTGATCTTTACGGTTGGCTTTATCGATGTATTTTCCTAGGGCATTCCCGATTGCTTCCAGGGATTCTGTATTCCAACAATGGAGAGGAAGATGGGGCATCCTCACCCAAACAGGAACAACAGAGGGAATATCCACGGTTGGGTCAAAATTTGGATTCCATCTATTCATATACAATCCTTGCGGCCCCATGAAGTATGGGCCATTTCTGAAGATTAATTCGCAATCTTGCTTGCATTCGAAGACGAATGTGAAATACCCCTTACCAAGAAAGAAGGATTTAACATCCTCGACGATCAATGGTCTCCAATTTTTTTGTACCCAATATTCAGTGGTCTTAGGGGAAGGCCATAAGCCCGTGAATTGGCCGATTAGAGCCCGTTCTGCCAGATTCAGTGCTGTCTTGCATGGGAGTCCCACTGGCAGAGCAACAGTGGGGATCTCATTTAACTTCCTTACGAACCTTTGCTGAGTGGAGGAGATCGGCTTCTTGCCTTGATCAAAAACTAGTTTTAAGAAATCCGAGAGCTCAGGAGGGAGGCTCTCAGAACCCGAGGCCATGAGGGCAGAGACGAGCCTTAGGAGGGCCAAAACTGTCTAAGCTAGCCAAAAATGCCAGCGAACTAGAGTGCAGAGAAGGGAAGTGGCCAAAGGCCAGCAACCGAGCCAGGAGGGCCGTAGGTCCTGGGCAGCTCGTTCTACCAGGATTTCGAGGGCACAAAGGCCGAACCCTAAGTCGAGACCCTATGCCTTCGATGGGGAGATTCGATCACTGTCTTCGCATGAGAACTATTCGCACAGATGAGTATTTTATTGTTGCAGAGAAAAGCCATAAAGCAGGTAACCCCGTATTAGCGTTTGATTATACAACAAATGCATTTTCAGTTGAATGTAAGTGATATCAAAGATAATTCTGATTTTAGAAACAGTATTCGATTACTCATAAGATACAAGAGTTTTGCAAAGGACATGAAATCATTCAGGACATCGAAGTAATTCACATACGTCAGGAAAGATCTCACTGCATGCAGATGAAAATTGCTGAAATAGTTTGACAAACATTCATCAGTTCACAGGCCAAAATCATTTGTTCATCACTGTAGCTGAAGTAGTTCTCATACATCAAAAGAAATTCTTCCACTTGTCAAAAGTGTGCATGCAGAGAGACTTAACCCTCTAACTCAAAGGCATATATTAGACTATAGAGAGGTTGCATGAGGGACTACAACCATTCTTCTTAATAATGCATGGCAAATTTATTTATTTTATATATTACTATTTTTCTTTTGCTACAATAATAATCTTAATAATAAATTGAATGCTTGATTGAAAAATAAACATGAAAATAATGATGATAATTTTCAACATGTTTACAAAATAAACATAAAAATAATGATGATAATTTTCAACCTGTAGCAAAACGAACATAGTGGTTCTAATTATTAACGTTTATGTGCTCATCTTATTTTTACGTGAACAATTTTCCTCCTACAAAATAAATTTGAAGATGGGAATGATAAAAATTTCTCATATGAAAAACAAAATTAACGTTTATATACAATCAAATATAAGAGCAACTCATCTTATATTCCATTAATAATTTTCCTCCACTCATCTTATATTCCATTAATAACTTTCCTCGTGTAAAATAAATGTGGAAGCAATAATGATAAAATTCCACCCATAAAATCAATGTTTAGCAACAAAAGAGTGAGCCTTCCACCGCAAACCCCAATGAATGAATTCTACTTATGTTTTCCTACATTGATCTAATTCACTTTCTAATATACGTGTTTCATTTTGTTTCTAGGTTCATGAATGACGGTTTTGAATTCCACTTTGAATATATATTCATTTCGTATGTATCAAAACATTATTGTAATTTTTATTTATTATCATTATTCTATGTCAAGGCAAGGATATATTAATGGTTCGTTAGTCAAACTTCATTGACATGCATTAATTTATATTTTCATATAAAATATTTTACAGTACAATTAAATTATTAAATTTAATATTTGAAAAATTAAAATAATTTTTAAAATTTAATATTAAATTTTTTTATTGATTTAGTACACTTCGAATGGGACATAAATCCCTACCAATATGGTTTAAATTTTCAAAATTTAAAAATAAACATAATTAATTTATAAAATAAAAATTCCTAAAAACTCTAGCTGTCCTTTAGTATTAAATACCCAAAATGACTGTTCAGCTGATTCTATTGACAGAAATCACTGCCATAAAAATGGTCATCCGCTGCCAGCTGCTTTCTCATAAACGCAAAACGACGAAATTATACAATGGACCTTTTTCAAACTATTTTGATTGAAAACGTTCAAAACCTTTTCGTCCTAATTGAGCTGAACCTCTGCATTGTTCAGACGATGCCATCTTGGAGGTCAAACTGCACCTGCCGTCTCCAACACCCTGCTCCATATTGCAAATAATACAAATCGAAGCAGAAACAAAATGTTCTTGTTGTGCAAGGAGAAGGAGGCAGAGATACGCATTCATATGGTTGGTTGGGCACAACATTAGTAGATGTACACGCCCCCTGTCCGATCGCTTTGTGAAGCAGTCGTCGATTTCTCCTAACTTCCCTAATTATTAAATGGTTGCGAACGTGGAGAGGTCATGACAGGTTAACATGGTTCCGTCAGCTGCGAAGATGATATTAAGAAGAGATTTATCATGTTTTTCAATTAAAATTTATGATGCCAGTAGTTGGAACCCTTTTAAACTTCAAAGATTAGCCGGTTAGGAAAATCGACGGGATTATATATTCGATCCCGTAAACCTAGAACCCTTTTAAACTTCAAAGATTAGCCGGTTAGGAAAACCAGACGAATTATATATTCGAGCCCACAAATCCATAGAAGTTGACCAGACTTTAGTATCATATGAAATGACGATGTTCTTCCTACTTACTCGCATGTCCATACAATTTCTTATACAATTCCAAGTTACAAAAAAATGGTTAGAGAAATTATGTTGCAAATTAAATGTTTAGATAAAGTTAATATTTATATTTTATTAAAATTTAATTTTTATGGTGAAATTTTGCCTAAATTGAAACCAAAAACTAACCTTTTAAATCTTTGAACCATGAAGAACAAAGTTTGTGAAATAAATTATGTTTCAAACTATATTACTTTTCATAAATATTTAAGTATAATATCTAAAACCAACATTAAATATATAACCATAATATTATTCTTCTAATTATATTAATTTGAATACATTAAATATATAACTAAAATATTCTTAGATTCTAATTATATTAATTTAAATTCTTTAAAGATTTATGATTAAATTTGTTGAATGGTAAAATTTTAATAAATTTATATAAATTTAAACAAATCATTTTTTTTTCCATTTTACTAAATCACTTTATGAAACATTATGTTGCAATTTAACTTGCCACAATAATAGAGAGTAAATTAATAAGGGATAAATTCAAGTATTCACCAGCAGGTTTGAGGAGTTGTGCATGGGTATGATCAGGAAATGCATGGAGCTGGTGGAGAAATGCTTGTGAGACGCCAAGATAGACAAAATCCAGAGTCCGTTCTGTGTAGCAAACAAACAACATTGTAGAAGCACGGTAGAAGTTGATGAAATGTGGCGCCTCAGCGAAAAGGAGTTGGAACTTACGAAACATATGCATAGTCATAAATATTTATCTAAATATCATGGAAGTTGCATCGGAATTTATATGAAAGGATACTCCCTCATGGAACTTTTCTTCACAGGCGGTACGAGAAAAGGAGTGATGAGTGATGATTATTGAATTTCCACAACTCCTCCCACTAGATGTACTCCAATTTATTTAAGTCTTTTGGCTAGGCATGGATCTCATGCCCGACAAAGAAACACATAAAGGAGCTCAAGCGACTATCTTTATGTTTGAAGAATCTTTTTAAGTTTACAGAAGAGGCCGAGTCTCTTGTTAGAGAAGAAGAGGAAAGTGATGGATTTCTCGCATATGCTAGGCAAAATTCAGTAAATAACTGGATATGCCATACATCAACTCTGGAGAAAATGGAAAAAGGGTTGCAGCAACCATAATTCCATGACATCATAATCTCTTAGTGACCCATCTATCATTTTTCCCGTGTTCTTAACATAATTTTCCAAATTATTGACTTCCTTCACCCATGAAATGAATTAAAATCCATAACACATCATTGCTTAAAGCACACATTGTGTCCATTAGAGCCAAAGGTTACCAGATCATTGGAATCAGCTTGGTGATTAGTATGCCCGAGAAGCAAGTTACATTCTTTGTTTATCGAAAGAAGAGATAAGTGCAACCTACACAACACCTGGATTTGGATTTGATTTGGGCTGACATCACAAACTGGTCTCAAATACAATTAAAATCTTTCACTCTCCAGCTCCAGTGCTAGTGCAATATATTGCCACCAATACCTCATTATATCACCACTAGTAGCAATATAAATAATTTATCAACTATCAACTCTTAGAGCATTTCACTCTTTCTTTTTACTTTTTTCTCAATGATTAGTGCTTTTGATCTTCACTCTTACAAAGCCAAAAACAAAATTTTCCTTATTTATGATTACCTTGACTGGAGCCGAGCTTGCATCAAGTATTCTCAGTAGATATAGCTTGGACAATTTGAGGAGAGGGCATTCAAATTTTAATTCATTGCCAATGATAGATGATCCCACCATATTATGTTGCCCCAATGTCGCATAATGTGAGTGTCTCTCACATTGCTAAAATGACAAATAAAAACCACTCATTAAATTGATTAAATTTTTAAATATAAAATAAAATGTTAAATTTTTAAATAACTACGGAGGGCTATGAGTTAGCTTTCCGATGTTTCTCGGAAGCTTATCACTTAAGTTTCGTCGAATGCCTTTTCAATAGTTCCTCGCGTGTTATCAATTATATGTCGAATGTGTCTCTTCCATGCCCCGCCAATACATGCTCTAATTGGTAGGGAATTAGTTACTTGCAACTTTCGTTCTTGTTATATTTATTTAGGAATTTAGCTTGCACCTTAATGCATATGATGCAAAGAAAATTTGCAATTACAAGTGCAAACTTAAAGGAGCCAATTCAGAAATTATGTTGAATTAATAGTGAATAAATATGTATGTGAAAAACAAGGTGAAACGTACATCATTTGTAGCAAAATCAATTTAACACTTAAATGAGCCAATTCAGAAATTACGTTGACTTAATAGTGAATAAATATGTATGTAAAAAACAAGGTGAAACGTACATCATTTGCAGCAAAATCAATTTAACACTTAAATGAGCCAATTCAGAAATTACGTTGACTGGCTTAATAGTGAATAAATATGTATGTGAAAAACAAGGTGAAACATACATCGTTTGTAGCAAAATCAATTTAACCTTTTTTTTAAGGTCTTTATAGCATAATCACAAATAGTCTATAGAGATACTTTGACATATTTCTGCAAAGAGTTGCGGCAATAATAGAGACATTACTCATCATTAGATGATGGATAACGTGTGGTAATTATTTAAATCCATAACTTGAGGGTTAAATAATATCAATTTTAAATTTTATTATTATTATTATTATTTTAAATTTTGAGTATATATAAGGAAAAGAAATTACTTCTGTGTAAGTAATATTTGTTTTTTGGACAAACTTCCAATTCTTAACGTAAATATATCAACAAGTATCAATGGATAAGCTCACAAGAAGTAAAATAAATTTTGGATTTCTTTTTCCAACACATAGATTAATTTGTACAATAAAGTAAACTTCTGATTCTCTAAGTAAATATATCAACAAGTATCAATGGATAGACTCACGAAAAGTAAAATACATTATGGATTTATTTTTCGAACACACAATAGGGAAAACTCTCAATTCTCAATGTAAATATATCAACAACAAGTATTAATGGATAGACTCACTAGAAGTAAAATAAATTATAGATTTCTTTTTCGAACAAACACGCTAATTTGTACATAGAACAATAATATGACATAACTTATCTTACATTATTAACTACCCAGATATTTGTGATTTTTAACATCTAATTAAAAGAGGTTTCTGTGATACTAATGTTCACTATTCAAACAATAAATCCCAACAATTCTACGTTAATGAAAATAATACCTAGTAGAAAACTACTCACTTTTAAGCTTCAATTCCTTCTCACTTCCCAAATAGCTCAATCCAGCCCTTACCAACTCAAGTTTTTCCAACCTAGAACCTCCCCACTGTACCGAGGAAAAATCCCCTTGTCTTGAGACCCCCCGAGCAGAGTGTGTGTGTCCACACCCCCTCAATGTTTCTTACATAAGCCTTATTTCCTTCCTACTAACACCTGTCTCTTGCATTATCCTCTCCCATGAAATATAGTTTACACTTGTTGCATGTGCTACATGTATGTTTATATTAATAATCAATATTTAAAAACTTCCATTTATTTCATTTCCAATATATATTTTGTTATTATTTATATGTTAACCCCTCGTAACTTCACCCCGCCTCTTTTAATATTGCACTTTCGTTCTTTTTTAATATATATATATAAAAGGATACATACATATTTTAATTTATACCTATTGACTATATATATATATATATATATATCTCTTAGGGTGAAGATGAGTTTTCAAGTGAAATGATGTATTTTTGTTTTGTAAAGGCGCATGCCTATGTAGCTGCCTCAATGCAAAAGTTTATAGCATTTGGAACTTTAGGAATTGCATTTAAGAACGGTCTTTTTTGAAGCTTTCTGATCCGAAATGGACAGAATTTTGTAAGATAATGTAAACTCTTGAATATGAATGAATAGCTCGTCATGGGCAGTTTATGATCACTCTTTATTTAGAGTGATGGATATTTTCCTTTTGGAAGATATAGATATATATATAGATAGATATAGATCTCTCTCTCTCTCTCTCTCTCTCTCTCTCTCTCTCTCTCTATATATATATATATATATAAGGATATATCCATATTTTAATTTATACCTATTGATTTGTGTGTGTGTGTGTGTATATATATAAAATCACGTGAGTAACACATCTTTGTGAATCTTACCCATCGATTGATGAAGGTTTTAATGTGATCTTGAAATCAGAATTTATCATTAAAGTGTAAGGATTATGGATCCTTACTATATGCCCCCTTTTTATAACCATACAATCTGGACTATGTGTCCTTGTCTCCACGACAAAAGTATGTTATTGAGATCATAGACAATATGGACTCCACGTCCTTGTCTACACGACACAAGTCTATTATTGAGATCTTTTGCAAGACGAGATTTTGCATCTCTACGAAGACCAAGTTGTGGCACACACACTCTTGAGTTGGCAAGTTGACAAGGTCTGAATTTAATGCCCTGTTCCTACATAAACACTGATAAGTCAAATATGTTGATAATAAAAATGACACATCTATTCAATTTAATTAATCCAATTATATGGTCCTCTTAATGGACCATATTATTTGACATATGTATCCTCTTGTGAGCTGAATTGATGTCTTCAATAGTAGTAAGTGGAATTCCACAACCCTCATGGTTTCATTCCCAATGAGTGAATCTAAGTTTTCCTAGCAATAATTCATACTTTTTTAAAAAAATTTCTAATTATTATAATCTAAAAGTAATGGAACAAATCACAATTTACAATGCCATATCAATCCATGTACCAATCAACAAACAAGATTATCCCATCATCATATACTTGATCATATAATTCTTGCGACATTTGAAACATAATTAACCATGTATATATATAGTATAAGCATAATATGACCAAAGCATCTTATGTTCCACAGCATACAAGATACCGTATCCAAAACCAATCAAAATGACGATGAAGTCATTTTAGATACATATAACAAAATTATGCAAGTGGAGCATTACAATAACAAAGATAACACATACATGAATAGAAGATTTTCCCTTTAGATAAGATTAGAAAGACCTTTGACTTCAATGGCCAAGCCAATCAAACAACCATGACAATTTCCTACCCTGTATGATTCACATTGAATGCCAAAAGAGATTGAGGGTATAAGGAAAAGAGTAGTTGGCTAAAGTTTCATTATATGGCCTGGAATTCTATTTGCGGCTAGATTTTTTCCCTAGTTTTTTTTTTCAGAAGAAAAAAGAGTCTTTTGCTATTCATATGTGAATCAAAGAAACTGCATAGTAAGTCTTGTCCATAGTAGACAAAATATCTAATCAATAAGTTACAATATGTCTCCTTTGTCAATAAGACACTATATCATGTTACCTCATTTACACCTTTAACCTGTTTTAGACAGTCATATTTAGTCTATAAATGTCGTATTTATACATAGAACATCCCATAGTCCCAAATTAAAAAATATATACAATTATGGTGTATGATACCACAAAACTCATATTACCTTCTATCAAATTCTAATATTGTATTCCTGCTAGTTTAAACATATATATAAGGCAAAATT
Source organism: Larix kaempferi (assembly GCA_027924585.1). NCBI lineage: Eukaryota > Viridiplantae > Streptophyta > Pinopsida > Pinales > Pinaceae > Larix > Larix kaempferi. Next base: position 5,623,339 of record BSBM01000202.1, on the reverse strand, counting down.
AAATAATACCCCAAAAAAGTTGCATGCAAATCAATATAAAGTTGTATCAATCTCCTCAATAATATGATGCTTCTGATAATGGCATATGTGTGCCATTCCTTCACCCATTTACAGACCTCTCTTTGACAATATATCTGCCCTCTTGTTAAATACTCTACTCACATGGTTATATTTTATATCTGCAAATGAATGATGTAATGCCATTATCTTGTTTTTCCAGTATGTCAATGCAGGTACTTGTAATCTATGTATACCAAAAGCCCATCCTATGATTGCAGTAGAGTCTCCAACAATCTCGATCTTGTTTATCCCAATCTGTCTAGATAAAGTTAATAACCCCCAAAGGGCAAGTAATTAAGCTCTTGTATTATTTCCCTCCCCACATCCAAAACACATCTCCAAATGTTGATCCTGATCCAAAATTAAATAGCATCCTGCACCACACTTTCCCAATTGAGCAGCCCCATCAAACATTCCAATAGGTATAATATAATTAATAATAGGAAATGCCAAATGGGGTCGAGTAATGGAAGAGGTTTCCATTTTTCTTCCTGCATAAAAATAATAATAAATGCAACCAACCCACAAAATGAAAAATCCTTTCCATTGAACAAAATGGAGTTTCTAATATGCCAAATGCCCCACAAAACCCTCACTAGAAAAGTAATAGGGAACCTATGCTTATCATACCAATCATTCAAACAGTTTGCCAATGTGTTTACCGACCATATACCTGACTGTTTATAGCATATAGCAATCTCGTCCCAAATTTGTAGTGTCACAGTACAATTTGCAAATATATGGTCACACGATTCCTCATCTCTAAAACATAATGAACACACCATCGGACCATAACCCCCATGTAATCTGTATCTATCTCCAGTTATAAGCTGGTTATTAAGTGCCATCCACAGAAAAAATATTAATTTTTCCAGGAATGGTCCATTGCCATAAGAGCTTGTGCCACCATTCAACAAATAAAAAGCATGACTCTGCGGCCATCGCCAAATATTCTAGGTATGTTGTAACCTTACCATACCCATTACCAAATGTCCAATGAAGAATATCCAGTTCATACATGAGAAATATACATGCCCGCTTCAACCCAATACTAAAAAGGTCCCATTCTACGGCCTCTATCCTAGTTAGATTCAGCTCATCCGCCCATGTCCAATAGGATTCCAACTGATGTGTCTTGTATGATTTCTTAACTTGATTAAGAAAAAGACCCCTTTCCCATGAATAACCTGAATGGTCTCATGTGAAAGTACACCTGAATACTTGTTCCCAAGAATCTCATCCTTTCCTAACCTGAGCTGAAATCCATTACTAACCGACTAGGTCATCCAACGCCGAAGATAAGGAAATACTTCCTCTAAACCAGTCCATATGATTGAGCACCTTCTATTTATTTATTTTTTATTTTTTATTTTTTTCAGAACGGATCCAGCAAATCACATAGTCAGGGTATAAATATTTATCCCGAATGATCTTTCCCCAAAGTTTATCATCCGTTAGTCCTCTCCAAACACTTTTTAAGTGTAATGCTTTATAAACCCAATATAGATTACGAATTCCCCGTCTGCCTGAGTCTTTTGGAGCATAAATGCGCTGCTAAGAGACTAAATGGAATCCTCGGAAAACATGAGAGGCCTTCCAAAGAAAATTATAGAAGATTTTCTGAATTTTGCTCATAATGGATGCAGGAACCCGAGCAAGTGATAGCCAATAAATCATAAGCTTTGCCAAGACTAAATTCAATAATACCAATCGGCCCCCCCATTGACAATTTTTGGTGCATCCAGCATAAAACCCTATTTTCAACCTTTTTAATAATCCATAACCAGCCAAATACCAAATAAGAATTTGGTTTTAATAAGTATCCTAAATAAGAAAAAAACTATGTTCAGATCATGAATGTCAAGAGGAAATGTCACTCTTAAAGGCAAAAGATCCTCCACCTCAATATTAATAGAGCAGAGACATGACTTTGTATTGTTGATCATCTGCATCCCGAATGCTAAGCAAAAAGTGTCCAAGATAAATTTATAGTAAAGCCATTCTTGTTCACATCCCATGCCAAAGATAAGTACATCATCGACAAACAACAAATGTGAAATAGTATGATTCCTAGAAACCTTTATGCCCTTTACCAAACCATCTGACTATGCCTGATGAATGAGACGACATTGTAGTTTCCACGAGCTTCTTGCCAAAACATATATGAAGGTATATTGTATGACATGTAGGAATATGTGTGCATGTAGATTCTCTTATTGTGATTTCAAAACTTCGAGATATTTGAAAGATGTATCCAACATAGCAGAGTATTAACCAGAACACTATGAAATAGTTAAGCTCATGTCTACTACAAATGCCACGATATAGTACACGATATTAGTTGCAAAGAAGGATATTCGCCTCACTATAGGAGCTTTGACCCTAGTTATTCCCGTCATGCTCCAGGTTGAGAATCAATCTACCATTCAACTTTAGCTCCCTTCCACCTATCATTGTAACGGTTCGTATTTGAATCTCTAAATATAAATGGATCAGATTAACTACATGTGTGTTTTTCATCATATCAACTTATTTAGATATCTATTATTCATTATTAAATTAGTGAATACTTATCTTATATGGATTTTAACCTGTTGTCTTGCTTATGTTAGATATTCCTTAGTAAATGAACTTTATTAGCTCAGTGAGATAGCTCAAGTGGTTGAGTTTTGTGAATTACAAGCAAGAGGTTGTGGGCTCAAGTCATTAGGCTCGCTACCTCTATGAATATTGTAGGTCTTGCTTGATGTCCTCGTCAGATTAGGTTGTCAAAACTACAAGTGGTCTTTTTACCCCTATTACCATCCACAAAATGAGGTGAAGTACTCAAAGGATTTCCTAAAATGTGCACTCTATATAAAATGAACTTAATTCATTTGATTGGTTTTAGAGTCGAATCTGATTCCAACCTTTGGCAACACATTGTCATTGAAATTTGATCCTAGTGTTTGGTTACAATCTTTTTTATCAAACATTTGTTTGATCGAACTTTTGGCACCCCATATTTCCAGAGTACAAATATGCCTTTGGCCATTTAAAATTCATAAATTTCATAAAAATAAAATCTTCCTTTGGCCATTTAAAATTTATAAATTTAATAAAAAGCAAAATAAAAACGATCCATTGCAAATATGCAGAAAACCATAATTAAAAACAAAACAAAATACAAAAAACAAACAAACAAACAAACTTAAGCTCAAACTGGATCTGGGCAACATCTGAAATCTAATTGGTATATAGAATACAGTCGCTCCATCAAAATTGTGGGTACCATTGCAAAGGAGAAAAGTTGTAGGCAAAGCCACCTAAAGGAAATAAATAAAGCATTGATAGGCACATCAAATGGGATTGTTGTGGAATCAAATGCCATCGAATTTACAGAAGAAAATACACTTGAGGAAACACCACTAGTTCTTTGTTGAATACGGTGTTATGTTGAAATTAGGTTTCACTATAGAGTGAGAACTCAAATCTAGTTTAGCCGAAACATGGTCTTCAATTCAATTTAACAATGTCCGAAACATAGTATTGCTACTACATTCTAATAACAATGGAACAAAATAGTGAATTTTCTTTGTTGTTATCTCATAGGAACCAACATTCGTAGGGGGCGGTCATACAACAACATCACTCTCCGATCTAGCTAGCATCCAAGTAATTAACTACGACTAAAATCCCTGTCAAGTAATCCAGTCAGTTGAAGCCTCCCGCCAAGTTGTTAGCTCTATGTCACGAGGTCATGGGTCCGATCCTTTAGGTCCACTGAGGTTAGGCTCCTAGGTTTGGGGCCGACAGGAAAGGCCCCTTCGGGTGGGCCCTGTAAAATTGTTACATATATAAAAAAAATTAACTACCACTAAAGCAGTGCCATTGCATAAAACGCTACTATTGGGAGATAGATCGCGGTTTAGAAAGATTTTAGTCATATTGTTTTTAGAAGGATTGCAGTCATAATGTTTTTTTTAATCAAGATAATCAGTAGACTCTAGTGTCTTCACCAAGGAGACCAAAGTTTAAGTTAAAAAAGGTTGTCACTATAAACCTAACCCTGACACTACCGCCCACAAACACATCAAACAGGCTCAACAAGTTTTGAACCTAAGCGGGGTAACCTTAGTGTTAAAAGAAAGTATCCTTGAAACCTAAAGTCGAGACAAGAAAAGGGCTACTTTTATCCATAATCACATTGAGGAGGTAGGTTTTTTAACTCTTAAACTCGTTGAATATCGAAGATGTAATGGTTATTAACTCAGGGATCTTTATGACATGAGATAGTATAGAAACACAATTATTATCTAAAAAATTGCAATATAGAGTTGCTCACATAAATCATGAAAATAAAAAGAGAGATGTTATTGAATCAGAAATTACAATAGGAAAATCAGGATCTCGAGGATAAATTTAACAAAAGCTTACTAGAAAGAGATAAAAATATTTATTGCCTAAAATATCATAGTAAAAAATTGCTTACACAAATCAAGAAATCAAAGGATACGTAGAAGTGCAATTATAAATTAGAACAACATAATTAAGATCTCATGAGGAAATTAAAAAAATATGAACAAAGTTCTTGCCTACGGAACCTTAATCAAAGGTTGTTTGAACATATCAAAGTGTTAAAAGATGAGGAGTCAGAAAATCAAGATCTTAAAAATAAATTTGACAAGTCAAAAGATGGTGACGAACTTTCACTCTTAAGGGATCATAATCAAAGCTTAATTACACAAACCAAGAAATTAAAGAGAGACAAGAATTTGCTACAATAAAAGCTAGAGCAAGTTACCAGCAGGTGATCATTGGTTAATAGAGAAACAATTACCAATATAACTAAAGTAGAGAAGTCATTAAATGTAAAAATCCAAACCGTTGAGAAAGGAACTAACACAAATAAAACCAACATAAAAAATCATAAAGATGCTTATATTGAATTCTTATCAATTGGTAAATCACCAAAAGTATCAAAAGACAAAGGTTCCAAAAGCAAGAGACAAGATACGAGGATGTCTTATCATCGTCTTAATTATAAAAGTCATTATATTATTCAATGAACTGACCAAAGATAAAACCAATATGAGAAACTAAGTCAAAATCCTATTATATTAAAGAGACGCTCAAGTGTGGGATCAAGTATCATTTCCCCAAATCATTGAAGTAATCGCCACACATATTTGCTAAAAAATGAATTAGGGTAGTCTGATAATTTGATAACAAGAATTTTTTTCTCAATGCTTCATAACTCATGCCATCTCATATCATCAACCATCGCAACTTCAAGAATGTAAAAGGCATCACAAGCCAAAACGGGGACATTAAGCTTTTCCATAAAATGCTATAAGGGAAAAACATCTTGAAAGGATAGGCAACTTAATTAACGTATACATACACACACACACACACACACACACACATATATATAAGTAAAACATCAATAATAGTAATAATATATGAATTCACACATCTTAATTAAGAGACATAACCCATCAACCATTGTGATTGGCCAATGCAATAAGTACACTGTCACATGGACATGGCATTGTATTTATCAACTTATCAATCTATCTTTTCTTCACTATTCAATTATTAATACTTGTCTTATCCCATGGGGGCTAGGGCAATTGGTAACGAGTAATTGAGATGAGAGGTTGTAAATGGAAGGTCACAAATTCATATCCCCGTGAGTACTTAAAAAATAAAATAAAAATACTTGTCCTATATGGATTTTAACATATTGTCCTTCTTACATTAGATATTACTTGGTAAATCAACTTTGTTCATTCTATTAGTGTAGAAAATATAGAGTACATCAAATTTAGTCTTAACCTGCAAGATAATCCCCAAATAAAGGTTTTACAAATATGTTAACTTTATAACTTTTGACTGGGAACTCCGATTAAGGTGATTAAAAATCCATTGTAAACAGAAAGCATGAGAGATTATATTGGTATTTTTTGTTTGATTATTTGGCATACATATTGAAGGTTGGGCAATTAGAATCTAAGGGTTTAGGGGTAGACCCAAATAAGAAACAATGATAGTACTTGAGTTTAGAGGAGATGAGATGGAATTGACCATAAAGAATGGTTGAGGATTCCAAAGAAAAGTAAGAAAAAATTTGATGATATTTTTTGTAGGTTTTTATTTTTCACTGTGAAGCTAAAGTCTGGTGGAAAAGGCTTGATTTCCAGACCTTTTGCATTACACTTGGGAAGGGTTTGAAGAATTATTCTCAAATAATGGATAAGGGAAATGAATTCAAAGGATATAATTAAAATAAAATATGACTTGAACAAAGTAAATGAAGAAATTGGGGAAAAATATGACCAATTTCTTACGTTCTAAGCCCTTATTTAAGCACTTTTTTTATTTGATAGAATGGACATCACAGGAAACCCTATAACCACTTCCCCTCGTTTCGAGGATGCTACTCGAGGTAAATCATTCAGTCACAATTTTTGGCAATCTAACTTGGTGTGGATATCAAGTGAGGCCCAAAATATCCATAGTGGCAATCAATTTGGGGACTTGACCTTGTGGCCTCATGATTGCAATTCACAACATTTAACCACTTGAGTTGACCCACCAGAATCATTATTTAAACACTCATTAAGGAGGTTCTAAAGTAAAAATAATAAAAGGTTAACAAAGGAAACTCATAAAAGGATGAGCCAAGAGAAGGATTGAAAAAGAATGCTAAAGAATCAAAAGTTTGTGTAAGCATAATCAAGAAATTCTTAACAATTATAATAATGTCAAAAGGTGCCTACAAGAAGCAAAAAAAAGAAAAAAAAAGTGGATAAATGAGTAAAATTGTTGAAGAATCCTTAGAAACCAATTATATCAAAGAAGAAATGTAAACAAGGATTGAAGAATGAAGAAGTTGAATTTAAACTTCATAATATCAAAGTCAAGTATCATTGATGGAATCATCTCAAAATCAAGAAGTATTCAAAACCAAACATAGAGGATAGAGCATGTTATTGTCTCTAAAAGGAAGGTTGATGATATGAGTGTGCAAAATAAAGGAAAACTAACAAAGGTGGAACCATATGGACATGCTCATTACTGAGAAAGTTGTCAAGAAAGACAATAGGATTGATATCGACACTACCAAATAAGAAGGTGGAATATTCAATAATATTCACCGAAAATGGAATCAAAGAATCATAATTTGTTAAGATATATATTATGCAATCTTTTCAGAGAATTCACATTGATTTGTTTGAGTCAACGTTTCGAACCTAAAGGCGGGTTCATCATCATGAAGCTAAGAATCATGATATGGAAAGATATATATTATCTAATATCGATAACTACAACAATAACACATGGAATCAAATAAAAGAAAAATATACAAAAATCAATTATTAAGAATTAAGACAAGTAATATGTCAATTTAGATGGATTAATCATTATCGCTTGCAACGATCGAGTAGGAATATAAGGAAATCATGTTATTTGGTTTCATCATATGTGGAACCCTTAATTTCAAGGCTTTGAGGATAAATAAAGGTTAACTATGTATGTAATAGGGGTTGATCATATTTGGGCCCACATGTGCAATGAGCGAGAATAGGTATGTCTAGTGGTCAATGTAGTTCTTATCGGGGGAGGAACATATGATTTGGTTATATGGGTGTGTTGGGGTTATTTGGAGGATAGTCTCCTATTATATATGGAATTATTATGTAACTCATCTCTATTTTCTCTTTGGTGCTTGAGCTCCATGTTCACATCTTGGGGACATTATGTGTATGCTAGTTTATTATGTTGTTTTTGGTATTTGTTACATATCATATATCTCTAAAAAATTGTAAAGCTATTGTCTAGCCATCCATATGTTGCTTTCAAATTATAAAATATTAAAACAACAAATAAGTTATAACAATTTGATTGATTGACCACTAAAAAATAGGTGTTTATGCTACACGTGTCATGGTATTGACCTTGATCGATATCTTGCACATGTTCATCATCATCATCTCTCTCTCTCTCTCACACACACACACAATCACGCGCGCGCGCGCGTGCGTGCATATGCACGCAAGTTCGCGTGTGCGCATGCATGCGACTAATTCATTAATGGAGGCAATACATTAATGAACCACATTATTCCTATCGTGTCGAGGGTTGTCACACACACACTCGATTGGTTCATCAATGTTGGCAATACATTAACTGGTTCAATGGCATGGTATTGACCTTGATACATATCTTGATCTTGCACATGGTTATCATCTCTCTCTCTCTCTCTCTCTCTCTCTCTCTCTCTCTCTCTCTCTCTCTCACACACACACACACACACACACACACACACACACGACTAGTTCATTAATTGTAATGTCCCCATTTTTGGATAACAATGCACTCAGGCAATTTGGAGGTGTTTTACGGGCCCAAGCTAGTCCATTCACCATATTTCATCATCAGGATCATTTCCGCAAAGTTCGCTCTTGGTTATGTGGCATTCCGACAATTTTCATCATTTTGGATTATTATCCAGTATACTTTAATTAAATACGCAAAACGTATTATTCAGAGTGTATTATCCAAGGGAATACCTTCATGTAATAGCTCGTTGGAACCATGATGGACAACTCTAAAGGATGGGATGATGAAAAGGGATTTCCAATGCTTGGAAATGCTAATGCTTAAAGACAAACAATTCACTTTTTGGAGTAAAAAGGGGTTAATAAATTAATAAAGTGATTTTGGGGAAAATATTCAAGAAAGTGATTAAAAAGTCACTTTATAATATTTTAATGTGAGAAAAGGTCAAGGGAAGCTGAAAAGTCACGAAGGGGAAAGGAAAATTATAAAAAAGACATGAGATCTCATTCTCATTCATTATTGTCAATTGCATTTTCGAAAACTAAGAGCTCTTGATATTCTAAGCTTCTCTTGGATGAAACCCTGGGAGGAGGTGGAGATTTTGATAGTGCAACAATCTACCCTAGCTCTTGATGATGGAGGAATCATCTTAGATTTCTCATTTTCACTTCATGGTCATGAGATAGATTTGTTTCTTCGTTCCAGATTTGAAGGAATACACAGTTACAAAGAGTTTACTGTTGGAGAAGGGGGCGCACTTGTTGTCTTGAGATTTGCTGCTAGGGAGAGGGCGTACCTATTGTTGCTTCAGATTTCCTATACATTCTTATTTGTGGGTTGAGGGTGAGTTTCCAAGGTTTAATGAAGGAGGGTGCAGTTGTGGCCGAGACTGACCATACCTCTCTTAGTTGTTCACTTGTGAATGGGGGCACAGTGCTTGCCTAATTGGAATAGGGAGAAGAGGGCACACCAAAATGAGAGCAAACCCAATAAAACTTCATTAAGTGATGAGAGAGTTGTGAAGGAGGTATTCAATCATTAAATAGAGGGCAAAAGCTCACAAATCGTGGGCATCCCAAGGAGGTTTTTACTACTGCATTGTGTATTTGTGGAAGGTCATTGTTGAAGACAACTTTCAAAGGACACCATCATCTATAGGAGTACTAATATCAGCTGTTGATTCATTTATTGTTTAAGTCAAATCCCTTTCTAATGAGTGCCATCACCTACAAGAGTATGTATACCAACTTCTAGTTCATTTATTAATTATGGACATGTGTAACAGGCATGTATAACAACCCCTAAGTAGTTAATATCATGATCTGGAATTTATCTATTGAATGTTGTGAACTATGGGAGGATCAATAATATTGTTGATATTGTTTGTTGAGCTTAAATACACATTTCTATGGATTAATGTTTATTAATGTAATTGTCATCCACAAACCAAGTTGAGTTGTTGCAAGTATTGACAAGTTTAGAAAGGTCCCAATTAGGTCTTAAATATAATGTGCACTCTCAGAACTCAGTAAACTACAACAGTTGTTTATGAAGTGTTTGAAAAAATAACAAACTCATAATTGTCCCATATAGCATAATTCTGATATGTTTGGCTCAAGATTAGGCTACAACAGTATATGAAATAAGTGTTTGGAAAAGGTTGTGATTTAAACTTCCCATACAATAATCCTAATTACCATTGCTTGCAAAGGAGAAACCAATAGGGGTCAAGGAGTGGTAGAAGGATAGAGGCAATTGGTAGATACCGGTTGAATCCTAACAATCATTGAACCAAAAATTTCAGGTAGGATTGGTAAGGAACTTTACAGCGGTATTACAGCCATGTATCCTGCCAGCTTGTGAGGTCAGTGGAAGAAAGAGAGGGTAGTACACCAAGCTAGATCTAAGTTGTATACATTCTAAATAGCTAACAGGTTGCTACAGGAGTTTGGAACAATTTTACCTAGTATATATCTACAAAATATTGGAGATCTTGGTGCCAAACAGTCCACTATCATCTACAACACTTGGAAGACATAATTCATAGAGGAGAAGGGGAATGCATTCTCAGAGACATTACTTGAAATTCCCAAGCATCACACATTAATTTCCAAGAACATGGTATCCAACAGTCATCTACAACATATAGTAGACAAAGTGTTTGTTAAAATGCTACAAACAAATTCAACAGTTAAAAGTGGTCAGAGTTCAGTTTTCATGTGAGGGCACTCCCTACAGTAGTAGTCATTCCCAAAAATTTGTCTTAACCTTCAATTGGCATCGTATATCATATTTGGAGGTTAGGGAAATCATCTAAAGTAATCATTTTGACAACCTATTCAGTGTTTGGTTTAATCCATCAACATAATTCATCAACAACCAGTGATAAATTGTTCCAAACCAAGGCACTCATTTCTCTAAATTTCCATTGGGTATGTGATATCAAGCTTGCACATAGTAGACTTAAAGGAGATGAAGGAAACACATGAACTCATGGAGGAGACCTTGCAAATCCTTTATAAAAATAGGAAGGATATTGAGCTCATAACTTACTACAAGGAGTATCAGGCGTTAGGTGAGGAATTCCATTTTGATATGTCACTGGAAGATTATTGCGCCATCAAGTGTGAGGGATGGCCTAGAGGTTGGAATAAGGATTCTTTGAAGAGCATAGGACATAAGTTGAAGGGAGATGAGCAGGAAGGACAAGGGAAGAAGCATACATCTAGCCAGGTTGAGGACTTGCGCATAGGGGAAGACCAAATAATAACATGTGAGGACGATGGCACCACCATAATAGATGGGATGAGCAAAGAGGGGTTCAAGTATGAAGGGGTTTGTGATGTCAATGCTTCACCTCACAATGGGAGTTTGACAGGACCCCGAGATGACTTCGTGGATGTGTGCACTAAGGATAACAAAACATCGACCTCTCATTCACCATTAGAGCTATGTTATGAGGATGATAACATCAATACACATGATGGATGTTTCAGTAGCATACATGGTGATTGAGACAGGAAGAAGAGAATTTGGGGAAGTGTGAGGATGGAAACAAATCAAAAAATATGGTAGAGGAGTATTGTCCCCATGAACCACATCCTTTGACAGGGAAGTTGAAGGTAAGCGAGGACAAGATTATGGTAGCCCTAAGACATTTTGATGATACACAGGAATTGGTGACAGATTGCTATTAGAGAACTCCAGGAACAGAGGATAGTTTGGGATAAGAGCCTCCGCTTACATATTTTCGGGCACTTAGAAATGTAGTGGTAGTAATGAATTCTAACTATCTACACCTGCTTTCTGATAGAGATCGTCTTCTCGTACTTAGTGAGATGTACCGTGATGTTCCAAAATGGGAAGAAAAGGAGGTTGAAATGCTTACTCGTGAGCTTGAGATTACCCGGGATTCCTTCAAGAGAATGCAAAAGGCCCTTCAAGAATCAGAGATGCAGGTTGAGCAGCTTCGTGTGGAGTTGAGTTGGTTACATCCTTCATCCTACACAACAGATAGTCAGACTGGCATCCTTGACGCATGAGAAGGTTGTTGGCACTTATTATTTGATGGAGGAAACTCGTGTGAGGATTGAGCATGAGGGGCATTAGACTTGCAAGCATTGGCAGAAAAATATGACCCTGAGGTTTTTGATTTTGCATTATAGGGATCATGAGTTGCCTCTTTTGGAGAGCCCATTGAAGGCTAAAGTCAGAGCCACAGGTGACATGGTTGAGCACATTCCTTGTGGACTAGCCATCAAGAAAGTGTATGCATCCATGGATTGGGTGGATAGGTACATGACATATATGAAGTCACATTGGGATGCATGTTCAACTTACATCAGTAGAGTGTTGGATGCAGTAGCACATACAAGATACCGGTTGGAATAGGAGGTTACGTTTGTATACAAAAGGACAGGAGAGGACCACTGGAGGCTGTCAGATGAAATAAGGGGCATTGTAGCCATGACATGGGCCTTTCATTTTGACCATGTGATCAGTACACAGAGTGCCCAAAAGGAGATCTAGATTCCATTGGATCGGTTCAAAGAGACTTTTATAGGCATTGGGACTGGTGGGATCTTGGCATTCCTCGGAGTGATAGATTGCTTCAGATGGAAATGATGATTAGTAGGGGTGCAGCGTCAGCAGTGGGACCCCAGGATTACAGTGTTGGATATCTCGACACCCGATATAGATGAGATGGCCAGGATTGGTTCCTTGGAGGGGTAGTCTTCTGAGGAGTTGGTCGAGTTTGTGCAACTTAATATTGCCTGGTGGATCAAATGTAATCAAGAGGATTCCTGGGTTAGCACCTTGCAAAGCAGTCTTAGGAGCAGAGAGTATTTCACAGTTGACAAGCTAGTGTGGGACCCTGGTGATTTTACCACTTACATGAAGGTCCGAGGGAAGTTCGCATGGAGAGACTTTGCGAATGTTGTGTTGGGACATACGGGGAAGCGTACTATTTGTCAACAGGGCAAGTGGGACACACTCCTCCAACAGGGTTGATGAAGCCTTTTCCCATTTCAGGGAAAAGGATGGAGAGTGTGTTGTTAGATTGCATCATAGGTTTACCGAGGGTGCAGAACACAATTTGAGTGTATGCAGTGAATGATTAGTTCACACACTTCCCATTGGTTTATTCGGAGTATGGGGTAGCATAGGTGAAAGAGGCAGCTAGTAGTGAGATGTTTAGAGTCCTTGAGCAATTCACAGTCAATTCCAGTGACTAGGACAAACTTACTTTTTCTATATTTGAGGTCGAGTATGGCAGTGGATTTATAGGACGTGACTTCACCTGGATGCCTATGCAAGCCACTATCCATAGTGGTAGGGTCATCCCTTAAAAGTATTTCAGCTTGGAGTTCCATGGGAGGAGGATGCAGACGAGGCATGACAGTCAAATGGTTATGATCATAATGGCACAACGTCAGCATGTTGGTCCCTTTCGAAGATTAGATTGGGACCTTGGGATTCCAATATTAGACAGTTCGGTAACTGACACATAGGCGAGAGCTAATTGTTGCTTTCATGAGATTGGTTTCCTAGTAGAGCATTTCATTGAGGGGTTGATGGAGTTGTTGCAGTATCAAGTTTCTCTACTTATAGGCATTAGTCAGAAGGTTTCATATGTCAGTACCTTTCCAGACCATGTATTGAGTAGAGGATGCTTCACCTCTTTCTGACTGATTTGGGACCTTGGTATCATTTCCAATCTTAGTATGATTTAGTTTTTGGAGTATCAACTTGTGATGGCATTGCTTGAGGACAAACAATATTTGGGAAAGGAGGACTGTAATGTCCCCGTTTTTGGATTCTCTTGTTCTATAGTCAGAGGTGACTTTACGAGTAGTAAAATGAGGATAATAGTGGAATCAGGTGATTTTGGAGGATTTTTATGGGCCCAAGCTAGTCCATTCACCATATTTCATCATTAGGATCATTTCCGCACAGTTCGCTCTTGGTTCTGTGGCATTCCGACAATTTTTGTCATTTTGGGTTATTATTGAGTATACTTTAATTAAATACACATAAGGTATTATTTGGAGTGTATTGTTTGAGGGAATATCTTCGTGTAATAGCTCATTGGAACCAAGACGAAAAGATCTAAAGGATGGGATGATGAAAAAGGATTTCCAGTGCCTCAATATACTTAAAGACAAACAAATCATTTTTTGGAGTAAAAAGAGGTTAATAAATTAATTAAGTGATTTTGGGGAAAATATTGAAGAAAGTAATTAAAAAGTCACTTTATAATATTTTCACGTGAGAAAAGGTCAAGGGAAGCCGAAAAGTCCCCAAGAGGAAAGAAAAATTATAAAAAGGACATGAGAGTTCATTCTCATTCATTCTTGTTAATTGCATTTTCGAAAACTAAGAGCTCTTGAGCTTCTAAGCTTCTCTTAGACGAAACCCTAGGAGGAGGTGAAGAGTTTTTGGTAGTGCAACAATCTACCCTAGCTCTTGATGATGGAGGAATCATCTCAGATTTCTCATTTGCAATTCATGCCTATGAGATAGATTTGTTTCTTCATTTCATATATGAATGAATACATAGTTGCAAAGAGTTTAGTGTTGGAGAAGGGGGTGCACTTGTTGTTTTGAGATTTGTTACTAGGGAGAGGGCGCACCTATTGTTGCTTCAGACTTCCTCTACATCCAGATTTGTGAGTTGAGGGCGAGTTTCCAAGGTGTAGTGAAAGAGGGCGCAGTTTTGGCTAAGACTAACCATACCTCTCGTAGTTGTTCACTTGTGAATGGGGGTGCAATGCTTGCTTAATTAGAATCGGGAGAAGAGGGCGCACCAACATGAAAGCAAACTCAGTAAAACTTCATTCAATATTGAGAGAGTCGTGAAGGAGGTATTTAGTCATTGAAGAGAAGGACACAACCATTTTAGAGGGAAGAATCTCATCACAGTACAAATCGTGGACATCCCAAGGAGGTTTTTACTTTTGCATAGTGTATTTGTGGAAGGTCACTGCTGAAGACATCTTTCAAAGGACACCATCATCTATAGGAGTACTAATATCATTTGTTGATCCATTTATTGTTGAACTCAAATCCCTTTCTAATGAGAGCCATCACCTACAGAAGTATCTAAACCAATTGTTGGTTCATTTATTAATTATGGACATGTGTAATAGGCATGTATAAAAGCCCCTAAGTAGTTAATCATGGTCTGAAATTTATCTATTGAATGTTTGGAACTATGGGAGGATCATTAATATTGATGTTATTGTTTGTTGTGTTTAAATACACGTTTGTATGGCTTAATGTTTATTAATGTAATTGTCATCCACAAACCAAGTTGAGTTGTTGCAAGTATTGACAAGTTAAGAAAGGCCCCAATTAGATCTTACATCTACAGTGCACTCTTGGAACTCAGTAAACTATAGCAGTTGTTTATGAAGTGTTTGACAAAATAACAAACTTATAATTGTCCCGTATAACATAATTGTGAGATGTTTGGCTCAATAGTAGGCTACAACAGTATAGGAAAGAAGTGTTTTGGCAAATATTGTGATTTAAATGGCCCATGCAGTAATCTTAATTACCATTGCTTGCAAAGGAGAAACCAATAGGGGTCAAGGAGTGGTAGAAGGATATAGGCAATTAGTAGATACCAGTTGAATCCTAACAATCATTGAACCAAAAATTCCAGGTAGGATTGGTAAGGAATTTTACATAATGGAGGCAATATATTAATGAACCTATGATATGGACATCATTCATATCGTTCTAAGAGTTATCACACACGCAATAAATTGGTTCTTTAGTGGAGGCAATACATCAACGAACCCATGATATGGACTTTTTCCTATCATACCAAGGGTTACCGTTATTGGTTGTAGTTAAAGAAGCAAAAGGGTATTTAGTCATGGTAGAGGCATGGTTGCGTAGGTTTTCCTTGCCTATCTTTTCTTGGAGACAAAATTGCTTGGGGGGGATCATAATGAATGTCCCGACAACCATATATGAAAAATGGGGCCTATCAAATCAATTTACAGAACCCAAGTACTCAATTTCTTCAAGTGAGAAAACTATGGAGGTTGTTATCGGTCAAAATAGCACTCTCTGTCCGTGACCACATTACCTTGTCAGTCACACAAAAGTACATTGCAAATGGAAGAGCTTGCTTGAACTTATATGACTTAAAGATGAGCCTTGCAGTCCTTTCCTCAAAACATATTTTTTTCTGCCTACTTTAGAGGATAACCGTGACTCTTATACTTTCCAACACGCGGGTTAGCCGTGGGTGTCTATATTGACAACCTGCGAGTATATTCTAAAAAGTTGCACTCGCTAGCTGCAAGTTATGATAGCGGCGAGTCACTCGCTGGTTGTCCTATGTCTAGTCGCGAGTATCTTAAGAAATCTCGAAAAAGTATATAAAAACACTAACTATGGATTAGTTTTGGGAGTTATTCCAACTTCCTCAACTACCTATGCCAACCACCCTTCAAACTTATCCTCCTACTCTTGTCATAAATACAAGAGGAAGGCCTTGGAGAAGGGGAGCCCACTTTTGGTAATGTAATGCTGGAGGAATTCTTTATCAAGAGAGAGGAGCAGGAACCCAGGGTCTGGTTACGACGCTGCCGGTGCAGGACAGGTATAACTTATGTACTTGCTTCATGCATTAATAAAGATCAGATATTCTTCCTTTCCCAAATATGATTTGTTCATAAATGTTTAAAATCTGATTACAAGTTGATGTTTTATGTTATTATAAATGTCAATATCTTTATTTGTAGTGAAACTGGTTTGAGGAAGGTTTGAGGTTTGTTTTGCAGGTTGTTGCATTGAAGAGCAAGGACAAGAAAGGCTTGGATCCACCTTCTAAACAAGGTACACATACTTCTAACCCTGATCTCTTTGCTTAATAATTGCATTTGCATAACATTGTATGTATGTCTTTCTATATCAGTACGTTGGTAGTCTCTCCCCTGCTATAGGATACTTTCCCTAATAACAGAGGTGGTAGGTGTTTGGGTTCTCATATATGAACCTAGGTGATGATGAGGCAATCAAAGCTTCTAATGGATCCTATCTTACCTTAGAGATTGATGACAATTATGGTCAAAAGATCCTTTAAATTGAGGTAGACTTGGTGGACAATGATGGGATGGCAATGAGTCCTCACCTTCATGACTATAGTCCATGAACATTGCTGAAGGTGACCATATAGAGTTGGAGGTGGTGCACTCTAGCATATTAACATCATCTCAGAGATGTGGTGACCGTCTAGCTTTATCAAACCAATATACCTCTGAAATTATCCCTAAGGCGGGAGGGAAGGTTAAGAGCTCACATGGTAAGGAGGCAAGGGTGGTAAAGAGAAGGAGAAGGAACCCCAAGTGTGTAAAGTAAAGAGTCAAAGTCATAAAGTTGTTATTCTGTCCACATGTGGTGATGGAGCGAGTGCAACTAAATCACTTGATGACATGGGAATACAAGTTTCATGGCAAGCCCATCTCGGAAAAATCAATGAGCATGTGGGTGAGAAAGGAATGGAAACAATAGCTAGGTTATGCCCATATTTTCCATTTACTGGTTAGGGGTTGGATTAAAAAAATTATTTTAGTCGACAAAGTACAAATAAAATACAATGGTATGGGGATAGTTCCATTTTGTCCTTAAAAAACAAGACTTCATTATTTGATCCAATGAGAGAGAGAGAGGGTTGACATTCAACCATCGTGGGTGAAGTTGGATTCTCTTATTTTGGAGATATGGACAAAGAGGGCCTTAACTACGATAGGAAATAGATTTTGTAAGATGTTGAATATATATAATAATAAAAATATTCCCCCTAGGTGGGACTTTTATGGCCAAGCTTTATATGGAAATGAACTTGTGAGATGGTTTGCCTAAAGGTATTGATATCCATTCGTGGAAGTGATCATATCTATAAGAGATATATTATTTAAACATCCCTTTCAAGTGCTCTATATGTCATATTTATGGTTACCTCAGTCGAAATTCCCTAAAACAAATATTCCTCTTGGGGCCAAAGATGTACAAGATAGAATGGAAGACATGGAACATGAGCACATCCAACCAAACAAGGACAATTGGAGGGGAAATAATCCCCATTAGTTGAAAGGAAGGCCATTGATTGAGGAGCCTACTTCAATCATCGTTGAAAAATATTACAAGAATTATCTAGAGCAAAATTTATGGCCTATAGTCCCAAAAAAAGAGTTGGTATGGAACTTGAGTCAAGCAAAATTGTAGACCATGAGACTTTCCTAGTGGTCACCCTTCCTTTACCTAAAATCAAACCTTAACCTTTATGAATGTGATGAACATGAAGGATTCTAACAAGAAATAGATATAAATCCATCATGACACCCTTGCACTAGTGGATTTGGCACCTTGGATGATCAAGAGGACTCAAAATAGGTTGAATATTTTCTTACAGGGAAAGATATCCCTCTTAAAGGTTTGGGATTTGGAAAGAGGGTAAAGGTTCCAAAAAACCATGAAGGTTTTCCATCTTAAGCAATTGCATGCTCATCTTTGAAGGGAAAAAAGAACATTCCAAAGAAGAAGGAAGATTATTCCACATATAGTATTATTATCATGCACTCATCCAATAAACTTATTCCCATTTGAAGTAAAAACTATTATGTAGATCATATAAGAAAAATGGTATAGTAATGGAGGATGAGTGAGTAGAAAGAAGTATAGGTATCTATAATAATGAGGGCCACTTCAATCCTGGAGGGAAATCTTATCTTTGATGCCATTGATCCGGATTTACATGAGAACGGAATGAAAGAGAATATATATATAACAAAATACACAGATATATTACAAGGAACATAATGATACAGTAAACTCATATTCTATTAAATGAACGAAATATATTAGACTATAAAATAAAAGCAACTAGAATGGTGGTAGTTAAATCTCTAAGAAGAGATGTGGCGTCTATGTTCATTCGTGCCAAGCTGATTACAAAGGGAGATCTAAAGGCCTTTTATGGGTGAAAACCCTAACATCCAAAAACCTAACCCTAGGAGATTATCCTTAAAAAGGTTTGTGGGTCATGAGGCGGTTCACTGGTTCGCTGAGGTGTCACCTTCTTGGTGAATAATTTTTTCATACAATCTCAGTTTAAGGCATTCAGTAGCTCATTCAAAAGATCTAGCTGAGAAGTACACATTCCACCCATCAAATCCTACCTTCAAAAATAATTGGACTGCGGTGTTGCAAAAAATATCGTTTAGGGCCTCAAAACAACCCCATAAGTTTTGGACACAAAAATCTGTACAAACTGCCAAATTGGAAAAATTGTTTTGAACTCATGAAATAGGTGGGTGGTCACCAATATCCATCTGGAGTAGTCCTCCGACCCGAACAACTGCCAAACTGGAAAAGTTGTCTTGAGCCAATGGATTGGTGGGTTGCCACCGATATCCATCTAGATCAGTCCTCCCCCTTTAAGAATCAATGATCTCCATTTCATCAAGCCCCTCATCATGTGGCGAACTGTGTGTTGATTTGAGCTCCGAGTGAGACATTTGTTGAGGTGAAAAGGTTGTTGTTCTTTGACATCATGAGAGGGTTGTAATTGTTGTTAATGCATGCACTGGACCTGTTCAACAATTTTGGTTACCTTATTATCCTTGGTTTGAATCGTGTGGATGTCTTCTTTCTAGGGGAGCACCTTTAATGCATGGAATTTCACCATAGAGGTACCCAGATAGGCAAGGCAACAATGCATTTGCATTCTTCTCGTTTCTGCTGAGTAGAGAGACCCTGCAGATAGGATTTGGAGGTTTGTATGATATGGTGTTAACCTTCAAAGGCAATTGTGAAGAGGGAAAATTTCCCAGTGTGGGAGATTATCTTTCTGTAGTGCTTAGTTGAGGTGAAAGAGACTATGATAGATGCAACTGTCTCTAGTATCTGATAGAGTTGACTTCCCAAAGTGACAATGATAGTACAAGGCTGTGACTCATATACAACACGACTCTTCCACATATATGACTACCCTAAAAGAACATTACAGACTTCAAGTGGGGCCACATCACACAATACCTCATCTTTGAAAGGTTTGATGTCGTATGGCAGACAATACTCATGACTAACATGGATACCTTGTCCTTGGCTTAGCCAACCGATGGTGTATGGTTGCATGTGTGGTGTTGTCATTAGCTCCAATCTCTTGATGACTTTTGCTGAGATCATATTATTTTGATTGTCGATGTTGACAAAAAAATGTAGGGGGGTTCCCTTCACCCACATCTAGGAGTGTAAGAGGTGCTCTTTTTCCTTCAACCCTTCTATTTCCTCTAGCTGAATATGTGTGGTAGCGATGGTGACATTGAGTACTTCATCAATGATCAACTTCCCCATGTTTGTGACTGTGACAGTGGGTTCTCAATCAGAATAAGAACCGGGATCTGATTCTAAAGCTTTGGTCTTGACCACCAATGATTGTTTTGAGCAACATTCAACAATTTTGTGCTAGGGGATTTTGTGGAACTCACACCACTTCCCTATTTCCTTTATTTCTCGATTACTCTTACTTGCTTTTGGTTGGGATTGGTTGTCCTGAGCTTGGTTGTCCTTCCCCTATCCTTTATTCTATGGGCCAGGGTTTCGCTTTCCCTTCTTCTTTGGTGGATTTGCAGGTCTAAATGTGGTATAAATTATCACTTGTTCTTTTGTTGAAGTTTTTGCTCAATTTTGAAAGCATACTGATAAGCGGCTCCCAATCAACACATGTCCAGGAATTCCATCTAGATGTTCAGAAGTACCAATTTAGGCCACTATGATATTTCAGAACTAGGTACTGCTCGGAGTCTCTTATACCCAACTTTGTGGGCAAGGTATGAAACTTGTTGGTGTACTCCGACATTACTTGGTCCCTCTCTTGACACAGTATGGTCCATCTCGTGTACTAGTCGTCATAGGGTAATATTGTTTCTTAACGACATCTTTAAAAGAAGCCCAAGTGGGATTGGCTTCAAACATTTCAGACTCCTCTATTAGGTTTTGCTCATAATAAGTTTCCAACCAATATTTGACATTGGGGACAGCCTTAAGGAGTGCTAAGGTGATATTTTCCCCGTCGGAAAAATTGTGGACAGAAAAATACTCTTCTAGTAGACTCAACCATTTATCTAGGTCATCAACATCGATCTGGCCTTCAAATAAAGTAATATCAAGGTTAAATCGTACCTTGAAGGGTGTGTCTCCTCCGAAGTGACTGTTGGATGATCCCTTTATTGTTGTTGGTATCCATCGAAGGAGCTAGGTGGAATTTTCTATCATCTCGTTCCTCTGTTGCGTGAGGGCTTCCTTGATAGCATCTCCTCCTCCGTCATCTCTCTTTCCTTCTCCCACCATATGAGGTTGCTTGTGCTAATGAGAGTGCTTTTCCCCCAAGTTCAACTAGTTCAAGACCCAACTCTCGATACCTGGATCTCGTTGGGGACATGCATTGAGAGGCAAGAGAGAGCAGATTGATCTGATACCACTGATCCAGATTTATTTGAGAATGAAATGAAAGAGCATATATATAACAAAATACACAGATATATTGCAAGGAATACAATGATACAATAAACCCAGATTCTATAAAATGAATGAAATATAACAAATTGTAAAATAAAAGCAGCTAGAACGGTGGTAGCTAAATCTATAAAAAGAGATGTGGCGACTACACTCATTCTTTCCAAGTTGATAACAAAAGGAGCCCGAAGGGCCTTTTTATCATAAGCATAAACGAAAAAACCCTAACATCCAAAAACCTAACCCTAGCAGATGATTTATAAAAAGGTTTGTAGGTCATGATGTGGTTAGTCGAGGTGTCAAATTCTCGTGGGCATAACTTTTGCATACGATCTCCATTTTGGGTGTTCAGTAGCTCGTTGGAAAGAAGTAGAAGAAAAGTACACATTTTCCAATCAAATCTAACTATTGATAAACATTGGACTGTGATGCTGCAAAACAATGTCATTTAGGGCCTCAAAATGGCCCTAAAAGTTTTGGACACAAAAATTCGTATAAACTGCCAAACTGGAAAATATGTCTTGAGCTCGTGGAATAGCTGGGTGGCCACTGATATCCATATGAAGTAGTCCTCTAACCCAATAAACTACCAAACTGGAAAAGCTATCTTGATCCATTGGAATAGGTGGGTGGCCATTGACACCGATCTGGATCAATCCTCCCCCCTTAGGAAGTAATGGTCTCCATTGTGACAAGTCCCTCATCATTTGGTGAACTGTGTGTTTATTTGAGCTCCCAGTGAGACATTTGATGAGGTGAAAAGTTTTTCTTTCTTTGATAGCCTGAGAGGGTTGTAATTGTTGTTGATGGTTGCATTGGACATGTTCAACAATTTTGGTTACCTTATTATCCTTTGTTTGAACCGATGTGGATGTCTTCTTTTTGGGGAGCACCTTGAATGCGTGGCCTTGCACTGTAGACGTACATCAATAGGCAAGGCAACAATGCCTTTAGGTTCTTCTTCTTTCTGCTTAGTAGAGGGACCCTATGCAGAGGTTGTGGCGGTCTTTTTGATCTGGTGTTCACCTTCAAAGGAAATTGTGAAGAGGGAAAATTTCCCAGTGTGGGAGATTATCTTTGTGCACTGTTTGGTTGAGTTCAAAGAGATTGCAGTAGGTGAAATTGTCTCTGGTATCCGATAGAGTTGTCCTCCCAAAGTGACAATGACACAGTAAACTCAAATTCTATAAAACGAATGAAATAGAACATATTGTAAAATAAAAGTAGCTAGAATGGTAGTAGTTAAATCTCTGAGAAGAGATGTGGTGGCTACACTCACTCATGCCAAGATGATTACAAAAGGAGGTCAATGGGCCTTTTTATCATAAGCGCCATCAGGGAAAAAACCCTAACATCCAAAAACCTAACCTTGGGATATGATCCGTAAAAAGGTTTCTAGTTCATGAGGTGGTTAGTTGAGGTGTCAACTTCTCAGGGGTGTAACTTTTGCATATGATCTCCATTTAGGGCGTTTGACAAGTCATTAGAAATATCTAGCTAAGAAGTACACATTTCACCAGTATAGTCCTATGTTGAGATATGATTGAACTGCGGCGTCACCAAACAACATCATCTAGGGCCTCAAAGAGGCCCCATAATTTTTGGACACGAAAATCCATACAAACTGCCAAACTGGAAATATTGCCTTGAGCTCATGGAATAGGCGGGTGGCCACCAATATCCATTTGGAGTAGTCCTATGACCCGAAAAATTACCAAACTGGAAAAGTTGTCTCAAGCTAGTGGAATAGGTGGGTGGCCATCGATACCCATCTGGATCATTCCTCCCCCCTTAAGAAGTAATGGTATCCATTGCATCAAGTTCCTCATCATATCGCGAACTGTGTGTTGATTTGAACTCCTGGTGAGCCATTTGCTGAGGTGAAAAGGTTGTCATTCTTTGACAACTTGAGAGGGATATAATTGTTGTTGATGGATGCACCAGACCTGTTCAACAATTTTGGTTACCTTATTATCAATTGTTTGAACAAGTATGGATGTCTTCTTTCTAGGGAAACACCTTGAATGCGTGGCCTTGCACCATAGAGGTACCTAGATAGGCGAGGCAAAAATTATTTTGTATTCTTCTTATTTATATTGAGTAAAGGGACCCTATGTAGAGGTTGCGGAGGACTTTGTGATTTGGTGTTCACCTTTAGAGGCAATTGTGAAGAGGGAAAATTTCCGAGTGTGGGAGATTATCTTTCTACACTACTTGGTTGAGGTTAAGAGACTGTGGTAGGTGCAACTATCTCTCGTATCCGATACAACTATCCTCCCAAAGTCACAGTGACATTATAAGGTCGTGACTCATATACAACATGACACTTCCACATATATGGCTACCCTAAAAGAACATCACAGACTTCAAGTAGGGCCACATCACACGGTACCTCGTCTTTGAAAGGCTTGATGCCATATGATAGACGACACTGATGACTGACACATATACTTCATCATTGGCTTAGCAAATCAATGGTGTATGGATGCGGGTGTGGTGTTGTTGGTATCTCTAATCATTTGATGAAATCTGCTGAGATCAAGTTCTTTTGGTTGTCGTTGTCGACCACAAAATGTAGGGTGATTCCCTTCACCCACATCTATAAGTGGAAGAGGCGCTTTTATGCCTCTGACCCCTCTCGTTCCTTTGGTTGAATCTATGTGGGAGCAATGTCGACAATGGGTTTTGAATCAATGATCCACTTCCCCGTGTTTGCGACTATGACATTGGGTTTTGAATCGAAATTGGAACCGAGATCTGATTCTGAAGCTTTGATATCGGCCACCAATGACTGCTTTGAGTGACATTAATTAGTGTTGTGCCAGGGGATTTTGTGGAACTCGCATCACTTCCCTGTGTCCTTCTTTGTTTTATGGTTACCCTTCTTTGCTTGTGGTTGGGACTGGTTATCTTGGGGTTGGTTATCCTTCCCCTGTCCTTTGTTCTGAGAGACATGGTTTTTTCCCTTGTCTTTCTTTTGCGACAGATTCGCAGGTATGAATTCTCACTTGTTCTGTTAAGTTTGGCTCGTAATAAGTTTTCTACCTATTTTTGATATGGGGGACAACCTTGAGGAGTGTGGATGTGATCTTTTCCCTGTTGGAACAATTGTGGACAAAGAAATACCCTTCTAGTAGAATCAACCATTTATCTTGGGCATCAGAATCAACCTGGCCTTCAAATAAAGGAATATCAGAGTTAACTTGTACCTTGAAGGGTGTGTCTCCTCCAAAGCAACTGCTAGATGATCCCTCCATTGTTGTTGGCATCCGTCGAAGGATAGGGGAGAAATTTTTTATCATCTCGTTCCTTTGTCACATGAGGGATTCCTCGAGCAAGAACTTGATAGGATCTCCTACTCCGTCATCTCTCTTTCCTTCTTCCACCATGTCAGGCTACTTGTGCCGACAAGAATGGTTTTCCTTAAGTTTGACTAGTCCAAGACCCAATTCTTGATACCTAGATCTCATTGGGGACATTCACTGAAAGGAAACATAGAGCAAATTGCTCTAATACCACTGATCCATATTTACGTGTTAATGAAATGAAGGAGCATATATATAACAAAATACACAAATATATTGCAAGGAATACAATGATACAATAAACTCAAATTATATTGAATGAATGAAATAGAACAAACAAGAAAATAAAAGCAACTAGAATGGTGGTAGATGAATCTCTAAGAAGAGATGTGGCGACTACGCTCATTCATGCCAAGCTGATTACAAAAGGAGACCGAAGAGCCTTTTTTTATATGCATGAGGGAAAAAACCATAACATCCAAAAACCTAACCCTAGGAGATTATCCGTGAAATGGTTTGTTGGTCCCGAGGTGGTTGGTTGAGGCGTCAACTTCTCGAGTGCATAACTTTTGCATATGATCTCATTTGAAGGCATTTGGTAGCTCGTTGGAAAGATCTAGTCGAGAAGTACACATTTTGCTCTTCCAGTCCTACCTTTTGGATATTAGTGGATTGCGACATCACCAAAAAACGTCGTTTAGGGCCTCAAAATGGCCTCGAAAGTTTTGGACACAAAAATCCGTACAAACTACTAGACTAGGACAATTGCCTTGATGTCGTGGACTAGGTGGTTGGCCACCGATACTCCTCTGTAGCTTCGACCTGAAAAAACTGCCAAACTAGAAAAGTTGTCTCGAGTTAGTCGAATAGGTGGATGGCCACAGATACCCATCTGGATCAAGTTGACAAAGAATTTTTATTTGGTAACAAGCGACTATTCAAGGGGACATTAGAGCAAACAAAGCTCAATTTAAGGGTTCAAAATGATTGTGCTCTCTTACAATATAAGAGGCATGGGGAATGGCTATTAAAGAAAGTCCTTGAAGGGAGTAGTTGCAACAAGTAACCTATAGGTGATGTTGATTTAGGAAACATTCATCGATTCTAATAAGGTAAAATATATATTAATGGCTACCATTCCTAGGTGGAGATTTAACGATCTTAGAGCTAAGGGGAAATATTGGGGTCTAGTGGCAGGATGGTATAAGACCCTCCTCTTACAGAGTGTAACCTTTACTTGGAATATTGTTTCTTCAAAATTGCTTTCCTCTTATATAGAATTAGTTTGAACATTTTTAGTGCCTACAATGTTTTCTTGGATAAGGAAGCTTATTGGGAGTCTTTTTTGGGGAAGTTGGAACTAAGGAGAGATTATGTAATTATTGGAGGTGATTTTCATTTCACATCGAGGCAAGGAGAAGTGTGGGAAGGAGCCGGAAGGATGGACCCTTTGGCACATTTTTTCCTTCAAAATATTGAAAATGTAGATCTTTTTTATGTAGAGCCATTGACTTTGAATCGAACCTAGAGGAATACTAATGTGGGGGTTGGGGATATCTCCAAGACACTTGAAGGATTTATTGTTGTTGGACAATTAGTGGATAGTCCAAGTAACATCAAATCATGGGTAGGAGGAGATTGTTCTAATCATGCTCATGTATTTATTCAAGTGGGGGTAACTTTTCCAAAGCCCTAAGGTCCCTTCAAGTTTAACTTGCACTAGTTAAAGGACCCTAAATTTGTAGAATTGGTTGAAAATGAACGAATATGTCTGAATAACCATCATAGATCCATCTTAAACCCGAATCTATCAAGCACCAAGAGGGATCCAATTTCTTGAGGTGTAAATTTTGTACATGTTTTAATATTTTTATTTTATGAGTTGGCATGGATTTTTTAAGTATATTTTATTTAGTTTTAATTTTTTATTTTATAAGTGGACATTATTTTTTTAGTTACTTTTTATATTTGGTAACATTACACAACGTTACGTTACGTGACAACATCTCCCCCATACTGGGCTATAGAGAACCTCGATGCAATCAGCAAGGTGATTCAACAACGTTCCAATTCAGTGACAATTTAAAAGAATAAAAAAGATTTAAAAAAATTTGAATGGGAAAAAGTTAAATTTAACAATTTTCATGAGTAATATTAGAGCTTGGAAGAGGATATAGCAAATATCTTCAAATCCAATATGAATGGCATTGTTTGTGAAGCGGAGATGAAAGATCTAAATTTGAAAGAAGCTACTTAGAAGGAACTTTTAGATTGAGAAGAAGAAAAATAGAGATCGAAAAGTAGAGCTACATGGATATTAGATCAAGGCGATGAAAACATTGCATTCTTTTAAAACGAGAAAAATATAAACATTAGTTGTAGTATAAAGGATGATATGTGTAATTGAGTTCATAATTTTAGGGGAATGGCAGAATTGGTCAACAATTGTTTCAGTAATGTCTTTAAGGAGCCATCCCTGCCAAAAATAGATATAGTTCAAATGATAATTTCCATCCCAACTTTTGTGGTGCAAGATCAGAACAAGGCCTTTAAGAAAGATCTCTATATGGAGGAATTACAGGTTGTTATTGGTTCTTTCACAAAGATATGTGTGTGTGTGGGTACATGTTATGATCTTTCTTTGAATAACATAGTGGTGTCCACTGAAGATTTGAGTCTTAGTTGGATTTCTTAGGGTTCATGTAGCTACCTTCAGTAAGGCCCCACTTAAGGGAAGGCAAAGAATCCTCGTAGACATAGGATTTACCTTCTACATTTTTGGTTTTGTAATTTCCAGACTCCTATAGTTGGTTATTTTAAGTGTTTTTTGTATAATGATAGTGGATCGAAATAATCATTGAGTATGGTGGAGAAGGTGGATTTCACTCTTGATACTATTATTTACACCAAAATGATTAGTAATGTATATGAAGCATCCATCTTAGATAAAGCATTAACATTATGCATAAGATTTATTCTCTGAATTGGTAAATGATTTTATTTAGTCACATCTAAAATCACATTAATAAGATGAAATTGGTCAGAGAATGTCAAACCCCCTTGTGACCCATATAATTGATAGAATCAAGCATACACCCTATCTTGTCTCCATTACTAGTTAGACCAAGTATACCAACCACCATAATCCAAACCCTTTTTGCTTCCAATTAGGGTCAAAAGATCTCTAATTCTCTAATTATATAGCTTTTATTTACTTAAAGCCTTTTGTTCATTTCTTCTTTGATTTCTAAGTTGGGTTCGATTGGCTAATGAAACTTTACTTTCTTTTGAATAGATGAATCCTTTGGGATATGCCTTAATCCATTAATCGAGATGATATTTCAAACCACTGATGTGTTATTTCACAGTAATAGAAGTATTAATATTAATATATAGAATCCATGGGAGAGAGCATGCATAGTGGTTTGTGTGAGATAGTATTCAAATCCACTAGTTTTCTAGAAAAATCAATAGCATTGGGGTGAAATTTTGAAAATATGTATTTATTTTAGGAATATATGAATTTTTGTAATTCTAATTGTTAGAAATTATGTGTGTGTGTGTGTGTGTTTGGTTTACTGTGGAGATTGACTATGAACAAGGTCAACACATCTTGAGTACTTTGACAATGCCCGTGTAAATATTTTGATCATATTTGATGGTCAAAACACACGTGGAGACCAATTTGGGAATCAAATTCCTTACTATCCATGAGCATTGTATAATTTTTATGCGGGGAAAGGTATGATTATATTCCTTATGGTTCACTGTGGAGATTGACTAGTGGACGGTAAGGAATTTGTTGCCCAAACGGCTCACCACATGTGTTTTGGCCATCAAATATGATCAAAACATTTACACGGGTATCGCCAAAGTACTCAAGATGTGTTGACCATGATCCTATGTATATATTTATGTATGTATCTGTGTGTGTATGATTGTGAGGAACCATATTTGTGTGTGTGTACACATATATCGAGTAGATAATAGGCTATCATAGTCACATTTTAAGGCCATCTTTCAAGTGCCTTGGACGAATGAAATATGGTGTATTGATATGTAAGAAGCAAAATTTTATACACAACCATTATTTTTTGAGCTTGCATAGGCAATACGATGTATATTTTGATTTCACACTTCAAATATCGAATATAAATTATTTTTCATGAAAACATATACATATGTAAACATGTGTACACACATCCACATTGTTTTCCCAAGGAAAACCTTGTTGGGAAACCCAATGAATTTTTCCCCACATTCATGGATGGCATGCCTAATAAACCCATTGGTGCATACTAGTGTACCTAAAATAGGGGGATTTGAAGTGGGTACTTGCCTACATGGAACTATCCAAATGCCAAGCAACATTTGTGATAACTAGTGAGCTATCTTTTTAGGCTATACATATGCAATCCCATGTATTTATATGGTGGTTGATGTATATAGGACTATTTAAAAGACACCTTCCTAGAGTTCGATCTTCTACCAGAGGTTTTGCCTTTTCCTCTAACTATTGGTTGACCCCTTGCCGTCAAGGCTTCATGGGTCGAACTTTCCATGTTCTTTCATATCATCTCTTCAGAAAACATAGATGCAACCACATCATTGATCTTCAATGTGGTATTGTTGCTTCCAATAGTCACGACTAAGATATCCCAGGTTTCTAGCAAAGAACATAGTAAACTGATACACTTTTCCTCCTCAATGATTTCAATATCCACGGAAAACAACTAACTGATAACAATGAATTTAGGTGCTATGTAACCAAGTCACCCTCTCCCATCCTCAAAGGATACAACTTCTTCCGAAGAAACAACTTGTTAACCCGATATTTTGACTGGTACAAGTTACCCAACTTTTCCTATAGCTTATTTGCAATGTCTTCTCCCGAGACATTTAGCAATACAAATTCTGGTAAACAAAGTCAGATTGTACTCCTTTCCTTTTTGTCAATCTTTTTCCAGTATTCCTTCGACACATCTGTCATATTCGTTCTTGGGTCGATTGCAATCCATTGTTCTTGATCTATATGGAGATCCTGCATTTCAAGCTTCCAAAGCTCAAATTTTTTCCCATTAAACTTTTCAATTTCTATCCTCGATGTGCTATCCATTCTAATAGTGAATCAATGTCTTTGAATACTCCCACTGTAACATGTATTCACCATATCCATGACCAAGCCAAACCCTCAGCAACAAAGGCATCCCCCCTGCATCCAAATATAGATACGGTACCAATTGTTGGTTCTTAATACTAATTATATCAGGTTTGCAAATTGATTTATATAGTTAAACACATTAGCATATAAACAATGGGACACAACAACATCAACACACAACACATAAATTACCCTAGAAACCCCTCTCTTGAGGAAACCAACAAACAATTGAGATTTCAACTCATCTATTAATCACTCAGAACAAGTGTTTACAACCATGACTTGCTAAACCACAAATCACAATTCATTACATGATCATGTTGCACACTATACCCCTCATAGTATATGCTTACATTGTACTTCTTCATGCATGGGCATTATATCTTATTTAGAGATGCAATACAACCAACTACTCGTTAATGACAATCCATAACTTCCTAACCACTTCTGGTTATTCTGTTACAGTCAACTTGACTGGTTCAACTTTGGTTGATTGCCTATTGAACTTTGGTCGTTCCATTGACTTCTCGTTGATCAACCGTTTTTCTTTCGACCAAACAACTATTTCGGTCGGTCGACCGACCAGACTTCCTCCATCTGTCGCCTTAGACTCTAGTTGACTATCAACTCTGTTAGTCGATTTACATGCAAATAAGATAACATTCCAAACACCCTTAGGATAGCCATCTATTACACCAATGGAGAATCCTACTCTATATCCTTCTCGTTAATCATCCCTGCTCTCTTTTCCTATAACCACTATGCTTGAGAATGAACCCCAAATACCTCAATATTTCTTGCATATGAAAGGACTTGAAAGGGAAAAGCTCTCTTAGGTTGCACTCCACTTCCTCTCCTAGTCCATTAAAACTAGTCGAATTATACAAGTTCACCTCCATCCTCCATGCCACACAAAGGATAATAAGAATCTCCTACACTTTCCTAGCTTCCCTCACATACTCTTTTGAGAATAATATAATGTCATTTACAGATAACATGTGAGTTAAATAACTATGCCTATTATTAACCCTTAGATACTACCCATTCTTATAGCTTCCATAAGATCTCTACTTAGGCATTTTTCCACCATAACAAATAGCAAGGGTGATTAGGGGCACCATTGCCTCAGACCCCTGGTAGATTGAAAAAAATATGAAGTTGCTTCGTTAGTCATAATTGCATAAGATATAGAAGTAACAGGCCTTGTGATCTAATTTATAATAAGAAGGTCAAAGACAACATGTATCATGATTGAGCTTAAGTTTCCTAGGACCTTAACTGACTAGATTTCTTGAAACATTACCTTAACATATTTCGTGAAACCTTTCTAGACCTCTTGACCTCTCCAATGACCCTCAACATATCTTCTTTAAGCAACTCATAGAACCTAAGAAAGAGTTAAATGGTCCACTCATCAAGGCTTGGACTAATGTCTTTCCTAGAAGAAGAAAGAATTCCAGTGATTCCTCCTTTGATAGCTCCTCAAATAGACTCTCATTTTTCTCCTCAATCACAAAACGGGGGAAACATGAGGCCATTTTGACAATTTCTACAATATTAGCCACGGTAGATTCCTTGTAAATATAACAAGTACAACATTAACTTGTAAGGTAATCCCAATCAAGGTGCCTAAAATGATGAGTCAACTTAAATTGGTCCAAACTTTTGATTGAAATGTAAGATTTAAATTAAGAAGTTTCAAAAAAAAAAGAAAAAAAAGAAAGAAAGAGAGAATAATATATATTTGAGATGTTTGAGATAATTTTAAAGTTAGTGGAGGTGATGTGTTTAAACAAAAACCTTTGGTTTTTTTGTCTAAAACTTATGGAAATGCATTGTGTTTTGGAGATAAGCATGGGATTTTTCCAAGAGGGTTAAATGTTACAAAAATGTTTTTGAAAAATGCTTTAGATAAAGGTTGTTATGTTGGGGATGAAGTTAAATATTGGTGGTGTAGGCTTGATATAGACACTCAAAATCATCATACTTGGATTGAATTTGACAAAGTCTTCTCAATTAGATGGATAATAGAAACAAATAAAATGAAACTGATACTCTTTGTGTTGAGTATGAGACAAAAACGCAAACAATGCGGAGGAGTTGAAGAAAGCTAATTGGGAACTTGCAAAAGAAATATACTAGGTTCCTCTAGTTGTAAGCCCTGGATCAAACACTTATTAAGGATGTTAAGAATTTAATAGAAGAAAAAGTAAGTAGATTGAAGAAGATAAAGGATGCCTCAAAGTAAGGGTGGACAAAAAAAGACGATGAAATAAAAAGATTGTGTAAGAATAATCAACACCTTCTTAATGATATTCAAAGTGTCAAAATGGTGTTTACATATGGTAGAAACAAATATCTTAGAAGAAGTTTGCAAAAGGGCCAAATAAGCTTTGCATACCAATGATATCAAATAAAAACTGCAAATAAGAATTGAAGAACGCAAAAATAAATTGATGAACAATGTCAACCATAAGCGTTAGAAGAGAAGGGAATAAAAGCTATACCAAGGTGGTCAAAAAATAATTGAAAAAGTAGACATCCAAATAGAGAAGGTAAAAATTAAATTGGGAAACTCAATAAACATATTTCACAGTATTCACTCTAGAGCAAATACAATGAAAGATAAAGCATATAGACCACAATATCTTACTATACTAATATATAAGATGGCTGCAAGGTTAGGTTGGTCGAAGGTGATAGAGAACCATCAAAATTGAAGCCACGTCGACATCCTCCTTATGAGGAAAGTGTACATGAATGTACAAAAAAAAATCCTCAATTCTAGATAGGAAGATGGTATAATCAACAACATTTTGAAACCACGCGACAAAAAATAGTTACAGTAGAAGATATTATCATAGGTCAACAACCACAACAAATTGGAAAAGTTTTGACAATGCATGGTGTCAATACTGTTTATAACTCAACTTCATCTTAACATTACCTAAGCTCCAAGTCTTCCAACAACTAAAGCCGTATTAATTATTCAAACAAAAATATTTTTTCTTCTTATATTTAACTGGGTTTTAAAATGGTTAGTATAAAGTTGTTAGTACTTGTTCTAAAATGGTGAGCATAAAGTTGTTAGTACTTGCATGGTTAGTTATACTATTTCCTTGTTAGAAATTGTTGCACTTGTAATTGATGATTCATCATCAAAATCTCTACCTTTTAAAATTATATTTTCAATTATACTTCTTTCTTACAATTTGTGCCATCGAGCAGACTCATTCAATCGCACTCCTGTAACGGCTTTGGTGAGGAGACACCTCGGCCAATTTACCCACCCTGGAAATATTAGCATGGGGCTTTCCCAAGACACCAAGACGGGCTTGGAAACCCAACTTGGGAGCCCCTTGGCTCATTCATGGGCATGTGGGAAGCCTGAGCAGGCAAGCAGACCTAAGAAGCATTGGTGGAAAAGGGGCATGTCCGGTAGTGGATGTACCGGTGGGAACTCGATTTGGGAGCTCGACAACAGAAGGCGTGCCAAGCCAAGTGAGTGGACACACGAGAGTTGAATGCAACAAGATGATGGAAACACTAACCAAGGACGCATAGAGCTAGCATGTGTTGGGTGTGTGTCAAGGGTTGTAGAAAACCTAAGTAAACGAGTGGCATGGGAGGAGCGCGATGACTAGTAAGCAGGTGGAGCATGTGCCCAAGCATCATGGAATCCCAAGGCATGCTAAGCATGGGCGCGTCGGTGGTGTGGACCAACAACTGGGCGACACGAGCAAGTAGACCCACGGGCTTGGAAAAGTGGACACCATGGGCTTAGAGATGACTTCGGCTTGGGATTCGGGCATGCGACCACATTTGGGTCACACTCGCAAGGCAAGCACACACTCCTATATAAGAACAAGTGGTAAGTCCAAGCCAGGAAGCAAGTTCGAGCAAGGAGCTTGGGAAGTCAAGGTGAAGTTTGAATTCGGGAAAGGGCACACGTCACAGGCAGCAAGCTAAGTCCTAGGCGTAGTGCTAGACAACTCCAGGTTGGGGTGACTTCGGGTGCAGAGTGACAGGACCCGTAGGAGGTGGTCTTGCGGTAGCTTCAAGGAGGAAACTGTGGCAGATTTGGATGTCTTGTGAATTGAGTAATTTCTTGGGGTTTCCAGTGAGACACTTCTTGGGCGCTCCCTCAGGTTGGCAACTAGTTTAGGTGCACCTGTTCTCTGTTGTAACATTGTAATCTTCTTTTATATATAAACGAGGTTTTAAGCACGCTCGACTTGGGGTGCCGCCTCTATATCTCTTGTGTCTCTTGCATATTTGGCTAAGTGTTTAAGTTAAATGTGTTAATTGTAAACTTGGCTAAGTAAGATAACAATTGTACAAGAGTAAGTGTTAAAGTGTTCCGCAAGAAAGCATAATCTATCGGGTCTCACCATTGGCAGCGGAGACTCGGGGGTGTTGCACGACCTACCAGAAGGGAAGAGAACTTCAGTTCTAAGTCGGGCCAGTAGAGCCCGTGACAATTGGTATAAGAGCAAACCATTTGGCGAAGCTCTTCACAGAGACACAAACAGGTTGCCGAAATTTGTTGTAGTTGGGAAACAGGTGTGGGAGATTCCAATCGAAGTGACAGGAGGCAGCACTAAGCACACTACGCCTGTCACATATTTGGGTGACCAATTGGTAGAACATCGGGCAGTGAAGTGCTCATGAGGTAGGGCACACTTGGCAGCAGACTTGCAAGGGTGAAGTGTGCCTAGATTTGCAGATATAGAAGGAGAGGGTGTTGGAAGTGTTTTGGCAAGGCACACGAGTCAGTTTAGTTGGGATCATTCTTGGCAACAATGTGGCTAAATCATTCTATAGCGTGCAGACAAGATGCAGATCAAGAGTAGTGCCTAGTACATCCAACAATGAGGAAATTTGGTTAGTTCTGAGGAAGCTAAGTGAATCGAGACTTTTGGTGTTGGAAGTGCATACGAGTAAAAGCGCCTAAGGCATTGCAACACTCAACATAAGTGTGTCCTCTTCAACTAGAAAAGTACATTGATTTTGGAAGACAAGTGTTGAGATTGTGGACCCATGACAAAATACGGTAGAAAGGTGCAAAGCGATCCTACGGTAGGCACACTTCGGTGGAAGTGTTCCCAACACGAGTAGGAGTTTCTGTTGGGAAATGCCTAAGTTCACAATGGGGAAGTACATTGCAGAGTAGATGTTGGAGTTTGAAGCAGACCCAATTTTTGGATCGGATGCGAAAGAGGTCTCGCACCATGAAGACATCAATAGGGTGCCGATGCCGAAAAAAAACCCAAGGTGAAAACTAGACTCGCGTCGCTTGAAAATAGTGTGAAGCAGATGACTGCTACCCTCTGCAAGCATGGTGAGAAGGAAACAACCATGGGGAAGAGATGGACCGTATGTTGAGGATGTTCCAAGAGGCCACGAATGAGTGCTGATCCACAACGGACGTGTTAGTGGAAGTAGCGAAAATATACGAATGGCAGAGTCATGAAAATTTAAGGCTTAACGCATGAGCTTCAACTTCGAGTAAGAGAGAAAGGCGACACCATCACCCTACTGAAGTGAACCATTGCAGGTGGGAATGGTTCAACAACATCAATGAGGATGAAGATGAAGGATATCGAACTGTATGATGGGACCCAGAACGCTGAGGTACTTGGAAACTTTTGATGGGATATAGAGAAATACTTCGATCAACTGAATGGGAGTTCAGATGAGGCTAAGGTGAATGTTGTTGTTATGTTTCTCACAAGCACAAGAAAATTGTGGTGGAGAAACCGAGCAAAAGACATGGCAGAGGGTCATGATACGGAATGGATCGAGAATTGGAGTTAGATGAAGGTTGCTTTAAAGGCATAGTTTGGACCAGGGAACCAAGGATGGATCCCCCAAAATGAGCTTACGAAGCTCAAGCACACTAGAAGGGTCCAAGCATACATTAAGTCCTATACGATCCTCATGCTGAAGATATAAGACATGAGTAACGAAGATAGGATTTATCACTTCATGAAGGGGTTGAAATCGTGGGCGCAAACAGACTTGCGGCACCAAGGTGTGCAAACCCTTGCCACACCAATCTCAATCGATAAACTCCTATACTACTAAGCAAAAGGCAAGGAAGAGTCGAAAGGGGAATAAGACGAACAAGAGAGAGCACCAGGAAAGTTCAAGAAGAAAATGAAGCGCAAGCCAAAGTTGTGTCGAAGGCGTGATGATGAGAAGGCCAAAAACATAGAGGTGCCCAAGGAGAAGGCTAAGTCCATTTCATGTTACATATGTGCGAAGGACCACCATGCAAAAAATTGTCTATTGAGACCACATTAGTTGTCTGCGATGGAGCATGTTGAGAAGCCATTGGTAGGGGTGTTACAGGTGATGAGTGTTGTTCTTAAGGAACCAATATCCACCCAATAAACGAACTACATAAGGTTGTGTCGTGTGTCAATGGAAATAAATGGGTAGTAGGTGGTTGCCTTGGTGGATAATTGCGCCATGCACAATTTCATGAAGGAAGAAGTTGTTAGAAGGCTAAAGTTGTGGATTGAGCCTGGACATAGTTCCTTCAAAGCAGTGAATTTGGGAGTGGAGAAGGTGGTTGGTGTGGCCAATGACATACCATTGAAGCTTGGTGAATGGACCAATGAAGGGTGTTTCACAATCATGCCGATGGATGACTTTAATGTAGTCTTGGGGCATGAGTTTATGAGGAGGTCTAAGGTAGTGCCCATGCCTCGTTTGGATTGTTTGGCGATTCTTTTGTGAGTAGAGCCTATCATCCTGTGAACTGTGAGGAAGCCATAGAGAGGCGTGAAGGTTACCTCTATGAGGGTGACACCTTCCGCAGACCTAGTTGTAGAAGACTCTCGCAATGCAACAACAAAAGGCCAAGGAAAAGGAAGTTTCCCAACCAACAGAATGTTGGAACCAACTAGTTGAGAGTCTGTGAGACGCTTGGAGGAGCAAATGGACACAATTGAGAGGATTGTAAAGTTGGTCTTGAAAAGCATGGACAAGCTTACTGACTTCTGCTTGGCTATGCAAGAAGACCAAAATTGACATATGGGATGCGCAGCAGTGACCCAAACGTAGGAGGGGAGACCTAGCAATGGTGTGACCACCTCAAACGTAGATGGGCAGAACTGGCTTGACGACCCAGAAGCACGACGATTGTTGGATGAAGGTGATGGCAATATTGGTGGTAACTTACCTCTTCTATTATACTTGAGCAGGAGGTCAGTGGAGCAGCCGAGAGAAGATAATGATTTGGGCTATGGCCATGGGTGCCATCCACCTACACTTTCTCATTAAGGTAGCCATGGCAAAGGCCCACTACCTTTGGCACAGGTAGTAGGGGCCTCGAGTGCCTTGAGTAGGAGGCATCCTAGAAGTGAATCCAAACGACGCATTGGACTACAGGTTCAAGTGCTAAGTGGGAGATCACCATGCTTCTCATAAAAGCGCAATGGTCACCAAGTAAAGAGTAGGCTCGGGCGAGTTGCACCGGGATGTGTGCACTTAAGACTCTGATTGGACGATATGATCAACCGAATAATTGTAGAGAGACAGGGGAGTGTGGATCCATGTAGACTAGTAGAGATGAGGCGAAGTGACGGTGAACCAAGTAGCGGTGGTTGTGGCAGCAGACAGTCGGTTGTGATAGTGGTTTTTGGGTGTGACAGGCATCTTGGAGACATTGCCAAGGACGACAACACTTTGGAGTTGGGGAGGATGTAATGACCTTGGTTGGGAGGCACCTTGACCAAATCACCGACCAGGGAAATCTTAGCACGGGGCTTTCCCAAGACACCAAGACGAGCTTGGAAAACCGACTTGGGAGTCCCATGGATCATCCTTGGGCATGCGAGAAGCCTCAACAAGTAAGTGAACCTAAGAAGTGTCGGCGAGAAAGAGGCATGGCTAGCAGTGGATGCACTGGTGGGAACTCAACTTGGGAGCTCAACAATGGAAGGCATGCCAAGCGAAGTGAGTGGACACGTGGGCATTAGAAACAACAAGATGAGGGAAGTGCAGACTAAGAGTGCGTTGGGCTAGCATGGGCCAAGCGCATGTCAAGGGTTGTGAACACCCAAGTAAACGAGTGGCATGGGAGGAGCGCGCCGGCCGACATGTAGGTGGGCACGTGCCCAAGCATCACAGAAGCCCAAGGCATGGAAAACATGGGCAGATCGGTTGTGTGGACCGATAAGTGGGCAACATGAGCAGGTGGACTCGTGGGCTCGATGAAGTGGACACCACAGGCTTAGAGAGGACATCGGCTTGGGAGTCGGGTGTGTGACTACATTTGGGTCACACCCACAAGGCAAGTGCATCCTCCTATATAAGAACCAGTAGTGAGTCCAACCAAGGAAGCAAGTTCAAGCAAGGAGCTCGGGAAGATGAGGCGAAGTCTGAATTCGGGCAAGGGCACACGCCGTAGGTAGTAGGCTAAGTCTTGGGCGCAGTGCTATATGAATCCAAACTGGGGTGAGTTCAGGTGCAGAGTGACAGGAGTCGTAGGAGGTGGTCCTACTGTAGCTTCAGGGAAGAAACAATGGCAGAGTTGGACGTCTTGTGAAACATGCAATTTCTTGGGGTTTCAAGTGAGACGCTTGTTGGGCACTCACCCAGGTTGGCATCCAGTTTTGGTGCACCCGTTCTTTGTTGTAACATTGTGATTTGATTTTATATATAAACGAGGTTTTAGGCATGCTTAGCTTGGGGTGCCGCCTCCATATCTCTTGCGTATCTTGCATATTTGGCTAAGTGTTTAAGTTAAATGTGTTAACTAAGTAAGATAATAATTGCACAAGAGTAAGTGTTAAAGTATTTCACAGGAGGGCGTAGTCTACTGGGATCCCAACTTGGGTTGGTCTCACCACCGACAAGGAAGACCGAGGCAATGCTGCATGGCCTATCGGAAGGAAAAATAACTTCGGTTCTGAGTAGGGTTTGTAGAGCCTGTGACAACTCCCTTCTTCCCTTTTGTGCCATTGAGCAAACTCTTTAAGTAATAGACTCTTTATTCATTAGATGCCTTGTCAATTGTTTTAGCTTTCTACCATGTCATTGTTAATCTTGATCTAGTTAAGAGTGGTTAGGCTTGTATCCATCTATTTGATGTGTTTCAATTTGTAGCATTATACTAGGAGGCAAATTGTCAGAAATCAACCTACATATTATCCGAGCTACCCAATTAGAAAAGATGGTCTGTGGTCAATTTGTGTTTGGAGTTATGTGTTCATGGCAAGTTTGATGAAATGTCACATGAGTTAAAAATGTTAGATGGGAAATCCTTAGTGGTCTAAGTTAATGTCGTTGGATATTAGGTTAATGGGAGCTTTATTATAAACTTGTTTTAAGCATTGATACGCTTATAATATTTTTATGGAACTCCACACGGTCATATACTTCGCTCTTGTTGGGCATGGTTTTATGAGCCATGTTGAAAGCGAATGATGAATGACACAATAACAAACTATAGTGAGAGAATGATGAAGTACTTGGTACATGCCATTATTTTTGGAGTAGGGGTGATGTTGAAAACAAAACAAGTTGATGTTTCATAGTATCATATGCTCAAGCATACAATGGTTAGAGTTTTGGCATTTATCACATATCAATGGGCATATGGTTGTAAGACATATTTAGGCATGCGTTCCCTTGATTCGATGGTTCACTGGTGTAAAATTCTAGACGTTGACATAGGTGATGTCATAATCTCAAATTCTTGATTAATAAACTGTGAGGTGGTAAGCGTTTATCCCAAACCAAGTTTAATTAGGGAATGTTAAGTTAATATTAACTTAGTCAAGAGTGCAAAGGTTAATCTTGATTTGATTAATGATGGATTTACCATAGTAATTTACTAACCCATGGTGTTGGGTAGCTCATGGTATTCGCCAACGGTATTTGATGTGATCTTGTTTAAAAGCTAGATACACTCCATTGTAATATGCTTCAAGCAACTGCCCTGCTTGAATTGGCCAAGGAGAATATAAGATATCTTTGAAGGTTGTTTTTCCTAGTAAATGATTTCCAGTGTCATTTAATGATGCTATGTGCATGTTAGCTATTGAGTTTGATGTTTTTCTCTCTCTAGTTACAAACTATAGACGTTATTGAACCTTTAGGTTGCCCATCTTGATATTGTTTTAATTACCTTGTACTCCTAAATTGAATGCAAAATAAAGGATATATGGGGTATCCATGTGGTGTATGTGACACCTCAATCTTGGCATAACATACCATACATTTTATAGATGGTTCCTCTCATCTCATGCCTTTTGTGTGGCTCTAATTGTAAATTTCGTGCGAATCTTAATTGTCACATGCACGATAGATCTACATGTTTGGGAACAACAATATGGCATGCATTAGATCTTTGTAATGTTTTAAAAGCTTCAACCAATGTTTATGATTGCAACATACATGGCATCGAGAGCTTGTTGTTCTATAATAAGAGAAGGTTGGACATCTCTTATTGTTCTATTGTTCTTCAAGGTCTTTTATGGATTTCTCTTTTAGAGTTAGCATTTAGGTCATAACAATATGTTACAAAAGCATTGCAACATGTTATAACATGTGTTTACCATGCATGCTTTGGTTCATGCGTATTAATTTTGCACATGTGTTGACTTTCTACAACAAGTTAGGTTTCCATTGCCATATCAACAACAATAAGCATCAGTTTAGGAGGTGTTCTTCACAATATGATTTGCAACAAATGTTGACCTTTTTTAATATGACATTTATGTTTATGGCAATCTTTTGATTCTTATACAACATTGTAGACACTCTACAAATTTGGTCACCTACCATGCCTCTAAGAACTCGCTTCGCCTTCCTATTTGTCATGTAACACATTTTTCTTCGTCTTTTATTGGTTGAAATGCTTACAATGAACACAAATTAGTGATGATTAGTTGATGTGAGATATTACAATTTCGTAAGAGCATTTTATAGGCTATAAAAGTTTCCATTTTATTGGGACCCACTATTGGGAGGTATCTAATCTGGCAAAGTCACCCAAGACTTGCAGTTTGGCCCATTAGTAACAAATGACTTGCTTGTGAAGGTGCATTGAACCATCAAGGGCGAACATGTCACTCAAGGGAATTCAACCCGACTCGGAGCAATAACAACACCTTTCTTTCACTAACTAAACAAGCCCATTTTGTCCTCTTTAATTTAATTTAAGTGAGCATTCTTTTATCCACAAACTTTCTTTATTTTCACAACTCTCCCATCCAAAGAAAATAGAATCTCACATTAGTTGAGACAATTAGTACATGATAATATATAAGCCCCAACATACCATGAACCTTATGCCAATCGATGCATCAAAAGGGAATGGTGCCACCTACTACCATAATAGTTGATTGGTTGTAGGGCAAATATGCTTGCTTGCTTGATCTTTACCACTCCCATTTTGTGCAACACAATAATAAAAAGATCATTAATTCACATGTTCCATATGACATTTTTTTTCCTTGGGAAAATAACATAATTTTATTTCATCTTTTGAGTATAAAATTACATTTTGATCATCTTCACTCTTGAAGAGTATAATTGCTGTTAGGCAATACCAGAAACAAACCAGTATCTGTGTCCATGAGAAAAAGTTCGGTATCAAAAAACCAATACAAAGTATCATAACATAAGCTGTTATATAAAAAACTACATATCAGTCCACAAAAACCAAAAAATAAATTGTTGCAACCATGTGAAGTCCCAACCATAGAGCCTTGTGATGACCACTGCAACTGTCCAATATCCGGGGTAGTGCCAAAAAAGAAAAAATAAACCTCGTGACTAGAAAAGACCCCTCACTCTATGAAGGGCCGATGATAAAATTCCTGTACCAAGCCACCTGTAAATTCTTTGATCTTCCATAACCCTGGCCCCAACAGAAGCCCCGCTTTCGAAGCTCGGTCCGCCTCTTTGTTATTTTCCCTGTAAACATGTACGCATGCAAAAGAGTCAAAGGCTGTTGTAGCATCCCTGATGACTGTCAAAATGTTTAAGAGTTTAACACTATGACAGTGTTGTGTTCCCGAAATCCACTTAACTGCATTCATTGAGTCCCCATAAAAAGTTAACTTACGATAGCCCTTCTCAATAACATAGGTGATAAGAAATTTGAGGCTCACAATCTCTGCAAAGTTGTTACTTCTGAAAAATTTTCTGTGTTTTGCAGCTTGCTGGTTTATGTCAATGTTTCAGTGTTTTTCATTTCCAATCAGTTTTGCATTGGCTGGAAATTACTTATGAAAAATCTCAGACACTTAAACATGCTGTAAATTCACTTTAACAAGCAGAAAAATAATTTAACATGCACACCATTAAAAAATCAGACTCATAATTTTCGGCCAATAGCCCTGGAAAACCCCTACGGGGAAAACCTGTCAGAGAGAGAGAGAGATTTTATTTCTTCAGCAATATGTTCAGTACAATAATTTTTCCAGCAAAAATGTACTTATCTCCACCAAGAAAAATCACCCAGAGGCGGCCTCGATTCCTGTGTCAAGCTGTTGTCTCGAAAACTGTGCCAAATCCCACCATCTCAAAAATTGTGCCCAACCTCGATTTTTGTGCAGAATTAGTGTCTCGATTTCTGTGCCAACAGGTACAGTCTGTACGGACCTCGAAAACTGTGCCAAATTTCTTGGTTTCTGTGTAGCTGTACGGTACATCAATAAATGTTGTACGACCCTCGATTTCTGTGCCTACACGGTACATCAATAAATGTTGTATGACCCCACAATTTCTGTGCCTTCTTTCAGCGGTACGGTACCTCGATTTTTGTGCCCACTTAATGTTGTACGGATGCCTCGATTTCTGTGCTGAATATTAATTACTGCTGCATTTAATGCTCCTCAAGCTACCTTGAAAACCGTGCCACCTTAAACTTGCCCAAATGCTCTCCTCGAAATTCGTGCCCTTGGTCTCTTGCTCTCTCTTGCTCACTCTCTTCTCAAGAATGAATGAGTTTGCCTCCCTTTTTCCTTTTTGACAAAACCCTAAGTAGGTTTCTCATCCAACGATGGAGATTAGAATAAAATCAACAGTTGAGATGAGATGAGACTAAAATGTCTCATTTAATTCTCATAAAATTAATTTCACTCACCCACTTAAATTGATCAAAAGTGACTTTATGTTATAAAGTCACATTAAATGCTTTTCACAAGTCATTTAATGAAAGGGTCACTTTTTCCCTTTTCTAAGTGACTTAGGCAAAAACTCACTAGGGGAACACTTCCCTAGGTACAAAAACTAACACTCCCTCTTACCGAGGAAGGTGTTCTGCACCACTCCCAACTTGTCTCTGAAGAAGACAAACTTACCCCTCC
Source organism: Larix kaempferi (assembly GCA_027924585.1). Lineage (NCBI taxonomy): Eukaryota > Viridiplantae > Streptophyta > Pinopsida > Pinales > Pinaceae > Larix > Larix kaempferi. The sequence goes on along the minus strand of BSBM01000202.1, from coordinate 5,580,119 downwards.
CCAAAGATTTCGTCAGGATATCTGCTACCTTCTCATCAGTGGATATGTACTGCAACTCACCTGCTCCTCTCTAAATGTAGTCATCGATGAAATGATACCTGATCTCAATATGCTTTGACTTGTCATGGAACACTGGATTCTCAGAGACCTAAATGCAACTCTGATTGTCACAATAGATCACCGTAGGCGTAAGCTCCTGATCAAATAAGTCTACCAACAGCTTGCGAAGCCACAGTGCTTCACAAGTAGCCTGACTGGATGCCATATACTCAGCCTCGGCGAAACTCAATGCAATGGACTTCTATTTCCGACTGAACTACGACACTACTATCAATCCCAAAACGAAACAACAATCGAAAGTGCTCTTCCGATCCCTCACACTGCCTGCCCAGTCTAAATCTATGAAACCAACCAAACTGACTCCACCCGAACCCCTGTAATCCAAACCATAGTCCACTATACCTATAAGATATCTCAGCACATGTTTTGCGGCAGTCCAATGTACACTCCTAGGCTCCACGATGAACTGGCTAAGAGTGTTCACTGCAAAACACAAGTCTGGCCTGGTGTTGACCAGATACATCAACGACCCAATGAGCTGACGGTAAAGTGTAGGATCCACCAACTTACCCTCAGAAGCATGAAGTTGCTTCCAGTTGGTGATCATAGGTGTAGACATCAACTTGCAATCCTCCATCCGAAATCTCTTTAGAATATCAACTGCATACTTCCCCTGTCCCAGGAAAATATGTCCAGGCTCCTGCCAAACCTCCATCCCCAGATAGTAATGCATCAACCCAATGCGAGTCATCTCATACTCAGTAGCAAGGTCTCTCTTGCAATGTGCAATGAGACGCTCCTTTCCAATGGTAAACAAGTCATCAACGTATAACAAAAGAATGAGAGGATCTCCACCAACCACAATGTAGTAAAGGTTGGGATCAGCCTCACTCTTCTGAAAACCCATTGAAGTCAAGTACGCATCGATCCTGGAGTACCAAGCTCTAGGAGCTTACTTCAATCCATACAAGGCTTTCCTCAACCTGCACACAGGAGAATCTCCCCCATGAATCTCGAATCCCTGTGGCTGCTCTAAGTACACCTCCTCCTGTAGAAGACCATTAAGAAATGCGGTCTTCACATCCATCTGGTGGATCTTCCAACCCATCTCTGTTGTTATGGAAATCACTGCTCTGATGGAAGAATACTGAGCAACTAGCGCAAAGGTCTCATTATAATCAACTCCCTCAACCGGTGAAAACCCCCGTGCCACAAACCGAGCCTTGTACTTCTCCACACTGCCATCCGCAGCATACTTCACCTTGTAGATCCACTTGGAAGTCACAACAGACTTCCCCTATGGTGTTGGCACTATCTCCCAAGCATCATTCTTCATGATGGAATGGTACTCTTCCATCATGGTATCTCTCCAAACCTGATGTTGAGAAGCCTCCTAAAATGTGGAAGGCTCTGAATCACGAAGACTCGCAACAAGAGCCATATCGAGTCTATCTGGCATCACTACTCTCTTGATCTCCTCCTGGGGTCTACCAAATGCCTCTGCTTCCTTCTAGGTGTCTTAAAGCCATTTAGGCTTCCTCTTCCTTGAAGGTTCCTCCCATACTGGTCTATCCTCATCTGAAGAACTCCCAGAAGCATAAGGTCCAAAAACCCGAGGACTAGTGACTGATGAACGAGTCCCTGAAGAACCTGTAACCTGAGAACCAGAACATGAACCTATACCTGTCACCTGAGCCACTAAACCTGTAGTAGCTGTGCCTGTACTTTGTGATCCAATCACTCTGGAAACCTGTGGACCTGAAATATGTATCGGAGAATCCTGAGTCACCTGAGGTGTGGAAGCCGGTAGCTCCCCCTGCTCTATCTCTATGGACTTCCTGAAGGCTCTCTCCTCATCAAACTTCACCTCCCGCCTAGCAACAACTCTCTTCTGGACAGGAAGGTAAAGCCGATAGGCCTTCGAAGTCTCATCATATCCCACAAAGATGCCTCTCTCTATAGTCGGATGAAAATTCGTCCTCTTCTCAGAAGGGACGTGAGAGTAAGTCAAAGAACCAAATATGCGAAAATGGCTCACCTCAGGCTTCTTGCCTCTGTACATATCCTCAGGAGTCTTCCTGCCCAAAGCACGATGAGGACTCCTGTTCTGCAGATAAACTGCAGTGCTGCATACCTCTGCCCATAGAAAGAACGGTAAACCTTGATCATGGAGCATCGCTCTCGCTGCTCCCACAATCAACCTATTCTTCCTCTCTACTGCTCCATTCTGCTCAGGAGTGTAAGGAACTATCAGTTGTCTCTGTATACCCTCCTGTGTGCAAAAACCATCGAACTCCTTGGGGGTATACTCACCCCCATTGTATAATCTCAACATCTGGATCTTCCTCCCTGTCTTCTTCTCCATAAGGGCTTTGAACCCTTGGAAGACACTAAATACTAAGGGCGACTTCTTGCTCCTCAAGAAGTAGATCCAGGTCTTCCTCGAGTAGTCATCAATGAAGATGATATAGTACTCAAATCCAGTCAAAGAGACAAATGACATAGGACCACAAATATCAGAATGGATCAATTCAAGTACTCTTGCTGCTCTGATGTCACTGCTTGGAAAAGGAGTCTTGGTGTACTTTCCTAAAGCACACCCCCTGCACACATCACTCTGCTTAGTGCTGAAATTAGGTAAACCTGTAACCATGCTCCTCAACAATCTTAGAGCTGGGTGATGTAAGTGGACCATCCTTCGATGCCATAGCTCACATAGCTCACTGTTGTTGCTGTGTGCTAAAGCATGTTGCGGCTGAAACAAGACCATGTACAACTTTCCACATCTAGCTCCAATGTCCATGTAGGTATATACTCCTGTGGTCCTGGAGAATACCTGCACTCTCCCATCTGAGAAACATACCCAAAGACCCCTGTCCTCAATGGTGGAAACTAATACAAGGTTCTTCTTTAGCCCAGGGACATATAACACATCCCTCAAAGTCATGGGATTCATAGACTCCATCTGAAATGTAATGGTCCCCCGACCAACTGCTCTAACAACGGTGTCATCGCCTAGTACAACCTCCACATCTGTACCTGTCTATGAAAGCTCGGAGAACATCTCTCGAGCACCTGTCATGTGGCTCGAAGCTCCACTGTCAATATACCAAGTACCAGTGGTGGATGCACTCGTCCGATGGCCTGCCAACAAGGAATACTCCATCTCCATATCCACATCAGTGCTGGTAACTAAAGAGGCTCTCTCTCTCTCTCAATCTGTCCATCACACAGAGAAAACTCTCTTTGAAATTTGTCTCCAAGTCATCAACCTCCGCTGAAGCTGCAGTCTGTTGTCCCTTCTCTTCCTGTTTGGACACTGTGAAGCATAGTGCCCAAATGTCTGACAACCATAGCACTTGATTTTACTCAAGTCCTTCTTCTGCCCACCCTGTTGCTGCTGCTGCTTGGCCCCACCCTTCTTGGGACCCTTCTTCTTCTTCTTCCTCTTTGCTTTCAAAGCCACGTTATCCTCATCTTCCCTACCATGTGATGAATTGCCTTGTACGAGACCTCTCCTGGTCTCCTCCTGCACAAAGTCATCCCACAGTCTCTCCCATGAAGGTAAGTTCTCTCTTCTCACTATAGCCTGTACAAATGCACCCCAGGTCTTGGAAGCCCCATTCACTACTGTACGCATAAGCTCAGTAGCAGTGACCACCTCCCCAACTGCTGCTAGCTCATCTCTAACTGCAGATATCCTGGTAAGGTAAGGTGTCACTCCCTCTTCGCCATTCATCTTTATACTCTTTAGTTTCTCCTCGAGAACCATCTTCCGGTTCTCATTGGTACTATTGTACAAATTGGTCAAAGCACTCCACATCAAATGTGCCCTTGCTTTGCCTGAAATGTGAGGGATGATATGATCTTTAATTGCATCAAGGATTATTCTTCTAGCTTTACAGTCCTTCTTGTTGAACGCTGATAATGCTGCTGCATTTGTAGCAGCAAGAATCTAAACGGGGTTTGCTGTAGTGTTTCTAACCACCTCCTCCCACATCTCATTTTCCTCTTAAACCAGCAAAACCCTAGCCTTCCATGGCACAAAATTACCTGTCCCATCCAGCCTATCCTCCAACCTAAGTCTTGTAACCATCTCTACTGTCAACCCAACAAGGCGCTGTTCACCAACAGAAGAAAATACCCAAATCTGGAAATTTCCGTGTGTCTGAAAATTTTACTGTTTTCTGCCCCCAAGCTCTGATACCATGTAAATTTTTTTGTGTTTTGCAGCTTGCTGGTTTATGTCAATGTTCCAGTGTTTTTCATTTCCAACCGGTTTTACATTGGATGGAAATTACTTATGAAAAATCTCAGACAATTAAACATGTTGTAAATTCACTTTAACAGGTAGAAAAATAATTTAACATGCACACTGTTAAAAAATTGGACTTAGAATTTTCTCCCAATAGCCCTGAAAAAACCCCCACGGGGAAAAACAGTCAAAGAGAGAGAGAGAGATTTTATTTCTTCAGCAATATGTTCAGTACAATAATTTTTCCAGCAAAAATGTACTTATCTCCACCAAGAAAAATCACCTAGCGGCTTGTCTCGATTTCTGTGTCAAGCTGCTGTCTCGAAAACTGTGCCAAATCCCAGCACCTCAAAAACTGTGCCCAACCTCGATTTCTATGCAGAATTAGTGTCTCGATTTCTGTGCCAACAAGTACAGTCCGTACAATCTGTACAGACCTCGAAAACTGTGCCAATTTTTTTGGTTTCTGTGCCACTGTACGGTACAACAATAAATGCTGTACGATCCTCGATTTCTATGCTTGTACGGTACATCAATAAATGCTGTACGACCCCTCGATTTCGGTGCCTTCTCTCAGCTGTACGGTACCTCGATTTTTGTGCCCACTTAATGCTGTACAGATGCCTCGATTTTTGTGCTGAATATTAATTACTACTGCCTTGAAAATCGTGTTGCATTTAATGCTCCTCAAGCTGCCTTGAAAATTGTGCCACCTTAAACTTGCCCAAATGCTCTCCTCGTAATTCGTGCCCTTGGTCTCTTGCTCTCTCTTGCTCACTCTCTTCTCAAGAATGAATGAGTTTGCCTCCCTTTTTCCTTTTTGACAAAACCCTAAGTAGGTTTCTCATCCAACGGTGGAGATTAGAATAAAATCGACGGTTGAGATGAGATGAGAATAAAATGTGTCATTTAATTCTCATAAAATTAATTTCACTCACCCACTTAAATTTATCAAAAGTGACTGTATGTTATAAAGTCACATTAAATGCTTTTCACAAGTCATTTAATGAAAGGGTCACTTTTTCCCTTTTCTAAGTGACTTAGGCAAAAATTCACTAGGGGAACACTTCCTTAGGTACAAAAACTAACAACTTCCCTCCCAAGTCCCAAAGACATTTCGAATAAATGTTCAGGCGAAAGATACAATAAAGCCCCTCCCCCACAAATATTGTTTTGACAGGCTCCGTAAAAAAAACCCCAAGGCTGGGATCGGTCAATTTGCACCGGCTGAATGACCCGTGTGCTACCAAAAAGCCCACTCCATTTGCTGGAAAGAAAGAGCCCACAACAGTAAATAGCAGTTTGGGCAGGCAAGCTAAACTTATCATTAAAAATAAGTTGATTCCTGGCAACCCACACCCCCCACACAACCAGCAGAGGCAAAGCTCTGAACTCCTAAAAGATCGGGTTTTGATACCAATTCCGCCACGAAACATCCAAAGTAGCCCCCTCCCAACGAAAAAGGACCTTCAACACCCTCGAGCAAACCTCCTAGACAGCTTTGATGAAAGGGCAGTGAAGAAAGGGATGACAAACCGTTTCCTCGCTATGTTTACATAAAATGCACCATCTCGACCCGAGTTTATTCCTCTTCTGGAGGATGTTCCATATAACATACAAACTATATGTATCAATTTTTTTTCTATAACATAAATATTTTTACGTAATAATTTGATAACTAAGATTTATGAAAATATACATACCCTACTCTTTAAATTTGAATACCCTACCCCTTTGAATTTTAACCTTTTACCTTTTAAAAAAAAAACACATATTCTTCTTAAACCACTTAAGCTATAATATCTTACAATGATGTATAATCACATTGTACAGTTGTTATTATGACTCTTTAACATCTTGTAGTTCTATGAGATTCGTACGGTCTTCTAATTTTTAATTTTTGCTTAACCCACATTAACATTTCAGGGTTCTATGCGATTTGAAATTTCGACGTCAATGTGACCTGCAATCCATGAGAAAAGTAACGAAGGCACTGTTTTTTAACACCATTATACCTTTTATTTATATTCCCAAATAAGCTCCGGATGATAGAAACCCCATAGAAAAGCCGAAAGCCATCAAAGGAGCGGAGTCTGCGAAGAAAAAATCACAGCGAAACAAAACTCACGGAAGGCACAAAGCCAGCTGTGCTGAAGTGATCTTCAAACATTTGTAAACATGGACTTTCAAACGGCAACTGCCACGCAACGCGAACAGCTGCATGTCGAGAGACGAGTGGAGCATATCTTTGAGGCATTGGTTAACGTACCCCCGGGCTGTCAATCTGTGATGTAAGTGCAAGGCCCTCTCTATTATCCAAATCAGTTCCAATATCTCCATTATTAGACCTGCAATTATCTGGTTTGAATAACATTCTAATTAGCAGTATCCAGAATCCAGTTTCATTTTTCGTTTATTTATATAAAAAATTGTTCCCACGATTGTACATCAAGTTGCATCAATGCCATTTGCAGTTTCCAGGTGAATTTGTTTAAACTCTCTTAGGATATAGAAGTAATTGACTAGATTCATTCTCTCACTTGGCTTAAGCAGAGTTTTTAGTGGTGGGTAGTGTCTAATGTCTATCAGGGTTTTTGATCTAGACAAGGATTTCATCTCCATTAGGGTTACAGGCCTAGCCTTTTTGCTTCTGTTCCCATTGTCCTGGGCTTCTATAACTTGGCTACCTCAGTGAAGGGAATAATTTGGACTTCATCAGTGAACTCATTCTGAAAGTCACTCGTAAATTGAAACGACAGTGTAACGAGAGATCGATGCAGCAACTACGTGCCATTTCAAATTATGGGAACTGCGATTGACAAGGGGAAACTGTCAATTCTTCTTGAATGTGCTTCCTTTACACTCCAGAAGCATTACAATTATCCTGAATATGTCAGGCACCACAAGCGGTCCATTTTCACGGGCAATACAGCAGTCGAAGGGAAAACCACTCATCACAAGCACTGTCTTTGGTCAAGCTGCTGGGCTGTAATCTTCTATGTTGTACTGGTTTTGGGGACGAGGGAACGGGGATGAGTCCCTAGGACGGCTAGAGTGCACCCCAATTTTTCAGGGGACGGCAATTATATATATATAAGTTAGAATTCACGATAAACATTTGTAGTTGCTTGTAAGCACAATAATCTATACTATATAGTATTATGTACATCCCTTACACTTTTTAGTTTTGAAAAATCTCAGCCAAATAAGAAAAGGGCTGAGTGACATTCCGTTATTGGCACTTGAACATGAGCAAAATGTTGTTTAGCTTTAGGAAACTTAAGTTTAACTATTTTCAATCTGCATTAAAGTCCATGAAGCTAAGTTGTTGGGAGTAGGGAGTGGGAAGTGGGAGCGGAGCGAAAAACGTATTTTTCTAAAGCTCCCGTTTCGGGAGCATTTTTTATATAGTAGATATTTTAATATATTTTGATGGACTTATATCTAAAAACATGTAGGTTGTTGAATTAGCTATAGAAAACATGGATTAAACCATATAACATCAATCATCTAGCAATTATAACTTGTAACTTTGTCATCAAATGATCAACCATAACAACTTTTATAGGAGCTTGGCAAAGAAGGGAGGCATCATAACATTGCCATCAAATTATCAACCTAGTATAGGAGCTTTTAGTATAGGACAGGTAGGGAACACCTCATGAGCGTTCTGGGAGCGAGCTTTGGGAGCGGGAGCGGGGGGGGGGGGGGGGGGCTGCCACGCAATAGAGCCATGAAGTGTCTATAAGGATGCTTGTCTCTATAACAACTTTTCTTCCTTATATTTCATGTTTATGATGATTGGGTTAAAGGGCATTCCCTTCTCGATAGGCCCTACATACTTTTACAGCTATGTTGACAAATACTACAAAATACTTTTGCATATACAAGCTTGCATTCTATAAAGAAATTAGATTGATATTTTAGATTAAGAAGGATATTGAATAGGAATTTATTCAAATGTTTAGTACCCAATCTAAGTATTTACTATCCAATTGTTTTCACAGTGCTTGAGGTTGGGATGGGGAAAGAGTTGGACTTGAATAACTCATGTAAACCTATTTATAATATGTAAAAGCTAAGATGACCCTAAAAATGAGATGAACAAGAGCAATACCCAAAAGGATCAGACCTTAGAGTTGTTGCATTTCTTAGTTTGTTGGCATGGAGGCATTGCTGCTTGTAATGATGTTGCTAAAAAGACAATAGTTAAATTACAAGAAACCCAAATCAAAATCCATTATACACAACCCATATTTTGAGCTGCAACTTGTATAGATTCAGATTTAGATTCAAAATAATACGAAAATTATGGATGGGATAAATGATCTTACTGTCCAATCATCAATCTCCATTGTCAAAATTGAAGATACATGCCAAAACATCTCCAAAATTTGCCCAGGACATCTTTGAAATCTACTTGGAATGTCTCCAAAATCTGCCCGGAAGTCCATGAAACCTATTGGGGACATTTTGGGTACGGTCATCAAGTCCCCAAGTTCCCAATGAAGTCCGTGACAGATTGGGGACATTTCTTAGGGGTCCCCAAGTCCCCGAAATACGGGGATGATGGGTACGAGGCTTTTTTTTTTGGGGGGGGGATGGTTCCCCGTGCAACATAGGTAATCCTTCGTCACAATCCTTCTGGACTTCCATCCTGCCTCAATTGCTTCTTTTTTGTACCTCTGGGGGAATTGAACCTTGGTGGGTGGGCACTACATCATCGACAATCGTCATTATTTTACAAAGTGGTAGGATTTTGTACTAACTTTTACTATTGGAAATTAACTTTTCTCTTCTTACTATTGGAAATTAAGTTTTCTCATTTTGAAGGAAAAAATATTAGAGATTGTGAAATTCTAGACTGATAATTAGGAAATTAGAAATAAATGAACCACTAAAATTTGTATTGGAAAACTAGAGTGTATAATAGTGTGCTTCTTTAAAAGATGGTTTTGCACCAAAGCCAAAAGAGTAACCTTGTTGAATGATGATGGACCGTAGTTACCGAATGTTGCTTGACAACATGTCCATGTTACAAAATCCACTGGATGACATGAGAGTCTAATAATGTTACAAAATCCACTGGATGACATGAGAGTCTAATAATGTTACAAAATCCACTGGATGACATGAGAGTCTAATAATGTTTTCTCATGGGAGGGAAGGACAACTTAGAATGTAAACCACACCAATGAAATAGGTAAAACAATAGAAAAGTGTCAGCGAATTATATTGAAGACTATGTAGCGAAGATTCGTGGGTGTGGGGACAAGGATGCCATTTTCTATAAATTAGGGTACAAAGGAGGGCACTTATTTTATAAAAAAACTATAACTAAAACTTATGCAAAATAGTAAAACTTAGAATTTAAAATAATATAAGATTATCAAACTCAACAACCTCAATTCACTAACAATTTGACATTCATTACTCATAAATGACAAGATCATAAGAGTCAAGCATCAACATTTTGTGTTAGATTCAATTTTTAAACAGGTACATATAAAAATGCTTAATGGCATTTGCTCATGAGTCATAATTCATTAATTAGTAATACCGAAATTAGATGGTAGAGTATTCTACTACTTTTTCCTGATCTGCATCTTCTAGATCCTTAGTCAAGATGCTTTCCAATTACTCATCACTCTCAAGCATTGACTTATCTATAGGGTTTGTAACTGCTGGTAACTTGAGAAGGCCATTTAATTCGATCTTCTCATCCGTAGATATATCATAATGTGTGAATTAGTTATTTCTTGGAAGTACCTTCCTTTGTATCCCAAGTCTTTTTGAACAAGAAGTTGAAGGGTGCAATGAATGTAGGCCAAGATCTCTTTCTTCTTAGATCCAAATTGGTCATTCATCATTGAACGATTAAATGGATAAGGGCTCCAATTCCTCTCATAGGTGGACTTGGCTACTTTTTAATATTTTTCTTAGTAAAGGTAAACCCTTTTATTTGGTCCATGGGGACCTAGAACTTTAACTTTGCATTATCATGGTAAAGGCCACCTTAACGTGGGGGCCATCAGTCTCGACCAACTCATACACATGTTTAGGGCTCCATGCATGTTGAGGTGTGAAATTTGGTCATCATCATGCTAACACCTTGTCTCAACCACTTGACTACAACCTAATGGGTGGATAAATTGGCTACTTATGTGAGTAGCGATATAGACCTAAGTTGCACGAAATGGGGAAATAGGGATGCGTTGGAAACATGACCCCCCAAAATTTTGGAGATGGGGAAACACGATATATATATATATCTATATCTATATGTATGTATGTATGTATATTTTAAATTAATAAATGAGCAAGGACATTAAAAAAATGAATGTGAAACATAAATCATGAATCATACATGTTGGCAAATCATTGCCTATATTGGGATCCTATTCATCAATAGCACCCTATGCCTCTCTCCTCTAGGCTCTAGCCCTTGCCTCTAACTTGAATCTCAAAGTTGATCCTCCAAGGGCATTAGTCAACAACTTAACACCCTACAATTTTGATGAAACTTCCTAATACAATTTTGATTTTGCTTGAGTGAAGGGTACATTTTTATTAAGGTCATGATAGAAGAGTTCAACAATCAACACCACCAACATCAAGGTACATAGTGGGGTTGATGTGCTTGATTAAATGCCAATCCCATACCCTCATACATGATAGAATATGGTGGAAACTTTGCGATCCTAAAATCCTGAAAACTATTAAGTCCTATGTTGCACTGGCCTCAGGGACAGGGGGACGTGGGGGACGAGTTTCCGGGACAGCTAGAGCGCACCCCCAATTTTTCAGGGGATGACAGCTTGGGGACGACAATTATATATATATATTAAAATAAAAAAATATTGAAATAAAAAGTAGAATTAATTATGAAATCCAAATTAGAAAAGGAAATATAAAGTATTGTCCAATCATCATTGTCCATTGTCAAAACTAAATAGTGAAGACTCAAGATACATGCCTAAGATCTAAAACTGAAAACTTCAAATAGTTCTAACTTCTAAGTTAACTATTAAACAATAACTTAAAAAGTTAAAACTTGAAAGTTAAAATAGTAACAAAAATTTAAATTTTACAACATTGTGTACATGAATGATGAATCATTTCGAAATTTAAATAACAAATAAATTTATATTTGTAATTTGACATTTGTAAATACTAAATTATAATTTTATAAAACTATAATAGCATGTGCTGATATTTTTACCCAAAAAAAAAATAAAAAAATGTAAGATATAAAATATTAAATACCTGTGTTGTGCAATGTGTTATGGTTGACAGGGGGAAAACTCACTGTGACTGCGAGCCTATGTTGAGCCATAAAATCAAACTTTGAGCATGTGCTGAGAGCCTGAGACTTGAAAGGGGGCCGAGAGCTGTGGTCTTCAATTTGAGAGGGGCACGTGTGGGATTGTAGGAAGGGGAGCCGCACAGGGGAGTTGCGCGTGGGACTACATACGAGAGCAGACTTAGCAAGTAGCAGCGCGGGGAGTGATGGGTAGAACCATAGAGCAAAGGGTTTTGTAGGCGTCGGAGTGTTGGGGTGATGGGTAGAGCAGAGGGTTATGCAGGTGCAGTGAGTTAGAGTGTAGGTTAGGAACGTAGGATAGAGTAGAGGGAATAGGAGGGGGATGTGGGTTAAAGGAATAGGGGGATGGTTAGGTTGGGGGGGTGTTAAGTAAGGTTTCTAATTAAATTTTTTAATTTTTTAGTTTTTTTATTTTATTTTATTTTTATTTTAATTGTGCGGGTCAAGGGACGTCCAAGAGTCCCTGATTGGTTGGGGATGTTCCTGAGAAGTTCCCGATTTTGATGGGTACATTTAGGGTACGGCTCAAAAGTCCCCAAGTCCCCAACGGAGTCCCCGATGAATTGGGGAAGTTTCCGAGGAGTTCCAAAGTCCCCGGAACGCAGGAACGCAAGAAATGTAGGAAATTTTGGGGGGGATGGGTCCTCGTGCAACATAGATTAAGTCTGTTGAATTTTGAACGGGATCTAAAATTCTACTTTTTGCATATGAAGTGCGATGAGGTTGGAACCGCTCTCAAACATCCTGAAACAATTAAAGGTAATGTTAAAAATTTAAGTGAAAGGATAGAAAATGACTACTGAACTGGGCTATATTTTTTAATCCATTGGGCGATAATTTTTTTAAAACACTGCCTTTCGGATTGCATCCATACTGGAATCATGTTTTTGTACTCTGAAATGTGTTTCCTTCTCGGGAAATGTGCACATCCATACAGAAACATGTTTCCATGCCGTTCGACACACGTATCCATGTTTTGGGTAGGAAATAGGTTGGGGACATGGGGGGGGGGGGGCGTTTCTTGCGACATAGCATATAGCAAATCTTCGTGTCTCCATAGTGTGCGCACCATAATCATGAAGCTATTGATTCCTTGCTAAGACGTCGATCACAAAAGGCATCATTTGTGCTAAACTTGCCTTGTCGATGTGAAAATTGGGCAACCTGAGTATGTGCAAACATAAAAGGTTGGGTGTAGGTGCACACCCAAGTGGTTTGCACATGCAAATCCAAATGTTTGGACGAATAATTATCCATGAAGGTCTCTATTAAGAGATAGGAGTAGGTTTCATTTATTGAAATATTGATTTTAGGAATATAAGAAGGGAAACAAAAACCCCTCTTTTTACAAAAGAAAGAGGGAAGCCCTAAGTTGTGGCCCAAGCTACCTTTATGGGGTAATTAGGAATCTTATTTAGCTTAAGTGATACTAGCCACTCTAATAGGTCATATTTAATAGAAGTGGCCTTGTTTAATGATATAACAAGATGTCCTCAAGACTCGAGGACCATAAATTTTTGATTTTTGATTATAGAACCATGAACTTACATATGAAATAGATCATGTACATAGTCTTTACTTGCATAATCAATTGTGTTTAGATACACAACTACTCTTGATAGTATCTCAAAGACCATTGGTTGATGATCAAACAAGGTGGCCTTCACTAGGATGTGGACAAGCCTTGAACCAAAATAATTGAAGGCAAAGATGTTTTGGCTAGAGAGAATGGCTTTGTTGAGCTGCTTCAAAACCCTTTTCTTTCCTTTTTAGAATTTTACATGTAAATGATAGGTTGGAGGAATTGTCTATTCTATAAATATTTGCGTCATCTAACCTTAAGATTGAATGCCGACTATAACAAGCTTCTCTTTCCCTAGTGCACCGACAATGTGGGAGGAGATCCTCTTTGTCTTCCTGAAATTCAATCCTTGTTGAATTACTACAACCCAAGACCAATCAATTGACCTTATAAAGTTCATCCACCATTTAGGGTAGGAAGCAACATGCTTCTTGGCGTCATGTGACACAAATATCGGCCACCCCCAAACTGTGCCATCTAAGTTGAGAATAATCCACATAAGACTTTGTGAAGGATCTTTGTGTCACTCAATATAAGATTGTGCACACACAAGGTAATGTAGAGTTGCAAAGAATGAAGAAGAGAGAGTGTTTATTTGTATTGTTCATGTTAGATTTTTAATAATATAGCAGTATAATTTTCATCTCTTTCAACAAAATAACCATCCACAAAAACACAAGAGACACAATAGTTTACCTCGGGAAAACCCAAACTCGGGAAAAACCCAGCAAACCTTTCTTACTCAGAGATTCAGTACATAATACAAGTACATCAGATATAAGAGTGATCTATATCAAGAGAGATCACAACTAGAGAAGATACAAAAGAAAGAAGCCGCAAAATTGGTCTTCTACAACCCAGAGTGAACTTTTCCTTGCATGAGCGAACTTGCTTGAGATGTGTGTCCAAATGAGGAGGCGTCCCTCCTATTTATACTGTTTTCTGGGTGGCTTTTTCACTAGGGTCGACTTGTCTTCTTTTATTGGGCCGACATCTATTTTTGCATAATAAAATACATTTTTATTTATTTTCTTTCTGTGGGTCGGCCTAGCTAGTGAGGATACCTCACGTAGCTACTAACAACAACACTCCCTCTTAGCTAGGGAGGTATCATCACGCTGGAACACATCCGAACATCATCTGATCGTCATGACTTGTCTTGTACATCTCGTCATCATAAGAAAGTTCTATCAACACAACTCAGTCCGTCGAGGAGTGTGATCAATACCGTCCACATAGGACAAGAAGTTGACACAAAACTCATCTCGGTCCACACAGAACTGTAGTCCACACCAGACTAAGAGTCCACACAAAACTCATCTCGGTTCACACAGAACCATAGTCCACATAGATAGTCCACACATGACTAGGAGTCCACACAGATCATAATGTTCCACACAGGAACCATAGTCCACATAGGACTCTTGAGGACTACGATCAACTCAACTTAGTCCATTGAGGAGTACGATCAACTCAACTCATATGATCAACTCATCTCGGTCCATCGAGGAGTACGATCAACTCAACTCACTCTCCATACAAGAGAATGTTCCACACAGGAACCATCCCACACAGGGATACACTCCACACAAGAGTCCTCTTGACACAGGAGAATGTTCCACACAGGAACTATCCCACACAGGATATACTCCACATAAGAGTCAGGCACAAGTCTCGGCTTGTGCCTCATCAACAGCCATACAGGTCATCAATCTCCCTTCCCGAGGAAGGGAATCTCCACCTCCCCAAGCCTTTTCATGGAAGTATGCAAACTTCACTCTGGACAAAGGCTTGGTAAGAATATCTGCAGTCTGCTCATCTGTGGAGATATACTGGAGCTTTACTGCTCCCTTCTGAACTATGTCTCTGATGTAGTGATATTGGATTTGTCATGGAACACAGGGTTCTCTGAGAGCTTTACACAACTTTGGTTATCACAAAATATAACTGTTGCATCAAGTTCATGACCATACAAATCTATAAGCAGCTTTCGAAGCCATACTGCTTCCTTGCTAGTTGCACTGGCTGCGATGTACTCTGCTTCGACTGAACTAAGTGCCACAAAGGTTTGTTTGTTGCTGAACCAAGAAACCATAGCTAATCCCAAGCTAAAACAACACCCAGAGGTGCTCTTTCTGTCAACTCCACTACCAACCCAATCTGAATCTGTGAAGCCCACCAGCTTCACTTCACTATTTGAGTTATATCTCAGTCCATAACCAACTTTACCGTGTAGAAATCTCAGCACATGCGTAGCTGCTACCCAATGTACTTGTCTTGGCTTGACCATGTGCTGACTCAACGTGCTTATTGCATAACATATATCTGGCCTGGTATTAATCAGGTACAACAAGGAATCAATCAACTGGTGGTGCATGGTCGAATCCACTAAGTCTGAAGGTATGGCAGAGTCATGTAACTTCTTCATATTAACCTCCATAGGTGTGGCAATGGACTTATAGTCCATCATACCAAATCTGCGCAAGATCTCAATGGTATACTTCCCTTGTCCAAGGAAGATCTCATCCAGTCCTTGCCATACCTCTAAGCCTATGAAATAGTACATCAATCCTAGGTCTTTCATCTCAAACTCACAAGTTAACTCCCTCTTGCACTTGTCAATCGACCTCTCGTCCCCTGTGAGAAAGAGTCATCAACATAGAGTACCAGGATCAAGGGACGACCTTCAACAACCTTGTAATAAAGGTTTTGATCTGCTTCACTTCTGGTGAAGCCTAACTCTATCAAGCAACTGTCGATCTTGGAGTACCAAGCCCAGGGTGCCTGCTTAAGCCCATAGAGAGCTTTGTTTAACTTGCAGACATGGGATTCCTTCCCATGTATAACAAAACCCTCAGGCTGCTCCATTGGCTAGTCCATCAGCCTATACGAGGTGTCATCCTGGATGCCAACTTGAACCGAATCCTGAACATTGGCTTTGCCTCTGGGCCATTCACCCCTTAGCCAAGTCACATGGCTAATATTGGGAAAATGTCCGCCCGATGCTTCAAACACAAGTCTTCAAGCGCCTTGCTCCCTTTGCATTTGAGCATCCCGCTCCCTCTGCATCTGAACATCCTGCTCCCTCTCAAATACTGAGTATCAATGGGATCTTCACATCCATCACTTGTCGTCTTGTTCTTTGGAACAAGACTCTTGTAGGTCATAGCACATGATCTCTCCTACAAGTCAAGTTCAGTCAATTAGTTACCAACATTGCATAATCATGAAATTCAATCAAATCATATTGACATTTCAATAGTTCACACAGTTATGTAAACATTTTAGCCAATGCTTCAGCACACACATAGTGACTATCTGGATGTCTCTCCACCAGAACATACTAGCAAGAGCTCACGAGATGCTGTGTAGTACTATAGGCTACTTACTCAACATATGCACTACATGAGCCTACTGCTTGTTAATCTCAGTCATGCATAATAGAAAGTTGTATCACATATCTACATATAACTGTTGTGAACATTATCCTTTAAACCAAACATTCAAGGATTTAAAGAATAACTTAAACGATAGTACAAATACCTATCTTTTATTGTTTTGTTGGTTCCCTCTTGATCTTTGCCTCCTTGCAAAAATCACAGGAGTCCTCAGATCTTCAACTTCTTTCTGCAGCTTGGATCTTCATCCCCAATGACAATCACATCATCTTGATACTGCAATCATTGGTGCACTCATAGAGTGTACTAGAGGAAGTACTCCTATCTACGATCTTCTACAATTTCCTCAGGATCATCTTTTGCATTCCTGGGCCTCTTTTGTGGAGAATCTTCAAGAGCATCATTGTCCGAAATAGAGCCCGAGAGAGTAGTAACAAGAAAGTAATCTTTCCGAATGTCTTCTTCTTGTTCCAGTGCATGCATCTCTTTAGCTGTAGAAGCATCATGCTTGCCTTTTCCTTTCTTTTGACATCTTGCAACAAAGTGACCTAGGTTGCCACAATTGAAATATTTGAGCTTGGATCTATCCTTCTTGATCTTTGGACTTTGAACTAGATGTCTTTCTTGCCATTGTTCCTCTTTCCTCTCTTCTTTCCAATTCCGTTTGCAAGAACTAGTTCTTCTTCCTTTTCTTTTGAGGTAGAGGCAAGTTCCCTTGTTTATTCTTGAATACATTCTGACCAAAACTAATCAAAGGTGGGAAGCTGACCACGACCACATATTCCTTTCACAAATGGATTCCAATCTGAAGGAAGTCAACCCATGGAAGTCAACACAAGATCTCTGTTAGGGACACTTTCATCAACAACCATTAGTTGATCTTTGATCTGAGCAATCTTTAAGAAGTAAGAAGAAACTGAATCATCCTTCGTAAACTTCACTTGACGAAGTTGGTCTTTCAAGGCCAATATTCTTCTCAGATTCTCTTTCTCATACAGTTTCTTCAAGGCATCTACATCTTCTTGGCAGTGTCTTGGCTTGCAATAAGAGGTACAAGATGGTCTTTCATTGAGTCCATCAAAATCCTCATGGCCGTGGCTTTATTCTTCTTGTGTCTTGTTTTGTCTTGGGCTCCCTCTGGCTCTGGAATATTTCTGAGTATATGATCCTTGAGATCATGTTCATTTAGGAGCATGAGCATCCTACTTTTCCAAGATCGGAAGTTTGAAACTCCCTCCAATCTATCTTCAACTCTGAGTCCAACAACCATTTTGACAGATCTGGTGCAGAAACCCTAGCAGAAGAGGGTCAAAAAATGAAACTTGGACTTTGATAAAATTGAATCCACAGGCTAATGCGCCCTCTCAAGGCGAGTTGGATAGACCTCCTTTTCTTCTAGATGTGAGGTCAGAATAGTCCAAAACTGGAAACCCTAATTTTTGAAATTTCTATAGAATTTAAGTCAAAAAAATGAATTTTCACCAAATTGAAGTTTGTCTCCACAGAAAGATGTGCCCTCCTAGGGAAAATTGAGCAATCCTTCTTTTCTTCTGTATAGTGGATGGAAACCCTAGAATCAAGAAGCCCTAGTTTTCGACAGTTGCGCAGCAAAAGCGTGGAGTGGGCCTATAACCTGTTAAATTTTTAATAATATAGTAGTATAATTTTCATCTCTTTCAACAAAATAACCATCCACAGAAACACAAGAGACACAATAGTTTACCCTAGGAAAACCCAAACTCGGGAAAAACCCAACAAACCTTTCTTACTCAAAGATTCAATACATAATACAGGTACATTAGATATAAGAGTAATCTATATCAAGAGAGATCACAAATAGAGAAGATACAAAAGAAAGAAGCCCCAAAATCAGTCTTCTACAACCCAAAGCGAACTTTTCCTTGCAAGAGCGAACTTGCTTGAGATGTGTGTCCAAATGAGGAGGCATCCCTCCTATTTATACTGTTTTCTGGGTGACTTTTTCACTGGGGCCAACTTTTCTTTTTTTACTGGGCCGACTTCTCATTTTGCATGATAAAATACATTTTTATTTGTTTTCTTTTTGTAGGTCGGCCTAGCTAGTGAGGATACCTCACGTAGCTACTAACAACAATAGTTCCATCGTGTCTTATGAGAGATATGATACATGAAGGTGACTAATATTATCCAACTAAATAACACATGTGACTAAATGACTTAATGAACCTCTAAGTCACCTTATCACTTGCTAACTTCTAAGACACCGAGATATATACACTAAGGTATACTATTAATATGTCCATTACATTAGATACACTCTACTACTTTCCCTTAATGGTCATATGTGGAACACAAGCTTATCTGTAAACTTTATAAAAATTTATTTGTACTAGGACTCAGGAGGCTTGCTAAAAAGGTCTGTAGTTTGCTTTGGAGTCGCACAATATTGCAACTCAAACTCTCTACCATTGACTCCGAGTGGAGCTTGTAGTGGGATCTCATCGATTCCGAGTGGAGATTGACCATCATATACCACGATCAGATAGGATCCACCAGGTGTGTCACCTGCAGGAGCTAGAGACAGAGGTACACCTCATTTTTAGGTGATCACTACACTATGAGATCAAAGGACGTTACCATTGCTTCTATAGAGATTCGAGGGGTTCTCTCTCAACTTTCTTTCGACATCAGGACCAGAAATGCCTAGCCCTCTTCATCAGGGAGATTTTTGAACACAAATCTTAGCTCCCACACACCTCGCCTTGCCTTGGGACAACCAGGAAGATCACATCATACTTCTATGTTGATTTGCTAGAGTGACACAACAAGTGGCGAGTTGGGTGCCATAGTACTTAAGATAGTAGGGTGGTGAGACCTCGGGCCTCCCCTTGTTAGTGTTTGCACTTTTAATTCAATTATGTTAGATCTTTAATCTGAAAGATGGACAAGCACAACAATACAAAGGACACAAGAAATTTCCTCGGGGAAACCATAAAGGAGAAAACACCGCAACTTCTTCAGAAATAGATTCGTCACTAGTACAATATCAAACAAGATAGAAAACGTGAAGATAAGATGTCTTCTCCAGCTTCTCTCTTTCTACTTGGTGCGAACTTGTCTTCTCTCTCACTTGGTGCGAACTTGCTTGAGTGAGTGTGATGTCCAAATGAGAGAGTGAGCCTCTCTATTTATACTTTATGTGTGACTGACCTAAATCCCCATTGGGGCCGACTTCCTTAACTGACTAGGCCGACTTGTCCTAGGGAGACTCAAAAATACATTTTACATTTATCTTTTGGGGAACTATTGCCCCGACTTACAATGGAGGTTTTACCTCGATATTCTTGCATGATCAAATATAATAATGACATCCCCGAACGGAAGAAAAACATCTTCGATGGAGGTACAATAATAATATAATAAGGAATATCTTCCGAAGTTACATTTACAACAACACCCCTTAGCCTCATACTCTGGGAGATCGCTCGATATCTCTAAGACTGGTTTGGAGGTGCCGAATAACACACCAGTCCACACACCCCCAGAGTATCAGAGTGAACAACTCTAGGCGGATTTGGTGCAAGGTGCCTCCTGCTCTTCGGATTCCTTTCCAGCCCTAGCGGAGTAGTCAGAGATCTATCCAGAGTTTCTTTCCTTTGATCTCGGATGCTAGGAATATTCCTCGCTCCTACATCCCCCCCAGGATCGTCCAGTGAGACACCTCGGTGGATCCAAAGGACTCTGACAGTGATAGCGAGCCAATACTCCGATCGCCCCCACCGCCGATCGCCCCCACCGCCGTCAGTTATTAGACTCAGATGTTCTTGACTTCATCAGCCTCATTTTTTGTCTTCTCCTAGATCACCGTGCCTTATCATGGCTTTATACATGTTTATGAGGATGTCTTACTGCTTGTATCTTTCTTTCTTTTTATTTTATTCTATATTAGGTTTAGCTCCGACATTATCTAGGAGTTGCGTTTGCACTCCCACATTGTATGCATACTGATTGTATCCTTTTAGTCCCATTGACCTACTTTTGTGGTCATTTGTTGGACATTAATAAAATTATCTTATCTTATCTACTATCTACAAGCTGCCAGATTTAAGACAATGAACATCTGCAGTCTTTGTCAGCTTATGAAACACGGTTCCCTTCCAACTTCAATTGGTAATTTTCTGTATTTTTTTTGACTAGATTCCTTTATATCAATGCAGCAAGTTCATCTTTCCCCAATCTGGGAGAAGTACAATTAATGTAGCCATCTTGCAACATTCAAATCGGAATCTTTTGGCTAAGAATCTATAAGTGGTGGATATTTTTTGCACCAAAATTTCCTTGGACTTGCAAGTTGCAGTTGATCCCAGCCACAGGCACAAGCACAAGTACAAGCGGCCCACAAGTACATGTCTCTCAGTATACTTGAATCCTGGTGGGGGCATTGACAGCACTTCTAAGTTGCCTCATCAATTGCTAATTTCTAAGACATCAATATATATACACTAAAATATACTATTAATATGTCCATTATATTAGATACACTCTATTACCTGCTCTCAATGGTCATATGTGAAACTCATGCTTATCTGTAAACTTTATAAATTTATTTGTACCAGAAGGTTTGGTAAAAAGGTTTGTAGTTTGCTCTGGATTTGCACAATACTGCAGCTCAATCTCTGTATTATCTACAAGCTGCCAGATATAATGACAATGAACCTCCACATTCTTTGTCAGCTTATGAAGCATGGGTTCCCTTGCAACTTCAATTGTTGATATTCTGTACCTTTTTTTGTGTAGATTCCTTTTATACCAATGCAGCAAGTCCATCCTTCTCCATTCTGGGAGAAGGATAATTAATATAGCCAGTTTGCAACATTCAAATTGGAATCTTTCAGCTAAGAATCCATAAGTGGCAGATATTTTTTCCACCAAAGTTGCCTTGGACTTGCAAGTTGCAATTGATCCCAACCACGAGCACAAGCACAAGGACAAGTGGCTCTAAGGGGAAAACATGTTTCTCAGGATACTTGAACCCTAGTGGGGGCATTAACAGCACCTTGCTTTCACAGACCAGCCAAGGCCCCATTGGCAATATTTTCTATTTACACCAGGAAAGGTGGAGTTGCGATTTCTGCATCAATGTGGCAATGAGAAGCATCTCTTATGGAAGTCTTATAATGGAGATATTGTCTGTATGATTATGGATGTTTTGCAGACGGAAAACTGCTTATTTTGCCATTTAAGAAATAGCTTGGGGGAACATTTTTAAACCAGAAGGATTT
This sequence comes from Larix kaempferi, assembly GCA_027924585.1. Classification (NCBI taxonomy): domain Eukaryota; kingdom Viridiplantae; phylum Streptophyta; class Pinopsida; order Pinales; family Pinaceae; genus Larix; species Larix kaempferi. Next base: position 5,558,239 of record BSBM01000202.1, on the reverse strand, counting down.
CTTATTGTGTTTTGTCATTCTTCTCATCCCTTTTTACAAATCAGAATCTAACAAACATGGGAGTTATCATGTGAAGTTTCAAGTTCATGAACAAGAAAATCAGTTTTCTTTTATATTCATCTCATGTTCCTACTTCAAGCATTTTACTTTTGTTTTTATTTTTATAACCGATCTTGATGTGTGTTGCTGGTTATCGTACTTTTTACTTTCTTGATATGCATTTGTTTGCCTTATTACATTTGGTATCACTGTAAATATATTTACTATTTCCATGCTTGATTTAACTTGACAAGGTTTGAAATTCATAGTTGCCTTTGTTTCTGTTGGTCAGATTGGAGCTGTGGCGTGATATACACATGGATTATCTCCTTCAAGGGATCAGGCACCTTGGGCCAAGCTTTTGTGTGTTAGATGCCAAGTACATTTCTTTCTGTTGGTTCTAAAGGCACAGAGTTGCTCTTCATGCTAAATAAATAAACAGGCCCAGAATTAGTTATAAACTTATATGGTGCTGATTCTGTATTGTGTTGTTTCATCTCAACAGATTCTCTAGTCCCATAGCATATAGGAAACTCTATAGTTTCAAAAGATTGAAAATCTTAGTTGTTAATTATTTGCACACATGAATGTAGGAAAATTTACTAAGAAACAGTAGAAACTTAAAAGATAAGCAGTATATGGAAACATGGTAACTTGAGGACCTTATTTTTCTAGCATTCTAAAGCTGCTTACATATGGCATGTTGAATCTATTTTGCATAGTTCACCCTTTACAGATTGGTTGCCATGGGCAACCAACCATGCAGACAACAACTACATATTTTCCCTTTGTCTTCTCAACCATAGAACCTACACATTTTTTTTCCCAAGGTAACATATCCCAAGGGAAATCTTGGGCACTTCCCTTCATTCCGAGGATGGTACCCAAGGTAAGCCCTAGATTCTTCAGAGCTTTAGGCCAGGCCAACAACTCATGAATAGATCATATGTTGCTCATCAACAATGGGCTCACTAAGAGCAACATGTCACAAAGTGGGATTTGAATCCAGGTGGGGAGAGTAACAATTTTTCTTCACAACCACTTGAGGTACACCTAATGGACCATTGAACCTACATGTGTTTAGATGGAAATGACAAAAACTTGAGAGAGAGTTTGTATGAGATTAATGTGATGGTGGGGGATGGTTCAGACTTAAACAGGACAGAGCTATGATGTTTTGTGTATAGATTCCACAAGTTGTGAATTCACATGAACATTCAAACAATGCATCTTGTTCTCACACGATTTGACGATCTTGTGTTTGCAAGGATTAAACGATCACTAGACTGTGGAACCTCGGGACATTGCCCCAAAGTGTCACACAGACAGGGTCCCCTCTCTTTAGGTTTCCCAGGTCCACTGAAGCAGACCTGGACTAACCATGGGAGGTGTCCCCAATCAAGTTTTCCCGGATACTTGTCGATAAAACTAGCTTTCTCATTGTACTAACAAGGCTGATTTTTGCAAGGGAAAGAGGTGCCTTGAAGAATTACAAATTAGGGTAAATGAGCACCCCTGGGGAAAACGCTAAAAGGGAACTTGAGGCAAATGAAGGTGATGAAATACCCCCTAAAGCTAAGAGCAAGCAGCCACAAAGATAAATAAAGATACGCACAAGTTGCTTTAACAAACGAAGGGCACTTAGGATGACTAGACCCTATTTAGAGATGGCTTCCCTATAGATTACAGAGTATGAAAAACAAGGGACAACTGAATGTGAAGTCTATATTTAAATGTGATAAAGGTTCCTAAAGAGATTGAGTGTTAGGAGGAATAACCAGCACTTGAAATGAGCTATGCTTAGGGTGATTTATCAATTAAAGGCTTTGAACAAGGTGTAAAGCCCAGATCTAGTTACTGGTGGAAATTAAGGGTGTTCCTAACACAAACTAACTTGCTGTTTTGTATATCAGAGATCTGAAATGCACAAAACAACATGTGAAATAAGATGTATTAGGCTGAAATAACCCCCTAACAATTGAAATAAAAGACTTAGGAAACCAGTGCCTAATCCTAGGGTCTTTATGGACTCATTTATCAAAGATTGAAAGTTTAAATCAAACTAGGAAGGCAAACAAACATTCAACTACTAAGAGGCTAAGAGAACCCAGCACATGGCAAATGAAAAAGGTTGGAAATATAAAGCAAATGCTTGACTATTGGAATAACAGAGAAAATAGAACCAAGTTTGAAATACTTGCCTGTGTCTTGATGGTTGATGAACTTGCTCCACCCTTCCTAGCGGTAAGGTGAGTAGATCCTAGCCTAGAAACTCCAAGACTAGCTGGGGTGCACTTGTGGCTTTGAGTTCATAAACCTGCAAACAAGAAATCAACTTAGTGAGTGTGGATCTAATGATAGCACAAAAAACAAATCAATCTCAGCTTACAAATCAAAGGAAGCATGCAGACCAGCAAAGAGAATGACAAAGAAATGAAAGCTATGAAGCAAAACTATTTCTTAAAGCAAAACCCCCTTTTTCGGAAAACACCAAGGCGCACTGGGAAAATTTGCTGCTCCTTCTTGCATGGAAATGCTGAAAAATAACACTCCAAACCAACAAATCTAAGATCTATTCACTCAAAGAGGATGGCGAGGAACAAAATCCATCAACTACACACAAAGACACGAGATTTGAAGCTCAAAATAATTCTGGTTTTTATTTCCCATAGCAAACTGTCCAAAAGTCCTGTACAATGAGCAACTCACTCTCTTTTATGGAATAAGAGAGGAGCTCAATCCCTAGCCCATAAGGATGGAGGGTTGAGATTGAATCATTTCAAAACTAGATCAAAGGCTGAAATAATTCTCACCTTTTTGCAATTTTACAAAGCTGGAAACGACCGAAAATTGAGGGGGGCAAATTTCCTCTAAGAGCCCATCATGTAGAAATAATTTACAATGTTATAGCTTAGGAGCTATGGTTGGGTCACTAGGGAGAGTTCCCATTACATGTCCTTTTGATACATTACATAATTTACTTGCTAACACATCAAACTATTTTTGCTAGTGCACCCCCTTGGAGGAGAAATGCACCCCCCTTGGAGGAGAGAGATAGCCAGGGCCACATAACTTGCCATGAGAGAAAATTGAGACTTGGGTATTATTCGAAAATGGATTACTAGGACCCAAGTTACCACATTTTTCATAAGGCTGCTCAATCTTCACTTAGCAACTTAAGAATTTTTTAAATCAGACTTTAGAAAAGTTTGTTAATTAATTCCATTAATTTGAATATAAGTGAATTAGTGCTCAAAACACTTCAAACTTGCCTCAGAGGGAATCCTTTATGCTTTATAACAATGTACAAATCAAATCCATGCCATAAACCAATCTGCAATCTGCAATCTTCAAAATGATGCTGCTCCAAATAACTAATCTTCAACCTTAGGCTTTTTAATTATTAACTTAGGAAAAATTCCATAGTAAAGCTTGTTGTCCGCCGAGTTGCACACCAGCAGCAGAAATCTTTCAAAAGCTGTTTCCCAAGTGGGAAAGGTGTGGCCTTGGGGGCAAGCAAAGAGTCAGGTGCTGTCACTTGATCCCGACTCCTCCGTTTAGGCTAACTCCTAATGAAGCCAAAGGGGGTACACCCTACAAAGAGTTTCTAAGGCTCTTGTGTTTTAAATGTTTTTTGAAAGGTGATGCGATGTGGATGGGTGTTGTTTAAGAGTTTTTTGATTCACAATAATATTTATATAATCCAAAGATACACTTGCAAAAAGGGAGAATTTAAGATGCACAACAAGTGATACTTAATCAAGATATCCACAGCATAAATTAAAGCATGTAAATTTATGATCCAGATATAAGTAAAACAGATAAAATGAAGGACCGGTGCCTTATGGAGTCAAAGTGTTGGGGTTGCTTGATACAAGAGTTCGTGTGCTTGAGAATTGTTTTGCAATTGTTCTTTGTAAATCTTATTGTGTATTTTGTGGTAATCTTGATTATTATGGCTAAGGGAATTCCCAAGATATACCCTGCGGTACTGGAAATATGTCCGGAAAATACTCTAGTTGGCTCCGTACGGGGACATGTTGGCTGCCAAAGCCTCAAGAGCGTGTTCAACACTACACCAAACAAGGATGTAGCCTAACGGTGCCCTCAAGGTCTAAGTACAGTGATCCAGCACCCCCAGGCAGAATTTGCCCACTTTCGAGTATTTGCGATCAACGTCGGATTTTCGTTGGTTATAGGGTATGAATTTTATTATGGTTGAAATTGGAATTAATGTGAAAAATTAAGTAGTCTACAACTGCTTTTGAGTATCCTGTGAATGGGTAGAGCATACACAGTTGAGAAAATGATAGATTCCAATTTTAGGGGATATGTTTGAAAGAAGAGAACCTTTGTAACTTTTCGACAGAGAGCACTCTTGATCCGCCTTATGGCGAGATTCAAGAGATTTATGATGCAGGGAAATAAAATACTGAAATAAATCTAATCTACCCAAGAGTCTCTTTCAGGTCTGAGACCGTACTCGGGAAAGCAAGGGGGTTAGCAGATAAAACACAACTGAAAATGAACTCTCCGACAGAGAGCACTCTTGATCCACTTTTCAGTGAGATTCAAGAGATTTTGGTTTGTTTTAACAATTTTATATCAAATTGAAAGTACTTGAACAAAAAGTAGACTAAACTATCAGCTTCTAAGATCTAAAAATTTATTGGAAAATGAAACTACTCTATCAAAATAAACTAAGCTAATAGCGGAAATAAAACTAAGCTAATGCAAAAGGGACAAGAGACGATACAAGCTTCCCCCAAATGGGGGAAGTAGGGGTGTGGGAGCCTTTATCCCACTTGCTCTTTATTATTTTTTACAATGCTTGGAATTTTTCTTCTCTTGAAAGCACGAGAACAGATGGGGGAATGAAGAAGATGGGAAAAAGAAATGGAGTGCTTTTCAAGGAGCTTGATTTTGTTGCTCTTCTGATCTTGTTGTTCTAGCCTTTGGGCTTTGTCTTCTTGTTCACCTATGAATAAGAGCTTTGAAAACAAGCTTTATTAATGGATTAGTAAAAATAACAAAAGTGAAATTAGGACCTAAGATCTAGAAAGTTTAAGAAATGAAAGCTAAACTTTTAAGTGCAAACCTCGACTATTGATCACATTCAATAGACTATGGGAGGAATGTACACAAGAAGAAGCTCGACTTGTGGCTCGAGAAGAGAAGCTGGGAGAAAATGATGACCAAGCTCTCATAGCTCACACTAGAAGAAATAATAACAAGAGGGAGCACCATCATCACAATAAGAGGGAGAAACACCACCACCAAAGTCAGAGGGAGAACTTTAGAAGATCCAGGAGAGATCTATCTAACGTTAGATGTTATACTTATGATGAGAAGGGACACTACTCCAGAAATTGTCACAGAAATACAAATGGCTCCCACAGCAAGAAGAACAACAAGAAAAGACACCATGCCCACACTGCAGAAGATGATGAACCTCCAAGGAAGAGAACCAGAGAAGAAAGTGATGATTCTTCAAGTGATGAAGAATATGTATTGTAATGAAGGTAACCGATTGTAAGGGTTCATTCATAAAGTTCCACCTCATAAGTAATTGGAGAGCAAGAGGGAGGATTATACAAATTGAAGGGGGCACACTGTTAGAGACTCCAGTAGTTCCTGCAAGGAAGCAAAGATCAAGAGGGAGTCCACCCAACAACCAAACAAAGATAAGTATTCGAATTGTCATTTATTGCATATCTAATTACTTAAATGATATTGTTCAGTTGTGTACATACTTATGTTCCTAGATTTAGGATGTGTATTATGCATGTCATAGAAGTTGCATTAATGAACAATATACTACTAATATACATGTGATGGGTAAGTGGCCTACGGTACTGTACAACATTCCATTACTACTTATCTAGAATGAGACCTCTTTGCTGACATGTTGGGAGTAGTGCACACTCTTAACAGTGTTCTTATAGAGATGGAAGGCATTTAGAAAGTTACCGTATGAATATGGGATATGGATGAATGTTGTGTTGAAGCATTGGCTAAGATAATTGCATGATTGTATGACCTATGTTTTTATGCGTAAAAATTTGTTCTGAAAACTATGAGATGTTTCTAATCATGCAATTGAATTTTACTTGTAGGAAAGATCGTGTACAATTACCTAAAAGAGAAGGATGACGACATTTAAACTTGTGACGATGATTCGACTATGACAATTCAAGAACATCATGAAGACCGCGACATGGTAGAACCACAAGAACCTGTAGATCCACCACGAGAACTCCCACAAGAGGAAACCAACATGGGTACAAGAGGCAATACAAGATGCAGAGAAGTATGGTGCTCCAGAAGGGATGCACAGAGAAATCAGGAGACCTAGGCCATACTCCAGCTATGTAGCCTTGTTGTGCGACATCATTGACAAAGAACCTTCCAATTATGAGGAAGCGACAGAGAAGAAAGAATGGAAGGATGCCATGATCGAGGAGTACCGGTTGATTATGAAGAATGATGTCTAGGAAGTAGTTCCAAGACCCAAAGGGAAGTCATTTGTGACTTCGAAGTGGATCTACAAGATCAAGCATGCTGCAAATGGTAGCATTGAGAAACACAAGGCAAGGTTTGTAGCACGTGGCTTCTCCCAGAAGGAAGGCATAGACTATGCGGAGACATTCGCACCTGTTGCAAGATACACTTCCATGAGATCAATACTAGCACTAGCTGCAGTGATGAAATGAAAGGTACACCAGATGGACGTCAAGACAACATCCTTGAATGGTGTAGTAGAAGAGGAAGTGTACGTGGAGCAACCACTGGGATTTGAGATACATGACAGGCAGACTCATGTGTGCAAGTTGAAGAAGGCCTTGCATGGATTGAAACAGGCACCCATGACGTGGTACGACAGGATGGATAGCTTCTTGATGAGTTTAGGCTTTACCAAGAGTAAAGCAGATTCCAACCTTTACTACAAGGTTGAAGAGGGAAATCCAGTGATACTTCTACTCTATGTAGATGACTTGTTTGTAACAGGGGAGGATGAGCTTATCACTAATACGAAGAGGAAGCTTGACGCAGAATTCGAGATGAAGGACCTGGGTATGATGCACTATTTCTTAGGCATGGAGGTGTGGCAGAGTAAGGATGGAATCTTCCTTGGACAAGGAAAGTATGCAGTAGAGATTCTGAAGAGGTTTGGAATGATGGACTGCAAGGCAATGGCCACACCTATGGCATCGAACTCGAAGCTACTATGTGATGCTTCATCAGAGTCAGTTGATGCCACGATGTATCGTCAAATGATTGGGTCATTGATGTACTTGACGAACACGATACTAGACATGTTTTGCTGTGAACACATTGAGCCAGTTCTTGTCGGATCCGAGACAAGTTCACCTAGTTGCTGCAAAGCATATATTGAGGTACTTGAAGGGTACAATGGATTATGGACTCAAGTACGAGGCGAATTAGAAGATTAACTTGCAGGGTTATGTTGATTCGGATTGGGCAGGCAGTGCCGCAGATAGGAAGAGCACTTCGGGATGCTACTTCAGTATGGAATCCGGTATGATCTCCTGGTTTAGCAGGAAGCAGTCGTGCGTGGCACTGAGTACAGCCGAAGCAGAGTATGTTGCAACTTATTCGGCTAGTTGTGAGGTGGTGTGGCTTAGAAAGCTACTGTTTGATTTGTTTGATCTCCAGTTAGACGCGACTTGTATATTTTGTGACAACCAGAGTTGTGTGAAGTTGTTCGAGAACCCGATGTTCCATGACAAGTTGAAGCACATTGAGATCAAGTACCACTATATCAGGGATATGGTGCAGAGAGGAGCAGTGAAGCTCTAGTATGTTGCGACGGACGAGTAGATAGCTGATGTGTTGACCAAGCCGTTAGCCAGAGTGAAGTTTGAATACTTTAGAGAGACGCTTGGTGTTCTCCAGATCGAGGTTCCTCCTAAGAGGGAGAGATGAGTCCGGAAGACGCAGATGCACATGGGCCATTCTCGCGTGGTGGTAGGTTTGTGCCTCCCACGTTGGTAGATGTAAGGGCCGGGCCATTCTCACATGGTGGTAGGTTTGTGCCTCCCATGTTGGTAGATGTAAGGGCTGAGGCATTCTCACATGGTGGTAGGAAAGTCCTCCCATGTTGGTAGATGTAAGGGCTGGGTCTCGCATGGTGGTAGGTTTGTGCCTCCCATGTTGGTTGACAGAGTCTCGCATGGTGGTAGGTTCATGCCTCCCATGTTGGTAGACGAGGTCTCGTATGGTGGTAGGTTTGTGCCTCCCATACTGGAGACGTCCACCGGTCATAAGACACTGTGTGTGCGCCTAGGCAGGATCTCGTATGGTGGCAGGTTTGTCCTCCCATATTGGTAGACGCAGGCTGACCGTTGTGGGACATGTTATGTGCATCTGGGCTGTGCTCTGTGAGATGATGAGATGATTTGGATACGATGAGGCGATAGTAGGAGACGCAGGTGATTGCTGTGGCAATGTAATGACTGGTCGTGGGCTGTACTTACTTAATGGCTTGATGGCTTGCTCGCAGAGATGATGAAGACCTACATGAGGGCTAGGCCTACATCTAGCATGAAAAAGGGCTGGCTCTGTAGAACTTCCTATGACGAGTAGATTCGAGAGATGTCACCAATCAATGATCGACATGATGAGGATTGCAGCAGCAACGACGATGATGATCCAGTGTTGATGATGTTCTAGCATTGAAGATGATTCAACGATGAAGACTTGTGTCCAGATGTGTTGATGACTGTGGCAAGAGAATACCTTCTTAGTTAAGAGGGAGTGTTGATGTAATTGTAACTTCGAAAGATATTCACTTGTATTTTATATTGTTATTATTATTGTATTTTATTTGTATCTCCAACGAAGATGTTTATTCCTCCGGACAGAGATGTCATTATTACATTTGGTCATGTAAAGTCATTGAGTTAAATCCTCCTTTGTAAGTCGGGGCATTAGATCCCCCTAGAGTCAGTTTGATTAGGGTTATTGAGTCCCCTAGAGAAGTCAGCCCAGTCAGATTTAGTTGGGGCCAACCTAGCAAGTGAAAAAGGTCAAGTGAAAGTAAAGTATAAATAGAGAGCAAGGCTCTCTCATTTGGACACACACTCACTCACTCAAGTTTGCATTATTGAGAGAGAGAAGACAAGTTCGCATAGGACGAAAGAGAGAGAGCTGCAGAAGACCATCTTACTTTGGGTTTTTACTTTTGTGATATTGTATTAGTGACTATTTTATCTCTGAGGAAGTTGCTGGGTTTTCTCCTTTATGGTTTCCCCAAGGAAATTCTTTGTGTCTATTGTGTTATGTTGTGCTTGTCATTCTTTCAGATAAGATCCTAGATAATATTGATTAAAAGTTGAAAAGCTAACACAATGTCCCAAACATCATTCTTCATGATGAAGGTGTTCTCCTCCACCATGGCATGCCTCCAAACTTGTTAGTTTGCTGCCTCCTGAAAATTGGAAGGCTCGAAATCTATGATGTTGCTCATCAACGCCATGTAGTTTGGAAACTTCTTTAGAGGTCTTCTCTCCTTGAATGAGCTCTTAGGAAACTCAAGATGTTGCTGAGCATCCCTCAATGTCCGCGTCAATCATCGACGTCTCTTGACAGAATTGGTAGGAGTTGATGGCTCTTCCTCTGCACCTGAAGGTTGTTTCCCTAAACTGGAAGTCGCCGGTGAGCCTAGCTCAACCTTTAGAGCTTCCTGCTCCTCATCCTCTGTCACTGGAATAGGCTAATGAGACTTCCTTGATGCAAGGTCTTTCTCAAACTTTACATCCCTACTTACAATTGTCTTTCTCTCCCCTGGAATATAGATTTTATAAGCCTTTGAATGCTCACTATAGCCAACCAACAAACCCTTCCTGTTGGAGGGATTGAACTTGGTCCTCTTCTCCACTGGTATATGGATGTAAACTGGACAACCAAAGATGCGGAAATGACTCACCTTTGGCTTCACACCAGTGAATGCCTCCTCTAGTGTCTTGTCCCCCAAACCCTTGTGAGGATCTTGTTCTGGATGTAGACCGCTGCATTGCAAGCTTATGCCCATAGAAACATTGACAAATCTTGGTCATGTATCGTGGCCTTAGCAACCTCTATGATGGATGGATCGGTTCATCCGCTTTGCAACCTCGTTTTGCTATGGTTTGTACGGAACAATGAACTTCCTCTTGATTCTTGCATCCTTGCATAAATCCTCGAAATCATTAGATGTCTACTCATCCCCATTGTTTGATCTTAAACCTTGATCTTCTTCCTTATCTGGTTCTCCATAAGAGCCTTGAACTCTTGAAACTTGCTGAAGATTTCATCCTTGGTCTTTAGGAAGTAGATCCATGTTTTGCGAGAGAAGTCATCAATGAAGGAAACATAGTACATGCTTCCTGTGATTGATGCTACAAACATCGGTCCACACCAGTGTTATAAAAACAGGCCCGGAACCAACAAAACCGGTCGGTCTAACCGATTCCGAGGGTTTTTCGGTCCGACCGTTTGATTCAACCTGTTTTTTACCGGTTATGTACGGAACTGGCCGATTTCCACCAGGGACCACTCGGTTCCATATGGAACATGCCAGTTTTCTGAAAATGGTCGGGTTTCGTATGGAACCGGTCGGTTCCATATTGGGTCTTTCTATTGCAAAAAACCCACGTTTTGAAATTTTTTTAATTAAAAAACCAAAAAATTTGGGCACATTGGCCACATCCGCTAACCTACTTAACGCACAATCACTATATATTGACGCAGGGACCCATCAATTGAAATCATGATTTACAATCATCTCTGGATTTTTCTAGGCCAAGGATACGAATTACGGAGTTAGGGCAGCAGGGCGATCAAGAGTCTGGAATCAAATCTCAATTGTGTGCCATGGCACAACCGAATTTTGATTTTATACACTCTTGCTATATACATGAGAAACTTTGCATATTTTTGTATAATGGTTTGAATTCACATAAATGCACATGAATATATATTTATTCTTTGAAAATATGAATATTTTATGTATTTTTTCTCAACCGGTTTTTTGATCCGGTTTTTTTCCAGGTTTTTGTCCGGTTCCGGTCCGGCTCCAGGTCCTGGGGCCGGCCGGTTTGACCACCGGTCCGGTTCTGATAACATTGGTCCACACACATTCGAATGCACCAGATTTGGAATCCCCTTAGATTTGTGCTCAATGTTTGGGAAAGTAGCCTTGGTATGCTTGCCAAGTGCGCACCCTCATCATAGAACCTGCTGCTCAATGATGAACTCTGGAAGACCTGTGACGATCTCCCTTAGAATAGGTAGCGCTTGGTGATGTAGGTGCTAGATCCTCTTGTGCCATAACTCACACAAGTTATCTGTGCTATGGACTAGGGCTTGAATTGGTTCACCCTGTAACCTGTACAAATTGCCTTCTGTAATGCCAATCACCTGAGCTGTTCCTGGGCTAGAATCCTACGGTCTAATGAGGACTTGTTGGTTCTTGAACTCTACTGCATATCCCTTAACTTCCATGATTGAAACTAAAAGCAGATTCTTCTTGAGACCTAGAACAAATAACACATCATCAAAGTTTAACGAGTTACCTGACTGGTGTTGGAAAGGAATGGTACCAACTCTTGCTATTGGATACTTAGCATCATCACTAAGCTGGACCTGAACTCCTGAGACGTGTTTTGTTAGACTTGAAAATAGTTCTTGGGTTGATGTCATATGCCTCGATGCTCCACTATCCACATTCCATGGGTTCTTCTAATTTGTGTTGGAAGAGAGGCAAGATACCAACGAGAAATCCCTCTTGAACTTGGAGGCAAACTCATTCATTTGAGTTTCAACTGAGGTTGCTACTTGGTGCTGCTTATTCCCTTTAGTCTTCCTCTTCTCCAAACACTGTGATGCATAATGGTCGTTCTTATGACATATGAAGCACTCGATTTTACTCACGTCCTTCTTCCCTGGTTGTGGGGGTGACTCCTCGCTCTTCACCTTACCCTTGTTGGGTCCTTTACCTCTGCCCTTCTTTGTTTGACCAATGAGGGCATGGTCATTGTCACGTCCTTGTCTGCTAGCCTTTGAGTCCGTCGTAGTCTCCTCCTAGATACAATCATCCCACTGTCTTTCTTAGGGGAGAAGGTTTTCCTTAGCATAAACACAGTGGACAAATGTTTCCCATTGAGCTGGGAACCCATTCAGTGCCCTGTTTACTAACTGTTTGTCTTTAACCTTATCCCCAACTGCTACAAGTTGATCATGGATTTGCGTGACCTTCATCAGGTAACTGGTGACGATGTCTGATCTGGTCATCTCCATAGATATAAGCTTGTTGTGTGATGTCATCTTCCTGTTAATGTTCTTGCTTTGATAAAGGCTAACCAGAGCATCGAACATATCCTTCGCCATCTTCTTGTCAGATATATGAGGGATCAAATGATCCTTTATAGCATCCATGATCATAATCTTGGATTTCACTTCTTTCTTCTTGTGAGTTGCCAAAACTTGCGGATCTATCGGCGAAGCCACCACATCCTTGACAATATCCCAGAGGTCATTCTCTTCTAATAGAAGAGTTACCCAAACTTTCCATAGTATGAAATTTGAGGCATTGTCCAACCTATCCTCGAACCTGAGGCTACCTGATGCCATCTCTTATTTGCACACAAACTCCTACTCTTCCGATCTTTTGAATTTGAGTAGCTCTGATACCATGTAAATTGTTAGGCTCTAGGTGACTGCTGTCCTATGTTTCTCTTTAATTAAATAAATCAAATTTGAACTTATTTAACCACATAAATAAATATTTCTGAACATACAACAATCACACATATTGCTGAAAATGAATAGCGGAAGCATAAACATGATACACAAGAATTATGTCCTTCAAATCAGCTTATCATTTAATAATGAAAACTTACAAGGACACCTCCACAAGCTGTACAAACTAACAGCTGTACGGTAGACTCGAATAGGGAAAAATATGCATACCTTATTGAGGAAAACTGCCCTCCAAAATCGAGAAAACTGCTCGTTGATCGTTGCACAACAAGGCCTCCCATATGGTTGTACGGGCTTATTCCATATGGCTGTGTGAGCTTGTTCCTTATGGCTGTACGGATCTGTCCATATGACTATATAGATATATCGACATGGATATGTCCTTTATGGACTTGCACACCGTCCTTTGCTTGGTTGTTGAATTGGCTCCCCTCTGGCGCTTTAAATCTGCTCGACCAAACTGTCTTTGAGTGAAATAATGAATGTCTCTTAGCCCTCTACCTTTACTTGTCTTTATACTTTTAGCTGAAACCCTAGTCTCTAAGTGAGATGTACGGTTGAGATTAGTCTAAATCACTAGTGTATTAAAATTACACTTTATTAGGCCCAACAACTAATTAAAAGACTTTCACTTCATAAATAAAGTGAATTACAAAATAGATTTGACTTGGACAACTTCACAAAGGTTTGACCCTAAACTATGTGGAGGTTCCTGTCTGAGCTACAAACATCAACAATAAATGGTACAAGAGATGGCCCAAAAAGGAGGGCGCTTGATAAAAAGTATGTTCAAGATGCAACAAACAAGGCCCAAAACTAGGTCACTCCAATAAAAAGTGTCAATCCCTCACACGTGTGGTTAGAGATGGCCTCAAAGTGGGACGCCCTCATCAAGAAGTGGTCTAAATGTGCAACACCCTCCTCCAAAGTGTCAGTGCTAGCCTCTAGGAGGGTGCCAAGTGGTAAGGGGGATTGTCTTAAGGCTAAAACCCCAGAACACTGTCTTCTAAATCCTCAAACGGTACATCAATATGTGCTAGGTGTGGCATGCCTCCATGAAAATCACAACAACGGTCCTCTAGAAGTATCACAATGCCAACAATATGGTCCAAATGTGATGTATAAGGTCCAAGGTGAGGCTACAAGTGTCTAGAACCCTCTCCAAATCTCCCACGTGCCATAGTAGTGCCCTCATCATGCTAGGAAGGTGACATCCCCCTCACCGTGCTCTAGGAACATGACATGATCATCGTCAAGTGTAGTGCTCCAGGTGTAGGTGCTTAATAATCATTCAGCATACTAATTAAGTCATAGCTTGTGTGTAGATAAAATCACTCTAGTGTAATAAAGTTAACCATCATCAAAGACAAAAGTTAGGCAAATGTCCATCTAATATGACAATAATACACAAGAGACACATTACAATTACACCTTTTCTGATAACTTAATGATTTATAATATTCTACCCATTTAGTCTAACATTAGTGTAACCCTTATAACCCTTTTACATGTGAGAGTCCTAAGCCAACCTGCAAAGCTTAGTTACCTAAGCAAGTGACGGTACATGAGGTGAAGGACATACATAGGGAAGAAAAGGGGTCTTTGTGGAATAACCATCATAATAATATTAGTGTGTTGGTCTATCCTTAACTTTCAAGTGTTCGGATTTTTAGATGTTTCTTCCATATGTGTGCTTACGAAGTGTTGTCATGGGTCATCCATCCTCGCACCTTCATATTGCGATCCCTTTATTTTATTTTTCCTTTGATATTTCATTCATTTACATTTCATTTAGCCCTTTCATTGGCTTAGTTCCTTTTTCTTTAGATGTGGTTTGATAACCTGGGACATGTTAAATTTTGGTTAGGGTTAGGGTTTGATATAGAGAAAATCAAACTTTCATATACTTTAATGCAAAATTTAAATACAACAACTAGAACTGAAACATAATAGTACAACAGTAAACAAACAATACATTTAAAAACATAATTTTCATCTCATCATCGTTAACACTACCAATTAGGTCCTCATGTTAAAGTAATATTCAGTAACATGTAATCACCATCAGTAGGATAACTAACAATAACATGTCTAACTAATAATGAGAAGACAAGTTATGATACTTACTTGCAGTGTGGAACCTTTCCTATTTTATACTCGGAAAAATTACTTTCAGAACAGACTGTGCCTCTCAGAGGTCAGTCAAACACTAGGAACAAGTAGACCCTTGTTAGAGGGTGAGGACAAACCTGAGAGAGAGAGATGAGAGGGCGGTAGTACAGTCAAACAGGGATGGTCAATAACAGTCAAAACACAGTGGCAGTACCAAACAAGACTCAACACAACAAATCTGACATAGATCTAAACATAGTTAAGTCTGAGCAAATAGGTTTGACCACAAACTAGGTCTGAGCACAGGGTTTAAGTCTCTGCAGTAGATCTGGCCCTAAAAGATCTCAGCACTGTGGAACAAACCTTAACAAGGGTCTTAAGTATAAATATCAAACCTCAACAAGGATACAGAACAACAGATCTGATATATAACAGTCAACAATAGGGTGCGACCATATCAAGAAACAATTCAGCAGGTGGGATCAAGTCTATAAGGGTCACGACCTCTCACAATAGGCAGATCGGTCACCACAACAGGCAGATCGAACCCCTCATCATTCAGATCAGACCCTAGGCATGACACAATAAGCAGATATGACCCCTCATCAATCAGATTGGACCCCAAGTAGATCACAAACAACAGATCGGGTCTCAGTCAAACCACAAAGAGCAGATCGGATCTCAGTCAAACCACAAAGAGCAGATCGGATCTCAGTCAAGCCACAAAACAGCAGATCGGGTCTCAGTCAAACCACAAAGAGCAGATCAGATCTCAGTCAAGCCATAAAACAGCAGATTGGGTCTCAGTCAAACCACAAAGAGCAGATCGGATCTCAGTCAAGCCACAAAACAACAGATCGGGTCTCAGTCAAACCACAAAGAGCAGATCGGATCTCAGTCATGGCACAAAACAACAGATCGGGTCTCTCCAAAGTCACGACTGAGGTAAACTGGGTCACAGGAGGCAAATCGGATCTCTACAAGATATCAGATGGAAGATCGAACTTCAGTCAAGATCTCAACAAGTCTCATGGCTCAGTCACAGTTGACATCAGCGAACCCAAGTAGCATGAAGATCTTCAATGTCTACCTTAAACAGCCAAAAATCAGATCTGAGATAAGTTGTAATCTTCAGCAGGTAGTTGGTTAATCAAGCAGCAGGACAATCCATATACTCTTGATGTCAAAACAAAAAGTTAGAGCTGAGATGTGAGAACATAAGATGATTATGAATGAGGAAACATAGACTGCAATAAATAGGACTTTAATGACTTCTAGAAGAGTCATTGATTTATTCTTTGATTTAGTTAGGGTTCCATTAAATTAGGAGGGTACGAATTTAGACACCAAAATAAAACAACTTATAATAACATAAAAATATAATTAAAGTGTCTTAGGTGGGTACTAGGGTCATGTCACCACACATATAATTAATTAGGTGAGGATACAAGGACCAACACATGGTACAAGTCAAAACATAAAACAAGGATGGGTACATGACCCATAACCTTAGGACCAAAGGGTGAACCACAAAGGTGGGTAATCAATCCTAATACCCATAAAACATGAAGGTGGTACAAATCAAGACAACTCAAGGTGGGTAGATGACCCTACTAACTACAAGTCAAAGTAGTGAACAAGACAAGGTACCACAAGTCCAAGAACATCAAGGCGTAAAGACCAAGGATGAGAAACGAAGGTGGGGTACAACCAATCATCTCAAATGTACAAATGTTCCATACACAACTTGAAAGTTCATCATCACTGTATAAGGAAGGTCCACACTGGATGATGTGATCCTGTGGTCCTTCAGACTGCTCCTTAGGTCAATTGCTAGTGGCTCCATCAAGGGGTGGCCAGTCCCTTGAGAAGACCATCTAGCTCAACCATCTCGAAGACCTAGGAGAGGAGGTCATCACACACAATCATCTTGGTCCACTGACCAAGATCCACCTGGTTAACTTACCAGGTATGTACCTGCAGGAACTACTTGGTCCTTGTGACCAAGAATCTACCTAGTCCCAGACCAGGAGGTCTTTGTCTGAACCTGTAGGACCTGCTTGGTCCTCATGACCAAGAAACTGTCTGGTCCCAGACCAGAATACCCTAGAGACAAATAGGGGCCCTAGCTACCTGCTAGGGACTTTGCCATGGCATCATCCTGCTTGGTCCCTGACCAAGAACCCCAGGAGATAGCTGGGGGCCCTAAGGTACCTTCTAGGGACTTACTCTTTACTCTGCTTGGTTAACTAACTAGGAACCCTAGTTGACTGACTAGGGTACCATCCTCTCTGAGAATGGGTCTCACAGCTGCACTAACTTTAACAGGACAAGGGAACTTGGCTTTTGCGATGGGGAGTATCTGCCATGATCTTTTCCTTTTGCATTTTTGAATTTAATTCATCAGCAAATCCTTTTTTAGAGAGTACAAGACTCTTTTAGCTCTATTTGAGGCATTCATACATTGGAATAGTAATGAGACCATATGTTATTACTAATGATAGATCATTCACAAAGGGGTATAATGAAGGGGATGGGTGAACTGGTTAGCGAGATGAAAAATGGCTAGGTAAAAAAGTTATGCAATGGATGAAAACCACCTGACTTAGTTCACCATGGTACAAATCAACCTTCGTATTAACACACTTGTTAAATTAAAATAATAACACTAAGGTTAGACTAAGAGACAAACAACAGTTTAAGTATATGAGCCATTATAGAAGCATACATGTAACATCTCATGCTATCATACTGTCATACCAAAAAACATGCTAAGGGTAAATGAGGGTTAGAAATATCACATCACTGGAGGATCGGGCACTTCCTCTGACTAGGCACATCAAGGCACATGGACCATCTGACAAAGTTGAAGGACATCTGACCAGTGATCTATGGTTAACCCACAGATCTCATCTCAGGAAACCTTGATCAAAACAGAAAAAGGGGTAACAACTTCAAAGTGCCACCTCTGTCTACCTTATGTCTGCTTCGTGGGTTTTGTGCTTCTGTTTGCCTGTCACCCACATAACATTCTCTGTCAGTTGTTAAGTTGCATTAAGGGTTCAGTCTATGTTCTCGGAGGGCATTCATGTCATCATTGATTCGAGATCCTCTATCTTGACCAAAACTTTTGTTGTCATTACTGCAACCTGTTATTTGGACCCTTGGACTCAATACTGTCATCTTCTCAACAAATCAATGGTGCCTTCCTTGAAATTTTTGTTGCGTTGCGTTGCTTTATTGAGTCCCTTCACATAGTACCACCATTTTTCACTGCTTCTTGATCTTGGCCCTGCATGCACTTTCTCAAGCCCAGTTATGCCCCTTGTCTGTTTTTTGGGAAGACTTCTCCCTTGAGGAACCAGGATGTCTTCTCTTCACAATTCTTCTTCAAATCTAGTAACAGACTCTAGACTGTTATGGCTTTGATATTGTGTTGGAGGATGTCATATGGGTGCATACATAACACAAGTTGCACAAACATAATTGGGGAGAATATCAAATGTCATATATATTAATGATGCTGCAGCGAGTACATTCACATGATCCTGATGTAGGCTACCCAACATACAATTACCACTCTCTCATCTAAGTTGGTTATGGTGGTTAAGCCACCTAATCCCTAAGCTACTATGTTTGTCACATGCCGCTAACTTAATAAGTGACCATATTACACAAATATCTATTTTCATGTTATACTTGACAAATTTTCAGTCTCCGTTGATGCTTTTGTTGAGGCATTTAAATCAATGCAATCAAGACACATTTTTTAGCTAAGCAAGATTTAGTTGGCCTGTCTTGTTTAGATGGTGGAAATTGGCATTTAACATGGTTGGGGAAATTTTTTCTGCTTCTTTCCTTCATGCATAGATTAAGGATGGCAAGTAGATATCTTCATAAGCATGGACTCAGTAATGTTATATGATTTATGACCTTTTTTGGGTGGTTGCAGCCGCTCTTGGATATGCTATTGGATCCTCAACTCTATTGCTCTTTTGGGACAGCCTATTGACACTGACCTTGGACAGTGCACTGTTGACTTTCTTCGGCGTTGCCAGGTTTAGTTTAACTTTGTACATGGTCACAGTGTTTTGTATTTGGCATGTTGTGCAGGGTTATGAATGGTTATATCTTTCCTGATATTCTTGAAATGACGTTAAATTGCCTCATAATGGAGTCATCTGGAAAAATGTCAAATTTTCAAGTTTCAGACTCTTCTTTTGGTATTTTTTGATCACTATATAAAACTATTGAAAAATGGAGGAGGTTTTCCATCACTAAAAGGTCATTTTTCAGAATTCAAAATTATAAAACATTGAGTCATTTCTGAGGGGAAAGGGTCCATATATAAGTGAGGAATTATTTTTGTGGTGGGTGAGAGTGGTTGTTTTAGAAACCTGTTAAGCAGTAGAGAGTTAAACCATTAAGGATTTAATCCAGGAAAGAGTTAAAACTGGCAGCATTCAGAATATTATCCAAAGATGCAGTGATGAAAAATAAATATGAAATAGACGATATTTGTTAATGGTAGTGTGAAATCTTATCTTAATCATTAATCATTTGTCAAGATTTTAGCTATATTTTGGAACTTTCAAAACACTTTCTAAGCTCAATTTTATGTTAAATTCCTTGTGGGTTTGGACCGCTAAACATTCCAATTTTGCTGCAAGCTCGCATTTCTTCCAAGGACGCTAAATATATTTTGTCAATCTCACTGTTTTTCCTTATTTATCATATTTGTTTGGTCGACTATTTTTTTCCATAGTTGAGGTTCAGAGTACCGACTATATTGTATGAAACTTGTGACCTTGGTTAGTTTTTGTAACTATTAGGTACTTTTATGACTTTGCATATATCTTCAGCATATAATAATAAATTATAACTTGGAGGTTAGGCATGGATGAAAATCCAATTTTATTGTGCTGAAAGCATTTTATATTCCTAACACCACTTAAAAAGTGGGTGGGTCTTTGGGCTAGTTTCTTTGAAATCATTAATTGCTAGTTTGCAATGTTGTAGTCAATCTATACATCATTGTGCTGGTTGCCCTACACTAACGGTTTGTGCTAAGTTGCAGGAAACATGGAAATGTGTACAAGTTTTTGAAACTGGAATGCCTGGAAACACGACCCCCCAAAAATCGGTACACGGGGGAAACGCCGTATATAAAAAGTACAAAAAAATAGATATATAGTTTTTTTTAAATAACACATCATCTTGTAAGAAAACAAGCAAGAAAATAAGAATGATACACATAAATGACATTTCAGATGGAAACCCATGTCTATATTAACTCTCATAGATGATTACATGATGCAAAATCCTATAGCTTGGTGGTCTTGGCTCCTGTATCCTCATACATGATAGAATCCAGTGGAAATGCTACAATCCTGCCAACCCTGAAATCCTGAAAACTGTTGAGTCTGCTAAATTCTGAATGGGATATGAAATTTTACTTTCTCCATATGAAGTCTGACGAGGTTAAAACCACTCTCAAACATCCTGAGACAATTAACAGTAATGTTAAAAATTTAAGTAAAAGTAAAATAGAAAAGGTAAGATGAAGGAGAATGTCAAGTAAACACTTTCACTTGACATTCTCCTTTATCTTATCTTTTCTATTTTACTTGACTTCTCCTTCATCTTATCTTTCTATCTTACTTTTACTTTAAGAATTTAATGTTACCCTTAATTACAAGGTGACAAACTCCTCAGACCTCAATCCCCTATCACTGTTTTGTCTTTACGGGTCATCGGGATAGACAAGGAGATATTTTCCTATCAGTCCCACATCCATCTCGGGCACTTGGGTGGCCTTGCAAACTTCTAAAAATATGCCCGAAACATCACTGAAAATGGCCGAAATGCCTTGGAAACATCCTTGGCTGTACCATACGGTGTTTCCAGATTTGGAAATGCCATATTGTACAGCCAAGGACGTTTTCAAGGCATTTTGTACACGATGCCCGTTTCTGCGTTTCCTTGTGTTTCTGGGATGGGTATGCCACCATTCTAGGAATTTCCTGCGACTTAGGGTTTATGTCTACATGCTTGATGTTAAAAATATCCAGGCAGTACTGCACAGCTAGCACATTAGTGACATTTTAGGTTAACTGTCTGAACTTTATGGGAGCGCATGGATTGATTGGATATACATGATTGGGTGTTATATACTTGCTTAAATATGGTCAACTGAAGTGCTGTGCAGATGCTGTTTTCCATTGTAAATGACTTAAAAAATAAGTGGAAACTAAGGAATCAGGCAGTGATATTTAGTTTTACACCATATTTTTATTTGGTAGGGATGAAAGGCCATCTTGAAAATAATGGATGCAATTTGGTGCACTTTGTTCCCCTGCTATCTGATTATATGAAAAGCCATTGAGGATTTGTATATACAATTGATTTTATCATATGCCCTTTTGTGTGTATTTAGGGTTTTATTTGTTAGGGGGAACTTCATGAATAAACCTTTGCTTACTTTGTATCCTCATTTTGTTTGTTGTAGGATTTGATGGGTTGTCTCGTGGTAATATTATTCTAACTTGTTGAGCTGATCCTTCTGTTGTAGGATCCAAACGGTGGCTATGGTGGAGGACCTGGGCAGGCAAGTTCAATTGTCTTCTAATGTTCATAATAAAGCATTGGGGCATTTATTACCTATGAGCTTTTTCAATCATTTAGATATGTTGGTTTTTTAAATCCTTTTCTATCTTGTTGCATTGTTGCTGTCCTAGATTCGTTACTTTTAAAGGAGGTGTGCTAGACACTCATTTTTCTATTTTACCTACTATACTCTTGTGCCCCATTGTCCTTTCTTTGGTCATGAGTGGACATGAATTTCATTTCATCTCCTTGTATTCATGCATCTGATATGATATGCAAGTTGTGTACGATGCAGTACATAGTTACAAGCTTGAGAGATACAAGAAGTATGGTGTCAGAAAACAAACCGAAAACATGCTATTCCATTTTTTTGGGAAAAACATCTATTCATGTATCTTTATAATATCTAAATCTAGAAACAAAGTTGCTATTCATTATATATTGATATTTAGAGGCATGATATAATTAATGAAAAGTGATTGAAAAGTATTTGAAATGTCTTTACTCAATTCTCAAACATTCTTAATCAAGACCTACAGTAAATCTGGTGAGCAATCAATCTCATATGAGGTCTTGAATTTCCTTATTTTTTCCAAGGAAACAATTCGTATTTTTATCCTGGTTAGAGTCAAAAATACATTCAGCAGGTGCTAAAGCACAGTTCAAAAAAGGATCTCTGCCTTTCATCTTAAGGTCTCTATGAACTATACTAACATCTTTTCACATAACAACTTAGGAGTCAACTCCTTTACATCATGAATTTAAAGTCTGTAAACAGTCCACACCTGTTCATATACAGTCATCTAAAAGAAATATGAGACTTGTAAATCAGTAGTCCTCAACAGATGTCTGCTTGACCTTCACAATTTGCCCATCTTGAAATTCTTCCACCTTCAACTGATTAAGTTGAAGAAGCATTCCATCCTTGGAGAGAGAGTTGGCTCTGATATTTAATTCTGCATACATGTCTGAAAGAAATCTGCTGAAAAGAGCCAGCAACAGTCTTCAACTGCTCTGCTAAAGGAAGTACAGAGATGTCATGAATCTGTAGGATATTTTTCATCCAATTAATGGACATGAGTGAGTCACCAAAGACCAGTTCATAGCCTATCTCTGGCACCCACTCAGATTGCATCCAAGTGTCGAGCTTCTTCATTGAAAACCTAAGCCCTAGAATCTTGCCAACTAGGGTTTTTACGTTCAAATGCAAGATATCACTCACTTGCAAATCCTCCCCAACAATCAACGACATCTCACCCGCCTTTGGATTTAACCACCTTCCACTGCTTTGGAGGGTTAATGTCTACGTTCGAAGCTTTTCCCCCACCCTGAAGGTGCTCAAGATCTAATCTCTTCCCAATAAAACCATGTCCACCAGTAACCAATACTGATTCCTAGGCTAGGGAGCACTTCCTTTGATTGAGAGGATAAAAGCTATCAGACTAATCACCCTCACTTCCACAAGTTACAGGCGGCAAGGGTCCCAAGTCAAGTTTCAAAAACCTATCAGCTTCACCTTCCTCTGCCAGGTTGGGTGCAATAATTGTCACCTTATCCGATGCCTGGTTTAAGTCGTCTTAACAATCCTCCCCCGTACCGAAAAAGGCACTCATCTGACACGTCAATATGCAGCGTATTGTCCAAAATACATGTGGAGTTTTTGATTGGTCTCTTGTCGAACCCCCAAAAGACTTTGGAAGATTTTTGTTTGGGGATTCAAAAGTGGGGAACTCCATAAAGATTTGTTCCTCCGACAAAGTGTCTTCTGAATAATCTACGAGTTGTAATTCCTCATCCATCCTTGCCACAACTCAAAATCTTACTTTGAAGACTTGTGCTCAGTTATAGGACCCATGGTAACCCTAGTGAAATCGTTGCCCTAGGGTGGTTGAATTTCATTTTATATAGAAACTCAAGTAGATGCCTCTCGACTTCTGTCATAAAACCCAACTGATGATGCCTTGCTTTGTACATTAGAGTGGCATTTACTCTTAGGCTATGCTTACTTCAGACCCCTTCTAAGACGACTACAGTGATTACCTTCTTTAATCTGGTCAAGGGTATTGGTGGGATAAATTGCCTTGCAAATACTACTTAGACAACAATAGACTTCTTTGGCGTTGTTCCTTGACCCACACCATTGAGGGGTAGGACCATGTCACATCAAGAATGCATAGGACGATTGCAACTACTTGGCTGTGCCATCACTACAAGACACCAACCCAGAGATTTATTACTCGATTCTTCTCTACTACTAGAGTTTCCTGGAACTTGGATGTTCGGAATGAACCCACTTCTTCAGTGTCTATCTTGACCACCAAAATGGTCATTATGATGTCATTGAGTATTGTAAATTTTAATCTAGAGATCACTACTCCCTCTGGATAGCCTTGAGATCTCAAGCGGTTTGAGTCTCGTAAATCAATAATGCTATAATGAAATAAAACTCAACAACTGTAGATCTCTTTACCACATAAACACAATCAATCACACATATGACACTGCATATACCTTGGAAACCCCAAATGGGGAAAACCAACAATCTTGTGGGACTTTCTTCTATCTCGATCCCAGAGCAAGATATGAAAGGAACAAATACAACAATGTTACCTCAGAGGTAACACTCAATCCCGAACGGGTCAAACCCTAGATCTGCATGCATCAGTTGATGCATGCACTGGGGAAATGTGCCCTAACTGTCAATCTGGATTTGAGTCTCTCTGCAGGTAGCTCTGGTTGTACTGCCTCTCTCAAACCCCTGCTCTGATCTGCTCTGCTACGGAAGAAGGCGAACTGCTGAATGCGTCCTCCTCTGCATGAATAAGTGCGCCCTCCCTCAAGATAACAAATGCTTGTATGAAAACAGATCTCAACAGATTTGAGCTCTGATCGTCACAGACCTTTCTCACTCACTGAGACAAGGATACTCTGAAAGTTACAGCAGCTCAATCGATCAACCGGATGCGGTATGAGCTTCTCTCTCCTCAAAGAATGCGCCCTCCTTCCCAAGGAAAGTCGCTCACCTCTCAATTGGATCTATCTCAAATCAGTTGGTTCGGTAAGACAGACATACACCTTCTGTCTCCTTATATCAACTTACTGAAAATTAGATTTTCCAAAAACCTAAAAGTAGGTGCATGCAAAACTCACTTTTGCATGCATCTGAGCATGCAAAACTTTTCATGCCCTCCTGAGAATAACTTGCCTAGTTAACTTTTTAACACTCCCTCTTAACTAGGAAAGGATTCTGAACTACTCCCATCTTCTCCCTGAAGTACTCAAACTTATTTCTCATCAAGGACTTTGTGAGAATATCTGCAACCTGCTCATCCGTGGATATGTACTGGAGCTCAACTGCTCCCCTGTGAACATGATCCCGAATAAAGTGATACTTGATCTCTATGTGCTTTGACCTGTCATGAAACATTGGATTCTCTGAGAGTTTGATGCAACTCTGATTATCACAGTGAATCACTGCAGTCTCCAACTGCTGATCAAATAAACTCACCAACATTTTGCGAAGCCAAATGGCCTCGCGACTGGCTAAACTAGCCGCCATATGTTTTGCCGCAGCAGAACTCAATGCTACAGACTTCTGTTTCCTACTGAACCACGACATGATTGTCGAACCCAAGCTGAAACAAAACCCGGAGGTGCTTTTCCTGTCACCTGCACTGCCTACCCAATCTGAGTCTGTGAAGCCAACAAGGTGAACTTCACCCTGCCTCACATAATTCAACCCATACTTTGCTGTTCCATTGACGTACCTTACAACATGCTTTGCGGCCACCCAGTGTACATCTCTTATTTCTACCATGTATTGACTCAAGGTACTGACCGCAAAACTCAAATCTGGCATGGTGTTGACCAGGTACATCAAGGAATCGATGAGTTGTCGGTGTTGATGTAATTGTAACTTCAGAAGATATTCTATTGTATTTTATATTGTTGTTATTATTGTATTTTATTTGGACCTCCGTCGGAGATTTTTTTCCTCCGCTCGGGGATGTCATTATGATGCTTAGTCATACTAGGTCGTTAAGGTAAAAGCCTCCATTGTAAGTCGGGGCAATAGGTCCCTGAAAGAGTCAAATGTAATTGTATTATTGAGTCTCCTAGAGAAGTTGACCCAATTATGTTTATTGGGGCTGACCTAGTAAGTGAAAAGGTCAAGCAAAAGTAAAGTATAAATAGAGAGCATAGCTCTCTCATTTGGACACAACACTGACTCACTCAATTCGCATTAGTGAGAGAGAAGACAAGTTCGCATAGGAGGAAAGAGAGAGAGCTGTAGAAGACCATTTTTGTTTTGGGGTTTTACTTTTGTGACATTGTATTGGTGAAGATTCTATCTCTGAGGAAGTTGCGGGGTTTTGTCCTTTATGGTTTCCTCGAGGAAATTCTTTGTGTCTATTGTGTTATGCTGTGCTTGTCATTCTTTCAGATAAGATCCTAGATAATATTGATTAAAAGTTGAAAATCTAACAGTCGGTACCTGGTGGGATCAACCAACTTACTCTCAGAAGCCATTTGCTTCTTCCAGTTGGTTGTCATAGGAGTCCGAGTAGTCATGGGCTTGCAATCTTGCATCTGAAATCTCTTCAGTATGTCCATTGCGTACTTGCCTTGACTAAGGAAGATATGCCCATCCTTCTGCTAGACCTCCATGCCTAGGAAGTAGTGCATCAATCCTATATCCTTCATTTCAAACTAAGAAGCAAGGCCCTTCGTGCAATCACTAATGAGTTTTGCCGCCCCTATAATAAATAGGTCATCTACTGATGAGCACTCTCTATCGGAGAACATTGTTGCATCTTGCATTTGCATATTAGATTAGCTAAGACTCTTGAATCTCACCATAAGATGGATCAAGAGCACTCTCTGTTGGAGAGCTTTGTTTTTGTGCTCCAATAAAACATTGACAACTCACCATCTCCCTAAAATTGGAATTTACTATTTTCCAGACTGCGTATGCTCTGCCCTTCCCTGGGAGGTTGGGTTACACAGAAACGGTATTGGCTTTCTAAATTGTTCACATTTAATCCAATTTTAAACCATAATAAAATCTTCACCCCATAACCAACGAATCCGGCGTTGATCGTCAAAATACTCGAAAGTGGGCAAATTCCAAGTGGGGGCACTGGGTAGCCATATTCCGTTTTTCAGTGGCTGGTTAGTTATTGAACGCCTCGCTGGAAACTTGGGTGGTCCAACATGTCCTCGAATGGAGCCACTTAGAGTATTCCCGGACAAATTTCCAGTACCTTGCGTATCGCTTGGAAATTCCCCTTACCTTTAATAATCAAGATCATTCTAAAATTTACCAAGAACAATTGCAAAACGTTCTCAATTACCTGAACTCTTGTATCAAGCAACCCAAGCACTCAAGACATTTGACTCCATAAGGCACTGGTCCTTGACATCATTTCATTTGCTTATTATCCATCTGAAGCATCTGTCTTGTTTTCCAATTTCATAGCATATTGTGGATGTCTTGCATTTAAAATATCAAGTGGTTGTGCTTCATCTTAATATCTTGCAATTGTTATCTTTGATTATATAATGCTGGTGTGCATCTTGGCGGAAAACAACACTTGCACTATTGATTTTGATGACAAGCAGGAGAAGCTTTCCCTTTCCTTGCAACTTGTTGTACATTAGTCTTTGAACTATATCTCTTCTTTAGATTTTCTTCACGTCCCAGGGTTAATCCTTTTTGGTTAACTATGTTGCACAAATTTCTAGAATGCAAGAGCATAGGTACAAATGTCTAGAAGGGTAGAAGTGTCGCCCAAATTTCTAGGAAATGATGTGTAGGGGGCGGGGATAATATATATTAAAAAAGTACTAAAAATAAGATATGGAAAATAAGGATAAAATTTAAAATACATAGGAAATTTAATTAATGACGATACCTACATACTAATACCATTAACTCTTGAAATTTGGAAAACACCTCATTCTTGGATTTAATAGTGTAGATCCATAGAAACTGAGAAAAATCGTCAATAAAGGTGAGGAAGGACTTGGCTACCCCAAGAGAAGAAGTTGCCATGGGACACAAATATCACTGTTTATTAACTACAGGTGTTTAGAGGCTTGTCTTGAGTTGTCTTTTGGAAAGGACCCTTGACAATGCTTACCCATTACACGTCCCTTGCAAACACCACTGGGAGGGTTGATTTGTGGGAGGCCTTCAACAAGGTGAAGACGACTCATGTGCCTCGAGGATTAATGGTGTGACTGATATGAAAGTGCCATAGCTTACATTCATCATTTGAATTGGCCACCGTTACAATGAACTTAGTTGAATTTGGAGGTGAAGAAGACTTCCCATCTTGTACATTCATTCAGTTTCATCACAGTATCCAGAGGCAACAACTTTGACATTGACATTGATGTCTTTAACAAACCATCTTTCTAGCCAAAATTTCACCTTTTTATTGGTGTGAGTAATGCACTAAATGGAGAGAAGATTTGGTCCCATTCTTAAATCCCAGAACATCTCTCTATTGAGCATCATTAATTTGAGCAGTACTGCAACCAGAGACTGGGAGAACGGGGTTATCACCAATAGTTCCTTGCTCAATTTTTTGTTGATCATTGTAAATGTAGAGGAGGTGTTGGTGTTTCACCATATGTCTGGTAGCCCCAGAATCTGCTATCCATCCTTGAGTGGAGGTTGAAGACCATAGATCAATTTGCATAGCCAAGTATTTGTATTCGAAGGGCTCATAATTTCCAGTTGTTTGTTGAGCAATATCTTCAATCTTTTGAAGTCAAAAGCGACAGTTCTTGTATAGATGTCCCTACTTGTGGCAAAACTAGCATATTGGCCTCTTCTTTTTGGGAAATTTGGAAGTGTTCCCTGAGACTCGTGCGTACACGAGGAAGGAGTAGCCTTAGTGTGTGCATGCTCGCAGGAAAAGAGTTCATCCAAGTTTCTTAAGGTGACTGGATGTTGGATGAGATTACAAAATACACCTTTCAAAGTAGGAGAAGCTGGATTTGAATTTTGGAAGGAAAAAAGGAATGCTATAAAAATTGATAGCAAAGTTTTGAATTCAGGAGAGAGGTTATTATTAAGAACAATGTCGATATATTCAGAATCTTTTTTACCTTTGCCATTGCTTGTAAGAGTGTCTACTTTCAGATTCTTGAACCTGGAAATGTACTCTTGAACAGTGGTAGAATCTACATTTTTGAGGTTGGGGAGTTCTATCTCTAGTCTATTGATTTGAGTGGTGTTCATTGTGCCAAATAGGATGTGGAAAGCATAACAAACCTGCTTTGCACTTATGATGCTTGTGTGATGGACATGATCAAGTTCCACGTGCATAGTGATCAATCTAAGCGCTTCATGCTTCTCCAGACATACGATATTATAGTGTTCATTAGTTGCAGCGGGAGGTTCTTTCTCCAAGAGTCCAAACACATCCGTAAACCTTTATTGCGAAGTAGAGCTGCCATGTGAACAGTACATGCATGATAGTTAGCCCCATTTAGGCCGGGAAAAAGCCATTTTCCATCCATAGATGTCACAATACCAGTGCAGGTCAGTATCAACTTGCGGCTGAATTAAAGGGAAAAAGAGTGTGCTGCCCTTAAAAAGGGATCAAAATTGCAACAGACTTCCTTAAAAACACCAAAAACCCAAGAAAAAGCCTGGCAAGTAGGGGTGTGCTGGTGAAGATGAAGATTAATAACCTTACAAAACTGATTGCTGTCCCCCGAAAGGTGTAGTTAGGGTATGTGATTTATTTATACCACTCCCACAAGGGTTAAAGCACTAGCCCCAAGGAGGAGGCTAGGTTGACCATACCCTAAATTACAATTAAGTATTATAAGTTATAATAATGATGTAATGACCCACTATCTACACAGCTCGGCTCATTATGAGCCTTAGTAACCCACAAAGTGGGTTGGTGGCATGTGGCGACGAGTGAAGACTAGCCAAAAATATCTCAATAGATTGAAAGAGGAGTCGACTTGACTTCAATCTTGTGCATGCTCTAGGAATACTCATTAGAGGTGCGCTTCATTTATAGATACTCTTACACATCCCTTCTGATGTTTTGACATCTAGTCTATGGAGTAGTGGGGTAGACTTGGAGGCTGCTGATTGGACATTACACTTTCTCAGACAGTTCTACTCTTGTTTGCATGGGGGCACCTTCTTGGTGCTATTCTTGTCACTTTTATGGTTCTAATCAGGGTAACTATCTATTGTTGATTCACATTCTCATCTATAAGAGATGGAGAGTTTGATGATGAGAGGTTGATCGATATTTTGCTTGATTCTTCTTACTCTTCCACGATTCTGTTCACCTAAGAGAGTGAGTGCATCCTTGGTGAGAGATTGGAGGTCAGTTCTGTGCAGAATCTTTGATTGTATTGTGGCTCTACAACGGAGGCAAAATGGTTGGGAAGGATGTGATCCCCTTCAGCTTTTTTCTTTATGTAGCTTGGATCTCTGGACACTGTATTTGCAGCTCTGTTTAGAAAGGTGAAATACTTTTGACAGCCAATGTATTATTCTGGATGTTTTAATTTACTTGTTCTGGTGTTTTCTGAGTTGTACAACTTAAATTGACATTTACTTGTACAATTTTTTCTTTCCAAACTCCATAACCCTTGGGATTCAAGCACCAATCCATTTAAAATAGATAAATATAATCTATTTTTCATTTTGCAGAAGTAATACCTGCAAATCTGTAGGCTATTTTTATAGATTTGAAGGTACAAATTGCATGGAAAATGAGGTTTAAAGGTCATTCTATGTGTCAATCTGTACCTTTAAGCTTGCTGTTCTTACATCGAACAAGACAAAGATATCCCCATCGGACATTGATTGCCAGTATTTGATCTTGTACGCTACATCCCAGCCCAAGGTTACTTGGGAGCGGGAGCGGGAGCGAAAAGAGAAATTTTCAAAAGCTTCCGGTTAGGAAGCGTTCCGGAAGCGTTTTTTATATAATATATATTTTTTATATATTTTGATGCATATATGTCAACAAATGCAAGTAGAAGTTCATCAATCATCAGATAACATCATATAACATCATTAATCATTGAAAGCATGAAATAAACAATAATACCATATAACATCATTCATCAATCATCATTATCATTTACTAGTGAATTCATGATTTCATCAACCATAGGTCCAATATCCATGATTCCATAAGTTATAACATCAAGATTCAACCTTAAAGCTTCAAATTCAAAGGTAGACCGTAGGTTCAACATAAAACTTCAAACTTGAAATGCCATGTAATGTTTACAAAATATATGATAATAAATATAAAAGAGTCAATAGTGCCGAAACTTGAAAGTACTGTAAAAAAGAAAATACAAGAAAAGTAGATTTTATGGAATCATGGATGTTTCCTCTTGCCACGAGAAATTTCCATTTTCTTTTCTCGTGGTCTCTGAACAATGGGAGTGGGATTATCATCCCCAGCAGCCACCACTGCTGAGCCACGTCCAAGACTCGATCTTGCACAACCCCCCCTCACTGATGCAAATGGAGGTCGTGAACCTCTAGGCAAAGATGGTGCATCTGGAAACGAGGAAGAAGATGGCGGCGCCATTGGTAGTGGTACTGCATATGCGTCAACCTCATCGCCCAAAAGCTCTTCCTCCAAGCGCTCCAAAGCTATGGCTCCATCCTCCAAGTTATGCTCCTCCGGATTGTTGTCCCAAGTGACATATGATCTATCAGTTTTGGCACGCTCACAATAATGAGTCAACAACCTCAAGTTGTAATGTACATAAACCAAGCTTTCTGCTCGGTTTTCATTTAATCGATTTCTTTTCACTGAGTGGATGAAGCTATAGGTGCTCCAACACCTTTCTGTAGAGGAACTGTTAACCACCTGTGAAAGCACTCTAACAGCCAATCTATACAAGCGTTGGCATGTTGAGCCATACATGTTCCACCATTCGATAGGAGGCGCCCTATCTCGATCTCTGATTGCATGCAAAGTACCAAATGGACCAACTTCACTGAGGTATTTGCTTAATTCACTGCGCAATATGTCACATTCCTCTAAATCAGGGACCAACTTGTCTATAGCAGTCATGTACGCAAGATGTACCTCTGGATCTGTGTGGGGCTTTCTCCTAACCCCACCCCCAGGTGCTGGTTTGGCCAACCAAGATGGAGAATAATATTTTGGTGTTAATACATACGCTAAGGCATGCAATGGAACATTGAGATGTTCCCACCTTTTGACCACATGTTCATGAATATGGTCATACAAGATGGGATCTTTCTGTTCAACAATATCTTTAATTTGACCCAGCATGCTATCCATCTGCTCATACACCTCCCCAATCACCGGCTTATCTGTATCTGCAAACCGAATCATGTTATATATGGGCTTTGTGAACTGCAAAACATACTTGACACTTGCCCAAAATCCCGCATCAAGAACTGTTTCTTCCACCTCCTGAAAATCAAGCCTTTCAGATGCGGATGTACACCTATCTTTCAAGACCTGCCATGACTCACTTGATACCATGCTAGCTAATGCCTCTCTTACCTTCAAAAGGCGCCTGAAAGTGAGGTAGTAGCTAGCAAATCTAGTCTTTGCTATCTTCAATAGCTCCAACTTTGAGTGACTGCGGAAAATGCCATGGGCATTGCTATGGTTGGTTATAAATCTTATCATCTTCTTGCCCATTTTGTACAATTCACCAATCCATTTGTATTGATTTTCCTTCAACTTAATGATGTCGTGCATCAAAAGGTTCATTGTGTGAACCAAACACCCAGACCAAAATATGTTGGGGTATTTATCTTCAATGATTGCTCCCGCTGCCTTACAATTAGCAGCATTGTCGGTTATGACTTGGATGACATTGTATGGACCAATAGATTCAATGGTTTTGAGTAGGAGTTCTGCAATGTTTATGCCAGTCTTGAGTTTATCTGAGTAGTCATGGGCTGAAAGGAAGACTGCACCAGTAGCAGACACACCAAGAACATTTATCAATGGCTTGCCTTTTACATTTGTCCATCCATCTGATACAATTGATACCCCATACTCATTCCAAGCATTTGTGAATTGCCCCAAAGCATTTTGGATCTTGGCTCTTTCCTTGTCAAGCCCCACAGTTCTAGCTTTGTCATACCTTGGGCTCTTGTATCCTGCTGGAGCAGTGCGAATGGCATCTACCATTTCATGCCAATAGGGTGAGCGAAGGACATTGAACGGTATGCCACATGCATAGAGAAACCGGAACACTCTTGCATCCACATCATCCCTACCGTTGGTGTCAAGGAAATCTGATATTGTCCTGCGTGACCCAGGGGGTGAGAATCCACTACCTTGGGTGGATGGGCCTCTAGCTATCGGTGAGTTCATTGAGGGGTCATGGTCAAACCTTGCTTTTGATTTGTTTTGTGCTTCAAATTCTTCCTTCTTATACATGGCTCTTTGTGTTGATGTCACACTTTTGCAAACACAAACTCCTACAGTTTTGTTTTCATCACATGGCATGTTCCCACATAGATGTCTTTTAGACGGGTATATGAACCCGTGTAAGTCTTTTTACAATGGGGGCAACCAAATTTGGCGGTTCCACCCCCCTTGCTTCCTCCCTGCTTGGTGACATATTTCCATAAGGGTGTTGTGTCTTCCTTGGTTTTCATTCGGTTTCCCTCCTCCTCCTCCTCCTCCTCTTCCCCTCCCTCCTCCTCTCCACGGTATGTGCCACTACCCACTTCTTCATCATCTCCCTCTCCCTCATTCCTCCTCCGGTTTTCAATGAACATCATCAAAACAACAAATGGAACCAACAAAAGAAACCATAAACCCATCATCATGTTTGTTGGACTTGGAAGTTGGAAGTGGAACTAGAGTTTAACCTGTTGCCCTGCAATAGAAATGATGGAGAAAGCATGGGAAAGAGTAGGAGAGGAACATTTACAATGACATTCTAGATTCTAGTCAAATTTCAAGCTTAAAAAATTCAAGTCTCAAGCATCAAAACTTCAAGTTCAAACTTCAAACACAAAGCAAATCAACAAGAAAGGGTTTAGAGCCTACCTATTTGGATGTCCAAGACTCCAATGGTAGTGAGTGTGCCAACTTGCCAAGGCTCCAAGCATCCAAGATTCCAACCTTCTTCAATCTCCAATGGCACCTTCTCCTCTTCTCTTCTCCTCTTTCTCCTCTTCTCTTCTCTTCTCCTCTCCTCTCCTCTCTTCTCTTCTCTTCTCAAATGAAAGTGACAAAATGGAGTGTGGAGGAGGGCTTTATACCTCAAAGCCCTATTCCCCCCTCCAAAACCCCAAGCGTGGACCCCACGAGCTCCAACTCAACCAAAAAATCGCGGGTTTGGGCGAATCGTCCGAGGAAGCGCTGAGAATCGATTTCGGGAAGCGACCGAATCGTTTTTTAAAATCCGGAATCGATGAAGGAAGCGAGTCGGAAGCGAAGAGGAATCGATCCGGAAGCGACGCTTCGGATCGATTCCTGAACGCTCTCACACAGTGGCAGGGAGCGATTTTTTTTTGGGCGAAGCGCGCTTCTCAAAATCGATTCCGCCCGGAAGCGAAAGTGAAGCGCGCTTCTGCTTAGCTTCCGCCTAGCTTCGGCCGGAAGCTAGCTTCCGGAGCGGGGGCGAGAGGGGGGAGAGTGCTTCCCCGCAACTTAGTCCCAGCCACCTATTGTTGCCTCTTGCCCCCAACTCCGTGATATCCTTTCTCCTCGAGAGATGTGAGAAGAGCCATAAGGGTCATGAGTTTGATTAGGGTGCCATAAGGGTCATGAGTTTGAGTAGGGTGATAGATGCAGAAGCCATCTAGGCCAAATTTCTCAAGCATGGCTAAGTATGCCCTGTGCTAGTGAAAGCATATGAGAGGGGCTCAATCCAATGTCACCATAGCCAAACCTCTCGACACTTTGGCTAACTCCTCAACCAAGGGGGAGTCCCTAATCAATCTAAGGTACCTACAATCACCACAAACCACAAATATCTTCCACAAGACCTTAATAGCTATGATCAATGCCTATTTGGAGTCAAACAATATAGAACAAGACACAAAAATCACATATGGAGTTATTTATCATGAGTTCCAGATAATATCACGCCTTCAAGGCAATTTGACGCCCTCCAAGACTATGTCACACTTCCCAAGGGAGTCACTCCAAAAAGTGTGCCCTCAAGGGAAGGAGGACAGTTAGGCTAGGGCGAAGCTTTAGGATGAACCAGAAATACCAGAGATTAACCAGAACTTCACTTAAATCAATTTCATGTTTCCCAATGCACTAGGTCAAACTGGGATGCCCTCAAAGATATGTGGATAAATCCACTAGGGCGAATTTGATGGGTGGACTAGAATTATCAAATTGCAAATATTTTTGGGTTTTTTGAAATTATATAGATTTTTAAGGTTTTTCCGATGATATACTATTTTTCAATGTTCCCCCAAGTTTCCGGGACGCGGGAGCGCGGGAACGTGGAAACGCACGTTGGGGACGTGTGGAGACCACCCCCAAATTTTAGGAAAATTCGGGGGGAGCGGGGGGGCGTCTAGGTCATAAAAATTATATAAAAATATAAAATATAAAAAAAATTAAAAATGATAAATGATAAATAAGTTAATAACAAATATCATAAATCTTAACTTTCATCTAACTTTGATCCAACTTTCAAATTAATAATACAAGCACGTTACACAAGGTGACAATTCATCATGATCATTTTCAATTTGTCATTTGATTCTTGATATTCATGATTCATAATTATAGTTCAGTCATTCTAATTGAAAAATAAATTAATAAAATTGAATCAATGATACATTGATATTGCATGCAAATAGTAAATATAAATATCAAATACTAGATACTAAGTCTGAAATAGACATTGAAACAGTAAACCATTAATAGTACTAAGAAAATGACTAAATTAAGTTTGCTCAAAGAGTCAAAAATATAAAAGAGTCAAAGACTCAGTCATCACTGATCAATATCTAGAGTCAAAAGTTCAAAACTAACAAGTAACAACAAACACTGAAAACTAAAAGACTAAAGTAGCTGAAAGAAAGCAACATAAAATGAGCATCAAGGAGTCAACTCCATGGATTGGTCCTCTCCATCCATCTGCTGCATGAAAGCATCGGGACCATCAATGGGAATGTCATCATCTGGGTCTGAGTCACTCTCAGGAGTGACTAATGGCACACCAACCAAACCATTCTGCATCTCATCTGGCCCATCCTCCTCGTCTATCTGTGCATCATCCTCTGGATCCACATCCCATCGTACAGCTGGTCCCATCCGATACTCTGGTGTCTTCCTGTGTGCAAGACGCAGGGCACTATGCACTGCAACTAGCTTCTCCGCTCTCCTAGAGGTAAGTCTATTCCTCTTGATAGAGTGAATGAAGCTATAGGTGGACCAATTCCTCTCAGCTGCGGAGGAACTAGCAATCTGAGACAACAAGCGAACAGCAAGATGTTTGATCTCTGGAGCTCCATCCCCATGCATTTCCCACCAACCAATGGGGTCATCTTGGGCTAAGCCGTTACGGTCTGCCTTGGCATCAGACTTGTTGAAGGGACCTTTGAGACCTGCAAACTGAATCCACTGTTTCCTAAGTGTTTGCCCCTCCTCTTCACTGTACATCTTTGTAATGGCAGCTCGAAAACCCCTCTTGATCTCTGAATCCTGATAGGGAGAAATTCTACCAGGCCTAGAAATGTACCATTTTGGGTTTAGTGCATATGCTGCCATGTGCAAAGGTGTGTTCATTCGATCCCACCTACGCTGAATAATGGGTCGAAGTTGGTTAGTGTAGAACTCCAAGGAGGGCTCTTTCTGACGGATGGCTTCCCTTACCTTACCCAACATGCTGTCAAAAGTCTCATAGATTTCTCCAAGACTAGGAGAATCAGTGTCAGTGTAGCGAATGACCTCAACTATAGGGCGCAAGAATGAGACCAAATAGCTGCAATCTACCCACCAATCATTATCCAATATCTGAAGCCTGATCCTCTTCCCCTCCTCTGTCTTCGACTCTGTCCACCTGTTCCAATCTGGAGTCACAACCATGGCTTGCAATGCTGGCTGTATCTCCAACATCCTCTCCAATAAGAGAAAATAACTAGCATATCTAGTATCTGTGGGCTTGAGGAATTCCTTCCTCGAGTGAGCCCTATACATGGCTAAGGAGGTGTGGTGGTTGCAGATAAACATTTGCACATCCCTTGCAGCTATTACCAAGGTGTTTACCCAATCAATTTTTCCAATGTCTTTCAGGGCATTGTTGAGAGCATGGACACAACAAGGGGTCCAAAATATATGCCTATACCTGCTCTGAACTAGTAAACCAGCTGATCTGCACACTGCTGCTGCATCTGTCACAACCTGCACAACATTCTCAGGACCAACCTCCTCTATAGCATCCCGAAGAAGCTCAAATTGGAAAGCTGCATCTTTGCGCTTTCCAGAACAGTCAACAGCTCTAAGAAAGAATGGCCCATCTATGCATGTAATTATGATGTTAATAAGTGGACGTTTGGTAATGTCTGTCCACCCATCCATAACAATAGAGCAACCTGACCTCACCCATACCTCTTTCATTTGTTCTTTCTGCACAGTAATATTGGACACCTGCCTCTCTAAGATCGTTGTCCTCAACTTGTGCTCACCTGGGGGCACATATGAGGGTCCCGATGCTGCAATTAAACGGACCATCTCCCTATAATAAGGAGAACGAGTAACATTGAAAGGAATGCCATTGGCAAAAAGGAATTTTCCAATGCCATCATCTGTATCATCACGGTTAAGTTTGCCATACATCCCTGTAATGGTCGGTGCTATAGAACAAGAACGGACCTTTTTTGATGAAGATGTCTCAGTAGAAGATGGTGGAGGCATACAAGTGGATGAGTTACCTTTCCTTTTGGAACTTGCTTTTGCACCGTGATGTTCTTTTAGTTTTGACCCGACATTTTGGCTAGAGAATGTGCCCTTAGCATCTGCTGCCATTTGCAATCTCATAAGCTCTGTTCTTTGCAACATGGTTAGCTTCGAACACACGGAAACCCCTTTGCCACCAATGCCCAAAAGGTGTTGTCTAACACGACTATAACTCCCAACCCAAGGATGGCCACACACATTGCATGCCCAATGACGTGACCCACCACTTTTCTTGTCTTTTTGGTTGGTTGAGGGAACATTTACTTTGCTTGCATATAGGCAAAGTGGTTTCTTGGGATCAAATGTCCCCTTTGCATATTGAGCCAATGACCTGTGTGGGGTGAGATTGGAATTGCCTTCTCCTTCACTTTGACTTAACCTGGTTGATGAGGGAGTTCCACTCCCACTTCCAATCTCTGTCCCAACTCCAACACTTCCACCCTCAGTCTCACTCTCAATGCTGTCACTACTGTTGCAATTGCTAGAGTTGCTCATATTGCTGCTGTTTTAACTTTTAAGGTGTTGTAGAATCTGAATTGTATTTGATTTTGGGCAACCTGCTGCAACAAAACTTTTAAAATTTTATTGTTGTTTTTCTTTTAAAAACATTAAATTTCATCATCAAACCGGTTGTTAAACAGAATTAAAATTTAAAAACTAAAATTTGTGATTGAAAGTAACGTTTTCAAAATTTAAAATTTTAATTTTTAATAAAAACTCAGAAACTGTAACTCGATTACGGATTATACTGTTAGTGTCTAATTTTTTTTTTATTACAGCTTTCTCTAAGCTGGAACAGTTATGGGCCATAACTGTTCCAGCTTAGAGAAAGCTGTAATAAAAAAAAAATTAGACACTAACAGTATAACAGTTAAAAATTAAAAATTAAAATTTATAAAAAACAAAAAAAATTTAAAAAACCTACCTTTGCTGCTGCGACTCTGCAGGTTCGTCTGCTCGAAACACAGAAACCCGTAACAGCCTGCTCGGAACACGGAAACAGGCTAACAGCCAACACGGCCTTCTCCCAACACGGCCTCTCCTCGGCCTCTCCTCGGCGCTCTGCAACACGGCCTCTCCTCGGCCTCTGCAACACGTGAACCTCCCAACACAGCGGCGGCCTCTCCTCGGCCTCTCCCAACACAGCTGCAACGGCGGCTTCTCCACGGCTTCAACGGCGGCCTCTCCACGACCTCTGCAACACGGCCGTCGGCAACCTCCCCACACCACAGAGCCCTCACACCACAGCGGCCGTCACAAGACTCACACCACAGCGGCCGTCACAAGACTCGAGCACTGTTGAAAAAACAGAGCCCTCACACCACAGCGGCCGTCACAAGACTCACAACTCACAACAGCCGACAACGGCGGCCTCTCCACGGCCTCTGCAACACGGCCGTTGGCAACCTCCCAACACAGCTCGAGCTCTGTCGAAAAAAATGACGTCGACGGATGAAATGAGACTCGAGCTCTGTCACAACTCACAACAGCCGACAAACAATGGCGGCAAATGAGACTCGCGGGATGAAATGAGACTCGCGGGATGAAATGACGTCGACGGAATGGAAGGAAAGGTAAGTTCGAATTAGGTTTTAATTTTTAGGTTTTTTTTTTTTGTTTTTTTTTAAATTTGTATTTTTTTACAAGTGTAATTTGGAAAATCGGGAGGGGGCGTCTAGGAGCCCCCATGCTCGGGAAGGGGCGTCTACGCGTCCCCCAAGATTGGAACGCTGTCTGAAAGGTAGGAACGCGCCCCCATGTGCGTTTCGGAGAGTTTCTAGATTTTGGGGGCGATGCGAAACGTTTCGGAGGAAGCCCCCAAGCCCCCGAGGCGTGGGGAGCGAGGGGGGCGAGCCCCCGACCTTCGGGGGCGAGTTTCCGTGGAACACTGCTATTTTTATGTATTTTTGCATAAAAATAAAAGACAAAAGAATTTGATTTAAAAAGAGTTGAAAGGTAGGGTATTTGATTCTTATCTCAATCCCTAGGGCATTGAGAGATCGATACCAAAGCCCCTCTCTTAGAATGGCTTTAAATACTTGCAATTAGGGAAAAGCTAGCAACCATCCAAGGTTAGGTAGAAAAACCCTACTTGGACCAAATAGTGAATTCCAAGGCCCAATAGAACTATGGAGAGCTCTTTGATAGGAAGGTCTCCTCAAGCAAGTAGACAAAATGCTAGCAAACAAACCCTACCATAGTCCAACGCACTTCAAGAATGATGTTAAACTAGGGTTGGGAGATAGACTTACCAACATTAACCAAGGAATGAGCAAGGAAATGCACATTAGGTCACCCTTGAGCACGAGTTATCACAACTATTCTTAGCATCCACTTAGCATGTGACTATCAAACCTCAAAATTCGTCCATTCACCATTCATGCAAGAAGGAAAAACATCCCAAGAGAGGTGCGCATGGCATCAAGAGCTCCAATAAACCAAGAGAAATAGAAAATATTTCATAATGAACCCATGTCTTCTTGTGTTTTTACAATGCGAGGGTGGTGTTATTTATATAAGACTACCCTTACCCAATTTTAAGTTATGAGCCTATAAGATAATGTGAAAATATAACATTTGGGTTAGTGCACCCACATATTTAGGGACTAAGCCACACAATGACATAAGATAACAATAGAAATGTGAAATTGGGCTCCACCAAGTGCAAGGTGAGCCAAAAGGAGGGTCTCATGCCCCAACTAACCCCAACAGATGCTTGTCCCTCAATGCCCTTTTTTTTAACCATGTAGGCTTCTTTTTTAAGGAATGACATCATTGGTTTGGAGACCAGGAGGAGGGGTTTTTTGTCAAAACAATAGGTCCAAGTGGGCAGAATAAGGTGTGCTAAATTGGGTATGACAACCCTTATATATGCTATCACCTTTACAAATCAAAATATGAGTGTGGTCATGTGTCCCAATGGGCCCACTCTAAGAAGCATTGAACACCAACATAGGGCCAAATGGCCCGACAAGTGGCAGTCAACGATGCCACTAAGTCAACACTTCTTGGTATGAAAACCAAGAGGACCTGCCATGACCTGATCAGGAGTATTTAGCCCCAAAGTCAAAACCTACATAATATAGCCCCAAAACTTGGCCTTTACAATAACAGAAGAAACCCCTTGCTCTGGTACGTTTGGAAAGGATGCATCAGGCGTAACAAACTCCTTGGTATGTCACATTGTCACATTATTGATTTTGTCAACGAGGTTGTTTGCAGGGGCTTCCCCCCTTCATGGACGCATCACATCATACACCTGATTTTCAAGTCAGGGAACTGTTACCAACTATTTTGTACAATAGTTGAACTTCCATTGAGCCGCCAGTGTTTGAACTTTGAACATGATCCATGTTCATTTCCAGAGTATCAGAGGTTCAGTTTTTAGACTTAGCCAATTTTGGCTAGCCATTTTTATTTTTGTGTTGAAATGACCATGCCCCATGGGGTTTTTGTAAAAAAGTGTGCTAGTATGGGGGTTTGAGTGGCTCGGTCCCCTAAGACTTGACAGTCAATTAAGGTATTCCAGGGAGTTTTTTTCACTTGTCGATTATGCTTTGCCTTTAGCCGAGTGATAATCGATGAGTTTTTCTCCCGTTTCCTCCAAAGTTGGAATGCCCGATTTTGACAGTTAGGCCTTGGGGGGTTATTAGAGTCCAATAGTTGAATATGAACCTACTAGACACTATGAGTCTGTTTTATGGTCATTTCCTAGGTCCCTAGGTGGTTTAAAATAATATTTTTGAGAAAAGTCAAATCTCTCAAAAAAAGGCCAAATTGAATAAATAAACAGGCTAAATGACATGGCAAGAGGCATTTATGATGATTCCAATCATCAACAACCACCTCCAGTCAACTATCGGAGCACTACTGATGACTCTCCATTGGGAATGGCGCCTCTCCTTGAGCTCACGTCCTCCTTGGGCGAATTGGGTGAGTTGGCACCTAACTAATGGATGGGTGATAAAAACATTGTTGGGCGCCTTACCTAGGTGGAGGCCACCTCACCACTCTCACCTTCCAAGATTCTCAATCAATGCACAAATCATGGGATTTGTCTTCAGTTAGTTAGTGGAACTTGATTTGCTTGGCTCTCTCTATGCCAATTCGAATTGCCTCTCTTAGGCTCTCTCTTTGTTGTATATATACGGGTCTCTTGCTCCATGTTTAGGATGGATGGTTTATGCAAGAGCACTCTGCAAAAATTTGTAATATATTTTGCTTTCATATTGGAATAAAGATTAGACTTTGGAGGTCCATGAGTTTTCTACATTGGTGGTGAATTCATCTCTTGTTGAGGTGATACCTTTCTAAACCCTTCTCTTAATTTGCAAGTTCTTTGATCAATGGCTAGCTTAGGAAGGCTTTCATTCTAGCACACAAGAGTAATCATTTGTAGTTTTCAACTTGATTATTTATGTAAAGTTTATCAAGATCTAAATGAACAGGAAGTAGTCAGTTATACCATTGTTGATCTAATCTTGATTTTCCTAGCATACTAGTATTATTGATCTCACTTGTGCTTTGAGTTGTTTGTGTTTCCATTAGGTGTTGCCAAAGTGAAGAAGGGTGTGAGCTCAGCTACATCTATCCCATGCTTCATCATCAAGATTTTTCTTTAACACTTTTGTGATTACATGATCTACAAGTGCTCAAAATCTCATCCAAAGAAAAGCAAACCCTTCTCTTAATTTGCAAATTCTTTGATCAATGGCTAGCTTAGGAAGGCTTTCATTCTAGCACGCAAGAGTAATCATTTGTAGTTTTCAACTTGATTATTTATGCAAAGTTTATCAAGATCTAAATGAACAGGAAGTAGTCAATTATACCATTGTTGATCTAATCTTGATTTTCCTAGCATACTAGTATTATTGATCTCACTTGTGCTTTGAGTTGTTTGTGTTTCCATTAGGTGTTGCCAAAGTGAAGAAGGGTGTGAGCTTAGCTGCATCTATCCCATGCTTCATCATCAAGATTTTTCTTTTACACTTTTGTGATTACAGGATCTACAAGTGCTCAAAATCTCATCCAAAGAAAAGCTAAGGAGAGGTCTTACTATCATCTCATCAAAAAGACAAACTACTTCAAAATCCTTGGTTACTACAAAGTGGATCATATTCTTTAAAAGGTTTTTCTTATCTATCTTGATCTTAGCTTTTTTCATTAAAAGAGTGCATCATTTTTAATTTTATAATCAACTTGCACTTCTTTGGCTAAGTAGATCAAGGCTTCATAGC
Source organism: Larix kaempferi (assembly GCA_027924585.1). Classification (NCBI taxonomy): domain Eukaryota; kingdom Viridiplantae; phylum Streptophyta; class Pinopsida; order Pinales; family Pinaceae; genus Larix; species Larix kaempferi. The sequence goes on along the minus strand of BSBM01000202.1, from coordinate 5,515,548 downwards.
TTTGATCTACTTCTTTGGGTCTAGATCTACTAATTTTCAAGCTTAAACATTTGAGATCTAGCATCTAGTTTCATTTTCCCAAGTTGTAGATCCATCTTTTCTACCTTTTTAGTTTTTGCTTGTTTTTTCGATTTTTCTATCTTTTTTGATTCATAGATCCATTCTTAAGTTATTGTTTGTCTTTATTATTTTTTTTATCATAAGAAGAGTGCCAAAATTACTTCAAAAATTGCCCAAAACACTTAGATTTGTTACCAAAATTTTACCTTTAAAAAGTGCATTGGAAAGTGTGTCCAAAAACCTTGCCTCGTTTTGCATGATGTTCGCTGCCCACTGTTTTTTACTATTTTTCAGCATTCTGGAATTTCCAAAACAACCCCAAAAATCTCAGAAAAACCCCTTTTTTGCCCTAGTCTTGTCTTGGAAAACATGCACAATTTTCGTCTCGAAAATCGTGCATTTTTTCAGCCATTTAGCCCTCTGTTTTCTGCTATTTTTCCTTAATTTACAGTTCTGGAAATTAACCTAAAACAGTGAAATTTTCCAAATTTTTTTTTTCACTTTTCTTGTAAAACGTGCCATTTTTGGCCTTTTTTAGCTTGCTGGTTTTTTGCTGATTTTCTGCTAATTTTCAGTTCTAGAAATTAACCTAAAATAATAAAAAATTGTCCAAAAAATTTTCCCTAAAATTTCCAAGTTTTGCCTTGAAAAACGTGCCTAGTTTATCTTGAAAAGTGTGCATTTCCACCTTTTTTAATAATGCTGATTTTGGCTTTAAATTTACTGTTTTGGGTCATTTTTCATTTCTTGGCATTCCTCTTCTCAATCCAATCACATTTCCATTTTTGACTTTTTCTTAGTTTTTTGACTTTGGTTGACATTTTTTAGCTTTTCTTGCTTTCTCTTTGATTTTACTCTTCCCATCTTGCTTCCTCAATTTCCAAATCATAAGTCAATTTGGTTTTATCTAACATTTTAATTAGCCTTTGTTGAGAGGTTTTATCCACAGGTGAACAAGAAGACAAACAAGCGAAGAGCCCAAAGGCTAGCAAACAAAAAACTAAACAAGCAAACCGCATTTTTTGACAAGTGAAAAAACCAAAAAGATTGTAAAAAGTTGAATAAAAGCAAGTGGGATAACGGCTCCCACACCCCCACTTCCCCCATTTGGGGGAAGCCTGTATCGTCCATTGTCTATTTTTTGTATTGTCTTTGCTTTATACTTGCAATTAGATTAGCCTTGAATTGCTAGATTAGCTTCATTTTTTATAATTGCTAGATTAGCTTCATCTTTGATAAATGCTAGATTAGTCAAAATTATTTTGCTAGTCTTGTTTCCATACTTGTCAATTTTTGATATAAACTGTTGAAAATCATAAATCTCTTGAATCTCACTCAATAGTGGATCAAGAGTGCTCTCTGTCGGAGAGTTGCTTTTACTTTGATTTGACTAACCCCCTTGCTTTCCCGAGTACGGTTTTTGAATTGAAAGAGACCCTTGGATAGTTTAGATTTTATTTCTGTTATTTATTTCCGTGCATCATAAATCTCTTGAATCTCGCCATAAGGCGGATCAAGAGTGCTTTCTGTTGGAGAGTTTCTTCAAAGGTTCTCTTGTTTCAAACACATTTCCCCAAAATTGGAATTTATCATTTCTATACTACGTATGCTCTACCCTACTCTGGGATACACAGAAACAATATAGACTATTTAATTTCTCACATTTAATCCAATTTCAACCATAATAAAATTTATACTCCCATAACCAACGAAAATCCGGCGTTGATCGCAATACTCGAAAGTGGGCAAAGTCTGCCTGGGACGTTGGATCACTGTACTTAGACCTTGGGGGCACCGTTAGGCTACATCCTCGTTTGGTGTAGTGTTGAACACGTTTTCAGGGCTTTGGCAGCCAACATGTCTCCGTACGGAACCACTTAGAGTATTTTCCGGCCATATCTCTTGTACCTCGTGTATATGTTGGAGATTTCCTCAGCCATAATAATCAAGATCATCATAAAATTTACAATAAAATTTACAAAGAGCACTTGCAAAACGATCTCAAGCACGAACTCTTGTATTCAACATCCCAAGCACTCAGACATTTGACTCCATAAGGCACTGGTCCATATCATTTATTTGCTTAATATCTATTTGGAAGTACTTGTCTTATAATTTTCATATTATACTGTGGATGCTTCATACTTGAATCATATTATCATTGATTGCGTATTTTAATTATTTTTGCAAGTGCATGCTTTGATTATTTAAATTGTTATTGTAAAACTCAAAAACTCCTAAACAACACCCATCCGCATCACATCACCTAAAACACTTTAAAGCACAAGAGCCTTAGAAACTCTGTTTAGGGTCTACTCCCCTTGGCTTCGTTAGCAGTTAGCCTAAACGGAGGAGTCGGGATCAGGTGACAGCACTTGACTCTTTGCTTGCCCCCAAGGCCACACCTTTCCCACTTGGGAAACAACATTTTGAAAGATTTCTGCTGACGATATGCATTCGGCGGACAACAGGAACAACTCAAATCTGAACAATTACCATACCATCATGATTGGGCACACCTTTGCCAAACTCTATGCGACTATTTTGAATATGTGGTTCTCATATGATTTCGAGAAGAACAATCTTAGGGTCATAAGGAAAACATGCTTCAAGAACAAATACCGAACTGTGGACCAGATTTTTATGCTCTAGGTTATTACCGAGGATGCTAGGCATTGCTCTCCAAAGTATTTTGTTGTTTTGTAGATGTTCCAAATGCTTTTGACTTAGTTTCAAGGGCTTTCCATTTGCAGATGTTGTGTGACATTGAGGTTCTTGAGTCACTCATTGTTGTTGCAATGAGGCTCTATGAGGTAGTCGTTGGGCTTCGCACATAGCATGGCCTCTTTGACTTTATCGGGGGTTTTTATGGGGTCAAACAATGTTGCCCCCTATCGCCTACATTGTTTGGGATCTACATTGATGAGTTGAAGATGATTGCCTTCTCCATTAGGTTTTGATTGTATACTCTTGTTTGCTATTGATATGTTCCTCTTAGCTTCCTCACCCTATGGCCTTGAAAGGCAATTGGATGCCCTCGCTATGCGATCTTAAATAGATGGTGGTAAGCAATAGCAAGGCCAATGTTTTAAAAATTGAAACCATACTTGGAATCGGTTGAGGGTTTGTCGAGATTGGAACTACAAATTGGTTTGAATCGGCCGATGATTTGGTTTACAAAAAAAAAACTATGAAAAATGTAATTAAAGAAATACATCATGTACATCAGTGTAAATCCAAACCATTAGACACCAAATATGCAAAGTTTTCTTGTATATGATGGATTTAGGGTTTCGGGGGGGGGGGGGGGGGGGTTTACATTTTTTTTTTATGTTTGTTTTTTCTATTTTTTTTTAGGGTGAGCTAAGGTAGGTTTGGAGGTTGGATTGATGAGTTTCGTATGGAACTGATCATTTGTCCGGTTAGTTTTAGTTTTGGTTTGGTCGATTTTTAAAACATTGAGCAAGGCCTAGGTCATGATTATTGATTACTACCCGTCGGAAATCTCTCAGGGACTTTCATTTATTTTTTCGTGGGGGGTGAGTTGGAGATGGTCTTTGCTTACACATATTCGGGGGTTCAGTTCTTGGGTCCTAGCTTCACCATGAGGCATGCTTTCCAGTATTTACTCAACAAAGGGTATGCATGCCTCCATGTTAATGTCAGAGATAACTCTCAGAATTGCTTCAGTTTGTTAATGTGCAAGCTTATTTATTTATACAACAAGAGTGACTCTTGGACTTCAGCTTCCAAGAGGTCCGTTGGAGTCCATGAAGACTCTTCTTCTTGATAATTATTTACAATAGTTAAAAACCCCTAACCCATTTGAATTAGGTTTCTAACATTCCCCCCTTAATCTGATGGGTTGCTTGTGAGTTCGAGCATTTTCTAAACTTTTCAAACTTTTCTCTTCCAAGTGCTTTGGTGAAGATGTTTTCAATTTGCTTGTTCATGGAACAATGTCGTAAATGGACTGTCTTGGCTTCTACATGATGTTGAATCGGATGGTACTTCCTGTTGATGTGCTTGGTTTGATCATGGAATCTGGGATTCTTGGCCAATTTGATTGCATTAGTATTGTCGATTAGTAGAGGACTGGAATTTTCTTGTTTCTGATGCGATTCTTCAAGTATCATCCTGAGTCATACAATCTCCTCCGTTGCTTTAGCAACAACCACATATTCTGCCTCTATTGTTGAATTTGCTGGAATTAACTGTTTGCGTGATCTCCAGGAGACAACTGCTGATCTAAGACTCATGAGGTAGCCAGAAGTAGACACTCCTATCTCTTTGTCGCCATCAAATTTGAATCAGAGTACCCAATAAGTTTGAAGTCATCCACCTTAGAATACTTGAGTCCAAAGTCTTGAGTCCCCTTCAAGTATCTTAAAATTATTTTGGTAGCAGACCAGTGTCCTTCACAATGTTTTTGCATGAACCTTGAAAGGATGCCAACAACAAATGAAATATCTGGTTTGGTGGTGGTAAGGTAGATAAGGCTTCCCATAAGTTGTCGGTACTTGGTTGCATCTTCAAATTCTTTTCCTACATTCGATGTGAGCTTCAACTTCCATTCCATTGGAGTAGAGAGAGGGTTGCATTCTGTCATGCAAAATCTGCTCAACAATTCTCCAACATACCTCTTCTGGGAGATGAATATGTACTTAGGATGTTGAGTCACTTCAATTCCCAAGTAGTAGTGAAGGTGTCCTAGATCTGTCATCTCAAAGCCCTTCTTCGGTTCTTTCTTTATGGTTGTAATATAGCTTTAATTGTTCCGTGTCATCAAAAGATGATCTACATACACCATAAGATACACAATAGATCTCCCAACTTTCTTTACAAATTGTGTTGCGTCATCAAGATTAAAATATTTGAAATTTAACTTTAAAAGATGCTCGGTTAGCTTTTCATACCATGCCCAAGGTGCTTGTTTCAAGCTGTACAATGACTTGATGGGCTTACATACCTTTTGTTCTTGCCCTTTCACAACAAAGCCTTCTAGCTTAGACATGAAGACATTCTCTTTGAAGTCTATATTCAAGAAAGCAGTCTTCACATCCATTTGATGAACTTTCCACCCATTTTGTGCAGCCAAAGACAATAAGGTGAGGATGGTAGCCCATTTTGTTCTGGGGGAGAAAGTCTCTTCATAGTCAATGCCTTCCTTCTGTGCATAACCTTTCGCCACAAGCCTTGCCTTGTGCTTGTCAAGTGAGCCATCTGATCTGTATTTGTTCTTGTATACCCACTTGCAGCCAATTGGTTTGGTTCAAAATGAAGGGTCCACTAGCTTCCAAGTTCCATTCTTCATAAGTGATCATACTCATTCTACATGGCTTCTTTTTGTTAAAGTTAGTGCAATTGCGAGACCCATTCTCAAAGAGGATGGTACCCTAGTCAGTTAACTAGGGCTCTTGGTCAAGTTAACCAGGTAGAGTAAAGAGTAAGACCCTAGAAGGTACCCTAGGGCCCCTTGCTGTCTCGTGGGGTTCTTGGTTGAGGACCAAGCAGGTTGATGCCATGGCAAAGTCCCTAGCATGTGGCTAGGGCCCCTAGTTGTCTCTAGGGTATTTTGGTCTGGGACCAAACAATTTCTTGGTCATGAGGACCAAGCAGGTCATGCAGATTAAGATAGAGATCTCTTGGTCCGGGACTAGGCAGATTCTTGGTCACGAGGACCAAGTAGTTCCTGCAGTGACATACCTAGTTAGTTAACCAGGTGGATCTTGGTCAGTGGACCAAGATGATGATGTCTGATGTCCTCTTCTCCTATGTCTTCGAGATGGTTGAGTTAGATGGTCTTCTCAAGGGATTGGCCACCCCTTGATTGAGCCACTAACATTTGACCTAAGGAGCAGTCTAGAGGACCAGAAGATCACATCATCTAGTGTGGACCCTTCCTTATACAATGATGATGAACTTTCAGGTTATATGGAACATTTGTACATTTGAGAGAGAGATGACTGATTGTACCTTCCCCACCTTGGTTGATTTACTTTTGGTCCTTACACCTTGTTGATTATTGGTCTTGTGGTACCTTGTCTTTGACTTGTGGTTAGTAGGGTCATTTACCCACCTTGAGTTGTTTCTTGATTTGTAGCATCTTGGTGCTTTTGATCTTATGGGTACTTTGGTTGTTTGTCCACTTTTTGGTTTACCCTTGGTCCTAGGGTTTATGGGTTATGTACCCATTCATATCTTATGTTGGATCATGTGTTGGTCCTAGTACCCACCTAATGTTATTCTAATTATAATTTATGTGACTTTATTTTTTTGACCTTAATATGCTTGGTACCCACTTTTGTTTTTATGGTACCATTTTGATGGGTCATTGTACTCTCACTTATTTATTTATATGACCCTTGTACCCACCTAAGACATTTTGTTTATATTTTGTAATTCATTATCATGTGTTGGTACTTTTCTTGTTTAGTGGAACCCCAAATTTAAATAAAAGTTTTATTTATTTGATCCTTCTAGAAGACCCTAAGACACTATATATTGAAGTCTTCATTTGACAAGCATTCATCATCTTTATCTAAGCTTTGCTCCTTTCTCTGCTCGACGTCAAGGTTATCACTGCTGCTCACTTTTGTTTATGAAGGCCACCCACCTGTTAAACCTCCCAGACATGATCTGAAGTTAATGTTGAAGGTTTATGCTGCTCCTGATCTAAGCCATCAGCCCTGGAAACATTACCTAGCCACCCATGAGCTCTGCTGATGAACGCCGTGACCTGCTGCTGAGTTATGTGTCTGATTTGTGCCTTGTTGAAAGTATGATCTGGTGCTATTAAGGTCTGTTCTTCCTTTTGTAATTTGTCTGGAGTTCGATCTGTTAGAAAGGAGTAAGATCTGTCTGAAAGGAGTTTGATCTTCTCATACATGAGCTCGATCTGACTGTTAAGACCTGCCTAGGGTTCGATCTGTGTGCCTGAGATTTTGATAGTGGACCATCTGGTTCCTGTTGACTTGCTTGACTGGGTCGTAAAGCCTAGAGGCCAGATTTGGTCTATCTTGTGAAGGCCGTGAAGCTAGGATCAGACCTGCCTGTTGTAGTAGCTACTGTGGGTTGATTTGACTGCGGGACTTATGGATTTGATCATATGATCTGTTGTCATTCTTGTTAAATGATTTATATCAGATCTATCCTAAATCCTTACTGCTGAGATTCACTTTGACCAGATTCTTGTTGCTGATATTTGTTTTGGGTTTGGTCTTTGTACTGAAGATTAATTAGGGTCTGATATTTGTGCTGATCCTTTGTATTTATTGAGGTCATCACCTAGGGTTTAGACCTCTTGTATTTACATCTTTTGGACATCTTTTATGTTGGGACTTGATTATGACTATCATTGTGTTTTTTTGACTGTCATTGGCCATCTCTGTTTGACTGTACCTTAGACCCATCATCTCTCTCTCTCTCTGGTTTGTACTAACCCCCTAGTAGGGTCATCTAGTTCCTAGTGTTTGACTGGCCTCAGAGAGGCACAATTCTTTTTTTGAAAGTAAAATTTTCTGAGTATAAAACAGGAAGGGTTCCACGCTCCATGTAAGTACCCTAAACTTGTTTTCTTTACTTATGTTACTGTTGGATAACACTGTGTTAGTTATACTACTGTTAGTGATTACATTTTACTGAAGATTACTTTAAGACAGTGACCCAATTGGTAGTGTTAAAGGTTAAAAGTTGAAAGAGATGAAAAATATGTTTTGTTTCAGTACTTGTTTATTAAATGTAATTTTGCATTAAAGTACATTGATTTTCTATTTTACTGCATCAAACCCTAACCCTACCAAAATTTAACACTTTCCACTCATCACGAGCAATAACTTTTTCAAAGGAAGTTGGTTCAAGGTTAGCAGACAAATTCAATTCACAATCATATGAGACATCCATGTCTTCTACATCACTCGAGTTTGAATTATCTACATCTCCTCCATCTTCTTGTCTGGTTGAACTTCTTGTTCTTGTCTTTCCAACTTCGTCCGGATGGACACTTTCAAGTGTCTTTGTGGCCCATTTCGGAACTTTGCGTGAAGGCCCAGGTTGATTTGCTGGTGGTGCTTCATTTTTTTTGAGATTTAATCTTCCAATCGTCTCAATCACATCATCCAGTTGAGTCTCCTATTCAGGTGAAGTGGCAGGAACTTCTTCCATATGAGGGGGTGTTGGTGCTTCAAAAGGAAATTCCAGAGATTGATCCAAGATAGGGATCCTCCCTTTAAGATGTGGAATTTCATTATCAACTTCATGAAAGGTCTTTGCATGGGCAAATTTTTTCGGACGATCAAACTGTTTTTTTAGTAGACTTGTCATTTTTATTCATTTCAAGAAATATGACATCTCTAGAAAGAATAAAATTTTTGTTTATCTCATCATAAAGACGATATGCCTTGGTGGTGTTGAGTACCCCAAGTAAATGCATTTCTGACTTCGTGCACCAAGCTCGTCCTAAGCTCGTCTCTTTGTTCCTTTGGTATCAAGGCATAACATGTGGAACCAAAAACCCTGAGATGCCTCATCGAAGGATGCGGCGATACTGCCTTTTGTATGGACTCTGGAGTCTTGTTTGCAATAGCATGAGTGGGACTTCTGTTTCTCAAATAAATTGCACACAAAATCGCTTCAGCCCAAAACATCAATTTTACATTCTTAAAAAATATCAGGGAACAAACCGTATTCAAAAGAGTCTAGTTCATTCTTTCTGCTACACCATTCTGTTCAGGATTGTTTGCAACTGTGGTTTGATGCCTAATCCCATGTTGTATAAGATAGGCTTCAAATTTATTTGATGTATATTCTCCTCCATTGTCTGTATGAAGGGAACCGATCTAAATTGTGTTTCATTTTGAATCCATACATGAATGTTCTTAAATGTTTCAAAGGATTGAGATTTGTGTTTTAGAAAATACATCCAACACATCCTAGTGTAGTCATCTATGAAAGTCATGATATACTTGTTACCATTAGTAGAAAAAAGAGGCATAGGGCCACACAAATCTAAGTGAATTAGTTCTAGTTTTCTACATGCTCTGAATTTGGACTCATGAAAAGGCTGCTTACTATGTTTGCCAAGTACACATGCATCACATTGGTTCATCTTCTTAGGAATGGTGGGGAAAACAGAAACACCACTTTTTTTCAACAAGCGAAGATTGTTATAGTTTAAGTGTCCATATCTAGCATGCCATAAAAGATTGGATGATGGTGTACCTTCTTCATGCTAAGAGAGCCAGGCAAAGTTCTAAACTCTTACAGATGATTCTTTTAGCTTCAACAACTTTCCATCTTCATATCTAGCCATGATGACTTGGTTGTCAAAGGACTTCCTTATCTCTACTATTCCATCGAACATGTGGATGGAATGATCTTGTTGTCGAATCTGCACCAGGGACAATAGGAATTTTTGCAATTTTGAAAGATAGAGAACATTATGCAGCAAAAAGTCAAGGAATCCATGCATTTTGAGCTTGATGGAACCAATTCCCTTTGGTTTGAGGCTAGATTTGTATGCAAAATATACTATGCCATCTACATTATCATTAAGTTTTTCAAAACAATCTTTTCTAAATGTCATGTGGGATGTTGCACTAGTATCAAACAGGTAAGTATCTTTGTAAGATGAAAATGATGTGATCTCATTTATTCCAATATTATAATGTGCAACAACAAAATGAGCAGATTTCAAAGGTTTAACCACATCAACAACTCTGTTTTTTGCTTCTTTTTGCTTCTTCTCTATCATCTTCTCTCATGGAATTCTACATGTCTTCACCTCATGTCCATCTCTGCCACAACGAACACATTGAGGACGAAGCTTTTCACTGAGGGGTGTTGGTGCTTCAAAAGGAAATTTTAGAGATTGATCCAAGATAGGGATCCCCCCTTTAAGATGTGGAATTTCATTATCAACTTCATGAAAGGTCTTTACATGGGCAAAATTTTCTGGAGGATCAAGCTGTTTTTTCAATAGACTTGTCATTTTTATTCATTTCAAGAAATATGACATCTCTGGAAAGAATAAACTTTTTGTTTATCTCATCATAAAGACGATATGCCTTGGTGGTGTTAAGTACCCCAAGTAAATGCATTTCTGACTTTGTGCACCAAGCTCGTCTCTTTGTTCCTTTGGTATCAATGCATAGCAAGTGGAACCAAAAACCCTGAGATGCCTCATCGAAGGATGCGGCCATACTGCTTTTTGTATGGAGTCTTGTTTGCAAGAGCATGGGTGGGACTTCTGTTTCTCAAATAAATTGCACACAAAATCGCTTCACCCCTAAACATCAATTTTACATTCTTAAAAAATATCAGGGAACGAACCATATTCAAAAGAGTCTAGTTCATTCTTTCTACTACACCATTCTGTTCAGGATTGTTTGCAATTGTTGTTTGATGCCTAATCCCATGTTGTATAAGATAGGATTCAAATTCATTTGATGTATATTCTTCTCCATTGTATGTATGAAGGGAACTGATCTAAATTGTGTTTCATTTTGAATCCATACATGAATGTTCTTAAATGTTTCAAAGGCTTGAGATTTGTCTTTTAGAAAATACATCCAACACATCCTAGCGTAGTCATCTATGAAAGTCATGATATACTTGTTACCATTAGCAAAAACAACTGGCATAGGGCCACACAAATCTAAGTGAATTAGTTCTAGTTTTCTACATGCTCTGAATTTGGACTCATGAAAAGGCTGCTTACTATGTTTGCCAAGTACACATGCATAACACTGGTTCATCTTCTTAGGAATGGTGGGGAAAACAGAAACACCACTCTTTTTCAACAAGCGAAGATTGTTATAGTTTAAGTGTCCATATCTAGCATGCCATAAAAGACTGGATGACAGTGTACCTTCTTCATGCTAAGAGAGGCAGGCAAAGTTCTAAACTCTTACAGATGATTCTTTTAGCTTCAACAACTTCCCATCTTCATATCCGGCCATGATGACTTGGTTGTCAGAGGACTTCCTTATCTCTACTATTCCATTGAACATGTGGATGGAATGATCCTGCTGTCGAATCTGCACCAGGGACAATAGGATTTTTTGCAATTCTGAAAGATAGAGAACATTATGCAACAAAAATTCAAGGAATCCAGGCATTTTGAGCTTGATTGAACCAATTCCCTTTGGTTTGAGGCTGGATTTGTCTGCAAAATATACTATGCCATCTACATTATCATTAAGTTCTTCAAACAGTCTTTTCTAAATGTCATGTGGGATGTTGCACTAGTTTCAAACAGGCAAGTATCTTTGTAAGATGAAAATGATGTGATCTCATTTATTCCAATTTTATAGTGTGCAACAACAAAATGAGCAGATTTCAAAGGTTTACCCACATCAACAACTTTGCTTCTTTCTGCTTCTTCTCTGTGATCTTCTCTCATGGAATTCTGCATTTCTTCGCCTCATTTCCATCTCTGCCACAACAGACACATTGAAGATGAAGTTTTTCACTGCCCCCTGTCTCTCATTGTCCTTCTTCTATGTCCTCTCTGAGAATGCTTCATTTTCAAGCTGTTTATCAATCTGCAAAAAATACTGGTCTGCAAAACAGATCACAATCTCTGCAACAATGTACTCAACGTGCAAAATGATGTAATGCAATATAAGGTGCAGGTCTAAGACTCTGCCACCTTTTACAATAAGTATAATTTTCACTACTCTCTAAGACTGCATAAGAGAGTCAATTTCACCATACTACAATCAGTTTTCAATGCAGTTCTCTCTATAACAAACCCACCCGAGATAGCTGTGATATATACTATTTAAAACTAATTACTCCACATCTCTCCTACAAATACAAATTTACAATTGATTTGGTGGACTGTCAGTGCTTCAATAAAAAAATAACGTAGAAATACCATATGTATTGCAACAAATAGCTCCATGAGACAGTCTCCAATCCGCAACAATACAATGTATACACAGCCAACAATATCACTCAGCTCCAGGCAGTTACACGTTCTGGAAGAGGTCGCACAACTCCAATGCAAGGTCCACGATGCTCCACGCTCCAACGCTCTGGCAGAGGTCGCATAACTAAAATGCAAGGTGCTTCAAACGAGAGGCAGGTCCACACAGTACAGTGTTCAACACAGGAGATAAGGATTTCGATCTCAATGGCTCTTCAAAAAAATTGCCATTTGATACCACTCCAAAGGAGGCATTCACCACTTGGAGTTCACCATCATGCAAGGAGGAGGAAACAATGCTCTGGTTTTTCCAAGAGATCCAACGGACGTGTAAAAATGCCAACCAATTAACTTCAACATTCCACGCAACTCCAAGCAGATCTTGAAGAGAGCCTTCACGTAGAAATTAGGGTTGCTATCAGAGCTTTACCGATGTAGATGAAGAGAGGCAACTCCACGCACAGGTAAGGGTTTCAATGCAGCTCCTTCAATGCTCTAGTCTATATGAGATAGATAAGATAATTTATTAACGTCCATCTAATGACCACAAAAGTAGGTCAAAGGCACTGTTGAGTACATTGATGACATGTAACGATATGCTAGTCCCACACAGCTAAGGGAGGCGTGCTCACTCTAGCAGTCGCCAGTCACGTAGCACACAAAGAATAGACAGACACCAATCGCAACACACAGCACGCAGTAGAATGTCAGGGTTCACGTTATGAAAAACGTTTGGTTAGGATTTAGGACAAATACTTGGTTTACTTCACGTGTGAATGAAGAGAGGGAGAGATCTGCATGAGAGAGAAACGTTACCAGATGACTAGCAAGTAGAGGTATGGCAGAGCCAAAGAATATGGCAGAATTGATGTGCAAAGGGCAGATGAATATGCTGGGACTGAGCAAATACACTTGAAGAGCAGAGGGTAGACTGAAAGCAGGAGTTATGGCCGGGCTTTGATACCACATGCCAGATATAACTTTCGGAATTGCTTGATTTAATTAATGTGCAAGCTTATTTATTTATATGAGAGTGACTCTTGGACATTATCTTCCAAGAGGTCCGTTGGAGTCCATGAAGACTCTTCCATCTTCTTGATAATTATTTACAATAGTTACAAAACCCTAATCCTTTCAGATTAGGTTTCTGACAGTTAAAGTGTCGATGTTTCTAGTTTTTTTTTCAAAACATCCCATTGAAGTTGTTCTTCTTTGACACCATCATGAAACCCGCTATTCTTTACAGAGTCGGGGTTTGGGGACCTAGTTTGACTTCAACATATTGCCTTCGGGTTGAAAAAGTTTACTCTATTGTGCTCTAACATATGTTTCATTCCAAATGGTTTGCCTTGCAAGCCATTTTCTAGACCATGTTCGGGGATAATCCTTTATGCTTGGAGAGCATTTCCTGACTTGTATTTTTTCTGCACAAGATCTACACCTTGGGGTTTCTGTCAAGATGAGACAGATCCCCTTGTCTTGCTCTTTGCTCCTTTGAGGGGGTGTCCTCCCCCAACATTATTGTGCATAGAAGGGGTTGGTTCTCTCAGGCCACCTCACTCTTGCAGTCCATTCACATATTTGTGGAGCCTGTCCCTCCTTTCAACTACTCTTTGGATGCACCCAATCACCTCCTTCCCACTGAACGAGAGATCAACATGGCCATTAAGGATTGTTGCCATAATGCGCACCTCGGGTCACGTGGCAGAAATCTTCAAGCCACCGGGTGCGTCCTTGGGGGCAAGTCACAAGTCAAGCTTGCTGTGACTCAACACTTGACTCCTCTGTCTAGGCCAACTCCTAGCAAAGCCAAAGGGGGAGGGGGTCACTAATAAAAAAATCTAAGGCTAATTATGCTACAAAAGGAAACTTATTCTAGGAGTTTGAATCACTAAAACAAGAGAGCAATGACAACTTTATAAATTTAGGAATAGTAGCATGTGAGATAGTTTAATCCATGACACAATTGATTTAAGGTAAATATGATTAGGAGGTAGACTAGTGCCAATAAAATTACATAGTTGCTGCTGAAACAAAGATGTTCTGCAAATGCTTCTTGATAGTCTTAATTATTATGATGAGTGGATTAATGTGGGTCAATTCTTATTTCGCCCACTTAGCCCTTTATCCTCAACGAGTGCAAAAGCCACTATACAAGGTGTCCTATGTGGAAAGACATAAAGTCTGCTTAGAGTAGTCCTCAAACTCCATAGTAAGTTTTATGTGAACCCCTAACTTTGACAATAAAGTTCTATGTGGATTTTCTTATTAAACTAGTCACTCTAATCCGTTTTTGATTGTGACCATAGATCGGACATACCGTGGTGGTCCAAGAGCATATGGGGACTAGAATCAAAGTTTGTTACTCTTATTGCAAAATGAAAAAAATATCTGAAATGGAATTAAACTAATCTTAAAAAAACTAACAAAATGTTAACAATTGAAAGAAGAAAGCAAAAAAAAGGAGTTGCGCCATGGAAAAGACAGATGGAGTGTGGGCGTTGAGTAGCCCACTTTCCTTTGTTATTATTCTTACAATATTTATAAGTGGATGCCTTTGGTCCTTATAAATTTGGATCCAAAGGATTACAAGTTTCATGAAACAAATTAGGATCCGAGGTATGTTGCTCCGGGAGGTCCTGGATGGCTTGAATCTTCAAATGTTCCTCTTACTGTAATGTCCCCATTTTCAAATAAATCTCAAAAGAGAAAATTCCATCGATCTACTAGTTTCCTAGGTTGGGGTGGAAACATTGGGACTTTGAATAAGGGAGCTAATAAACCCTAAATGGACATTAGCTTGGCATAAATATATTAAAAGGGATTAAATAAATATTAATGATAGGAAAATAAGGTGGCACTTGGTCATGGAGACACATTGGTGGTGTGGGACCCACACAAAGATGGATTCCTCATGCCACATGGCATCCTATTCTCACCCATTCGAATCCAAGGTGGAGTATAATGTTCTTGGGGAGTTGGAAGGTCAATATACTTGGCATGATTCAATGAAGGTCGAATTGGAGTGGAAGAGTAACTCCCATGGAAGAGGAAGAGGCATTTGAGAGAAATTGAGACACTTGGGCTAGATTCCCTAGCTTCTATGACAACAATGATGAAGATGCTATGACACCTATGACACAAATCAGATCTGATTGCTGACATCTGACATATATGACATGTCATGGCTAAAAATAGCCTCCAAGAGGGCGCACAAGGGAGTTAGGGAAGCCAAAGGGTCATCCATTCGAATTGAGTGAAGGAGGAGGCTAGGAATGGAGGGACAAGTGGCACACATTGGAATCTCTTCCCAATTCAAGTTGGCATGAAGCTCATGGATGGAATTCGAGCTAAGGAGGTCTTTGGAAGTTTATAAAATTCAAGAACAAAGAAGGAGATTAGCTTTTGATCATTTATCATTTTGCATATTGGAGAGCATAGCTTGTCCATGCTAGTGGAGTGTTTACTCTACTTGCCTTAGTACCAATTTCGAGGGTGAAAGATTCCCATCCTAATTGGCAATTGGAGAGGCCATTCAGACCTTTCATTTGGATCTACAATGGAGTCATTTGTTTCAGGTTGAAGCTACAGGGCATCTCGTGACATTCTCTTCTTCAACTTGTTTCCACACCATTCTCACTTTTCTCTTCATATTTTGGCTCTTGGAGGAAGGACGCACTTGGTGTGATGCTGATCTATTTGGGGGAGATCTTGTGGCCCCATTTTATTGTAATCTGATGTATTTACTCTGTATTTGCTGCTCAGAAGATCCTTAGGTCGAAATACCAATTGAAACTATGTCAAAATAACAAACAATGTATAAATGGTGCAACTTTCCTCATATCTAGTTATGAAAGCTTGAAGTTGCTTTATTTCGGCTTGTATCAGTTCATCTCTGTGATTTTTATGATGTATCGAGAGTCATTAATGTACTGAAGAAGTTTCATATACATTACATAAGCCTTTGGAGCATAAATCTCGAATTTCATAGCAAGTAGTGAAGTTTCCTATCATTTCCCCCTATGTGAAGACATGTCCACAAACCTCTGATTTATGGGAGTTGCAGCAGCCTTTAGGAACTGCTTAATGATGCATTTGGTTGCCATTGAAGTCCTTTAACTAATCTATGTCTCTGTTCTGAAAGTTGGGAGGGTTGTACTGCATTTGGGAAGCCATCTTTGTCCCCTACCCTTGGGGGTTTGAACCTCGAATTTGCTAGTAAGTTTCCCTATTTTCTCCTGATTGTAAATAAGTGTTGCAGAAGTCTTTTGAGAGTGTCCAAGCATCCATCAGACTCATTTTTATGTCTTAATACCTCTGAAACACATTCAGACCCAATTTGGAAGCATTCAGAGCAATTTGGAAGCATTTGAGTCATTACTAGTCTAAGGGTTGAATTGGCCAAAAAGTGCAATTTTTCCAAATTTATTAAAAAGGGACACTACAAGTGGTATCAGAGCATGGTCCTTGCACGTGTGAATTAATATCATACCTTGAAAAATAATTGGCATCCATGTCTTATTATTATGATGAATCCTATGAGTACAATGCTTATGAGCAATATGAAGAAGAATGTGAATGGTGTGAGGAAGAGGTGCCATCATGTAGCACTCCTTACAATTCCATAAGGAATTATGGTTATTCTTATGACCTTGAAACTGATGAATATGAGTGTCTCACACTACCAAAGGATAATTCTATGAATGATTACAAAGATTGAGAGCAACATGTAAAACCTTGCCCCAACAATATCAGGCATATCTTGATGTGTACAAGGGAGATACACAAAAGGCCATTCCTTTTGAAGACTTTGCTGATTGGGTGTTTGAAAATAGGCCCAAAAATGAATATGTGGAGTTAGTGAAGAAAGGTCTATGCCTTTCTTGCAAAAGACCTTAGAGAGAAAATCATATGTGTGTGAGTGAAGAGAGCAGTGAAATATCTGAAGCTTCAAGGAATGCTTGTATTTCCTACTTGAAGAGAGTTTTTGGGTTTTCTTCAAAAAAAGATTCCAAAGATATTGATCCTAAAGAATCCAAGGGGCAAAATGCTTCAGTTTTCTTGAAGGAGCGAAAGGAGGAAACCCATGAGCCACCTAGTTCTGAATTAGGTGAAGTAGAAGAAGCAATACATGGAGAGGAACTTGGGTTTCCTCTTGGAAATGGTTACACGATTTTTGAAGAAATGCATGATTCCACTACCTTGGAACCAACCGATGATAAAAGTTTTGCACTTTTGAGGGAGGTGTATGATCCTACCCTTATGGAGCCTACACATGATGACACTTTTGCATATTCAGATCATTTGGGTGAGTTGGTTCATTCTCCTACATCCTACACTTCCATATTTTGTAGCATTCATCTTAATGAAGTATGGGTGAAAAGCTTTTTTCCAATGGTGCCACATGAGGAGTATGAAACTCCTATCTCTCCTTTTGATGATGACATGACTAGAGCACCTTATTATTTACATTTACAACAACATCCCTTTTTACCTTATGATGATACATATCTTCATGGATGCACCTATGATGTTCACTTGAGTCACTTGAAGACTCATGATTTTCTTTGCTCCTTGCTTAGTTCAATTGATGTTGGAGGAACTTCATCCAATACTTGGGTGAAGAGATATATGATTGGAGCAAATTTTTATTGGCAACAACATCCTTTTTTATTTCTTGATTATACACATATTCATGGATGCACAAATGGTACTTCTGTGAGGCCCTTGAAGGCTCATTGTTTTCTTTGCTCCCTACTTGGTTCAAATTTTAGTGGAGATTCTTCATTCACTTGTTGGATGAAAGAATACATGGCTGATTGTTTTGGTGCATCTTACATATTTTTAGAGCAACGTTGTAGGACATGGGATACTCACCTATGTCATTGGAGCAGATTTGATTGGTCACTTGATGCTTGTATGCACTTGGAAAATGGTGGTCTACTTACTTGGAGGTACAAGCACTTTCATGATTCTTTGATGAGGCACCTCCTTGATGTACATTTTTATTATGTTGTTATGTACCTTGATGATCTATCTTTTGTACTTATTTGGAAGAAGGCATACAAGGAAATGGGATCCAAAAATTCTCTTTCCTGATGGTATGGGTTGGAGAGCACTCCTAAGTGTTGGAGTGCAATACAAACAATGAGACCCTGGAATAATTGTTAGTCTCGTTGGTTTCAAATTTTTTTTGGGGAAAGAAGTTTTGGAAAGAAAGTAAGTTCTTCAACATTCATGTTTGAAATTGCTTGAGGACAAGCAATCTTGGGTGGGGAGGACTGTAATGTCCCCATTCAAATAAATCTCAAAAGAGAAAATTCCACCATTCTACTAGTTTCCTAGGTTGGGGTGGAAACATTGAGATTTTGAATAAGGGAGCTAATAAACCCCAAATGGACGTTAGCTTGGCATAAATATATTAAAAGGGGTTAAATAGATATTTATGATAGGAAAATAAGGTGGCACTTGGTCTTGGAGACACATTGGTGGTGTGGGACCCACAGAAAGCTAGATTCCTCATGCCACATGGCATCCTATTCTCACCCATTCGAATCCATGGTGGAGTATAATGTTCTTGGGTAGTTGGAAGGTCAATATACTTGGCATGACTCAATGAAGGTTGAATTGGAGTGGAAGAGTAACTCCCATGGAAGAGGAAGAGGCATTTGAGAGAAATTGAGACACTTGGGCTAGAATCCCTAGCTTCTATGACAACAATGATGGAGATGCTATGACACCTATGACACAAATCAGATCTGATTGCTGACATCTGACATATATGGCATGTCATGGCTAAAAATAGCCTCCAAGAGGGCGCACAAGGGAGTTAGGGAAGCCAAAGGGTCATCCATTCGAATTGAGTGAAGGAGGAGGCTAGGAATGGAGGGGCAAGTGGCACACATTGGAATCTCTTCCCAATTCGAGTTGGCATGAAGCTCATGGATGCAATTCGAGCTAAGGAGGTCTTTGGAAGTTTATAAAATTCAAGAACAAAGAAGGAGATTAGCTTTTGATCATTCTCATTTTGCATATTGGAGAGCATAGCTTGTCCATGCTAGTGGAGTGTTTACTCTACTTGCCTTAGTACCAATTTCGAGGGTGAAAGATTCCCATCCTAATTGGCAATTGGAGAGGCCATTCAGACCTTTCATTTGGATCTGCAATGGAGTCATTTGTTTCAGGTTGAAGCTACAGGGCATCTCGTGACATTCTCTTCTTCAACTTGTTTCCACACCATTCTCACTTTTCTCTTCATATTTTGGCTCTTGGAGGAGGGGCGCACCTGGTGAGATGCTGATCTATTTGGGGGAGATCTTGTGGCCCCATTTATTTGTAATCTGATGTATTTACTCTGTATTTGCTGCTCAGAAGATCCTTAGGTCGAAATACCAATTGAAACTATGTCAAAATAACAAACAATGTATAAATGTTGCCATTTTCCTCATATCTAGTTATGAAAGCTTGAAGTTGCTTTATTTCGACTTGTATCAGTTCATCTCTATGATTTTTATGATGTATCGAGAGTCATTAATGTCCTGAAGAAGTTTCATATACATTACATAAGCCTTTGGAGCATAAATCTCGAATTTCATAGAAAATAGTGAAAGTTTCCCATCATTTCCCCCTATGTGAAGACATGCCCACAAGCCTCTGATTTATGGGAGTTGCAGCAGACTTTATGAGCTGATTAATGATGCATTTGGGTGCCCATTGAAGTCCTTTAACTAATCCATGTCTCTGTTCTGAAAGTTGGGAGGGTCGTACTGCATTTGGGAAACCATCTTTGTCCCCTACCCTTGGGGATTTGAACCTTGAATTTGCTAGTAAGTTTCCCTATTTTCTCCTGATTGTAAATGAGTGTTGCAGAAATCTTTTGAGAGTGTCCAAGCATCCATCAGACTCATTTTTATGTCTTAATACCTCTCAAACACATTCAGACCCAATTTGGAAGCATTCAGAGCAATTTGGAAGCATTTGAGTCATTACTAGTCTAAGGGTCGAATTGGCCAAAAAGTGCAATTTTTCTAATTTTTCCAAATTTATTAAAAAGGGACACTACACTTACCTGTTCGTCAAAAGTTAAAAATTAGCCACCTGTTATGCACCAAGTGTGCTAAATAAAGCATTGAAGGCATATTTTTTTTTTTTTTTGTCTTCCATACTTAGAAAAATAATCGTTTCATGCGGCTAGAAGCTAGATTTAATGGTTAGATCTACTTTGGAAAGATATATTGGTTTGATAATTCAGATCTAACTTTCAAAATGCAAACTAGAAAGATTATCTTTAGATCTGAAATGATACACTAATCTGAAACTAGAAAGCAAAAAAGTAATTGAGAAAGAGTTTCAAAAGAAGTGAAGGAGAGAGAGATAGAAAGGTGCTGAAGCCTGGGAACATTTGGGCCGTGGAGTCCGTTGGTGGAGAGTGGAGGGACTATGTTTTCCAAATGAGCTTGAAGAGATGAAAGAATGAAATTGGAACAATCACTCCTTCAAGCAATATCACGTGCACAACTTAAACAATACTAGAACCAAAATGTCATATCTTTAATTTTTTTTGTGTTTTTCCAGTGTGCTGGTTTATGTCAACATTTCAGTGTGTTTCATTTCTAGCCGGTTTTGCATTCTCTGGATATTACTTATGAAAAATTTCAGACAATTAAACACGTTGTAAATTCACTTTAACATGCAGAAATTTAATTTTAACATGCACACCACAAAAAGAATCAGACTTAGAATTTTCGGCCAATAGCCCTGGAAAAACCCCCACGGGGAAAACTAGTCAGAGAGACAGAGAGAGTTTATTATTTCTTCAACAATATTTCAGTACATTAATTTTACAGTCAAAATGTACTTATCTCAACCAACCAAATCAGCGAGCCAACTTCCTCGATTTCTGTGTAAGGCTGCCTCGATTTCTGTGCATAAAATTCTTCTCGAAAAATGTGCCAAACCCATCCTCGATTTCTGTGCCAACAACCCAGAAAAATTATGTACGGTACAACAGCAATTAATGCTGCTGTACAGACCTCTAAGACTACCATTTCTTGGAAACCGTGCCCAACAATAAATGCCTCGACAACTATGCTGTACGGTACAACAATTAATGTGATGTATGGTGCCTCTTTCTGCTGCAATGTGCCTCGAAAACTGTGCCACTAAATGCTGCTGTACGGATTTGGGAAAATGTGCCCACTGAAATATAACTCTGCGTCGAAACCGTGCCACCTAGAAAATCGTGCTGCTGCTGTACTAGCTGCTATCTCCTCGATTTCTTTGCCAAACTCTGAGTTCTCCGCTCTCTTTTCTCTTCAGCTCACTCTCTTCACAAGAATGATCTTCTTTTGCCTCCCTTTTCCTTTGTTTTCAAACCCTAGGGTTTTCTAAATCTAATGGACGAGATTAGATTAGATCAACGGTTGAAATTAAATGCTCCTATTTATTTCTCATAAATATTAATTTCACTCACCCACTTAAATTTATCAAAAAGTGACTTTATGGTTATAAAGTCTCATTAATGCTTTTCACAAGTCATTTAATGTAAAGGTCACTTTTTCCCCCTTTCTAAGTGACTTAGGCAAAAGTCACTAGGGGAACACTTCCCTAGGTACAAAAACTAACAATATCCGGTACAACGTATACCAAAGAACAAAATAATAAGCATATAAACAAATAAGCATACAAATTCCGGATCTTTGTGTATAAATGAATAAACGAATGAAGAAGTAAACAAACTTGCTTATTGTTTCCTACTGATTAATAATAATCCTATGTAGGCCAAACTAACATTACAAGAAAGTAACACGAAACTAATACATGTTACCTAATAAAACGACAATGATCATCCACACACATACTTGTACTACACCATAGGTTTGCCTCCAAATCCTTTTTATTCTATAAAATATTACAGATTACAGAGTAGAGCTCAGGCAGCCTTTCGGTCCTTTGACCATGTGCAAAAACAAGGAAGAATGCTTGCTTAAATAGAAGAAATGAGATAAAGGGGGGCGCATTTCCCAGGAGGGAGTGAGCTTGAGTGAAGATAGGGATTGATTGGAGTTAAGTGAGGATGATTTGTTGTTGATTGATGCCAAATCACACCCGAAGGATGTGCCCCCTCTCTCATTCAGTCTCATCCTCCACCAAGAACGCGCCTTCCTTGTTGAGATATGCGTCCTCTCCTGGATATGTGCCACCTCTCTGAGGGAATCTTCACCAAACTATTGAGCTAGAGTGGACTCGCCCTCTTCTACGAACTAACTGCCACAACTGTAGAGAACTGAGATTATGTCTTAGACAAACTTCCCTAATCAGCGGGATTTTGATTTTCCCTTTATTTTGTCTTTTTGGCCATTTATTTGGTCTTTTTTTCGTTTTTCGAGAGAAAATCAATTTTAGTGATAAATAATCACTAATTTTCTCTCAAAAGTGGGTTTAGGGGTTAAGTGAGTGCTCTGGGTTAGAAAACGAGCACCCCCATGGCCAATTCCACCTGCTAACACCAATTTTATGACTTTTTTCTCTTCTACAATTAAAATATTAAAAAATTGCCTGTTTTATGGGAAATTTTTTTATTGACGAAAATTAAAATAAACCTAGGGGGACTTAGTGCTTGTTCGTAAGACTCAAAATTGATGACTAGAATGGTAATATACATTGACATTTAGACTTTAATTATCTCCTAAGGGCTAACCACCAAAACAATTATTACATCTTTGGAGGATTGAGTGAAAAATTGGAAATTATAAGTCGTTGAAAACAACAAATAATTGTTAGACATAGT
This sequence comes from Larix kaempferi, assembly GCA_027924585.1. Taxonomy (NCBI): domain Eukaryota; kingdom Viridiplantae; phylum Streptophyta; class Pinopsida; order Pinales; family Pinaceae; genus Larix; species Larix kaempferi. The sequence goes on along the minus strand of BSBM01000202.1, from coordinate 5,492,770 downwards.
GCTCACTGAGAGGGAGGGTGGGGTGAATCAGTGAGCCTAGACTTATTTGACAATTTCAACTTTTTCAACAAATCTTATATCATTTCACATTCACTTCAATATCATATCATTTGCATTTCTATATAAATCAATAAACACCAACTCATTTTCATCAACACATTGCAAGGACACAAGATATAGTTTTATAATCTTTTGTATTTCGTTCAACGGCTACAATCGTGAGGCAATTCAGTACCAACTGAAATAAAAGAGCACCAACTCTTTATCTAGGACCCTGCCTAGTTTTTCTTAGACCCAGCCAAGAAAATGGATACAAGACCCTGTCTGTATTAGTTAGTACAATTCATCACATGACTGTGCTTGTAAATTACATGTACATATCAGTGTTACATATATCGGCCGAGAAATCGCGATTTGCCGATAAATCGCGATTTTTGGGCAGAGGCGATATTTTAGGAAAAAATCGGGCTATAAAATCGCGCCGATTTCCGAGACGAGTTATCGCCGATTTTTTTTGCTGAAAATCGAGAAAATCGCCGTCGACTCGCGATATTTTGACAGGGTGAAATAAAGTTCGTTTTTTAACAATTTATGAGCGCGACAACCATTCCGTCAGGGTTCATTTGGTCGCTACAGAAGTCGAGAGGAGAGCCGGCGATTAGGGTGCAGCTGAAGGTAAGTAAATTTGCAAATTTTACGGTTTTTTTTCATTTAAAATTTCGAATGCCTCCACCGTGTGCCTCTCTCCGCGCCCGGCTTCCACATTCCTCGCCCAACCCACTCCATCCGCGAGTCCGCGGCTTCCACATCGTCTGCTGCTCACGAGTCACAACCTCACGCTCACACACGGCTGGCCCTGGCACGCAAACCCAGTCGAAATAATCAGCAACCGACATATTGATAAGTGGTGCCGTCAAATGGGTTCCGGTTACCAATTGAAATCGTGCCCATTGGATCTTAAGCATTTAAGAATTGGGGTTAAACATTAAAAATCCTATGGAATCCTAAATGTAAGGAGGTTAAAACCTCACGGCACTCCAAATGGACCAGATGGCAAATAAAGAATTAATAAGTGATTGTCGGCCAGAGTTTCCTTTTTAAAAATCGTGAAAGGATTGATGTCGGTTAAACAGTAAAAATTATATGTAATCCTAATTGTAAGGAATTTAAACCCTCACGGCACTCCAAGTGGACCAGATGAAAAATAAAGAATTAATAAGTGACTGTCGGCCAGAACTCTTCTTTGAAATTGATATCCTTGACCTTCATCCTCATAATCCACTTCATTCCACCTGTGTAGGGTTGTCAATGGTTCACCATCTTCATCACTATTGCTCCTTCTAAGGAGCTCAGCCTCTCCATGCACATGACTACTAGTCTTTTCACGTCGTGAAACTAACCCATCACGCTGCAAGCGAACATATCTAGGATCTGTGTCATATGGCAAGGGCCTTGGTGGAGCTCGATATGTATTAGGTGCCAACAACTTTTGATAATCGAACAAAATTATAATGAGAAATAAGCCCACTGCAACAGTTTTTAAGTGGTGTAGAAAAAGATTCATACTCATAGCAGTACAGACTTACAGTGTGACTGTGAAAAATTAAAATATGCCTCTTTCTTTTTGAAATAGAAGTAGAACTGTAGAAAACTGAAAAACCAAGTTTCAATTGACTGTCTCTTTAATATTAATTTACAAGAGGAAAACCCAAAATAGGGTGACAGACAAGGAAGAATGTGAAATTAGCTTTGAATTTCACAACAATAAAATTGGCCTCGCAATGAAATTTGCCATATAATTCAAGAATACAAATGTATATGTGCGATTTTTAAAATTAACTTTGAATTTCACAATTCACAGCATGCTAATTTTTTACTGTTTTGTTATTTAACAGTTAACTTATTTGTTATTTGCAATTTGCAGCATGCTAATTTTTTGTTTGTTTGTTGTTGCCCTAGGTTTGCTTGAAGTTGAAACTTCATTTCTTCCATATACAAGATGTCGAAATTGGATGCATTTTGGGAATTTGGCACAGTCGTTGATCCAGAAAATCGACAAACGCTCACTTGCAATTTATGTGGGAAAAGAATGGCGGGAGGGATAAGCAGGCTGAAATATCACATTGCACAAATATCGGGGCATGATGTGATTCCTTGTACCGCAGCAAACGAGGATCACATTGACAGGGCCAAAAAAGCAATTGAGGAAACTAAGCAAAAGAAACAATTCAAGGAGGCCGTGAGACATCAAATTGCCTCAAGATCCGGGTCCGGATGCGGAGTGGGGGCTAGTGGGACGAGTCCGGAAACCTTCTCCACGCAACAGTCCACAATGCCTTCACCTTCGACTGCATCACCAATGGGTGCCTTTGTGTCGAGATGCTCAGCTGGTGGACAACCTTCTGTAAAGTCCATGCTGAAATTAAAGGAGAAAAAAGACGCAGATACACTTGTGGGTCGATGCTTGCTATGGAGTGATATTCCATTTAACTTTGCCAATAACCCATTTTATGTGAACATGTTTGAGGCAGCTGCTGTTGTTGGGCCGGGGTATAAGCCCCCCACTTATGAGGAGTTGAGAGGGCCCATCCTCCAGAATGAAAAGGCCGAATGCACTCACAGGTTGGAGGATCTTCGAAAATCATGGGAGTTAACAGGATGCACAGTGATGTCAGACGGTTGGACTGATATGAAGGGTAGGACCCTTCTCAACTTTTTGGTTCACTGTCCAAGGGGCACTATGTTTTTGAAATCTGTGGATGCATCTGCACATGTCAAAGATGCGGGTTTACTATGTCGCTTGTTGGATGACTTCATCCAAGAGGTTGGCCCGCAGCATGTTGTCCAAGTCATAACGGACAACGCTGCGAACTATGTGTCTGCTGGTAGGATGCTTATGGACATGTATCCTTCACTATTGTGGACTCCTTGTGCGGCCCATTGCCTTGATTTGATGTTAGAGGATTTAGCCAAGATTGATTGGATCAAGGATACCATTGATTCAGCACGGGGCATCACAAAATTCATATACAATCATGCAGCGGTGCTTAGCTTGATGAGAACTTTCACAGGTGACAGAGAGTTGGTGCGTCCTGCCATCACACGCTTTGCCACTAGCTTTATTTCTCTCCAGTCCCTCTTGGATTCTATGTGGGACTTGCAGCAGATGTTCCTTTCACCTGAGTGGCGTGCTTTATCATTTAGCACTAGACCAGAGGGGCAAGCCATATGCAGGCTAGTGAATTTCCATCAGACCTTTTGGGATGACGTGAGGGAGGTTTGTGCCGTCACTGAACCTTTGGTAAGGGTTCTCCGCTTGGTTGATGGAGATAAGCCTGCAATGGGCTACCTGTATGAGGCCATGGATAGGGCCAAAGAGGCCATTCGTGCCTATTACGAGGACAAGGGAGATCGGGGGCAGGAGAGACAACAGATTATATGGGGGATGATTGATGCGTGATGGAACAACACACTCCATCGCCCCATTCATGCTGCAGGATTATACCTCAACCCTGCATTTGGTTACTCCTGTGGCTTCAGATTTGATGGAGAGGTTATGGCTGGATTCTACGAGTGTGTCCATAGGATGGTGCCGTCTGCAGATGATCGTGCAGAGCTTTCCCAAGAGTTGGAAGTGTATAAGAGAGCCGCAGGATTACTTGGGTTTCATTTGACAGTACATGACAGGACCAACCTGATGCCAAGTAAGCTTCACCTTGTTTCAAATTTTCGTTTTCTTTTTCTAATTCTTCTTTTAAATTAAATTGTTTTTTCTTATGTTTCTTTAATTCGTTGTAGATACCTGGTGGGAAAACTATGGTGGTTGCGTACCTATTCTACAGAAGCTTGCCATTCGAGTGCTCAGCCAGACTTGTAGCTCTTCCGATTGCGAGCGCAACTGGAGTGTATTTGAAAAAATACACTCCAAAAAGCGCAACAGGTTAGAGAATTTCAAATTCATTAGAAAATATAAATTATTGAATTCTAGTTTATAATTTTATCATTTATCATTATGCCCCTTTGCCTTCTAATTTATGCATTACAAATTGAAATTATTAACTTTATAATTTAATGTCTAATTCTATGATCCTCCTGCAGGTTGGATACTCCGCGCCTTAATGATTTGGTCTACGTCCACTACAATCTCAGGTTGTGGGTGAAGCAATTTCAGAGAAAAGTTGATGCAAAGGCCATTTCATTAGATCAGATCGACACCACTGCAGCTTGGAGGTCGGAGTGTGAGGAGCCTGCTATGGAGGTAGCCCCTGATTGGCTAGCGGATGATCATGATCATGATGATGTTGCAGAGGCTCCATATGAGGGTGATCCAGTTCCAGAGGAGTTTCACACTGAGTCTGGGAGTGTGCCACAGTTAGATCCAGAGCCACAGGCAGGGTTAGAGGGAGATAGACCCGATAGTAGCACTGCTACTAGCAGAGGAGTAGCTGTAGGACTACCTCCTCGAGCTCCTTCTTCTTCTTCAGGACACCAGATTCAGCCACCTTCAGGTTCTAGAGGACATCATGATCCTTTTGTAGGGTCTTCTAGTTCTTCTAGAGGACGTCAGATACCAGTACGAGGCCGACAAGCCTCGAGGGCACCTCGTCCTAGAGGAAGGGCAAGGGCTGTTTCCACAGCGATTACCTTTTCCCGTAAAAGGGGTAGAGGGAATCCATAGTTTATTTACTTTATTTCACTGTAGATGACTCATGAGTCATGATGATGATCATGAGATACATTTGTTATAAGTTATAACTTATATTTTTGATGATTCAGACATTCAGTATTCACTATTTAGGAGTAGGACTAGGACATGATCCATTTTGATGTGTGATGTATCTCTAGACATCTTATATATCTTATATATCAGTTTTCTTTCCATATTCATGTGGCAATGTGTTTATTTGATGTTATTGTTGCTTTAGATGTTTAAAAAATTGAAAAAAAATGAATATTTTTGTGTTTTTTAAGTTTGCCGATTTTTGCCGATGTTCTGCCGAGATATCCCGAGACGATGTTTCCTGGACCCTGCCGATTTCCGCGCCGCGCCGATATTTGTAACTTTGGTACATATACATAACATCCCATAGATTTTACATCATTACATTGATCATTCATTAACACATCAACAGCTTCATCATCAATATTCTATCAAAGCACATTGTGGCCTCAGCACATCACAAACATGTCATTCTGTCCATGCAGATTTAACTGCCCCAGGTCATCAGATCTTCATCAAGCATAGTCCAACATCATCGTTCATAAGACATCATCATATTCTGCATTCATTAGCATGCTGTAGTTCTACTGTCCATCATTTCATCGTTGAGTATGTCTTTATCAAAAATTCTGTCCACATAACTTATGCGTATTCATCCCAAACACATCATAATTTGCACACACAATTCCCAGAAAAGAATATCCTCATGTTGCTCAGCATTATGTCATAATCAACCAGTCATCAAGTCTTCATCATCAAACATATCATTCTGTCCTGGAAATCATTTTCAGCATACTGGCCGAGATTATGTCTTCATGTAGCCGAAAAGTATCATCAACCTGTCCATGATCATGTCAACATTCTGCCTTAATGTAGCCCAGAAAATTCAAAGATAAAAATACATTTCATCCTGCTCCTGCTGTTCTACACCAGCCACGAACTGTCCTCATACTAACTGAACCCCCGAAAATCAGAGCTCCTGAAATACCACCGAAATCTCCACACCAACCTCTTCCAAAACAACGAGTATGCTTTTGTATTTATACTTGATTTTTTTCAAATTAAAACAAATAATATTTTAATTCCATAATTTTCTCAACAAGCCGACCTGTCAATACTAAATCAGATGTGTTTTTGATTTCCATGTTCTCGTCAATAATTATATAAAAACATATATGTATATATGTTTTCATTTGTTTTTTCTCCCATATTATTGTGGTCTTCGTATTCAAATGCCTGTATTAGTTTCTGCCAGATGTCCGAAAAGGGGTTTTGCTCATGCCCTCAAGACCTTTTACATGCCCATATGCTTGCCCACACTTCTTTTCTTCACATGCCCGCAGATGTTTGATGAAGCTTGTCCAAGATGCCCGCAATGCCCATATTTATCTTCCTTCAGATGCCCGCATAAGTGCTTCAATGATGCCCTATGAAGCATGCCCACAGCACTCCTACAGGATCCCCGCACTTGCCTCCAAAAGTGCTTGCAGGCCTCATTTGGAGATGTTCGCAGCTCCTCCCTTGAGTCATGAATAATGCCCTCATAGTGCCTTAAGCCAGATGCCCGCAGCCTCTTCATTGTCCACTTCAGCTTCCATGTGATCCTTGTTTGCTTACCATGTCACCATATTCCCATTCAGCTTGCCCGCAAGCTCATCCTTGCTTGGCATTTGCTCGCCTTTGTCCATGTTGTCTTGTGCTTGCTTGTCATGTTCATTGTCCACATCTTCCTTGCTAGGGTATGGGTCATTAAGCTTGCTTTGCCGTGTCCTAGCCATTTTCTGCCAGTCATCCATATAGCCATCTCAACTTCTTGCTTGTCAACTCCACGTCATGGTTTGTCATGTCCACGTATGTCATCCATGTAATCTTTATCTAGGGTATTCGTATCAATTCCAAATGACCACAGTATGGGTCATTTGGTGTGCCACTGCCCATCACCTTCCAGCCATCCACATCATCATCTTCTTTGCCATTCCTCAAGGCTTTGTCATTAATGTTGTCATCAATGACAATCCTATTCATCAATCTCCCCCTTTGTCATTGACGGCAACCAACCAACTTCTTCTTCTCCCCCTTTGACATTAATGACAAAGGGTCCCCCTTTGACATTAATGACAAAGGGTCAATGAGCCATTAATGGCTTCACAATGCCCAAAAAAAATTGTATCTTGAATGCTTTCATAAGATCATTCTCTGAGTTTGATCTTCCATGGATTGTCTGCTCCCCCTAACCGATATGTTGATTGCTCAAACAATCTCCAACAATCCTGCTCAACTTACTAGCCAAGAATCTGCTCATACACATAAAAGAATCTGGTTACTTGCTGCCCAGACCAAAACTTCAAAGGGTTCTCCTCATGTACTTCTCATGTCGCGAATCAACTTATATACATTGTGCCCAATATCAATGGATTTGTAAGAGCTCAAGCTCATGCCAAGACAACCAAGAATTTTTGGAATCTCCTCGAGTAACTCATCCAATCTTCTTTATAACTATCAGAAATTTGCCTTATCCAACCCTTAGATTCTGACATACTACATTAATTCTGGTCATCTATTTCATTTTGTAGCATGTTTCTAGAGTTTTGCAGATTTCTTTGAATTTAGTACCAACTTAATTAAAAACTCTTGTCACCATCATGCATTCAAACATCAAACTGGTACAGGCCATTGTTATAGTCATTATTTTTCTTGTCTGTGATGAAACAATTTCCCATTGCTGAATTCAAAGTGACATGCAACAGTGAATTTCTATTCTAGCCAAAGTTGATATCTTTCAGTGTTGTAGGTTGGATTTATTGAACTGATCCTCGTCATTCTCCAATGTCTTCAACAATCTTGGAAGACTGCCTAAACCACTCACAAATCTTTGTCTGAGAAATTCTCCAAACTCTATACAACTTTGCTCAGATGTCTGTTGCTTCGTGCAGACTTCAGATTGATATGAGCAATAGAGTAAGCTTGAAGTGACTTGAATTCTGATTCAACTACTTTGTAACAGCATGCTATTTCCATATCTGCAGATAATTTGATGAACACTCTTTACAGTCAATGAATTTCCTGCATCCCATACTTTATGGCATTGCCTTCAAAGCTTGAACTGTGTTATGCCTTCAACGTTATGGATGCTATAAGGAGTGCATCGATTAACATCTAGTAAGCATGCATGAAGAAAGTCCTTTCATCACCACAGCTCCTCCTAACATTTTGCCATCAACCAATATCTTTCATAGAAGAAATCTGAGATAGATTCTTTACTAAATAAACTTCATATGTCATTCTGCTGGAGATGATCTTTTTTGTTATCATGGCTTAACCTTCTTCTCATATTGACAATTCTTTAATGCTGAAAACGGTGTCCTTATTTGAATACCCAAGAATGTCTTCTTTTATTTCACAACTTGAGCATATCGATCACTATGCTCCTCTTCTCATAGTAGGCTTCTTTATCAACTACTGTCTTTGGCCTTATGAACTCTGTCCTTAATAAATTGCTGAAGAGGACTTTCCAGTCTTGTAGCCTTCACTAAGTTGATATTTTTTTCTCATACAATCAGCCACCAACAACAAGTGTTATTTGAGAACATTTTGCCAATGAATGATTTAAATTCATAAAAAGTAAGCATGCATCAACATTTCATTTTCCTCCTATCACATCAATTGTCAATGTCAACAATTTGATCCTAGGACCTGTTTGTTCTTGGAGAAACCACCAATTGCGTTTGAGTTCGACCTCCAACATCATGAACTCCAGGTCTGTCCAAGGTCTTTTAGAGGACCTCAAATTTGGCTTGCCCTATGGCAGCCACCTTCACCTTTTGTGTATTGATCCTTCACTTTATTTAGATCTAGCAAGATATTTTTCTTTACCCATATCTTGGGATGTCCTTGGCTGAGAGAGCTTGTCTTCAGATCTTCAACACTTCTTGCACTGTTTTCCTTCCAAAATTTACTTGATCTTCTTGCTAGTGTGTATGAAGAGCTCTTTCTAGGTGGACTCCTTAGACTTGGGCATTCTTGAGCTTTGTGACCAAAGCCACTACATGAGTAGCACCTTAAAGTATGACAGTTAGCAGCCACATGTCCAATATGATTGCAGTGCCAACACCTAACCTTGCCATTAGTACTTCCAACACTTCTTCTTCCATAGGATCTACAATCCAAAGCCTTATGACCATAATTAGAGCAAGAAAAACAATAGCCATTAAAACCATTTTCATACATTGATGTTTGGCTCCATCTTGGAGTTGTCTTGAATTTGCTTTGAGGTGCAATGCTGACTTCTTCAACCATTTGTGGCTTTCCAAAATCGTTGTCGTCATGTGCAGGTACATGAGGAGCTTTGCTTTCTTCTTTGCAAGAGGTGGACCCAACTTCAAAAGTCTTGGGAGGCCGAGTGTCATCTTTAAATTTTTCTTCTTCTTTCTTGTACCCAAGGCCAGATTTGTCAAGTGGGGACCTTTGACGATCTAATATTTCATCTAGGATGGTTGAGCTGTGGTTGAACTTGCCATATGCATTAAACTTTTCATTTTTCTTCTTGAGTCCAACCACTTCCATTTCAAGCCTTTGATTTTCCTTCTCCTTTTCATCTAACTGATTTTTCAAGGCTTCTTCAATTCTCTTGTACTCATCCAATTGAACCTTCAAGTCAATATTAGCCCATCTTGTCTCTTCAAGTTCTCTAGCGTCCACATCAGTGTTTTCTTGTTCGTTTCCTAGTTCATCCTTCAACCTTTTGACCTCAAGATTTTTATCTTCTAACTCACCTTGCAAATCATTGTTCTTGAGTTTTAACTTCAAGAACAAGTCCTTTGTTTCCTTTTAGAATTTTTCAAAAGCTCCCATGATCTTCTTTTTAAGCCTTATATTGGATTTGACATCTTTATCCAACAGAGTACTAGCAAATGCCTCTTTGATCTTCAATAAGTCATCTTCTTCATCTTTTACAAGAGCAACTTCATCATCATTAATTTTAGAATAATTGCCAATAGAAGAGTTCTTACCTTCACTAGTGCTTGATGCTTGAACCTCCTTCATTCCTTGTTCTTCATTTACAGGTGTCTTGACTTCCTTTTCTTTGTCCATTTCTTGAATTTTCCTTTTGTGCTCACTTTTAAGTGTACTCCAAAGATCTCTGGCTGAGGTGTACTTTCCAACATTTAGTCTTTCCTTCTCTGACTGAGACAAGGCCATCATGATTAAGCTTAGTGCCTTTTCATTGCTTTCAAGTGGCTTCTTAGCTGCTCCTCCTTCAATTGATTTCCAGATATCATATTCTCGTGCCTGTATGTTATACTTCATTCTGATGCTCCAAGACTCATAATTTGATTAATTGAGCAAAGGGACTCCATCCACCGAATAAACCTCCATGAATTTCCTTCGTGTCTATTGATTTCCTTCAAGCTTGTTAGGCTTCTTCAGAAGGCCTGCTCTGATACCAATTGTTAGACATAGTGCTCACTGAGAGGGGGGGGGGTGAATTAGTGAGCATAGACTTATTTGACAATTTCAACTTTTTCAACAAATCTTATATAATTTCACATTCACTTCAATATCATATCATTGCAAGGACACAAGATATAGTTTCATAATCTTTTGTATTTCGCTCAACGGCTACAACTGTGAGGCAATTCAACACCAAATGAAATAAAAGAGCACCAACTCTTTATCTAGGACCCTGCCTAGTTTTTCTTAGACCCTACCAAGAAAATCTATACAAGACCCTCTTGTATTAGTTAGTACGATTCATCACAAGAGCTTGCTTGTAAATTACATGTACATATACATAACATCCCATAGATTTTACATCATTACATTGATCATTCATTAACACATCAACAGCTTCATCATCAATATTCTATCAAGCACATTGTGACCTCAGCACATCACAAACATATCATTCTGTCCATGCAAATTTAACTGCCCCAGGTCATCAGATCTTCATCAAGCATAGTCCAACATCATCATTCATAAGACATCATCATATTCTGCATTCATTAGCATGTTGTAGTTCTACTGTCCATCATTTCATCATTGAGTATGTCTTTATAAAAAATTCTGCCCACATAACTTATGCGTATTCATCCCAAACACATCATAATTTGCACACAATTCCCAGAAAAGAATATCCTCATGTTGCTCAACATTATGTCATAATCAACCAGTCATCAAGTCTTCATCATCAAACATATCATTCTGTCTTGGAAATCATTTTTAGCATACTGGCCGAGAGTATGTCTTCATGTAGCCCAAAAGTATCATCGACTTGTCCATGATCATGTCAACATTATGCCTTAATGTAGCCCATAAAATTCAAAGATAAAAATACATTTCATCCTGCTCCTGTTGTTCTACACCAGCCACGAACTGTCCTCATACTAAGTAAACCCCCAAAAATCAGAGCTTCTGAAATACCACCGAAAACTCCACACCAACCTCTTCCAAAACAACGAGTATGCTTTTGTATTTATACTTGATTTTTTTTCATATCTTAAGGAGGCCGACTTGTTCAAATTAAAACAAATAATATTTTAATTCCATAATTTTCTCAACAAGTCAACTTGTCAATACTAAATCAGATGTGTTTTTGATTTCCATGTTCTCCTCAATAATTATATAAAAACATATATGTATATATGTTTTCATTTGGTTTTTCTCCCATATTATTGTGGTCTTCGTATTCAAATGCATGTATTAGTTTCTTCCAGATGTCCGAAAAGGGGTTTTTCTAATGCCCTCAAGACCTTTTACATGCCCATATGCATGCCCACACTTCTCTTCTTCACATGCCCGCAGATGTTTGATGAAGCTTGGCCAAGATGCCGCAATGCCTGTATTATCTTCCTTCAGATGTCCACATAAGTGCTTCAATGATGCCCTATGAAACATGCCCGCAACACTCCTACATGATCCCCGCACTTGCCTTCAAAAGTGCCCGCAGGCCTGATTTGGAGATGCTCGTAGCTCCTCCCTTGAGTCATCAATATTGCCCGCATAGTGGCTTAAGCCAGATGCCCGCAGCCTCTTCATTGTCCACTTCAGCTTCCATGTGATCCTTGTTTGCTTGCCATGTCACCATATTCCCATTCAGCATGCCCGCAAGCTCATGCTTGCTTGGCATTTGCTCGCCTTTGTCCATCTTGTCTTGTGCTTGCTTGTCATGTGCATTGTCCACATCTTCCTTGCTAGGGTATGGGTCATTAAGTTTGCTTTGCAGTGTCCTAGCCATTTTCTGCCAGTTATCCATATAGCCATCTCAACTTCTTGCTTGTCAACTCCATGTCATTGTTTGTCATGTCCACGTATGTCATCCATGTAATCTTTATCTAGGGTATTCGTACCAATTCCAAATGACCACAGTATGGGTCATTTGGTGTGCCACTGCCCATCACCTTCCAGCCATCCACATCATCATCTTCTTTGCCATTCCTTAAGGCTTTGTCATTAATGTTGTCATCAATGACAATTCTATTCATCAATAATTACCAAGGAAAAAACACTCTAACGCATTGATGACTAAGTCCTAGGAAAGCCAAGTATTTTACAAAGGCCATCATGCGACGTCAACTTATTACAATTCCCCGTGGGGTTTGAACAAAATAGCTTGCATGGACTTCCGAACACTAATTATGAACAAGAGATTTGTTCACACTTTGGTGGCTCATTGAAAAAATTCTACTAAGTACAACTTAGGTGGTAACATGGATAACATTTGACAAGGGTACCTTTACAACTTATGTTGCATGGGTACGCAATACGCGGGGGTAGTATGTGGGTCCCCATCCTTGGTACATGTGCTTGCATCCCTGAAACGGGGTTGGGTTCTTTTGTGATGTCCCCCAAAGAACTCGAGACGTGGCCCCAACGAGCGACGTTGTACCCTAAAAACCAAGGACGTGGGGCCCATTGGGGGAATTGTAACTCAGAGATACAATCTCAGTTTGCCCAATTTTCACGTGGGTGAGGTATCTCTACTTCAAATGCTTATAAGATTGATAGGCGTAAGAAAAAGGATTCAATTGATTGGTGGTGGTTTGATGGTGTTGATGCTCCTGAATTGCAACAATTTTCCATACAATTACTTGGGCAGGTAGCTAGTTCTTCATCTTGTGAGAGGAATTGAAGCACTTATTTTTTCATCCATTCAGTGTAGAGAAACCAATTGGGATCGAATAAGGTAGAGAAATTAGTCTACGTTCATAATACACTTTGTCTCATATCTCATAAAGACCCAAGGTACAAGGAAGGTCCTTTGAAGAGATGGGACCGATACGCAAATGATATCATATGTCTGGACGAGGAGATAGAACTGGACGACCTTGTTGAGACACCTCCAGTTGCTATGGATGAGGAGGAGCCTCCACTTGAGAGTGATTCTTACCTAGAGTGCTTGTTGACCGAGGACCTTAGTGATGTTGATGACAATGATGATGCAGATGTAGTTGGTTTAGCAGACATGGCTTGAGGATGCCAAATCAGCTATGTTGTTCATTGTTCATTGTTTTTAAAATTTTATATTTCATATTTGGAAATATGCCATTAAGGCAAATTTTGGATGTAGTATGACAATGAACATATTTCATATGAATATCTCAATATCAATATGTTTAATTTTTATATTTTTTAACTTTATCTCAATGAAGCAATGTGCATGTTGTAGTTAATATGTTAGACTTTAGTGTTTTACTTGGTGAAAATGATTTGATATTTATATGTTTAAATATTTAAAGTATGTTAGACATATATTATAATATATGTCTACAACACCCATGATGTACCCAAGTCCCTTGTTTCAAAAAGTGTCGTCCCAGTCCCTGCCCCCAAACTCAAGTACCCTAGCAACTTAGTTTAGAACATTTTGGTCTCCCCACTTCAAATTTTTCATCGCAAGTACATTTGATGTCATTGGTTTCATGGCCTTAGGATCTGTCTTGGATAGCTGCATATTTGCTCAAATCAACTGTAGATTCAGAGGTATCACCACTCCCAAGGTTCGAGAGGATCTGCTAGGTTTACCATATCTAGGAGTTTGAATTTGAGGAACACTTTGTCTTTAGGCATCCTAGGTACTATGAGAACTTGGGGAGATTTCATTGCTGCTTGTGTGAATTGGATGGTTTCCTTGTGACCTTTCCAGTACCCTAATAAAATATGCCTGGCATGCCTAGAAGTTGGTTATCCATAGGTGAGAGATGTTGTGGGGCCTCTCACTTCCATGAGACTCATTATTTATTTCTTTTAGTCTATCTATATCGGTGTAGGTGTCAAGCTGACTCCCACAACTGAGTTGGATTGTGATAGATTTGTGAGACAATGAACTTTCTCTCGCTCAATTGGCAAATACATCACCTCGACAAGACCTCAGAGCTGGACCCACCCTCATCGGAGTATGGCCTCCCAAGTCAGCTTGACTAGTGAAACCTCCATCATGAGATTCTTCCTGTTGACTACTGTTATTAGTAGAGATAGAGCTTCTCTCTCCTAGGGTTTTATAGCCAAGTCCCGTTAGTTGGGGGACTCTAGGGAGGACATCATCAGGGTTTTCATATGCTCCTTAGTGATTGATGAGAACATGAATGTCTCTTCTCCCCGATCCTCTACTTTTATTTCCACATATGATGCTGATGTCGAGTTGCAGCCTTGCATGTCTTACTATTTGCCTTCCTCTTGCTCTTTTCTTTCTTTTATTCTTATTTATATCTATTGTATTTTTATAACAGTTTAACTCGAGGTGTGTTCTAGACACTTCCATTGTTGTGTAGTCACTGATTGTACTCCCTACCTCTATTGACCTATTACTTGGTCATTTGTGGACATTTAGAAAATTATCTTATCTTACTAGTACGAGGGACTTAACTACTTTTTCTATGCATTAGAATGGACGTCTAACTCTATGCTTTTTAACATCCATAATGCTCTGTTATCTCTAGCACCATAAAAAGTTGTGATGCCCTTTTATCTTTGGCACCGTCTTTGTGAAATTGAACTGCCACCTTAATTTCCTGGAATATATTATAGACTTGTCTTTTATTCTAGAAATTTGGATGAGTTTAAGCTGTTCGTCTGTAGACTTATAGTGTACACCTTCTACAGATGCCACATCTTGCAACAACATATGCTGCTGTTAATGCCCTTGTAACCATTGGAGGACAAACTGCTTTGGCTTCAGTAAATAGGTAGTGGTTTCTTGTTCTGAGCACCAGGAAATTCATGTTTCACGAGAAGAAAGCATGCTGGAAAGTCTTTCTTTAATAGATTTGTGTCATTAGGCCAGCATTTGTTGTAGTTTAATTGGTTAGAAATCTGATGAGCATCTTTTGCAGTTCAGAGAAAAAATGCTTCAGTTTTTGCTTCAGATGAAAGACTCCTCAGGGGGCTTCAGGTGTGATTATCGAATTTTTATTCTGTTTTCATAGTAGTTGTAATTGATCAGTTGTGATGAGGTATGATTGCATGCAGATGGTTTTTAAGTTAGTTAGCTTATTTCTATCTTAGAGGTACATACAAGGACTATGAAATTGTTGAGCAACGTGGAAATGAGTCATCAGATTGATAATAATGATTATGTAGATTTAATTTTACTCCTTTCTAGAAATTATTGGAAACTGATCTATAAGAGTTTGAAGTGATTGTCAGTAAAAGATTCATTATTAAAATTGAAAACTATAATTTAGAGTGTTAAGTTTCTTGCTGATAGTTGAGAATTCTGTGAAAAATGTATTATAGTAATTTTTGGCATTCTCGGAATGCTTTTTCAAATTGTGGCAAGATGGCAGATAAGTGGAGAGTAGATTGAAACTATTCATATGCAAATGTGTCACTTTTTTTTAATAATAAACTTGTGTTAAATCATGTTTTAGTTATAGACCATCTTATGTTGCTCTTTCTGCCTGAGTTCCACGGTCATTTTTTTCTTCTCGGAATACATATCCTGGGGAAACCTGCTAGGTACTTCCCCTCATTTTGAGAATGATACCCAGGGTAAAACAGATTCTTCAGGGCTCAAGGCCAATACAACAATATGCCCTTTTAAGAGCTCAGCATGTCATTTGCAGGAATTGATCTTGGGTGGGGAGGGTAACAATCATTCCTCCCAACCACCCAAGCTACATCCAATTGACAGGCCTCGGTCATACTTAATATGCATCGATTACTTTTTTGTTTTTGAATATTTAAATATTTAATTTAATTAATGGCCACAAATGGCCCTAGTTGGCCAATGGGACTATAATAGTACAAAGATTGTGAATATTTTCAAATGAACTGCAAAAGAAAATTCAGGCCATCATTGATGAGTCACGGAATCGTTCTTTGAAAGTTTACTGGTGCTTTGTAGACTTTTGGAATCTAAATAGATGAGACATGGGCATTTTTGAGATATTGTTGATCGCCGTCATGCCCTTGTATGGGTTGGTTCTTGGTTGTCTCTACATTGCTTATGGGGTATCTGATTTTATCCAGAGCACCATTGGGGTCAAATAGGGATACCCCCTCTCCCCCACGTTATTTGGAATCTAAATAGATGATCTAGAGTCCTTTTTGCATGACCATATTCAGGACAACAATGAGTGCTTCCTTCACCATATCTTGATATCAATCATGCTCATTGTGGACGATGTCATTCTCTTGGCCGCATCCATTGAGGGCCTGCAGAGACAACTAGATGCTTTGGCACATTTTTGTGACTCTTGATAGTTTTTTTTTCTTTGAAAAATACTTCTTATATTCACATAAAGCTATTTACAATTAAAAAAGCTAGCAGTGGAAGGGTCTCTACAATGCCTATCCTAACTGCCTCCTGAAGCTTATAAGAGCAGAAATAAAATCAGAATATAAAATAGGATCCAACATTTTAGCATCCTCGATTAACCGGGTGCCCTTGGCTAGTTACTGATGGCAATCTTTCCAATGCGCAATAAAAACTGAAACATAACTACTTTCTTAATCAAAAACATACTTGCACCTGAGTTTCCATAGCACTAACAAAGAATCTATCCGCAAGAAATGCCATATACCAGAGAGTGAATCCCATACCAAGGAATAGCCAACTCCGAGTAGAGCTGTTCTCCAATAGAGTTTGTTTAAGAACAGCTCGGGGTGCTGCTCCTCCACAAATTTCCAACAGTCTCTAGCAAATCTATAGACCCAAAAGGTGAGCTTAATTATCTCCAGTCTTTAGCACGTAGGGCACAGACCATTCGAGAGGCCAGACTTAGCCAACCAAGTGTTGAAGAATGTAACTTCGGAAGATATTCTTATTTGTATCATTTGTATGATTTGTATTGTACTTCCTTCTGGAATTATTAATGTAATATTTGATCATGTAAAAGTCATTGAAAGAGTCAATGTAAACCCTAACTGTTAGGTCGGCCTAGAAGAATCCAGAAAATAATATTTTATTGTAAACTGAACAAGTCGGCCCTGTTAGGAGAGTCAAGTCGCCTCTGTTAGTGAAAAAGGTCAAGTCAATGTTTAATATAAATAGAAGGTTCGCCCTCCTCATTGGGTCACCTCACTCCCTCATCAAGTTCGCATGAGTAGAGAGATAGTGTCAAGGAGAGTAGCTGCTTTTGGAGACTTCTTGTTTTGGGTTATTGCATGAGGATTGCTATTGTACTTTCTGACGAATCTATATTGAAGAAGTTTGTTGGGTTTTCTGCCCCACGAGGGTTTCTCAGGATAAATTATTGTGTATTATTGTCTATGCTGTGCTTGTTTATCTTTCAGTGATCCTTTATGTTACTGCATTTAAAGTTCTAACATGGAATCAGAGCTAGCCTGAAAGAAAACATTTTGCAGCTGCCACTGCCGGAGTGAAACTAGGGTTTCTCTTTCTGAAAGCTTTTCTCCACAGTTTGGATGAAAAAGAGTGTCAAGGGAACTCGCCCCAGTAGGGTGCATCTTTCTGTGGAAGCATAATTCAAATAAGAGAACTTTCATTTTTGGGCCTACTACTACAGCTCAGAGAACTAGGGCATCAAGTTTTTGGAAGTTTTGTCCATAGATTCAGAGAGAAAGTAGATTTGCTCAACTCACCTTGGGGAGGTGAATCTTTTCCTCCACTCAGTTCCTCAAGATCTCGAAGTTGAGAAATTAGGGTTTCTTTGATAAACCCTAGGTCATCTTGAAGCCAAATCTCAGAAGTTAGTGAAGCAAGCACTTGGTTGGAGCAATTTTAATTGGTAAGTCTTCTACTTTTTTTTTTCATTTGAGGTTCTCATTTGATCAAGATGACAAACCATACCAAGCTTGAGGACCAGTTTGAAGGAGCAGACAACTTCCGTGCCGGGAAGTATAGGGTGATGCTCATTCTAGAAGAGAATGAGTTGGATAATTATATCAAAGAAGTTGCGGAGCCAGAGGGAGATGAGGATAAAGCCAAGCATAAGAAGAACCTAATAAAGGCCAAGAGGATCATTGCTGATTCCATCAAGGATCACTTGATCCCACACATCTCATCTCTACCAACTCCGAAAGAGATGTTTGATGCGCTGAAGAGATTATTTGAAGGAACAAACATCAATAGAAAGATGACCTAGAGAACTGAACTCAAGGGTCTCACATATCAACCTTACTTCACAAGGGTCTCACATATCAGAGACCAAATAGAAGCCATTGGAGACCATGTTGAGAATGCAGAAATAATGATGACCACCTTGAATGGACTTCCAAGGTTATGGGAGTCATTTATTCAAGGAATATGTTTCAAAAAGAAGCTTATAAGATTCAGTGCACTTTGGGAAACTTGCACACAGGAGGAATCAAGGATTGAAGCTAGAGAAGAGAAGTTAGGTGATGAAGACAATCAAGCTTTGGCAGCTCATGCCAAGAGAAGCAAGAAAGATCATCATCACAAGTCTAACAGATCCCACAAGGGTCGAAGATCTCCTAGAGAGTATTTGAGTATCAGATGGTAGAATGGTGATGAGATGGGACACATTGCAAGAAATTGTCCCAAGAAGAAAGGCAACAAGAAAGGAAGCAATAAAATACATCATGCTCATGCTGTAGAGGATGATGAACCAACAAAGAATAAATGAAGGGAATATTCTTCAAGTGATGAAGAATATGTTATGATCTAAGCATTTACAGGTACAGTCTCACTTGGAAACAATGATTGGCTTGTTGATAGCGGTGCTTCTAAGCACGTGACAAGTTTCAAGGATGCTCTCAACAACCTCACAGAAAAGCACTCACCTCACAAGGTGAAGCTTGGAGACGATTACCAATATCCCATAAAAGGGGTAGGAGCTAAGTAACAGGACACGTCCCTCTAGGGCCAAGTGTCCCGTGGGCCACGTTTGGGCACGGACACGACTGCCCCACGTGGGGGACACGACTTTTTTCGTGTCCTGATTTCGGGACACTCGTGTCCTGCCTCTGCACATCGTGTCCCAATTCCAGGACACTCCAGGACACTCCAGGACACGTGAACACTAAAATTAACTTTGAAATTATTGTTCAAGCTTTTGTAATTTGTGATGGTCCTATATTTTATTGATGCTAAAAGGTTTCTCATAAGTTCCACCTCATTTTTTATCTTCTTAAGCCTTCCTAAAACGCACACTAACATGATAACAGCCACAAAGTCTAACATTTAACTTCCATAGCCTCGAGAGTTCATCAGTTCCATAAAATACTATTGTCTTCTTCACTACTGAGTGCAAAACTTGCATTGCTTGGCCAATTTATATTGGTAACTGTGAAATAAAACATTATGACAGTCCATACCATTCTTAATGGTTTTAACTTTTAGGAATTTATTCATCTTTTGAATGAAAAAATAATCTCCCAAATTCATATGGGAATTGAAAAATAAAGCTTCAAGGCAATCTATTAGTCTATTTGGCATTTGCCAGTGCCCAGTGGGATTCCGACATCTATGTAATACATTTTGATTTTGATGACTTAATGAGAAATATGGTTTCAACATGCATCTATGTGTCTCATTGTGATTTGTGAATGACAAATGTGTTGTGAATTGTGAATGACAAATGTGTAATCATTAATGTGTTTTGATTCTAATTTCTATTGAATATTTGTAAATGTTCTAGTTTCTAAATTTTATTGGATCTATATGTCTATATTTTTAAATTTTAATATATTTAAAATATATATATATATGTATATAAAACGTGTCCTTCGTGTCCTGATTCCGAGGGTCACCGTGTCCCGTGGGGACACTCGTATTTTGGGGACACTCGTGTCTCGTGTCCTCGTGTCAGGTGACTTAGGGTAGGAGAAGCTTCTTACAAGCTTGAATCAGGGAAGTCTATTAAGATGAAAGATGTCCTATATGTACCAGGACTAAAGAAGAATCTACTTTCCATCTCAGTATTAGATGAGAAAGGATTCCGAGTGGCATTGGTTGATGGCCAAGTACTTATGTGGCCGAAAGGAAAAACCTTTGATAATGCAGTAGTGATTGGAGTGCAAGAGGGAGGATTGTACAAACTCAAGGGACAACCAGAACAAGCATTGGCTCATGAAACTATGGACCTAAGTGAATTATGGCACATAAGGTTTGCTCACATCAACTACAAGGCAGTACCAATTGTGAGCAAGATGGTAAATGGTCTACGCGAGATCTAGACTAAGCATGAAGGCATATGTAAAGGATGTGCGAAAGGGAAGAATGTAAAGAAACCATTTCCAAGCAGTGATAGCAAAGCCAAGGAGATGTTGGAGCTTATACACTCGGACATTTGCGGACCTATGTCTTCCTACTCACTAAGCGGGTATGCTTACTATGCTTCTTTTATTGATGATTATTCTTGTAAGACTTGGATCTATTTCTTGAAATCAAAAGATGAAGTATTTAGCAAATTCAAAGAATTCAAAGCCCTTGTAGAAAATCATACTGAAAAGAAAATAAAGACCTTAAGATCAGATAATGGATGTGAATTTACCTCGAGGGACTTCAAAACATTATGTAAAGAATCAGGGATTAAGAGGGAGATGGACACTCCCTACAATCCACAACATAATGGTATTGCAGAAAGAAAGAATAGAACAATAATGGAAGTAGTGAAGGCCATGATCCATGATCAGGACTTTCCATTGCACTTATGGGCAGATGTAGCAAGAACAACAGTATATGTTAAAACAGAACTCAACACCATGTACTTGAGAACAAGACACCTGAAGAGATGTTTACAGGAGAGAAGCTAGAAGTTAGTCATCTCAGAATATTTGGCTGTCCTGTATACATACATGTTCCAAAAGAGAAAAGAACTAAGTTGGAGCCCTCAGGAAAGAAGGGCATCTTCATCGGGTACAGTGATTCATCAAAGGCCTACAGAATCTATATACCAAGCTTCAAGAAGATCGAGACCAACAAAGATGTTAGCTTTGATGAAGATACAACTTTCAGCAGATCGAGACAAATTCACTCCGAAGGAGCACTTGAAGAAGAACCTGAGACTCCCAGAGTTAGAGATACAGTTATGGAAGAGATGATTCTAGAAGAACCTGAAGACCATGATATGACTGAGCCACAGAGACCTGTAGATGCACCTAAAGAGGTGAACACTCACAAGAGAAGACCATCCTGGGCACAAGAGACATTCAAGATGCAGAAAAGTATGGTGCTCCAAAAGGGACTTCCAGAGAAAGCAAGAGACCTTAACCATACTCCAGTTATGTGGCATTGTTGTGTGACATCATTGATGCAGAACCTTCTAGTTATGAAGAGGCAACTGAAAAGAAAGTATGGAAGGATGCTATGATCGAGGAGTATCAGTCGATCACGAAGAATGATGTTTGGGATGTGCTTTCGAGACCAGAAGGGAAGTCACTAGTGTCTTCCAAATGGATCTACAAGATAAACCATGCGTCAGACGAAAGTGTCGAGAAATACAAGGCAAGTTTTGTGGCTCGAGGATTCTCCCAGAAACAAGGCATAGATTATGAGGAGACATTTGCTTCTGTGGCCAGATATACTTCGATCAGATCTATACTTGCTATAGCCAAAGTGATGAAGTGGAAGGTACATCAGATGGATGTGAAGACTACCTTCCTGAATGGCATAGTAGAGGAGGAAGTGTATGTGGAGCAACCACTAGGTTTTGAGACACATGACAGGCAAACTCATGTGTGTAGATTGGAGAAGGCCTTGTAGGGTTTGAAACAGGCACCTAGGACATGGTACGACAGGATTGATGCGTTTCTGATGAGCTTGGGCTTTACCAGGAGTAAAGCGGATTCCAACCTTTACTACAAGGTTGAAGAGGGAAATCCTGTGATTCTACTATTGTATGTAGATGATTTGTTTTTGACAGGTGATGAGAAGCTCATAGCAGAAACAAAGAAGAAGCTTGCTTGTTACTGGGCAAATTAGCAGGGCTGATTCCCAGTAAGCATAAATAAGAATAGTGACCCAATGTCACCTCAGTCACCTTTCTAACTTCTACGGAAGTCGAAACCTCCAAGGAGAAGTATTCTTAAAGAACCCTGCAAGAACACTAGGACAACCACAAGATATATTTCTCTATGCGATTTGTAGTTAGACTAGTGCCTAAATGGAGTCAATAATGCTATGATCAACGCCAATGGGTGCAAAAGATATGATCAAAAACAGTAATCCACTTAGATCGTTCAATGAAATGTATAGATGTGTAAGCATGTATTACATTAATCAACATTGGATCAAAAGACTATATTGCCAATAAACTAACCCAAAAATGTATTTAAAGTAGTAGTTGTCAATGTCATTCGCTAATAAGCATGTTACATGACAAATTATAACCAATTACAATTATTAGCTAATGAAATGTAAGAGGTAGAATGTTTATCTTAGATATGCCCAAGTTATCATCGATAATCAATTTTAATTAGATAACATTACCATCACCCAAAACACTTCAGGAGATCAACATATGTTTCCTAATTGCAATCATAAATTTCAGATCTGTAAGTAAGGTTTTGCAGCAGTAAATGTATTACAGTTCCAGGTATGGGATGACCAGTTCTAGTATAAGGACTAATTTTCTGCAAGGTTTTGCAGCAGCAAATGTATTACAGTTCCAGATATGGGATGACCAGTTCTAGTATAAGGACTAATTTTCTGCTGCTTTAGGTCTGCATATTTTTGCAGACTGTCAACATAAGGTAGCCATCTCCTTCCACTCCTTACACCTGCACATACAAGCAACAACAAGGGTTAAATCATTGACACGATTTGTTGCCTTTAAAGGCTGTCATACTGCATAAAGAGGTCTGATTTTGCATCCTAAAGGGGTCTGAAAATCACTTTAAAGGACTGAGATTGAACTGAAAAAAGTGCATGGTTATTGCTTGAATAGAGTGGTGGCAGCTTGAGTGCAAGTTAGTCTTTTTTTTATATATAATCAACCACCTAACAGTTGCTGTGTTTTTATTTCCAAAGTTGACTGTCATAAATACATTGATTTGATTAACAAATTATAGGTGGAAACATTTATCATACTTTAAACATACTTTTACATGCTAACTTACTACTGTTTAAAATTACACGCTGTGTTAATTGCCTCATAAGCATCCCTCCTGGCACATGTTAGTGGTTAAGTACTAGAAATCTATATTGAATGCAATTACTAAATACAATACCTTTAGGTTAATGTTCTTGGCTTAACTGATTGGACAGTATTCATACTGATATACTGTGTTGATTGTGGTACTATATCAGTCCTTATACAATCATCATTGAAGGATATTACTGCTAAAACTAGCTGTCGCTTGATTGACATGAAACAATTGAGTGTTGGACTTTACATTGTGATCATTTGTTATACTACTTGCATCAAATCTCCTGCTATCACTCACTGTTGTTTAGACTGACATCATCATACAGAATTGATTGTTATATTGTATTACATTATTGGTGATGATCATACTCTCTTGTCATTGATACCTACTCTCACTTAATGGTCTATGGTAATTATTGATGAATGATCTTATTAGTATGCTAAATTGCTATCGACTGTGAATACATTGACGTGCTACATTTGGCATTCACAAAGTACATGGTTGAATAGTATGTCTTCTTCATTCGCATGAATATATTGGTAAAGGCACTGGTCACTGATCCGTTGTTTAGAAGATACAGCATCTTAAGTGTTTTTGTAGACCACAGAAGGGCTCTCCCCTTGTAGGTTCTGACTCTCCAAAGAAGTTGGAGAAGTGGCTAAGGTGACGGTGGTCACTTTCTCTTGCATTTGTTCATCGAATACTAGCCTTGCTAGTTCATCCGGTAACACCCACCACATAAGCTTGAGTGCATTTCCTTCATGATTGTGGTAGATTCTTCTGGACTTGCACACTAGAGGATTATTCCATCTGGGTCTCTCTGTCCAAGGCCATCTTCAATGATCACATATTTGGGTTTTAAGCTAAGAGCCCTTCTTTGTTTAAGATTTTAGCCCTTCTTTGTTTAAGATTTTTTAACTTAGCAGTATAATTTTCGTCTCTTTCAACTTTATTTCATTATCTATTCCATTTCACAATCATAGCATTGTTCATTTGCAGTAGAAAATAAATCAAGGATCACTGAAAGATAACCATGCACACGAGACACAACGATTTTATCCCGGGAAACCCAATAGGGAGAAAACCCAACAAACTTTTCTCGGAAGAAAAACATCCAATACAAGAATAATACCAAACATGAAGATGAACCTTGATACAAGTGAGGTTCGCCCTCCTTCACATTAAACCCTAGCAGTGAATCTTCCAAGAATAAGATAACCCCAAAAACTTTCTTCTTGCCTTTGCTAGGCCTTCCGAGAGATGCGCACAAGTGAAGATAGAAGATGTGTTGTGTGAGTGAGTCTTCAAATGAGAGGTGAAGCTCTCTATTTATATTCATCGAGTCACTAGAACTTTCTTCAAATGGGGCCGACTTCACTTCCTTTATTGGGTCGATTGCACTAGTTCAATATTTATTTCTTATTTTATTTCCATGTCGGCTAGTCTTTTGTCTTCATTATCTTCTGGATCTTTTCCACTATTCTTTAGGACTTCTTCAATGGTTTGTCTTAACTTCATGGACATTTCTTCATCATAGAAAAGTTTCTCCTTGTTGATGTCTTGTCACATGCCAATCCATTCTCTCATGTAGAGCTCTAATGTAGATTTGACCATACTCTAAGAAGTCCTGGACACTTTTTAAAGCCAATGTCAAATACAACATTAGATTAGACTTTGTCTCACTACATGAGATGAATCCCTTGTCACATAAACAAGTCAACTCACTCTACTAGAAGGGATCACTTCTTCACAAAGCACTCCCACATGAAGTATGCACTATGGCCTCTAGCCTCCTATCACTCAAGCCACTTCATATGACAAGACAAAGACTAAATATCCGAGCCACAAGACACATATAGTCAATTCGCATGACTATATCAGAGGGATACAAAGGGGCCATTCTCTACCAACTATTGGTAAATTCACTCGACCAATGTGGGAGAATGATCAGTAGAATGTTTGCTTGATGTTGAAACCCTGGAAAACATCAACACTCCCTCTTAGTGAAGGAGACATTTTGCAACACCCCAAGCTTCATGCTTGGTTGAGGATGTCCATCAGTACTGCATCTACATCCGTACAGTACCTGTACTGCATCTGCCTCTGGTACTACGTTGTTTGTACTGCTCATCATAACCATTCATTTCACATGAATGTCTGTCTGCTCATCTGGATCATTCATTTCGCATGAATGTCTCTCTACTTATCTGGATCATTCATTTCGCATGAATGTCTCTTTGCTCATCACGGTGTCTGGGCCATTCATCTCTCATATGAATGTCTGCCTACTCATCACAGTGTTACAGATCCATCAACACACCCTCTCACTCAAAGAGGCATCACACCAAGCTTGTCCCTACAGTGTACAAACTTTGCCTTGGACAGAGGCTTGGTGAGAACATCGACTATCTGCTCATCCATGGATATGTACTGGAGCTTCACTGCTCCCTTCTACAACATGTCTCGAATGAAGTGGTATTTGATCTCTAGATCAATTAGCCCTATGATACTGGCTGCAACGCACTCTACTTTTCTTGTGTTGAGTGCCACAAAAGCATGCTTCCTGCTAATCAAGGATATCAATTGATCCAAGCTGGAGCAATACCTCAAGATGCTTCTCTGTCCGCTGCACTCTTTTTAGTCAGAATCTATATATCTTTTGCAGCTTCACTTCATCACCTAAGATCACATCAATTGTACCACGCAGGTACCTCAACACATGCTTTTCCATAACCTAACGGAAAAGTCTCAACTCAACCGTAACTGGCTTAGGGTATTTACTGCAAAGCAAATATCTCATCAAGAATCTGATCAACTGTCTGTACATCACCAAATCTGAATCAGAAGCAGAATCACTTAGCTTCTCTAGATCTGTCATTATAATGGGATCCATCAAATCTGAATCTGAAGTAGAATCACTGAGCTTCTTCAGATTTGTCATCATAGGTGTGGTCATGGACTTACAGTCCATCATGTCGAATCTCTGCAATATCTCGATTGTGTACTCCCTCTGTGTAAGGAATATTTCCTCCCTCTTGCACTCGATACTGAGCTTCCTTGCTTCTGTAAAAGAACATATTATCAATCATATAGTACCAAGATCAAGTGGTCACCATCACCAACCTTGTTGTAAAGGTTGGAATCCACATTACTCTTGGTATAACACATGCTCATCAAGTATCTGTCTGTCTTGGCATACCAAGCTCTAGGGGCCTGCTTGAGTCTATACAACGTCTTCTTTATCAACAAGCTGTGTTACAACTACTTCCTCTGTGTGGGAGCATATTGCTCCCTCTGCATCTGAGTATCTGCACTCACTGCATCTGGATACTCTGCTTTTGGGCCAATCTTCCCACACCATATAGCTTAGGATCATGGAAGATTGTTTTCCCCTGTGTATCCATTTGTTTCACCTCTCATCAAGTGGGTCTACTAAGGCAAGCCTCTTGCTCACTCAAGAACATTGAACATTATTCATGTCTTCCTCTGAGTCCGCAACCCGATTTCCCTTCATGAGCCATCTCTGATGCTATTTTCGACTACATGCTAGATCTTATAGATCTACTTGGAGGTCATCATTGACTTCACTTTAGGTCTTGGCTCTATCACACATCATTCTACATGATGGACTAATATTCTTCCATCATGGTTTCCTGTTGGCCTGCTTCTTGATCACTGCATCGTCTCTTGGCATATCCACTTGTTCTGTTGGCTCTACTATCTTGTCCTAATAGAAGGATGATCACTTGTACTGGAGGGATACTCATTCTTTGGTGCCTCGCTGGACTATCAAACTTCATTTGGAGTCTCCTAGATCTCTGAAGGCTTCCGTCTTTGTCCTCTTCTTCCCCGACAGATAGGTGTATGTGGGACAACCAAGGATCCACTCTCGCGAATGCTACTTCAGAAGTCTTGTTATCTAGTATCTTGATCTAAACATAATCGTCGTATTGGACACATCTTCCCATAAGAAAATGGGTAGATCTTGATCGTGGATCTTCGTCTCCGCAATCTTTATAATGGACCTATTCATGACATAAATGTCCACAAGGGTTAAACAGTACTAATTTTAAATAGTCACACTATTCAACAATAATAAAGAAAATGACAATTCAATTTGAGCAAACAAAACTTGTCATACAACATATAAAATAGTTATCTTTGTTTGTTTTGTTGGCTCCCTCTTGATCTCTGCTTCCTTGTAGAAATCACAGGAGTTTCTGGAAGGGTACTCCGCGTCATCGTCTAATCTGAGAACCTTGATCTTCTTCTTCGTCAAGTTATGAACTTCTGGAATCGGCTGAAGTTTTCATCTTAGGTCTTAGAGAGAATCATACATAGTACAAGAAGACACCTAAGGATGCCCCTACATGTATCTAAAAGTACTAGATCTTATCACTACATGGAAAGAATTCATTCTTGCTAAGTATACACCATTTGTAAAACATCTTGTTGCTAAAGCTCCGAAGAAGTAGTCTTCATCAAATATGTCTTCTGCTTTTCTTTTGAGGTGGAAGCTATTCAACATTATGTTGCCTCTTTCCTTTTCTTTTCATATACACATAGGGACCAATTGTATGACACTTGAAACATATAATCTTTGAAAGATCCTTCTTCTTTTGTTTTGGAGATGATCTCCTATTTTCCTTCTTCTCACCATTTCTTCCTTGAGAACATTGGGAAGCATAGTGACCAAAGTTGTTACAACTAAAGCATTTTATATTAGAAAGGTCCTTTTTCTTCTGAGTTTGAATTAAGGCTGAATTTTCACTTATATTTCTCTTCTTCTTCTTCCTTTTCCTTTCTTCTGATCTTGGATTGTCATGTCCTTAGAAACAACATGGTTCACTGACAAGATATCACTGCTATCTGAAATAGTACCATTAAGAGCATAGACAAAATAATACTAGGGTTCATTTGCAAGTTCAACACCATCCAACCTTTCTTCTACTTTGGACACCATTTTGACAAAATCTGAAAATCTGATTTTGAAACTCTAGGAGGAGCTAGGTCAAAATTGAAGTTTGGTAAAACTGAATTTTCCTCCATAGATAGATGCACCCTCCTAGGGCGAATTCCAAAACACTATTTTTAGTCTGACCTGTGGCTAGAAAGGCTCAAAACTAGAAGCCCTAGTTTCTTGGTTCTAGCAAAAACTAGGTCAAAATTGAAATTTGTCAAATGTGAAAACTCACTCCACAGGTAGTGCACCCTCCTAGGGCGAGCTCCAAATTGCTAAGATCGAACTCAATCTGTGGTCAGAAGTGGTAGAAACTAGAAGCCCTAATTTCTCAATTTCAGTTGAAATTAGGTCAAAACTGAAACTTCACGAGATTGAGATCTGCTTCCATAGATATGTGTGCCCTCCTCGAGCGAGTTCCCCAGTGCTCCATTCAAGCCCGAACTATGGTGGGAAGCATCCAAACTTGGAAGCCCTAGTTTCTGGACTAGGCCAGAACTAATCTCTAACAATGGCTTCTATTCAGCACTGCTTTGACACCATGTTAGATTTTTTCACTCAGTAGTATAATTTTCATTTCTTTCAACTTTATTTCATTATCTATTCCATTTCACAATCATAGCATTATTCTTTTGCAACATAAAATAAATCAAGGATCATTGAAAGACAACCATGCACAAGGGACACGAAGTTTTTATCCTGGGAAACCTAATAGGGAGAAAACCTAGCAAAATTTTCTCAGAAGAAAATCAATCCAATACAAGAACAATACCAAACATGAAGATGAACCTTGATACAAGTGAGGTTCGCCCTCCTTCACATCAAACCCTAGCAAGGGTAGAGAATCTTCCAAGAATAAGAAAACCCCCAAAACTTTCTTCTTGCCTTTGCTAGGCCTTCCAAAAGATGCGCACAAGTGAAGATAGAAGATGTGTTGTGTGAGTGAGTCTTCAAATGAGAGGTGAAGCTCTCTATTTATTTTCATCGAGTCACTAGAATTTTATTCAAATGGGGCCGACTTCACTTCCTTTATTGGGCCGACTTCACTAGTTCAATATTTATTGCTTATTTTATTTCCATATCAACTAGTCTTTTGTCTTCAATATCTTCTGGATCTTTTCCAATGCTCTTTAGGACTTCCTCAATGGCTTGTCTTGACTTCATCGACATTTCTTCATCATAGAAAAGTTTCTCCTTATTGATGTCTCGTCACATGTCGATCCATTCTCTCACGTAGAGCTCTAATGTAGATTTGACCATACTCTAAGAAGTCCTGGACACTTCTTAGAGCCAATGTCAAATACAACATTAGATTAGACTGTGTCTCACTACAAGGGATGAATCCCTTGTCACATTGAACAGTTAACTCACTCTAGTAGAATGGATCACTTCTTCATGAAGCACTCCCACATGGAGTATGCACTGCGACCTCTAGCCTCCTATCACTCAAGCCACTTCACATGACAAGACGGAAACTAAACATCTGAGCCATAAGACACATATAGTCAATTCACATGACTATATCGGAGGGCTATGAAGGGGCCATTCTCTAACGATTATTGGTCAATTCACTCGACCAATCTGGGAGAATGATTTGTAGAATGTTTTCTGAATGTTGATACCCTCGAGAACATCAACACTTTGATGCTCAACCAAGTGATCAGGGCAGGTTAAATTCTTGAGATCAAAGATGATGTCCCTATACCACTCATGATCCTTGTTAATAATGAGAACATCCACGACGTTATTTTCTACCCCATCACCCTGCTCTATCGCTTTTTCATTTCCTTCGGCTAAAAGCTTAACTAAACCTTGCCCCTTGATGATCTTAACTGGCTTTATTTCAAGATCATAGTCTTGGATCTTTGATATCCATTTTCCTCTTACCCCTAAACCATCACGTTGTGATAGGAAATCCCTAATTGTCGAGTAAGGGACATATGCTATGGTCTTGGAATATCGTATGTAGGTTCGGAAATGCTTTAAAGATTTAACCAAAGCATAAGCTTGTTTCCCAATAGTTTTTTAATTTAATTCGATATCTCTCAAGCTTCGACTAATGAATGCAATCAGTTGTTCATGGTTATCTGTATTCTTTTGTAACAAAACCCTTTCTATCGTGTCTTCCGAAGCAAAATAATATACTATAAAGTCCTTAGTAAAATTGGGGTTATCAAGCACCGGTGAGGTAGAAATGGTCTTCTTGATTTTGAGAAATGCAGGTTGACATGCTAGGTTCCATACGTTTTTAGCATCTTTTTTCACAGGAGCATTCATTGGTTTGACTATTTTGACAAAATTAGGAACGAACCTTCTAATGAAGTTGATCTTTCCAAAAAGGATCTAAGAGACTTGAGATTGTGTGGGGCAAGGATGGCTTCAATCGCTTGATCCCAGGGTTACTGCAAATACCTTCCTTAGACACTATATCACCTAGTAATTTTCCTTCGTCAATAGGGGCTGGCCCCAGACCTTCCTTACTCATCATTGTCGTCCTCATTTGGGCCAATGGTATTGGGGGTATTCCCCCTGCAAGGGGCATCCCCCCTCCTAATCTGAGGCTGATGGGGGAGGAGTGCTAATGGATTGGGATAGTTGTAGAGTGAGGTTCAACACCTTGCTATGGATTGATAGCCCCAATTGGGGGTGGCCTCTGTTATAGAGGGAATTGGCATAACCAAATATTGACTTTTTTGGATATAATGCTATCCCTTATTTTCGACATCTGCAAAGACCTTCCTTAAATGGTTGACATGATCACTCCTTTCTTTTGAAAATACAGTTAGATCATCTCGATAAATAACAATGATTTTTTCGATTAAACCATTAAAAGCATGATCGATAGCCCTTTGAAACGTTGATCTGACATTTAGAAACCCAAAAGGCATTCTAACATACTCATATGTTCGCTAAGGAGTCGTGAAAGTTGTCTTTATTCGGTCATCCTTTTTAACCAATATTTGATTATATCTTGAAAATCCGTCCAACATAGGCAACATTCCAGCCCCTGTAATGCTTTGCAACAAGTTTTCCATGTTGGGAAGGGGATAATTGCCCTTTAGTGAGGCTTGGTTTAAATTTTTGAAGTCAAAACAAATCCTTAACTCCCAGTTCTTCTTTCGAAAAATCACTAGGTTTGAGATCCAAGTGGTATATCTCACTGGTTTGATGATTCCAGTGGTATGGTCAATGCAGATACCTTCCTTAGACACTATATGACCTAGTAATTTTCTCTTGTCAATAGGGGTAGGCCCCCAAACTTTCCTACTCATCATCACTGTCCTCGTTTGGGTCAACGATACTGGGGGCATTCCCCCTGTAGGGGACATCTGTTGGACACAATGGCACACTGAGAGGGGGGGGGGGTGAATCAGTGTGGTAGCACT
Organism: Larix kaempferi; assembly: GCA_027924585.1. Classification (NCBI taxonomy): domain Eukaryota; kingdom Viridiplantae; phylum Streptophyta; class Pinopsida; order Pinales; family Pinaceae; genus Larix; species Larix kaempferi. Next base: position 5,461,194 of record BSBM01000202.1, on the reverse strand, counting down.
CTTAACAATTTCATTTCTCAAAACTTAAGCATAGTTCATATAACACTACCAAGTAAGTTATCATTCATCAACTAATCAAGAAATGTCATATAAGCATGTCATCAACATAGATTATAACAAGAGACGCAACACAAGACAAGTATAGTAAACTTTATTTATAATTGGATATGAATTACAATGAAGACTTCAATCTTCCGATTACATCAGCACCGACTGACTGAGAAGCACCAATTTCTATTCCAAGACCCAGCTTGGTTTTTTCTTAGATCCAACTAAGAAAAAGGTGTGCAAGACTCAGCTTGCCTTCAAATACTCATCAAAGTCATCAACTCACTCATGTCACTGACTCAAGCTCTTATCAATCATAGCACTGTCAAAAACACTCTTATCATGCATACATCACTGTAACATATCATTGTGTAAACTTCTCTAGTACATCACTGTGTACCCCTGGGCATCTCACTGAGTAAACATCATATCACTGTGTAATCTTCATTGAGCATACAATTCATCACTGTACATCATCACTGTGTATTCAACATGTCACTTCCTACTAAGCATACTCACTGTGTATATGATTCATTATATTACTGCCTACTGCACATAATCACTGTGTACAACATTACATCATCATACAGATCATCATACATTCATATATCATCACTGTGTATACATTATTTCATCACTGTGTATTCTGATATAAACTTGGCATACTCATGTTCAGAGACGTAAAGAACTTGAACATTTCTCTGCTGCTGCCTTGGAACTATAGAGCACACAAAATCTTCGTCTTCAATATTATGAACTTCACTGGACTGTGGCTGCCGAAAATCTGAGCTAGGACATTACTGTAGCTGTCAAGACAGTCCGAAATTTACAGAGGTTGGACAGCTGCTGCTCTTCTTTTGATCACCTAAAAATTCCTCAGACTGTAGCTGCCCGAAAATCAGAGCTTTCTGCTCCTGCGGCTCCCTCAGTGGATAACCCGAAAATCAGAGATAGATCCACTTCACCTTGCTGACTACTGCGGCTGTCTCCACTGTGTACCCGAAATTACAGAGCTCAGCTCACCCGAATTTGATCAGAGCAGTCCGAAAATCAGAGCTCAAGACCTCAACTGAATTTTTCTTGCAATGAATGAGGGCGTTGGCTCCTATTTATACACATTTCCATGATATATATATATATATATATATATATATATATATATATATATTTTTTTTTTTTTAACTTAGCCGACCTGCTATATATATATTTTAATTAAAAATTTGTCCTTAATTTCTAACTGAGCTGACTTCCATCAAATGTTGAATTAATAATTAATTTTGTAATTTGTTTGATTGGGCTGATTTGTTGAAGGAGCTTGGTTGATTTTAAGGCTTCTTCTAACCATCATGCAAGTTGTTTTTTGTGCCAGTCCATGTCATCGCAGCTGATATATTAAGGGCCATTAGCTTCAGAACAAGGGCAAGCAGTTTCATACCATGTCAAGGGCTCCAAGAGCTAACACACTCCCACATGTTATGACCAAGTGGAATCTGCTTCAATCTCCTTCAAGGGCTTCAACAAGAACTCCATCATTATGCAATATCAAGTCCTTCATTTCCAAGTGTGTGGGCTTCATGACCCCATCAAGCCACAAATGACCACAGAATGGGTCATTTGGACCACCTAGTGTCCCAATGCCCAAGCCACCCATGTCATCAACCTTGTTACTCCTTTGTCATTAATGGCTTGTCTCAATGACAACCATGCTCAACAAACTCCCCCTTTGTCATTAATGGCAAAATCTCTTCAGATACTCTCCCCCTTTGACATTAATGACAAAGGGCCAACCAATTATCCATCAAAAGCTTCACAATGCCCTCCCCCAAAAAATGTTTCTTCCTGAATACTTATCTGCTCCCCCTAAGAGTATGCTTGTACTGTTCATTACTGTCTTCAATATGATGATCTTGATGTCTTTGCTTGATGTTGTCATCTTATGGTGCTTTCATAAGGCTGAGATGTCAACATTCTTCTATTATTCTATAGATCTGCTTCTATATCAAACACACTGTAGGTTTCATTTCTTGAACACCTTCTTCTTTCTATTGATAGTCTTTCTCGCTGATTTGACCACAAGAGGTAATCTCTGCTGCTTATTGACCATGGTAAAATGAAGAACCACCAGAAACAACACTTTCGTCATTTCTCAAAGCAAAGTGCAAGCAAGGTATCTCAAGAATCTTTTCAAGAATTAGAGACATGTAGCATAAGTGGATATGTTTAGCATCAACTCTGAGTCCTCATGCATCACCAAATTCTGAGTTTGTTTAACCTAAGCTTAAACTTCCAACCTGGTTCTTCATTCACTGTTTTATTGCTGCTGTTTGAAAACCTGTGTCTTGCACCTTCAGATGCCTTCAGGATGACTTCAATGTATGCACAATCAAGGTGCATGATTGTACTGTGTTCAGATCTGTATCAGAGCTGTCCTATGTGTCTGAGATTTGATCTTTGTACCTGAAATTGTTTTTCATATTATCCAAATTGTCATCAAGTAGGCTTCTCTAAATCTGCTCTATTTCCTTTGCTTGTAGCTTCCCTTGACACACGAATTCAGAGCATCATAACAACGTTTTTTTATGCTTCCATTATCCTTGATCGAAATCAGAACTTAGTTGAATTTCTTGACCATCCTTCTTTTAACATTCAGGTGCTGATATGTCCTCAGAGTACAGAGAGAGTCCATGAGATTATTGCACATTACTCTATCATGTAGACTAATTGCTCCCCCTGAGATAATTATTTTCCATCTTTTATTTTGATCACCTCCTCCTGTCAAGTACATTTTTATCTCTAACTGTCACGTGTCATCACAGAGATCAATCCCTACATAGCTGTGTCTTGACTGCCTTCCAGATCAAGGCTTGATCTTCACAACTTTAAAAGAGTTTTATCTTGTATTTACATACTGCTATGGTTCAGAGGTTCGGACATCAGAACTTTAAGTCTTTCACAAATGCTGCTACCAACCTTACTGCTGATGTCCTTTAAGTCATGTTGCTACCTTGATTTGCTTGAAAACGTCCTTAATCCACCCAAGACTGTTTCTGCCTATGATGTTCTTTATGCTTTCAGACTTCATCCTTGCTGCTACAGAGATTTACTTCTGATCTAGTATTGCTTATCATAAAAATATTGCCAGTTGCTCTTCATATGATGATAAAAATCTCGATAACCAGTTGGACTATAACCGACTTTCAAGTCATACAATCAGATATTCAATGGGATACATTCAACACCAAACTTCACAACAACCTGGTGCAAGCCATATATAAATCTTCTTGTCTGCGGGCATGTATTTAAGTCTGGCGGGCATTTTTTCCAAGATTTGCGGGCATTTTAACTGCATTTCAATATATGGTGGTGGGCATTTTTCTTCCAAGTGTGGGCATATTGTTCTTCCAAGTGTGGGCATATTGCCTGTGGGCATTTTCTATTACTGCTGGAGGGCATTTTATGAGGGAGCAGTGTGCATTATACTTTTCATAGCAAAGCTGCGGGCATATTTTCTTGACCTTACATCAACTGCGGGCATTTCCTTCACAATTGCAGGCATTTTTTCCAGCCCTGCGGGCATTACCACTTGCCAGGCGGGCATTTTCATAAGCCTGCGGGCATATTATTAAAGTCTTAACAAATACATTTCTCACTTATCCAAGAAGTATTCTTCTTCTCGATGCATTCCAAGACAAATTACTGGGTATTTACTTCAAAGTTCAAACAATGCATCAAGATTTCTTCGCTTGACAGGCATTTTATTTGTCCTCCATGTGCGGGCACTTTGTCCTCCATACCAATTGTTGTTTGCTGGTGTGCCTTGACATTAACAGCAGTTGTGTCGTGAAGTCTGAGATTGTTCATAAGTCTTCTTCTCCAGTCATCATACTGTTCAGATCTGAGATTAGCTTTCTTCAAGAGACTTTTGCAGTTCATTGGATGCTCCCTACATTAATGACAATCCAAGCATCACCATGCTGCTTCACTTTGTTTGCTTTTCTTTATCTAATCGTACTGCTCCCCCTAACACCATGCCAACTTTAGCTACGATCCTTGGACCTGTTTCTTTGCTTGGAGTAGCCATTAATTGCCTTTGATTTCATCCTCCAGCTTCATGAACTCAAAGTGTGCTAAGGTCTTGTTATCACACCATAGTAGCTGGGCTATTATTCTTGCTGAGCAGATATCTACACTTTCCAGAGCTTTGCTTTTCCTGAGATCAGTTATGATGAGCAGTGTATTTGGGATCACTCACAGATCAGAGCAGTATATATATCAGACATTGAGTAGACCTTGCGCCAAGGATGAGCCTTGAGAGCTTAGATTTGATGACCGATGTGACCTTGTGTTCCATATAGTTTCAGTTCAGTGCCTAGAGTTCCGGATGTTATTATTGCCGGATGTTATTATTGCAGCAGTGTTTCAGTTGGTTATTGATGATGATTATTGACATGATATGATGTGACCTATGGACTTGTGATTATTATCTTGTTGTTTTAGTCATCTTCATAGCATTGACTTGGTATATGATTCAGGATGTGGCAGTATTATCTAAATAATAAAATGAAATATCTTGGATGATTTTATAAAGTATAAAACTGGATGTATTACTTGCACCCTAAGGTTTTCTGACAATACTCATTGGTTTCATTACCCTCCTGTGAGCATGGACATGGTTTTTCATGACATCTTTTTTTATTAGCATAGGCACCACATCCACTTGACTCCATCCATCCATGACCTTCCTTATTTGGCTTTCACACTGACTTGCCTTCTTGACTACTTGACATGGAGGACTTCCCCATTTCTACCTTTGTGTTGGACCGCATCCGCGTTTGTTTTGTGTCTCAGCTCTGAGTTGGTGACAGAACTTGCCTTTGGTGAGTTGGATTTTATGCCTAGATCACTCTAGACGGTTGCCCCGATGTTTGGCTTAGCGCGGAATTCCCTCTAGTCATATGAGTTGTTGTTGGCTAAAATTGAAAGCAAATGTACTACTTGTATTGGAAATTTATTATGAAAGCCTGTGAACTTAAAATTCTAGAATGTGTTTTTCAACACATGTGAATAAAGGCTAAAGCAATGAACTGCTAAAATACCACGCGAAGGGTATAGAAAGGTCGAAAAAGAAATGGTTAAACAAATGCTATATCTAAATATTGCTGACCTCGTAACTATAAATATGCCCTGGATGCAAGCTGCGATTAGTTGTGCTTCTTAGCACATGTGAAATCCCAGAGGGGTCATATAGGCCAAAAAGGCCATGGAAATGAAATGAATGATCCTAATGAACCTGGATCAGCTTGATGTAGACATGATGCCTAAGTTAAATAAACACTCCCTAAACAACTTACCCATTTGTGAGGCACTGCCTTTCCCTTTGTTATTTTGTCCAGCACAGAGTGTAGCTTCCCCTTTGCCCTGTCCAAAATGTCATTTAGTTAAGTTGGTCAAGTCATCCCTTTTTCCTAGCCTTCTTCTTAGCCTTCACCCTTTTCTAGCAGTTAGGCCATGTCAGTTGAAAGAGTATGCCTTTAAAGCTTTGGTGCAAGTAAATTATAAACAACAATGAAATATATATATGTATTAACTGCCACTGAATGATGTTTATGCTTTAAGTTAAGTTGTGAATATGATTAAAGGAACATGTCTTAGTCTTATGTTATAATCTAGTCTTTGGTTGCATTTTGGCCTAGTCAAACATAGTTTGACCATGGTCATTCTTGGGATCCGTGATGAAATGGACCACTTGTGCTTATGGATGATGATTTGTGGTCCCACATACACCTATTGATGATTCCATATGTTGGAGTCTGGACATATGCTTCAGATGATGATTGATGCAGTTGGTCAGTTTTATTACTATTTTCAGATCATCATATTTTACACTGTCCGGGTATGGTGGACCCTACAGATGACCCCACAGGTTTTCATATGGTGTATGAGTACTCATTTCTAGTGGATTTGGGTCTTCTGGATCCATTGAGACACTTATATTTCAGTTCCGGGCACTTATGAGTATGATAGTAGCAATTATCCACTTGTTGACCAGTTTGGGCATGTTGATCCAACCTGTCCAGCAGAGGCCTTGGAGGCCAGTCGTTGACTAGAGGACTGCGGAGGAAGGGGGTGGTCCAGCCACTTGTTTTTACCATCACACCCCCCTTCCAGACAACTTAGTGCATTCTGTTTGATAGCGTAGGCACCCTGGGTGGCATTTTGGGGCACTTTCAAGGTTTTTAGGAGGATTAAAAAATGGAATAAAAAGGTCACTGAGGAATTCGATTTGGGCAATTGAGGCAAGGTTTTGGCACTTGATCTGCTATGAGGTCACCCATGGTGAACCCCCCATCTTCTAGATCAATTGGCATTAGTTAGTGGGGTCCACAGTGGTTACAGGAGGTCTTCTACTGCATGTCTCTCTCAGATTTTGGAGACAGGATTTGATCATTTGTATATTTGACATGTCATAGACTTATATTTTATATTATTGTGCCACGGGGACATGCTAGTGAAGGGAATTAATACCTCCTAGCCCCACCATGAGCTCCTAGGGACTTATCTTTTTCTTATTATGTGGCACATGTGTTTCTAGCCACTCTCCATATATGACGTCACCCTCACTATGTCTATTTTAGCTACGACGTCATCACTTTTGAGTGATCCATGTGATATTATGTACTGGCTCATCTTAGTCGTTGATTAGATTGTTAGATCTTTTGATCTTAGCCACTAGTTTCAAAAAGTGGTTTTGTGGTTTAGGATTTTGGTCTTTGTTATCCTACAAAAGGACGATACCCCCCTATTGTAAAATCACCTTTGGGCTCTGGAAAACTTGGAATGAAAATACTATTTTGGAGATCTATTTCTTGGCTTTGATTGGGTTGCTCTTGTATATGATTATGCATCTCTTCTTTTAGACATCCTTGCTTGTAACAGGTGAAATCGACTTCTACAGAGGGAGGCCGAATTGCTTTGGAGCTAGAGTGCGACTTGCTTGATGGGAAGATTGTAGGGGTTGCTCACATCCCCCATGGGCAAGACGTCTTCATCTTGAGGGATTTTTTCAATTGTGCTTTATCCATTGATTGCTTCTTTGACATGACATGCTTAGATCTCATTGATTTGTGGATCAAATCTAACATCTTGTAGTTTGATTTACAGGTTGCATGGGACATCTCTCCTCTTAGGGCTTGGACGATTTGGGTTGAAGACACTTGGATCAATATTGGAATTGTAACTAAGGGCAAGAATCATCCATATGCTAAGAGGCCACAAGCTTTTGAGATAAGATTTATAAGGTAGGTATCTATTTTGCTTGTTCTCCATCCTATTGGTCACACAAACCATTAAAATCAAAACCCTCATTTTTACTTTTTCCTAGATCTACTTGGATCTAGCTTGGCTTTGGGGATAATATTGAAAACCCACCTCTATAGCATCCACGACAATTTGGATCTATAGTTTGGTGGTGATTGGCCTCCATTTGACCCACTTCCCAAGGCACCTAGCCCTCCTTGAGGCAATTCGCACTCCTTGAGGAAGGTTAGTTGGGCTAGTTCCTGTTATCACACCATAGTAGCAGGGCTACTATTCTTGCTTAGCAGATATCTGCACTTCTCAGAGCTTGGATTATTCAGAGCTTGGCTATGATGAGTTTATATTTTGAGATCACTCATGATCAGAGCAGTGTATTTTACCAGACTTATGTTAGACCTTGTGCCAAGGTTGAGCCTTGGGAGTTCGGATTTGATGATCGATGTGACCCTTTATTCCATACAGTTTCAGTTCAGTGCCTAGAGATGTTATTGCAGTAGTGTTTCAGATGGTTTATGATGATTATTATGATGTGATATGACCTATGGATTTCTGATCATTGATTATGGATTATTATCTTGTTGCTTTAGTCATGTTCACAGCATTAGCTTGGTATATGATTCATGATGTGGCAAACTTTGTAAAATGAAAATGAATTTTCTTAATGATGTTATAAATTATAAAATGGACATATTACTTGCGCATTTAGGTTTCTTGACAAAACTCACTGGTTTACTACCTCGCATAGATATGGTCTCTCTCGACATTACTTGTCTGCTAACTTAGGCACCATTCTCACTTTGACTCCATCCATCCATGACCTTCCCGATTTGGCTTTTACCTTTGACTTGTTTGCTTGACTTTTTGATACTGAGGACTTCCCTTTTTACTAACCTCTTTGTTGGATCGCATCCATGTTTGTTTAGTGTTTCGGCTCTGAGTTGGTGACAAAGCTTGCCTTTGGTGAGTTGGATTGTAGGCCTAAATCATTCTGGTCGGTTGTCCCGATGTTTGGCACTGGCACGAACTCCCCCTAGTCACTTGAGATGTTGTTGGCTAAAACTGAAAGCTCATGTACTACTTATGGAAACTTGTGTAAATTCGCCCATGGAAACTATAAACTCTAGAATGTGTTTCTTAACACACATGAGTAAAGGGCAAGAGCAATGAAAGTTGAAGCGCTATAAATACTCCTCGAAGAGTGTAAGAAAGGTCCAAAAGGAAATGGTTCTTAAACTCTATATCTAAACGATTGCTGACCTTATATATATATAAACATGCCCTGGATGCAAGCTGCAATTAGTTGTGCTTCTTAGCGCACCTGAGATCCGAAGGGTTATGTAGGCCAAAAAGGCCATGAAATGAAATTGAATGATCCTAATGAACTTGGATCAACTTGATGTAGATATGATGCCTAGGTTGAATAAGCACTCTCTAAACAACTTATCCATTTGTGAGGCACAACCCTTCCCCGTGTTATTTGTCCAGCACAGAGTGTAGCTTCCCCCTCTCCCAGTCCAAAGTGTCTTTTAGTTAAGTTTAGGCAGGTCATTCCCTTTGCCCAACCTTGTTCCTAGCCTTCATCCTTAACTAGCAGTTAGACCATGTCCAATGGGTGAGTCTGTCATTTAAGCTATTGTGCAAGTAAATATAAATAACCATGGAATATGCAAACATGATTAATGCCACTGAATGATGTTTATACTTTAAGTTAAGCTTTGAGTATGATTAGAGGAACATGTCTTTGTCTATTGATATGATTTATCCTTGGTTGTATATTGACCTAGTCAAACCATAGTTTGACTATGGTCATTCTTGGGATTTGTGATGATGGGGGCCATGTATGCTTATTGATGATGATTGATGGTCCCACACTCTTATTGATGGTACCATATGGTGGACATATGACTCAGATGGTGATTGATGCAGTTCAATAGGTTTTATTATTACTCTAGATCATCAGATTATGCACTGTCCATATATGGTGGACCCTACAGTTAGCTCATCAGGGAAACCCATGGTGTATGAGTACACATTCTTAGTAGTTTTGGGTCTTCTGGATCCAATGCGACACTTATCATTCAGTTCTGGGCACTTTTGACAGTGATAGATGTAGTTTTCCACTTGTTGACCAGATTTGGGGCTCTTTTCCCAGCCTGTCCAGCAAGGGCCATGAGAGGCCAGTTCACCTAGGGCACTGTATGAGGAGGGGGTGGTCCAGCCACCTGATGTTACCATTTTACCCCCATTTTGGAGATCCTGGTGGGCTCAATTTGACAGCGTAGGCGCTTTAGGAGGCAATTTCAGCAGCTTCACAATTACCGAGGCAGGTTAAAAATGGAATGAAAGGGTCACTGATGAATTCGATTTGGGCAATTGAGGCAAGGTTTTGGCATTTGGTCTTCACAGAGCTCTTCCAGAGTGAACCCCCTATCTTCCATCCAGTTTTAATCAGTCAGTGGGGTCCACAGAGGCCACAGGAGGCCTTTTACTGCATGTCTCTCACAGATTTTGAAGACAGATTTTGATAATTTGTATTATTTGTACATATTATTTTATATTATTGTGCCATGGGGATGAGCTAGCAAGGATTGATGCCTCCTAGCCCCACCATGAGCTGTATGAGTCATGTCCATGTCATATGAGGTGGGCCCATGTACTTTTGCTCCCTTTAGAGGATGACGTCACCCTCACTTTGTCTCTCCTAGCTATGACGTCACCTTTATGTTCAATGATCCATGTGTTATATTGCTAGGCTCATCTTAGCCATTGATTTGATTATGAGATCTTTTAATCTCAACCACTCATCTTCATGTATTGTAAAGTGGTTTTGAGATCTAGGGTTTTGGTCTTTATTATCCTATATAAGGAGGAGACCCTCCATTGTATAGCTCACCTTTGGAGCTCTTGAATATTGGAATAGAATACTTCTTTGTGGAGCATACTTCTCTTGTCTTGTGGAATATTTTGCACTTTGAATATATAGTATCTCTTCTTTGTATCATTGTGGATCTTGGGGCTACACGTTTTCTTGCAGGGAGGCCAAATTGGTGGAGAGGAGGACGATTTGAAGAGTGTTATTGTTGGAGGGATCCACATATTCTCTCGAGTTGATCTTGGTGACAAGGAATATCATTATTGTATCTTTGTGACATCGTTAATGCTTTCTATTACATCTTTCCATCATTTTCATAATTTTCTTACTTGGCTTGTTTCACTTGATCTTGTCTTGTAGGAGGAGGACGATTTGGCTTCATTGGAGGAGGACGTTTTGGCTTGGAGCACTTGGATCTCACTCTTGAATATACACATAGGGGAATGCTATCAATTTGCAAAGTGGCCACAAGCAATTGAGGTAAGTTCATCAAGGTATGTACCTAAATCCATCCATTCTTCTTCATTGGTCATAAAACCCTTAAAATCAAAACCCTCATTTTTGTTTTTCTTAGATCTACTTGGATCTAGCTTGGCTTTTGGAAAGATATTGAAAACCCATCTCTATAGTATCCACGGCAATTCGGATCTATAGTTTGGTGTGGATTGGGCTTCATTTGACACATTTTTCAAGGCACTTAGCCTTCCTTGGGTGAGGTCGCACTCCTTGGTTGGGTAAGTTTTGCTAGTTCCGAGACGTGGGTAGGTGAGATCCCACTTGATTTGAACTCCTCTCACTTGATTACCTACCCCTAGTGCTTCACTTCTTTGATTTTTGCCTTGTGGGCCCCATTCCTCATTTTGAGGGTTGTGCCCCACTTGGGTCATTGGGTGATGCATTTTCAATCTCAGATCTACTGAGATCTAGCCGTTGGATGCTTTTGATCTTCAAAACCCACCTTGCTTTGCACCTTGACTACCCCGATTTACATTTTGGTGGACATTCGACTCCATTTGGCCCTTGATCTAAGGCACTAGTCTTCCTTGGGGTAATTCGCACTTCTTGGGGTTAGTGGCTTTTCCTGGATCCCGCACTTGGGTGCTCTCAATTCTTGGTCAATCCATAGATCCATGTCATAGAGCCCCTATAGTACCATCTCCCAATAATTTTGACCAAGTGGACCCATCTTGGACCATTTTCCCTATTTTAAGGAAGTGGGTCCCACTTGTGTATTTCATGGTACTAGATCTATCTTTTTGATCTCCCTAGGTGACCCAGCTCATACATTGGTTGAAGCAATTGTCAGTTCTTAAGCCTCTTCAACCACATACTTAAACCCTTGGGTCCACCTAAGCTTGCATTGGTTTCCGTAACTCAACTTTCACACTCCCCTAGGAACCATTGCTTTGGCTAGTCTTCTGTCGATTAGCTATAGGGTCTCCCCCTTGATCTTATTCTGTCTAGATCTAAAGTGAAGAGTGCCTCGGTTATCGTGACTCCGAGCTTACATTGGGAATTGTGGCATCTCTTGGGTCACCTCTTTAGTTGTCCATCTCCTTTACCATCTCGGATGGGATACCATTAGGGACAACTACAAGTCGTGTGATAACATTTTTGGCGACGTTGCCAGGGAAGGTAGAGGCCTACCCTGGTTCGACATATATTTTTTAAGCTCTACTCCCGTTCTCTTTGCCATCATTTTTGGCGTCGTTGCCGGGGAGGTAGAGGCTTTCCTTAGGTGTCTGCAAGTATCCATGCATAATTCATATCTTATCGCATCCGGTCTTGTAAACTAGATGGTTATCATTTGTTTTCGTAAATCTTTCATAGCCATCTATTTGCCACTCATCTCTCCCTGCTATTTTAACGACATATCTTTTGGTAGAAGAGATTTAAAATCTACCTGGCGACTCCACAAAAGCGACTCCACTGGTGATCGATCCTATTATATCTAGAACCCATGGGGTACATCATTTTGTATTTAGGTTCTTTATTTTCTAATATATATATATATATTGCCCATCCATGGCTGCTTCTGAGCAGCCTAGAACTTTTGGTCGATTAAAAGTTTTTGACTTTTCCAAAATCGTTGGGTATCCTCATCATATTCCTCATCAAGCCTGTGAAAGGTTGCCTAAATTCGATGGAAGTTATGAAATCTCTGCTAAAAGGCACGTTAATCTCTTTAAAGAAGTTATTAACGAATTATCTATAACCGATGAGGATGTATGCATGAAACTATTGGCCTCATCTTTCCAAGGAAGAGTTGAGCTCTGGTTCTTAAATTTAAAGACCAATAGCATTTTTGGATATGACATGTTTGAAAATAAATTTTTAGAAGAATGGGGAAGTGAATACGATGATATATATTCTTCAAATCAAATCCAAGATCAAAACCTTCCCCTTTCCGATCCTATTGTTGAATCAATTAATAATCAAATATCAAGTGAGTTGTCAACATCCGGAGATGACCCCTCCTGCCCAATTTATTTTGAGGATGAGTCTTCCACTTTTGAGTCAATCGAAAGTCAAATCCCTAATCATTGTACAAATCATAAGTTTTCAAATTTCTTTTTAGGTAGCCCTAGTCGTGATCCTAAGGAAATTTCTGAGGGTGAGCTTTTAGTCAGTCAGTCTATTGAAGTTCCTCTCTCGGAGAAGCTCATTAGTCATTCTATCTTTAGTGATCATTCAATTCCTTATCACCTTATTGAAGAAGAAGAAAGTAGGGACATAGATCAAGATCCTTTAGTAGTGATTTCACGTGATCATTGTGTAAATAATTAGGATGTTTTAAACGAGTTTGTTAATTTTCTCCCTGATCAATTAAATAAAAATGACCATTCATCCTCATATGAATTTAATGATGAATCAATAGAAGATCAATCTCAAGATGAAGATAAGTTAGTAAATCACGCTAGATGCTCTAATCTTTGTTCTACTTCTTAGAGTGAGTCTTTTAATTTTCCTTTTCCATCCTTAGACAAGATAGCTTTATCCAATTCTTAGAGTTAGAATCTTGTCCTCAATTTGTAAATATTAGACTTGATCAAAATCTTGAAATCATTCCCAGAATAAAGAGTGTTACTTTGAAAGGCCTTTCTTTTTGTCAAATTTCAAGGCCAAATTTTTCTATCCATTTGGGAGAATGTACATATGTTCAATCCACCCTCCCTTCCCAACTTTTTCAATCTTCTTGGGGTTGGTGGTCTAGTCAGTCTTTTGCTTTTGAAATTTTCAATAGGAAGTATAAGCATGATCATATGATTGGAGAAAAAGAACTTTCAACTTTGTTTCCTTTTTCAGTCACTTTGGAACAATAATGCTTGTTGTCAAGTTATCAATCATTCTTGGTGGTTGGAAAAGGTATTTGAAGATCAGTTCCATCTTTTCTCTATTTTTGAGCAACAAGTGGGCTTGAGTTTGATTTTTCGTCTTTTAAGCTTCAATTTATCCCCACTTGGTTTCTATCTTTTTGATTTCCCTAGGCGACCCAACTCATACATTGGTTGAAGCAATTGTCACTTCTTAAGCCTCTTCAACCACATACTTAAACGCTTGGGTCCACCTAAGCTTGCATTGGTTTCCGTAACTCAACTTTCACACTCCCCTAGGAACGATTGCTTTGGCTAGTCTTCTGTCGATTAGCTATCGGGTCTCCCCCTTGATCTTATCCTGTCTAGATCTAAAGTGAAGAGTGCCTCGGTTATCGTGACTCCCAACTTGCATTGGGAACCGTGGCATCTCTTGGGTCACCTCTTTAGTTGTCCATCTCCTCTACCATCTCGGATGGGATACCATTAGGGACAACTACAAGTTGTGTGATAACAGTTCCTTGACATGGGTAGGTGAGATCCCAATTGATTTGGATAGATCCACCTTGATAACCTATCCCTAGTGCTTCACTTCTTTGATTTTTGCCTCCCATTCCTCATTTTGAGGGTGGAGCCCCACTCGGGTTATTGGGTGATGCATTTTCAATCTCAGATCTATGGAGATCTAGCAAGCATTTGGACTTGATAATTAAAACCCACCTTGATATTTGTCTTAACTACCCCGATCTGTAATTTGGTGGAATTTGGACTCCATTTGCCCCCTCAATTTAAGTCACTAGTCTCCCTTGGGTAAATCGCACTCCTTGGGCTAGTTGTCTTTTGCTAGATCCCATATGTGGTGTTGCTCCTTGCATCTTAGATCCATAGATCTTCATCATTTGCATGCCCCTTAGTGCCATTCTACCCCTAACTTGCCCTTGTGGGCCCCATTTGAATCATTTTCCACTTTTTAAGGAGTGGGCCCCACTTGTGTGATTTTCATGGTACTAGATCTATTCAATTGAGCTTCATAAGAGACCCTAATAATTCATTGGTTGAAACACTTGTCACCTTCTAAGCATCTTCAACCACGCTTAAACTCTTGGGTCCACTTAATCTAATTCACTCATTGGTTTCCGTAACTCAACTTACACATTTCCCTAGGAACCTTTGGGTTAGCTAATCTTCATTTGATTGGCTAGGGTCTCCACCTTGATCATGATTAGTCTTGATCTAAAGTGAAGAGTGCCTCGGTTATCGTGACACCCAGCTTGCGTTGGGAACCGTGGCATCTCTTGGGTCACCTCTTTAGTTGTTAATCTCCTCTACCATCCCAGATGGGATACCTTTAGGGACAACTACAAGTTGTGTTATAACAGGTCTTTGAGAGACCTTAAGTTTGGCTTGCTATATGGCAACCATCTTCATTCATATTTAACACAATATTCTTTTTCAATTTTCATCCATACCTGGGAATGTCCTTGACTTTGACTACATGTCCTTTGGTCTTCAAATCTTTCTGTATTATTCTTCTTCCAAGATTCATTGGTTCTCCTTGTTGATGTATATGAGGGACTCTTCATAGGTTGTCTTCTTCGACTCGCACAGTCTTGGGATTTATGACCAAAGCCATAGCAATTGTAACATCTCATAGTATGACAATGTGACCAACATGATTGCATGTCCAACATCTAACTATGTTGTTGGGACTTCCAACACTTCTTCTTTCATAGAATCTACAATCCATAGCCTTGTGACCAAAATCATTACATGAATAACAATAATCATTAAAACCATCTTCATACTTGAGTTCTTGATTCCATCTTGAAATTGTTTCTCTTTTGAATTTGCTTTGAGGAGTGGGCCCAACTTCTTGACGTCTTCTTGATCTTCCAAGGTCTTTGTTGTCATGTGCAAATACATGAGGACCCACTATGGTTTCATTTTTGGAGAATGAGGGGCCTTCATCAGGAGTCTTGGGGGACCAAGTGCCAACTTCAGATTTTTCTCCTTCCTTTTTGTAGCCAAGACCGGATTTTTCAAATGGAGATCTTTGACAATCCAAGATGTCATCCAAGATAGATGAGTTGTTTTTGAATTTGACATAGGCACTTGACTTTTCATTTTTCTTCTTGAGTCCAACCACTTCCATTTCAAGATTTTCACAAGTCTTCACTTTTTCATCCAACTGGTGTTTCGAGACTTCTACTATTCTTTTGGCTTCCTCCCACTGAGTCTTCAAATCAATATTGTCCCTTCTTGTTTCTTCAAGCTCTTCTGGGTCTTCACTAGACTCCTTTTGACTGGTAAGATTAATCTTTAGTCTTTCAACTTCATCATTTTTGTCTTTTAGCTCATCCTGTAAACTTGACTTGAGTTTCTTGAACATATCTTTTGACATCTCATGGTATTTTTCGAAGGACTGCAAAATTTTCCTTTTAAGCATAGAATTGCCCATGGCATCATTTTCCCTTAAAATGGGTGCTAGGAGTTTTTTCTTGGCATCTGAAAGATCATTTACCATTTTATCAAAATCATTGCTACTGCAATCAGAAGGATCCTTACCTCTGCTGATGTTTGAATCTTGCTCTTTCATTTCTTCTTGCATCACATCTTCAGTGGGCTTAGCTTCTGTTTCCTTCTTTGTGTCTTGGTTTCCTTTTTGGTATTCACCTTCTAGCTTAAACCATAGGTATTTGTCTGAAGTGTGTTCTCCTACACTCTCTTTGCCAGAGTTTGAAAGTCCATCCATAAGAAATTTCAAAGTAATAGAGTTGTCCTTCATTACCTCCTTTTGTGCAGCAGTCATAGTCTTCTTGTTGGAACTAATGGGTGGATTGACCACAACCTCCCAGACACCAAACTTCTTCAAGTAGGTTTTCAACTTGCTTCTCCAACCAAAATAATCTGTTATGTCAAATACTGGAACATCATTGTTTGAGAGTTCCGCTTTTGCTTCCATTGTGTGTCCACAGTTCTCCTTCAAGCTGGCTAGGCTTGTAGTGAAGGCCCGCTCTGATACCAATTGTTGGACACAATGGCACACTGAGAGGGGGGGTGAATCAGTGTGGTAGCACTCTTAGCAATTTCATTTCTCAAAACTTAAGCATAGTTCATATAACACTACCAAGTAAGTTATCATTCATCAACTAATCAAGAAATGTCATATAAGCATGTCATCAACATAGATTATAACAAGAGACGCAACACAAGACAAGTATAGTAAACTTTATTTATAATTGGATATGAATTACAATGAAGACATCAATCTTCCGATTATATCAACACCAACTGACTGAGAAGCACCAACTTCTATTCCAAGACCCAGCTTGGTTTTTTCTTAGATCCAACTAAGAAAAAGGTGTGCAAGACCCAACTTGCCTTCAAATACTCATCAATGTCATCAACTCACTCATGTCACTAACTCAAGCTCTTATCAATCATAGCATTGTCAAAAACACTGTTATCATGCATACATCACTGTAACATATCACTGTGTAAACTTCTCGAGCACATCATTGTGTACCCCTGAGCATCTCACTGAGTAAACACCATATCACTGTGTAATCTTCATTGAGCATACAATTCATCACTGTACATCATCACTGTGTATTCAACATGTCACTTCCTACTAAGCATACTCACTGTGTATATGATTCATTATATTACTGCCTACTGCACATAATCACTGTGTATAACATTACATCATACAGGTCATCATACATTCATATATCATCACTGTGTATACATTATTTCATCACTGTGTTTTCTGATATAAACTTGGCATACTCATGTTCAGAGACATAAGTAACTTGAACACTTCTCTGCTGCTGCCTTGGAACTATAGACCACACAAAAACTTCATCTTCAAAATTATGAACTTCACTTGACTGTGGCTGCCGAAAATCTGAGCTAGGACATTACTGTAGCTGTCATAGTTACCGAAATTTGCAGAGGTTAGACAGTCCAAAATTTACCTAGGTTGGACAACTGCTGCTCTTCCTTTGATCAGCGAAAAATTCCTCAGATTGTAGTTGCCCGAAAATCAGAGCTTCCTGCTCCTGCGTCTCCCTCAGTGGATAACCTGAAAATCAAAGATAGATCCACTTCACCTTGCTGACTACTGCTGCTGTCTCCACTGTGTACCGGAAATTACATAGCTCAACTCACACGAATTTGATTAGAGCAGTCCGAAAATTAGAGCTCAAAACCTCAACCGAATTTTTCTTGCAATGAATGAGGGCGTTGGCTCCCATTTATACACATTTCCATGATATATATATATATATATATATATTTTTTTTTTTTTTTGTTTACTGAGCCGACCTGCTATATATATATTTTAATTTGTCCATAATTTCTAACTGAGCCAACTTCCATCAAATGTTGAATTAATAATTAATTTTGTAATTTGTTTGACTGGGCTGATTTGTTGAAGGAGTTTGGTTGAGTTTAAGGCTTCTTCTAACCATCATATAAGTTGTTTTTTGTGCCAATCCATGTCATCGCAGCTGATATATTAAGGGCCATTAGCTTCAGAAAAAGGGAAAGCAGTGTCATACCATGTCAAGGGCTCCAAGAGCTAACAAAGTCCCACATGTTATGACCAAGTGGAATCCACTTCAATCTCCATCAATGGATTCAACAAGAACTCCATCATTATGCAATATCAAGTCCTTCATTTCCAAGTGTGTGGGCTTCATGACCCCATCAAGCGACAAATGACCACAGAATGGGTCATTTGGACCACCTAGTGTCCCAATGCCCAAACCACCCATGTCATGCTTGCCATGTCATCAACCTTGTTACTCCTTTGTCATTAATGGCTTGTCATCAATGACAACCATGCTCAACAACATCCCCCCTCCTCATTTGAGGTTGATGGGGTAGGAGTTTTAGTGGATTGGGCTTGCTGTAGAGTGAGGTTTGATACCTTCCTATGGATTGATAGCCCCATTGGATCTCTTTGGGTTTGAGATCTAATTGTATGGCTTCAATTGCTTGATCTCAGGGTCAATGCGGATACCTTCCTTAGACACTATATGACATAGTAATTTTCCTTTGTCCTTTGAGGTAGGTCCCCAAACCTGCCTACTCATCATCGTCATCCTCGTTTGGGCCGACGATACTGGGGGTATCCCCCCTGCAGGGGGCATCCCCCCTCCTCATCTGAGGCTGATGGGGGAGGAGTGCTAGTGGATTGGGATAGTTGTAGAGTGATGTTCGACACCTTCCTATGGATTGATAACCCCAATTGGGGGTGGCTTATGTTACAGAGGGAATTGGCATAACCGAATACTGACTTCTTCAGATTTAATGATATCCTATATTTTTGACATCTACAAAGGCCTTCCTTAGAAAGCATTTTAACGTACTCATATGTTCACTAAGGAGTCGTGAAAGTTGTCTTTATTCGGTCATTCTTTTTAACTAAGATTTGATTATATCTTGAAAATTCTTCCAACATAGACAACATTCAAGCCCCTGTAACACTTTGTAACAAGTTTTCCTTGTTGGGAAGGGGATAATTGCCCTTTAGTGAGGCTTGGTTTAAATTTTTGATGTCAATGCAAATCCTTACCTCTCGGTTCTTCTTTTGAACAATCACTGGGTTTGAGATTCAAGTGGTATGTCTCACGGATTTGATGATTCTAGCAGTGAGCATCTTATCTAATTCCTTTTTTACTAAGGGGGCAAGTTTTGGATTTATGTTGCGTAATGTTTTTTGTAAGGCTTGGTCCCCTCCTTAAGAGGAATGGTATGTTCGATGACATCTTCTCTATAAGTTTTAAGATTTTCATGTGAACAAGCAAAAACATCCTTATTTTTTTGTATCAAATTCTTGATGCCTCTTCTTTCATCCTTGAAAGCATTCTTTCCAATCTTGATTATCCTAGGACTTGTAGCTGAGCCAATATTAACCTCCAAAATTTCACCCACAACCTAATCTCTTGGAGTCTTTTACCCTTGTATTCGTCACACCTCGTGAAATTCTTCTCTAAAGGGATAGCCATCTTAAAAATCCCAGTATCAGGTATATCCTGATGGCTCATTTCATTTTTCTAATTGATTCCTTGATTCTAGGTTATCGGGTATGGAAAACCTAAATACTATTTCCATCTTGCAATTTTCAAGAGAGGTTTTTTGGGATTTCTAGAGTACTGGATGGGACAACCAAGGCATTGACGAGGGTGTTGTTGGTGTTGTTGTCCCTAGGGACTTCCTTTATAGCAAAAACGTCAAAGATTTCAATTGCATCCCACACAACGTTTATGTATGCCTTCAACTTATCATTCTTCACTGAAAATTTATTCTTAACTTGGCAGATGATCAAATCAGAGTCCTCAATAACCTTGTAGAAACCCTTTGAGTACTTCCTTGTGATTCATGGATGGTAAATGGGGTAAATTGTTGGCCTTGATTACGGAGCCTAACTTGGAGGGGATCAAGAGAGTTGAGCATGCAACCTCCCTACTTCTGGGGGAGAGATCTCGCATTTGGCTCCTTGCAGCTTGAGCTAACCCTTAGGGCTTTATTGCTATCCTAATTATAAAGGTAATCAACAAATTAACCATATATGAAAAGCTAAGTGGATGCGCTATCATATTGAAGAGAAGCTTTTGTGTGGAATCCTATCATTTCCTAGATTATAAAAGTTGTTGCCACACAGTGCAACATACAATTGAATTAGGGTGGTTTAACCGTTTCACAATTCGACAATTTTGCTCAATGCTTAGAAGATCATATCATCTCATGTCCTCGACCATGACCAGCTCAAGAACAAAGAATCATGAGAAGGCATAACAAGCTAGAACAAAGACATAACTTTTTTATGTTTTGAGGACCTGGCATTGTGAAGGGATAGGCAATGTAATGAACATACATCAAACAAATAAATAATAATAATAAATAAAAATGAAGGGACACATCCTAAGTAAGGGACATGACCTAACCGAGACATGACTCCTCAACCATTGTGACTAGTGATTGCTATAAATATACTGTCACATGGCATTGTAACTTATCATCTATCTTACTTAGTATTCAATTATTAAATTCTTGTCCGATATGGATTTCAACCTTTATTCCTTTTAACATTGGATATTCAGTAAATGACCTTTGTTCATATTTCCGTAAATGAGCCTTGTTCATTTATTTGCCATTAGAAGATGACGCATATAGGGATTCAGCCAAGGCATCCAAGGGAAAGTTCAAACTGGTGTCTTTGACAGGAGACAAATTTGTAAAATTTCATGAGAATCTTGGTGATGATAGAATATGACCAAAGTTAACGTATGCAAATAAATAAAACTTAAGTGTTGGTATCAGGCCTATGTAAAACTAAATGTCACTCAGGCTTAGTTAAGGCTTTCTCCCATGCCTTTTCGGAGTTATGCTGGTTATGTGCAATTGTATGTGCTTAATGTGATATTCTCTAATCAAGTAGCTTGGTTCATGTTAAAATTCGGGGACAATGAAATTTGAAAAACGATCGCCAATGCAAAAGAACATGATAAAATTCACCATTATGTCTGATAAAGACACTTAAGTGAATTCCATTATAACTTCATACATTCAAATAAAAAATAAAAAATATTTTTTTTAACTTCAGTTTTAACCCAAAAATATGGCAATTAAATGACAAAACTGAATACATACGTGCAGACATATGGTTTTGTAACTTGTTTTTATATTTATTAAGTTTAACAGGACATTGAATCTTAACGTTTATTTTTGAAACTTGTAAAAGGGTGTGCATGGCTGATTAAATTTGCCACTAGAGATTCAGCAAAATTCAAGTGTTTTTTGAATATTTTTTAATTGTAATTTTTTATTTTAAATTGCCATACACAGAGGCTAAGTCTACATTCAATAGTCATGTCGCATTGTTCATTTCTCTCTTCAATATTTTTCTTAACTGTATGCATACAGCTGAAAGGCCCTTAGTTTATATGCTCGTTTTCTAAGTCACCTGACACAAGGGCACGAGTGTCCCCACGGGACACGGTGACCCCCGGAATCAGGACACGTTTTATATACATATATATATATTTTTAAAATATATTAAAATTTAAAAATATAGACATATAGATCCAATAAAATTTAGAAACTAGAACATTTACCTGCAAGAAAACAAACTTGAAACTCCTTCACCTGCAAAAAAACCAAGTCTGGGCTCTCTCTAGCTCTCCCTCACTCTCCCTTCAATTCACAAATGGCAACAAAAAAAATAAATCGACTTTTATGGGCCCGCGGGTTCACTTTTGCCGCGTGGAAGTGTCCTGGAATTGGGACATGGTGTGCAGAGACAGGACACAAGTGTCCCGAAATCAGGACACGAAAAAAGTCATGTCCCCTACGTGGGGGAGCCGTGTCCGCGCCAACACGTCCCCATGGGACACTTGGCCCTAAAATGAGGTGTCCGGTGACTTAGCTCGTTTTATATGAAATCGGTAGAACTTTGTGAATACTTGTCGTCATATTGTAGCCATAGAGGTGTTTTGTACTCAGAGGGCATCTTATTACTCTTATGATTGACACATGGCATTTCACAATAAAATATTTTTGAAATGATGAAAACTGTTTTTCAACAAGGAAATCAGCACCAGAAAAGATCCCAGTGGTCTGACCAAAGGCAGTTATTAAAACATTGTTGCTTAGAGTGATCGAACTTACATAAGGATAGTAGACACAAAACCAAGAAAATTGGTTTATTGGTTATTGTTCGTTCTGTATGTTATCCGACTGTGGCATAGATTTTCTCATTTTGAACTTGATATTATTTGTCCATATACACCGTATACACCATATAAAGATATGAACACGTTGTGTGTTGCTTCTGGGGTTCAGCTTTATTGTTTCTGGCAGAAGTGAGTCCATGTCTGCAAAATTTCATCTGATTTTGTTCATCTGTGTTTATGCATAGTAGGCTTTTGGAGTTGGTACCTCCAGTTTTTTTTTCCTCGGTATTTTTCCTCGGAAAAAGTCGTAATTTTATTATCAGAAGATACAAAATTACATTCTGCAGATATATGGAGAGCAAAAGCTGCTCCATACATTGTCACATGTTGGTACCTCCAGTTAATCTTGCCGCACTAGCAATTAATTTCTATCTGGTTGTTCTGTTTGTATCATCTAAATATGTAAAACTGGGTTGCATTATCGTTTACTTCAGTAATCATTTCTTATCTTTTGTTATACAATGCAGGGGAAAAAACGTTTGATATGTGCATGGGTAGCCAAAAGGGACTTACCTAGAAGTGTTAAAGTTGTTATTTGCCCAAGCTAAATCTTAACTGGATAAATAGATGAACCCTGAGCAAGATGATAATTACATATATTTCTTGACATCTGTGCAGAATGCATGATGCTGGTGAAATGGATGTTCGAGGTTGCTATACTGCAGTCGCTGTAAGCAATTTTATTATGAAGTTCTGATTTGTAATGTTTGTAGATTGTATATAGTATCATTCTATCATAGGGATTCTTGTAGTTCCCCTTTCTGAAAGAAGTTCATTAAATTTATTTTATTTGAGCACTTGAGTGTTGAGTTTGTAAATGACATCAAGTGTTTCTTGTATGATCCAAGCACTTTTCTCCCATATTGGTATGATTTCAACAAACTTGGAGATTTTAAGGCCATTTAGATCTGGAAATGCAAGAGGTCAGGCTTACTTAGAAATAGGTATTAGTATATATGTAGATCTATTAGGGTGAATAATATGGTATCCATGGCAATATTGGATAGCCGGTCACTCCTTAGTCATATTTTCGTGGTATATCCTCAACTCTCTTTTGATTGAGGTGTCCTCATGAATGAATAAACCATTCGAGTATGAGAGATGAACTCCCATATATTATATCTTTTATGCATAGCTATCTTGTTACCATTTCAGTGCAGACAACATTGATAATTTCATAATCCCTTACTTCAACAACCCCTGTGGAGTGTGTTATTCACTAAGTTGCACTTAGGTGGATTTCTTGTGAGCCGCCGAAGTTGTGAACAATTTAAGTGTTCATTATCAGTACTCAGAAGTTCAGAAGTCTCCTCAGGGCCAATTTTGGCGCCTCTTGTAAAAAATTGCATGTCCATGACCCATGGGGAATTGTAATAAGTTGGTTTAGCATGGTCCTTTTTGTAACAGGCTTGGATTGCCTTAGGTTTATCTATCAATGTGGTACTCTAGAGTGTTTTTTTCTTAGTTATTATGTGTTGCTTTTTAGCGATGCATAATTTCCATGTTTTTCACTCAGACCTCCAAAGCTGGAGTATCTCCCTTGGTGGCTAAGCCTTGGGAGGTTATTAAAGTCTAAGTGTCTATGTATTTTAACATGCTATCCATCCCCTTGGTGGCGAAACCTTGGGAGGTTATTCAAGTCTAAGTGTCTATATATTTTAACATGCTATCCATCAATAATGAGTCACATGGACATGTACTAGGTGTCCCTAGGATTTATTTTTGTTTTTGAAGTTAAAAATGTTTCCCGCAAATTGGGCTATTTTTTAATGTTTTAATTGTAAAAGTACAAAATCTCATAAAAAAGTGGTTAGGAGGTGAAATTCACCACGAGGGTGCTCGTTTTCTTACCCGGAGCACCCATATTATACCTAAACCCACTTTCCTAAGTATTTGAGTGATTATTTATCACTTAAATAAAAATTCTCTAAAAAATCATAAAAGAGAATTAAAAAATTAAAAAAAATAAAGATATGAGAGAAAATCAAATTCCTAAATCAAAGGAATTTGGTCCCAGTGAAGACCCAGTGGCAATCAGTATCAAAGGTCAAATCAATCACAATCGGTTGATTTCGAATCAAATCATGAAGAGGGCGAGTTCATCTTTACTTGAGGATGCGCCCTCCCTCATAAGGAGGGCGACTTTGTTGATTTGGCAGCCACCTCATCGATCAAGCTTCAACCAAGGCTTTGATTAAGGAGCAATTAGCTCCGTAAACGCCCTCATGCGCCCCCCTTCATCTATAGATCTTGAATGTGCCCCTCCCGTCTCTCAAACTCTATTGAACCTCTGCTCTTGTAACTCTTGTATTTTGTTGAAGTAATATCATTGAAAGGCTTTTGAAGTCTACATGCTTGCAATTTGTCCATTCTTGATGCATGCATTTCTTGGTTGAGGTAATATCTAGTGTAATTTCGTTTTTCTCTTGCATCTAAATTGTGGATCGGTCTAGCTTAGAAGGCCTTTGAGCCCATAGAAGTAAGCATTCATAGTCTTCGATTTGCTTATTTGTATTTGGTTAGTTAAGGTTGAAAGCAGCAGGTGTATTCGGTTGTACTAATGCCCTTCTTGTCTTTTTCTAATTGATTTACTAGATTTGATCCCCTTTTTGTTGTAAGTGTTTCTTGAGATTGTGCAGGATAGGAAGATGAACAAGGAAGTTGAGCTCAGTTGCATCTTCTTCCAACTTCAGTGCCTTGCTTTATCATTTGGTTAACATATTTGTGTTGCAGGCATTCACGATTCTCCAACCCCTCAAGCCGAGGCTTGGTTCCTGTTATCACCCAAACTGTAGTTGCCCCTATGGATGTATCCACTCATGGATGGCAATAGGGAAGGGCAACTCAAAAGGTGCAACCACGATCACCTCGACCTCCAAAATATGGTTGTCACGCCAGTCGAGGCAACCTTCGCTTTATGTTATCTAGCCTAGACAACAAAGGGGGAGACCCGATCTACTCCCGACAGGAGAGATCAAAACCAAGACACCAAATCAAGTTATTTCTAAGTGAAGTAAGGTGTATGGTTTATCCTAGACCTTAGGATGAAGTCACAAGACAAGTGAGGGGTTCAATGAGTATAGCTTTGGTTCATTATTGATGTGAGAGTGACTTATGATTTGTGAAATAGGGTCTAGGAGTAAAGTACTAGTTCAATGTGAGAAAATCCACTGCCTTGGGAACTGTGTCCAATGCAGGGTAGTTTAGGGTTGAATTGGGGCTAACTAGTACAAGTGACAAGCTTGATCATGAAGTATGATGGCATTAAAGGGTTTAGTTCACCATACTAAGGTCAAACCACAAGTTAATCCAACAATCTAGGAAGGTCGAATTGACTTGGAGAGAAACCAGTGCCTTGGGAATTGGGGTAATGGAGTCAAAGTAAGGTTAGCTTGTGGTTAAGGACTCCTATTGCATGAGACAAGTGGGCAATTAAAGTCTTGATGGATGAATAGGTCTAGATCTAGGTTTGACCTAGGTGGACCACAATCCCTTAAAACAAGGAATGCTATCCCCAAGGCAAGATTTGACAAAGTGACCTACTAGACCTAGGTTTTGAATTATTCCCGTTCCAAATCCACTGAAATCTCAAGTACCCACGTCCTAGAAGTGGGACAACTCCCTTCTCCAAGGTGGTGCGACTTTACCCAAGGAGGCTAAAATGTGGGTTAAGTGGGTCAAGACAAGTCCGATGGCATCCAAACTTTAGATCCGGGTAGGTTAATCAAGTAGGAGTATGGATCTACAATTTCAAGGCAATCCGACGGCTAGATCTTACTAGATCTGAGTTTAAAGATACCAAGTGGTCCAAAATGGGGATTAAATCCCTTAAAATGTGGAATAGGGCCCACAAGGTAGAAATCAGAAAAGTGACAATCTGGGGGTAGGTTATTGGATGTGTAGATCATGAATCAAGCGGGATCTCACCTACCCACATACTAGATCTAGGTCAACTCACCAAACTAGGAAGTGCGCCCTTGCTTGGAGAGGCTAAATGCCTTGGGAAGAGGGTCAAATGGAAGCCAATCCTCACCAAACTATAGATTCGGGATGCCGTGGATACTATAGAGGTGGGTTTTCAATATCTTACCCAAGAAGCCACTAGATCTTAGTAGATCTGAAAAAATGTAAAAATGAGGGTTTGAAGAAATAAGGGTTTTATCAATTTATGAGCTATGTCAATGGATTGGATCAAGATAAGAGAAACAAACCTGTGGATCTTACCTGGGTAACCTTGTAGATGCCTTGATGATGATGATCTATGCAAACCCGATCAATTTGAGAAGCTTTGAGGTAGTTTTCTATGCAATCGATTTAGTCCAAGAAGCCAATGCGCCCTCTCTCCTGCACAACAAACGTCAACAATATCAGATTTGATGTAATCAAGAGATAAGACTAATGCCACAAGAGAAGTAACAGAAAGATAGCATAGATCACAATGATGCTAATGATAACCCCCTGATACAAGCAAATGCCAAGAAAGTCGATTTGAAGAAGCCTTGCAAAATCGCCCTTGTTGAAGTTGCCCTCCTGTAGACAAGACAATGATTTCCAAAATAGATATATCTTACCACAAATTCCAAATGCTAGGTTGCAATAGACTTTCCAATCACCATCTAAGAACACCAGATGCAAAGGAGACCACAAGAAAGTTTTTCTATACCAATAATCCAAGAGCGAAAGACCCCTTACAATAAGAAGCTCTCTCCTTTAAATAGGAAGGAGAGGCATCAAAATCCTAACCACTTTTTGAATGAGTGGCTAAGATTAAAAGATACAAATGTCTAATCAATGGTTGAGATGAGCTCAACAATAAAATACATGGATCACTAATAAAATATAATATGAGTGGACCAAATCGCCCTAGAAGAGGGGAATCCCACCAAATCATGATGACAAAATATAATAGGGGGCTTATGGTGGGTCCAAGGGGTAATTTTATCCCTCCTTGGTCAATCCCCATAGCACAATAATCATAAAATAATCATCAATGTACCAAATCGTGCCTCCATGGTCAAATCGTAGGCCTCAAAAGACCTCATAAATCATCAAAAAGTGCCATAAGTGATGGATGTGGGCCCCGATGAAGCTGAAACTGCTGGAGGAGGTGTGGAAGACCCCGATCTATCATCACTGATCATCCCATGCCATAAAATTGCCTCAGTAGCCCAAATCGATTTCCTGAATAGCCATTTCTACCAATCCTGAAATGCCTCGGGAAGCGTGAAACTGCCCCAAACTGCCTCCTGGAGTGCCTGCGCTGTCAAGGTGAGGGCACCAGTGTGTCCGGGAGGGGGGTAATATGGTAAAAACAAGTGGTTGGACCACCCCCTCCAAGCACAACGCCCTAGGTCAACCGGATAAAAATCACATCTGCTCTGACAGGGCCTCCGACAGACCAAAACTGCACTGGGATAGCCTACTGAGGCTCAGTCATCACTATAAGTGCCCGGAACTGAAAACAAACTGTCTCATCGGACTCAAAAGGTCCAAATCCATCCAAATCCATCCAAAATGTGTACTCATACACCCTATGAGTCTTTGCATGATCAAAATATATATCCAATATACCGGAACAGGGTAAATAATAATAATCTGTAAATGATCAAATGCTGCTGTAAACCATGAATCATCATCATAACCCTATAGCTGCTGCATAGAATCATCATGTACATGTACATAGAACATATATCATCAATCCATATCATCACAAGGTCCAACCATCTCATGTCCTATGGTTGACCTTGGTCAAACTAGGTTTGACCAAGTCAACATGACCAAATATAACTCAGACCATCACTGGAAGCTGCTGCAAAGTGTCAAGGTTAACGTATGCTCTACAACTCATTCAAATAACAATTATAACACAAAGTAATCATTACTGGCGATCTAAATCCAAATATATAATGTCATTAATTATTATTATTACTCAGACTAGACTTTCAAGATCATACTCACTTCATAGCTGTGATCATTTTGCTAGTGAAGGGTGAAGGCTAAAATAACTGGCTAGGCTAAGGGATGACTTGACTGACTTAACTTTGTGACACTTTGGCAAGGGAAAGGGAATACACACCATAATATATACTGAATGAGCAACAACACAGGGAATGGCGGTGTCTCACAAATGGATGAGTTGTTCAAAGAGGGTTTATTCACCTTCAACAGATGCGCACAATCCATAATACAAATAAGGCCAACAATTGTTTGGATATAGCATTTAAGTTCCATTGCTTTTTGGGCCTGAAGTTTCCATAGCCTTGGTCTATGTGTGTTTATAAACACATTGCATAGATTTGCATTTATTTTAGGCTTTCTGCTACAGGTGTGTTTTTAAGGCACTTGTTTACCTGAGCACTTCTAGGTGTGTCATGGACAGCTTGTTTACCTAGGTATTTACATTTCCAAAAGATATAACATTTTATTTTCATGGCCATGTTGTCCGCCAAACTGCACACCAGTAGCAGAAATCTTTCGAAAGCTGTCTCCCTCACTGGAAAGTGGGGAGAGGTGTGGCCTTGGGGGCAAGCAATGAGCCAGGTACTGTCACCTGAATCCCAGCTCCTCTGTTTAGGCAAACTCCTAATGAAGCCAAGGGGGGTAGTCCCTAAAAAAGAGTTGTCTAAGGCTCTTTGTGTGTTTAAATGTTTTTGGTGTTGTGATGCGGATGGGTGTTGTTTAGGAGTTTTTTGTATAGTGACTATAACAGAATTAAACACGCAATCCACATTGCAAAATTCACAAGATACAAATTCAGAAGATAACAATATACTTTGACTTAGAATTTAAAGCAAAGCATCCACAAGATAGAGATTAAATGAGTGACAAGGACATATGGTCCAGATTCAAATATTAAAGACCAGTGCCAAATGGAGTCAAATAAAATACTTGTGATGCTGAAAAGAATAAGTCGAAAGTAGCTGTTTGTGAGAATGTTTTGAAATTGTTCTTGGTAAATTTTAAGTGTTTTAGATGTTCTTGATTTATTAGGATAAGACCAAGGGTATCAAAAAAGAGTGGAACCTTATCCAAGAAAAATACTGGCAACCTTAGGTGATAGGTCGGGAGCACCCAGATTGCGAAGAGGGCAAGTGTGCTTGCGGCTTGATCGCCCTCGAGTCTGACAGTGGATTCCCGGCACCACCTCTTGTAGGAAGAACTCAGTAATTTGTCTTGGTTGGGGTTTTGGGTAAATTTTTTAATTAAAGTTATCACTTGTGAATTAACAAGTCTTCCACCTTTCTGAGTACTAGCCCAACTGTTTCCGGTTGGCAGAGCATACGGGTGTAGGACAGAAACCAAGGTAAATTAATTAAAGGGGTGTATGAGTTGACAAATTTTATTATTAGAGCACTTTGTTCAACTCTCCGACAGAGATGGCTCTTGACTTGATCTTATGACCACAGTTCAAGAGACTTGCTAATTGACCAATGCCTAATGCAGGGAAAGATGCAAAACTAAAAAATGCCCTCCGATAGAGGGTGCTCTTGACTTGGATTTGGCCAAGTTCAAGAGACTTTGGTTCGTTTTAAGAAGCAGATAGTACTTGTAAAGCAAGAAACTCAACTTGAAAAGATTTAAACAATATGATAGATCAGCAAGATATGGAATATTACTAACAGTACTATTTGCAAGATAAAATGAAACTTGAGTAAATCTAGTGTTCTACCACACAAATTCTAATCTAATAGGTGGGATTGATCTCCGAACAAGATCAATCACTAGAAGCCACCAATCCTGGAAACCTTCCAGCTAGCTGGATGTCCACAAGAAGCTGATGGGGGAACGAGAAGCTACCACAAGACTATGTGGCCTTTGGGATACGATCCCAAATTTAACTATTCTCTAGTCAGGGTTTGGAAGAGAAGTACAAGATGAAAAGTAAAGTATTGAATGGAAAACAAACTCTAATCTACCCAAGAATCTCTTTCAGGTCAAAGACCGTACTCGAGAGAGCATGGGGGTAAGTAAATCGGAAAAATAGAGCAAGTTTAACTTATTGAAATAAAACTAATCTAAGAGCATATAGAAAGATCTAAACTAGAAACTCAAACCACCTAAGAGACTACAAGGCTTCCCCAAATGGGGAAGTGAATGTGGGGGCTTAAAAACCCCACTTGCAACTTTATTAAGAGAGTACAGTTGCCCTTGGGAATGAAACCCTTGTAGGGACTTTGAAATAAACTACTTGTAAAAAACTTGAAACAACTTCTAATATCTATTACAAAGGATAATACTAATCTTTTTGGTTTGACTTGTCCTCTTGTCTCGATGGCTTTTTGTAGTAGATGCTTCTTCTTGTTTATCAAAATCCCTCTTTCTCAAGGAAAGATCTATCAAAAGCACATAACTCCAATACCCATTAGATTGTTAGGAAAACAAAACAAGACTTGAAAATTTGAGACTAGATAATGACAAAGCAATGAGATCTATAATAATAACTCTAAACAATGTAACTAACTATCAAAGCTTAAACAAGACCAATTACCAACTTACTAAGTATGAGATCTATTGCTAACTATTTCTAACTCCTTTGTTTGTTTTTTGTTATGTTTTTTAGGGCAAATGGAGATGGACGAGAAGGGGAGAAGGAGCAACTTAGAGGAAAAAATGAGAGTGTAGGGAGGCTAGCAAGTGGTAAGACGAGAGGGAGGATGTAGGGCCAATGGAGATGGGACGAAAGCTAGATGGAATAAGTAGGACGAATAGGATGAAGGGTAGAGACCTACAAGAAGAGGAATGTGGCACTAAAAGGAGATGGGACGAGAAGGAAGAGGCAAGGCAAATGGAAGGAGATAGCCAAGCTAGAGATGGACGAGAGCAAATAGAAGACAAAAACGAATGGGAAGAATGGTAGGATGAAGATAAACCTAGGGAGGAGTGGATCTAGGGCAAGGGCTTCAAGTGGAACACTTGAGGGTCTAAAAACACTGTCTTGGAAATCCTCCGGTTAATCGGTGATACGCCGACAACAAGTGTTGAAGAGAGCACAAGGGAACAAATCCCAAGCTATTCCCCAAGGTTGAAGGAACTTCAACCTTATGGCAAACTAATCTATGGCTTGAAAAGACAAGAACAATCTTGGATCAAGATCTAGGAAGGGTAGAAAAGGCTTAGCAAATCAATACAAAGATTTCAAGGAGAAAAAGAATGCTTGAAGAAGATAGCCTAAAGTAACAAAGTAACCAAGAAGGTATTTTGAGTTTTTGATGGAGAAGATCCAAACTCCCTTGTTTCTCAAATCTATAAAGCTAGAACTCCTTTGGCCTTATGTAGAGTGAAGATATACCTGCAAGAACCTTAAGCATAGATAATATATATGAAACAAAATATTCAAGTGAAAAGAACTAGATACATGCTACTTGTGCTAGATTGTTAGCCATCTTGAACATGATCTACAACTTAAGAGCCTCAAATAAAATGTAAAACAATATCACCTCAATCTCAAGTGAAGCAATGCACATCAAGAGCCTCCACGTTTTTGACCTCCAAAGTCTCAACTTTATTAACAATAAAAAGTGCTTACAATTTCATCAGTGTTCGATGCATAAAGAATCCATGAGATAATAACCCCAAAGGGCCTCTCTTTATAGTAAAATCCTAAGCTAGAACCCTAGGTCGAATTGGCATGGACAAGTGGGTCGAATTCCAATCAAAGGAAGGCTTGGAGAGCTAAACAATGGACAAAGTCGAGTTTATTGGTAGGTATGATTGAAGAGGTGGCAAACTCGACTTGGGTGGTAGGTTGAATGGATTGAGGTGG
The DNA here is from genome assembly GCA_027924585.1 of Larix kaempferi. Lineage (NCBI taxonomy): Eukaryota > Viridiplantae > Streptophyta > Pinopsida > Pinales > Pinaceae > Larix > Larix kaempferi. The sequence goes on along the minus strand of BSBM01000202.1, from coordinate 5,429,139 downwards.
CAAGACTCGACTTGGAAGGAGGCATAGGAAGTATCACCAACCAATAATCACACTCCAACAAGGCTAGACGTGAGCTTAGTGAGGAAAGACGTGAGCTAGAGGTAGATTGACGTGAGCTTAGGGTAGATTGCGAGCTAGTTGGTAGGAGGACATGTGGAGCGTGGGTAGGTGCTAACTCATGTCTTGTAAAGGAGCCAAGCTTGATGATTGATGAGTCATGAGGGCGCCCTCCCTAGGCTTAAATGCACAACCACCAAACCATTTACCACATGACAACACATCAAACTCAACTTTGCATGAATAAGGGCGAATTGGCTCAAGAAGATCTCTTGCTGGTGACTGGATGGTTGACTTAGGCCACTTGGGGTTGATTGGAATCCTCATAAATGTCTATTGCCATGTCATTTAGCCTTTTATTTTAATCAAATTGATTAATTTTGGAGAGATTTGGATTATCTCCAAAATATTCAATTTTATTATTTTAATTAATAATTTCTTTGTAAATGACTTTTTAGAGAAAATATTAATTATGAGGTTGAATTGACATCCGAAAGTTGGGTTTAGCTGCTCCATGGGTCATGTGTGATTTTTGGCTTGTGAAACGAGCCATCAATCACTGAATTCGGACCCCGGACGACTGACATATTACAAATAATTATTTCTCTATTTAAACTATAGAGAAATTTATTAAAAATAAAACCCAAATTCGACGGACCCGGTAATTTTTTTTCGAAATTTTTCTGAGGGTTTTCTGGACCTAGGACATGACCGATACCTATTCTAACAGTGTCTAGTAGGCTTATATACATTAGTTGGCCTCTAATAACCCCCCATGGCCAAATTTTCAAAATCGGGCATTCTAGCTTTGGAGGAGCGGGAGAAAACCTCATCGATTATACATCGCCTTAAGCAAAGTATAATTGACAAGGGAAAAAACTCCCTGGAATACCTTAGTTGCTTAATCCAGTCATGAAGAACCGAGGCACTCAGATCCTACTAGCACACTTTTATTACAAACCCCCATGGGGCCATGGTCATGTCAACTCAAAAAACAAAACAGGCTAACCACAACTGGCTAGCCACAAAAGTTGAATCATCTGATACACTGGAGTCAAACATTTATCATGTTTGTTAAATGGCGGCTCTCCAGAAAGTCCAACTATGGTACAAAAAAGTTGGTAACAGGCCATTTTCATTTGGCATGCCTTTCATTCATGTGTGTTTAGAAACACATTGCATGAATGGGCTTTTCATAGAAGATATAGCATTTCATTTTCCAGATTTTGTATTCATGGCAGCACTAAAAGTTTCAGGTTTAGCCAACACAATTTTAGTGACTAGGGGGAATTCCAAAGAACTCCAACTCACCATAGGCAAGTTTTGTCACCAACTCAGAGCCGAGACACAATAAACAGGGAAGCTCATCCAATACAGAGGCTACAGTGGGGACAAGTCCTCCATGCCACTAGTCAAGTAGTAAGTCAGGGTGATAAACTAAAAGGTAGGCAATGGATGGATGAAGACAATGAATAATGGAGCCAACACTAGCAAGCCAAGGTATGGTGGAATGATCACCTCTATTCTCCGTAAGGAGGGTAAAACCAATGAGTATGAATAGTGAACTTTTAAGTCTGAGTAGGGACAAATATAATATATATATAATAAAATCAACCAGGTCCACATATCTATATGATCGCCAGATCATGACACTAAGTGCTAAGACATGCTATAAGAATAAGTATGAAAGCAATATAACCATAACACAATGATATATATACCTGCTGAGTCATATACCTGAATGCTCATCAACCTGTACCATCATATGCCCTCTGAAACTGCTGCTGTAACTCTGGGCACTACTGACTGCTCTGTACCAATGGTATAATGGCTACATCGGTCATCTCTCTGAGTGTCCTGAGACTCAGTCATGGCATGGGGAATATACACTGCTGTCCACAATCTGATAGTGATCCAATGTAGATGCTCATCTCAGCATCTCAAATGTAAGGGAACTGGCTGAATAGTGTACTGGTATCAGAAAAATAATGTATGGTAGCCCGGCTACTATATATGTGATAACATCTGGCTCCGGCTGGGACAAGTGCTCTGCTGAAATGAGCGCTTGAGAACCTCAGAATCTCTGGTCCTCGAACTCTGCTACTCGAATCCACGATCCAGCACTCTACCATTTTGCTTCCAGCTTTTTTATTTTTGCAACCTATTTCTGCATTCACAAACATCAAAAATACCTCATGCCGCATGTGTGGGAAAAATATAAAATCAACTGAAATAAAATCTATTCTATGTCAGAAATATAAATGCATGAAATATATAAATGCAGAAAGTAAATTAAACTACTAACATAATTTGCAAAATTTGAAATTTATTGTGCAGGAAAAAGAAAAGTGACAGGTACTCATTTAAACTAGGAGCTTACAAAGGAGCTTAAAGATAAACAAGGTGCCAGACTCAATGGCTGAAAAGACTAACTACTGCCCAAGCAGGCTTATTTGGTTTCCTACCTACTCTAATCTACCAGGCAATGCAAGCGGAGAGATCCCAACTATGTGGGATCAGGGATGTGATCCCTTAAGTCCTTCTGATTGACAGGATATAAAATACGTCGTCCACTACCCGTGGTCAGAAAGCACATGCCATCAATGCATTGCTCTACTGTGAAAGGTCCAACCCATAAGTCATCAGCTTGTCCCGATCTTATATGCAATAAATGGTTGGGAATGATGACTTGACTTCCTGTAGGAAACCTATTTCTATTGACAAGACTCAGGAATTACTCCAATATTACGAATAGGCATGGGATGGATTTTAGCAGGGTTTTGCGGTTGAGGTGTGACAATCCTTGAGCTCCTCCTAGAAGGAACTGCATCAACTCTGGGCGGACCACCGTCTAAGGAAATAGCAATTCTACCAACAAGGACCTCCATAACTTCTCTTCTTGTTTCTTGAACTACTTCACTTGGTTCTTCCTCACGGGGAGACACAACTCTTTTAACAACTTCTCCTACAGTCTAGAAATCTCTATGTTCTTCCAAGGGGGGTGGATCATGAGATATGACAATGTTATGACTAGAACCTTCCCCTGAAGGAACGGGAATGACCATGTTTTCCAATCTAGTAGAAACTGACTCAGGATGAAATGTAGATGAACTAGGAATGTGAGAAAGATCATGAGTATGATGACTAGATGACTCAGATGGTAGGAGAAAACTAGGGATATGAGGATATGCAGATAAAGCATGGCTTTGAGGCTCTGAAGGAGTTTGAAAAATAGCAATGTTATTTAGATTATATTCTCCTTCAGGTGCATCATTAATTAAGGCATCCTCTTCCCTGTCAGGCTACACCCTCATTTGGTGTAGTGTTGGACATCCCCCCAAGACTCCATCTTGCCCACATTTTCTCATGCGGAACCACTCTTGTTAAAATCCGGACACACTTCTCGTACCTCAAGGTATATTTGGAGTTCCCCTTAGCTATTAATCAATTCATCAATTAATAAATTCTAAAATTGACCAAGATCACACTCGTAAAACAATTACTTTTACAACAACACCAATCCATTTATTGTTTGACTCCACGACATTGGTCTGTAATCACTTTTGGTTTATTTCCTTTTAAGCTGTCATTTATGTCGTGAGTGTATCTTATTTCATGCTTTTGACTTAAAATATTTGCAATATCTTGTGTCAATTAGTTATCCTAGAAAACTCCTAAAAACTTACCTCCACCTTATCACTAAAGAGTAAAATGGTTAGTAAAATTTTCTTAGGGTCTACCTCCCTTGGCTTCATTAGGAGTTTGCCTAAATAGAGGAGTTAAGATCAGGTGACATCACTTGACTCGAGACTTTCGCCCATGGACACATCGAGTGGCTTGAAGATTTCTGCCACATTCCCCTCAGGTGTGCTTCCGACGACAACATAGTGTTTTCAGAAATATGGCTAAACATGTCCCTACTATATGTTAGATTCTAAAAGCACCCATTTTCATTTGCTCTTTCCTTATACTACCTTTTGTGCCTCTTAAGCTTATTATCCTTGTGATTGGGTTGTTGGAAGATGATTACTAGTAGCAAAAGTATAATTTAGTGCTTAGTTGGGTCTGTTTTAGGATATTGTTTTAGTAAATATTATTATGGTCATATTTTCTACTTAGGATTATTGTGCTACTTCAGTATAAAGTATTTTTTGCTGGTTTGTCCCTAACTTGTGGGACTAGCCCATGGTTTAAGAAACTGCAACCCAGGGGCATCTAAGTTATCAAATCATTCGGGGATCGCATCCGACCCTGGCAACACCAACCCTTAACATGGATGGATTTTAAGTTTCTTCTCTCGGATACCTTACGGGGTGCGAACTTCGGTCGCCATGCATAACAAGGCCTGTCGAAACCTACTGTGCTAGTGGGATTTGACTTAATTTTGAAGGGCACGGGACATGGGGGTGGGCTTTGATCCACTTATGTGTGGATGAGTCACAAAATCAATTAATGCAATCTCTGTTTGTGCAACCACATGTTCTACCACTACCTCAAGGTGACACCATGGCTTCAAGCTATAGGCCCTCACGGGAATTGAACTTTTCCCACTAGTGAAAAAGTCCTCCCTCTTCACTAATGGATCCAGCCCCTTTGGGTAGATTTTTCAGTGCTATGCCTTAGTGTACTTATTATAAGTTAATGTGTGATGCAATCATGTTATATTTTAATGTTATGTAATGAAGTCATTAATTTGAGGTTAGGTGTTAAGGATTTAGTATTTACAGAACATACTCAACATATGTATCTCACATGATAAGTATGACAATGTAATAATAAATCATCAGTGTATTATTCCATTTTTGTTTTTTGCATTCTATTATCTGCCATTGTATTTGCATGAAACTCTGATACGATATCAGAGGAATGGAGGAAATAATCTGGGGAGGCATAGTGAAGGAGTATTCGAGGATTGATAGGCATGGTGAAGAGAAAGAGATCCGAGGGACTGTAGCACAATAATCTGAACAAGGCAGATGTTGGGCATATTGTTTACATGCTGATGCACAAGGTAATTTATTTCATTTAATTTGTTGAAGAACAAGTTAATTACTATGTTGCAGAAAACATGGGGTACAATGCCATAACCCCGCGTTTCTGTACCAAAATGTGGAAACATGTTTCGTATGGCTTGGAAACGTATTTTTGAGTGTACAAACATGTTCGTGGTGTGGGAAACATGTTCCCTATGTTCATAAACACATTGCTAGGCTGTATCCGCATCTGTACGATGCGTTTCCAACACTAAATATACCTATATTGACTTGGTTTTGTACTAGGGTTGACCAAAAATGATGGTAATTAATGTTTCAGGATGTTTGAGAGTGGTTCCAACCTCATCAGACCTAAGTTACCAGAAACACCCCTCTAACCCTTCTGAAATGTTGTTGCCTGTTTTAGATACAGAAACTGATGGGATACGGCCTTGAAACGACTGTGATACGGATCAGAAAAAAGTGATACGGATCAACTCCCAAACGATACGTTTCAGCTCCCAATTGATACATTTCACCCTGCAGTTGATACGGATCGGGCAGAGGACGATAAGGATCAGGTTGAACGCAAAACAGATCATGCTGAAGCAGATACAGATCAAACAAATCGTGATACGTTTTGCTGAAATATTGCCTCATTTCTAGCGTTTCACCGTAAAAAAATGCGATTTTATTATGTGTTTTGGAAAAGCTAAAGGGTCCACTACGAAGCTTCCTTTTCTTATAAATTAAAACGCTGGTTGCCACACAAATTGAACAGCAGTCAGTGATCTAGTTTGTGGAGTCCATTTGCAGCAGCAGTCGCCGATTCGTGCAACAGTTGCCAGACTCCAGTTCGTGCAGCAACAATTGCCAGTTCGTGCAGCAGCAGTTGCCAGTTCGTGCAGCATTAGCATGAGCTTTTACGGTTTACTGTTTCCACTTTCCATAGCGTTCCAGTTCCACTGTTCCGGGTACGGTAGACTTTCCTTTCACTAACCGGTTATTTTGTTTTTGGTTCAAGGTTCCCGTTTTGTGTTTCCACTTGAGCACCCAACGCAAACGCCATTTCTTCTCCTGTCTGCATGTATGCACATTGCACCCACTACTGAAGTGGAACTAAGCTTTGAGAGCCTGAGTTGCTAGCTTGCCCACGTGGATACCGCCTCACTAAAATCCTCCATCCACACACCGGTATGAATAAGAGGATGAGTGGTTAAGGCAATAGTGACAATTGATAAGCAATCTAGCTATTTAGAAGTTACTCAAGATTTGTCTTAGATGAATAATGTGTCAACAGTCCAATGGATAGTAGTGTTTTAGAGTTATTAACATAGATTAAGAGGTTCTCATATGACGTTAACCAAGGCGGTTTTAAGAGCCATTCTCAATAGTAAATCTGAATTTATGAATCCTCAACAGTAGTAGCCAACGATAATGACCTGTTTCAGCAGCAACTTGCAAGGTACATTTGGAGGGTTCCTTGAAAAGGTACGTTGATCTCTGAAAAGGTACGTTTGGAGGGTGCCTTGAACCCCATTCGTAATTCATGGTGCATTTAAGGGGTGTCCATCATTTTTTATGGATGGAAAGACGAAAGGAATAGGCCATTGATCAATGTGTTGGTCAAAGCCCTAAAGGGGCAATGTTTTTGAAAGCAGTTGATTGTGAATGGGGGCAAAAAGATGCACAGTTCATTGCTGATATTTTGATTGAAGCAATTGAATTTGTGGGGGCAAAAAATGTTGTCCAAGTGATAACGAACACCACAAAAGTGTGTAAAGCAGCAAGCGTAATTGTTGAAGGCAAATATCAACACATCTTTTGGACCCCTTGTGGTGTACATTCATTGAACCTTATGTTGAGCAAGATGGGGACCCAAATTGGGTGGATCAAGCAGATTTTTGAAGAGGCCAAGGAAACTTAGAGCTTGATTACAAACCATCACATGTCCCAAGCCATTTATCGAGAATTTGTGATGTTGGAGCTTCTGAAGTTACCTAAACTTCGCTTCATATTTTCTAGGACTCTAAAATTCAAATTCTAATCAATTATCACAATTTTTATTTTGGATAAATCATGATTTATAATAGATAAGATATGCAATCTAGAATCTAGAATCTAAATTTTCATTTATTGAAATCTTGGCACTTGCAGGTTGCTGAGACCCGTTTTGCCTCTCACATCATAGCCTTGAGGAGGCTTATGTAAGTGAAAGAAGCCTTACAGTCAATGGTATGCAGTTCTCTTTGGACTCAATGGAGGCAATCCTAGACTGAAAGAATACAATTAGTTAAGAGGATGGTTGTTGACGATGGATGGTGGGATTGGGTGGAGTATCTCTTGGTATTTTCTAAGCCAATTGTGGATTGGCTGTGGATGCTTGACACAGATAGACCTAGTTTGGGAGAGGTGTATGAGGGCATGGACTCCATGCTAGAGAATATAAGGGAGGTCTTCATTGCCAAGGAGCAAGACCCAGATGAAGTTTTTTACAATGAGATAGAAGACATATTGACCAAGAGATGGAACAAGATGATCACTCCATTGCACCTTTTGGCCTATGCATCAAGTCCCAAATATTATTCTGCATATTTGTTGAGTGATCCAAACAGATCTGCACCTAATAAGGACCCAAAAGTGTCCCTTGGGTTTAAAAAATATTTTAGAAAACTATTTCTAGATCTTGATATTGGGGTTCAGATTCGTATTGAGTTTTCTCATTTTGTGGGATCCCAGGGTTTGAGTGCAGATATTGAGGCTATGTGGGACAAGACCTCACTAACACCAATTGATTGGTGGAATTTCCATAGTGGAGAAATTGCAAATATCCAAAATTGGCAATCAGGATCTTGTCACAGGTTTTGAGTTCCTCATTGGAAGAGAGAAACTGGAGTACAAATGGCTTCATCCATTCAGTGAAGCAAAATGGATTGGGCTCCAAGAAGGCTGAGGAACTTGTGTATCTTCACTCCAACCTTTTCCTTTTGTCACATCAAAAGGAAGAATACAAATCGAGACTCACCAAACTATGTGATCTAGAATTGGAGTTGGCTGACTTGAATATGGCATTGAGTGCCATGTCTCATCTTAATTTGTTTGATGAGGAGGCACCAACAGTTGCATCTTCCAATGGACATGGCAACAATTTTCCTAGCTCTAGAGAGGATATGGACATGGCAACAATGTTCCTAGCTCTAGAGAGGATGGACATGATGATGTTGAGCGTTGTTACATGGACGAAGATTTTTTGATGATATGTGATTCTGTGCATTTAATCTGCATTTTGCAATAATGTTTTAAGTTCAACTTTTGAACATTGCACATTTAATTATGAATATGATAGTATGTTGCCCTAATTTAACATTGAATTATGAATTTTGCATAGTATTAGTATCATGATTCATCTATTATTGATGATGTTGGTTAAAAGTTTTAACTTTTCATAGTATCAGGTTACATGTATGATTTGATGTTTGATGATATTAGTTAGTAGTCTTTGACTAAGTTGCACCGACGATGTATATTGATAATATTATGATGAGATGTCTTTGTGGATGACGATGTACAATGATAATATTATGATGAGTATGATGATAATGATAAATGATGAATGGTAATTTAAACATTGAAATTTTTTTGTCTCATGGTTTTCAAAACGTTTCATACATATGCAATTTCCCCGTCGTATTGTATCCAACCCTTTTGAAATTTTCCATATCCATTCCCCTCCCCACCCCCCTGGTATTTGTATCCAATTTCGTATCTGCTTTAGTGCAACATAGCATCGGACTTCATACGGACAAAGTGGAATTTCATATTCATTCAAGATTCAGTAGTCTTAATAGTTTTCAAGACTTTAGGATTGACAAGTTTGCAACATTTTCATTGGATTCTATCATGTATGAGGGTATGGGATTGGCACTTAATCGAGAGTACCAAGCCCTTCATGTGCCTCGATGTTGGTGGCATTGATTGTTGAACTCCTCTGTTATGGCCCTTAGCAAGTATGTACCCTTCGCTCAAGCCAAAATCATTGATTAGGCATGTCAAGATTTTTCTACCATATTTTAAGGCTTGGGTTACGTAGTTTCATCCGAATGGACGATATTAGTTGATGTCCTTGGGGGATCAGGAGAAAGGCATAGGCTAGATGAGGAAGCAGAGGGTGATACTAATGATGAGGATCAATTCCCATTATATGCATTGGTGGAACATTGCTTGTCATTTATGTTTATTATTTAAATGTTATCTAATGTACTCAACATTTGTTTCTCACAAGTATGACAATCTTATATGACATTATGCTCTGCAATAATGATTGATCAAAGTACGATATTGTCTCTCTATTCTGCATTATATTTTTTGCTATTGTATTTGTGTGAAACTCGGATAAATAATACTTGTGGAGCATTTCATTCTAAGGTATGGTGAAGCTATAGATTTTGTATTTTATTAGAGTAACTAATTAATGAAAATATTTTCCTATTAAGTACATGATTGTTGGAATTTTCAATGATACTGAGAGGGGGGGGGGTGAATCAATATCATGTGCAGTTTACAAATAATTCACTTTTTAAATCACGCACCAATTGCTATTTAAAAATCACATCAAGAATACAAACTGTGCACGGATATTTGAAAAAACCTCTCTCTCTCTCTCTCTCTCTATATATATATATATATATATATATATCTGTATGTATGTATGAAATGAATTTATAGAAAAAGATGGGAGTCGTCGATCTCCACTGATGTGAGCATTGACTCACTCAGACATTCCTCTGATTGGGACACCAATCCCACTGGCAAGCACCAACTTGTAGAATGCAGTCTTCAACCTGTGAGGACACCAATCCTCTGCGCAAGCACCAACTTACTAAACCAGGCTCCGACCTGTGAGAACACCAATCCTCCGTGGAAGCACCAACTCGCAGTGTTCAGGCACCAACCTAAGTGGAGACACTGATCTCCTTTCCTTGCCTCGTCTAACTGCCCTGAGATATAGATATTACTAATTGCTGACTTCAGATCTGCGTGCACAAAGATTTGCACTCTGCTTCATTGACTGCGCGCACTTCCACTGGCTCAATTCTGACTGCTGTTTTTCTTACATTGTATTTTGCCACAGTTCCGCTCTACAATATAGATTCTGTGCACATATACATCCACATGCTTCTTGTGCCTTTCACAAATGCTCAGATCTGCGTGCCTACTCCTTGTGTCTCTGCATTTCTTGCGCACGTCGTCAAATCATGTTTCCTCTAATTCCCCTGAGCATTTGATCTAACCGAAGCTTGCCAATTCAGAATATTACTCCATGTGTTCTTCCAATCTTACCTCTCATTCATCAACATCACTCTTATTTATACTCAATTTGTTCAAACGATGTGTCCACAAGTTGGGCCTTCTCCAAACGTTAACACCCCTTCTTCCTTTCTTTACGGTCAAGCTTACCCAAGCATTTGCCACTTTTCTTATCTCATGCGAATGAGGTACCATGCCTTTATGGGTCTTGCGCACACTAGTTCACTGGCTTAGCGGGACTTGCGCACTGGAGTACCATGACTATGTGGGAGTAAGGACTTGAGCATATAGTTTTATATACTTCTTCAAACTAGCACATAAACACTAAGTCCTCTTGAAATCATCCAACAACTTTGACATCAATGCCAACACCAAAGTTCAACATTATGTACATGATTGATAAACAAATAGGGATCCCCCTTCAAGATGTGGAATGTCATTGTCAAATTCATGATATGTCCTCACATGGGTAAATTTAAGCAGATGGTTAAGATGCTTTTCCACAAACTTGTCATGTTTATTAATTTCAGGAAGAATTGCATCTCTAGAATAAAGGTCCAAAGTGTTGTGAAGGAAGGAGGTCCCTATATGTAGTAGGTCCGACGGAGCCATAAGAGGGGGGAGCCCATGTACCCTAAGGTTATTTTCCCATGTTTGGTGGAGGCATTCCTCATTAAACATTGCTTTTATCACCCCTTCAATCTCGAGAAGTGGGGGAGGATGTTCCTTCTTTAGGACAACTTGAAGACATGAATTAAGGGATTGTTCTTGCATTTTTGTTTCTTGTTTAAACAAGGCTTGATGTGTTCTCATCTTTTCTTGTTAGTTTTTGATGTTAGAGATTTTGGATTGTAGTTTGGCTGAATTGCAAGAGGTTTTTGCAAATGTATGTTTTCTTTGTTTTTCATTTTAGAAACCAATTGTTTGAGATGTATTACCTCAAACTGGAGCTTCTTGCTTTTAGTTTCAAGAAATTCCATCTTTCGCAATAGTTTTTTAATCTGGTATGTCTATTATGAGAAGTTTCATTCCATGGCTATATTAGTGGGGTTGTAAATTTGGCTAATCTTGAAAATTGTTTTTTTGTTTGTAATTCCTAGTGTTTTCCTAGTCAGTTTGTCTTTGGACCTTTTGAATCAGAGGATGAAACCTCAGGTTGCCTCGATTTTGCATCTTCTCCTTTAAATAAGTCATTTCATTTTTTTGATTGTATAAAATTTCCAAATCCTTGTACTAGTAAGTGAATTTGACGCTGTACTTACAAATGCTTGCACTGGTAACTGAAAGCTTGTTGGATTTGTGGTTTCTAGTTGTTTGGGTTGTGTTCATAGTAACAAAAGTAGGGTTGACAGCTAACGTGACTTTGAGGGTCGACGTGTCAGTATTAGGGTTAGACGAGACCCTTGTGTGCTTATTGTGCATCGATCGGAATGGGGTAGGGTGGATGGGTGCTTGTGTTGACAAGAATGGGAGAATCGATGCGAATTCTAGGCCTTAAGAATCAGAGCCAACATGGATTTGAGGGCAAATTTAGAGACGACATAAATTCTTAGGGCCATTGGGAAACTTCTTGAGTCAATGGGAATTTTTCAGAGACGATGAGGATAGATTTGGGCCTAGTGCATACATAAAATTAGACACTGTGTCAATAACATCAAGTCCTACTTATGATAGCATAAGTGCCATAGTTTTGACTTTGAAAAGTTGGTGCAGAACTTGAAGGGGATGCTGCAACTGTAGAAGTGTCCTATGGTTGTTAAGGCATGTGAAAATTGTACAAAGCTGCTTTTAAATCATTGCCCTCATGAGTTCCATTCCTTTGAAGGCCTTGAGATGTATTAATCCTTATTTGGAGAGATTGGTCACAAATTGAAGTGAATGTCGGCCAATTCTTTAGCCTTCTTTGAACGCAACTTGTTGCACTCTATTGTATAGATAAAGTTGTAGTCATTCAACTTTCTTTCACTTTCTAATGAATCAGGCACTTGTGAAATAACATAGATGGCTAGGTTTGATAACTCTTCTGTTGCAACACCATAAATTCACCACGTGATATTTGATCCTTTGTGATCTTGCCTCTAGATTGGAAAGCAAGCTTTTCAAATTGGGTGTAAACAACTATGCTCTTTGTTGTATTTGGAAAAATCCTTGTCCTTGTGTGGGTACTTGTTCTTCTTGCTACCTTAAATGAAGTTATCGTTATAGTGTTTTTTTAGTGCCAAAATATGCAAAGGGGCATTGAATTTGTTCCACCTATCAAAGAGGACCTTGTTATGGAAGATGAAGTCAATATTGGTGAATCATGATATTACTTTGTGCCATCTCCCACTTTATGATATTTGATATTGCCTCTATCATGCTATCTATGTCCTAATAAATTTTCCCCATGGAAGCCTGTTATCACATATATAGTAGCCGGGCTACCATACATTATTTTTCTGATTCCAGTACACTATTCAACCAGTTCCCTTGCATTGAGATGCTGAGATGAGCATCTACTATGGATTAGTATCAGATTATGGACAACAGTTTTATTCCCCATGCCATGACCGAGTCTTAGGACAGTCAGAGAGATGACCGATGTAGCTATTTAGCCATTTGTACAGAGCAGTCAGTAGCGCCCAGAGTTACAACAGCAGTTTCAGAGGACAGATGATGGCTCAAATGATTAGCATTCAGGTATATGACTCAACAGGTATATTATGGTGTTGTGGTTATATTGCTTTTATTTTCATTCTTTTAGCATGTCTTAGCATTTAGTATCATGATCTGGCAATCATATAGATATGTGGACCTGGTTGTATTGTATATATATCATATTTGTCCCTACTCAGACTTAGAAGTTCTTGGCCTATACTCATTGGTTTTACCCTCCCTAGGGAGGATAGAGGTGATCATTCCCACCATACTTTGGCTTGCTAGTGTTGGTCTCATTATTCACTATCTTCATCCATCCATTACTTACCCAGTTTGTTATTTACCTTGACTTACTACTTGACTAGTGGCATGGAGGACCTTTCCCTGCTGTAGCCTCTGTATTGGATGAGCTCCCTTGTTTATTGTGTCTCGACTCTGAGTTGGTGACAAAACTCATCTTTGGTAAGTTGGATTTCCTCATAAAGTCTCCCTAGTCACTAAAGATGTTGTTGGCTAAACCTGGAACTTTTAGTGCTGCCATGAATACAAAGTATTGAAATAAAATGTGGTATCTTGTATGAAAGCCCATTCATGCAATGTGTTTCTCAACACACATGAATGAAAAGGCAAGCCAAATGAAAATGGTTATGAAATATCAAATGTTATATCTATTGTGAAATGTAAATACCTAGGTAAACAAGCTGTCTAAAGACACACCTAGAAGTGCTCAGGTAAACAAGTGCCTTAAAAACACACCTGCAGCAAGAAGCCTAATGAAATGTAAATCTATGCAATGTGTTTATAAACACACATAAATCAAAGGCTATGGAAACTATAGGCCCAAATAACAATGGAACTTAAACTTTGTATCAAAAATATTGCTGGCCTCATTTGTATTATGGATTGTGCGCATCTGTCAAGGTGAATAAACACTCTTTGAACAACTTACCCATTTGTGAGACACCGCCATTCCCTGTGTTGTTGCTCATTCAGTATATGTTATGGTGTGTATTCCCTTTCCCTGTCCAAAGTGTCACAGTGTTAAGTCAGTAAGTCATTCCCTCTAGCCTAGCCTTTGCAGTACAAAGCCTTCACCCTTCACTAGCAAAATGGTCACAACTATGAAGTGAGTATGGTCTTGAAAGTCTAGTCTGAGTAATAATAATAATTAATGACTTTATATATTTGGATTTAGATCGCCAGTAATGATTACTTTTTGTTATAATTGCTATCTGAATGAATTATAGAGCATGCATTAACCTCCAACACTTGCAGCAACTTTTGATGATATTCTGAGTTATATTTTGGTCATGTTGACTTGGTCAAACCTAGTTTGACCAAGGTCAACTACAAGACATGAGATGATTAGACCTTATGATGATGCAGATATATGGTATATGGTCTATGTACAGGTACATGATGGTTCTATGCAGCAGGTACAGGTTTATGATGATGATTTGTGGTTTCAGCATTATTTGATCATTTACAGATTATTATTATTTCATCTGCCTGGGCATATTGGATATATTATATGATCATGCAGAGATCCATATGGTGTATGAGTACACATCTTAGATGGATTTGGGCTTTCTGAGTCCAATGAGACAGTCTGTTTTTAGTTCCAGGCAGTTACAGTGATGATTTAGCCTCAGTTGTCTATCCTAGTGCAGTTTTGGCCCGTCAGAGGCCGTGTCAGAGCAATGATGAGATTTGATTGGTTCACCTAGGGCACTGTACATGGAGGGGGTGGTATAGCCACTTGTTATTACCATATTACCCTCCTCCCAAACACATTGGTGAGCTTACCTTGACAGCAGAGGCACTCCAGGAGGCCATTTTGGGCAGTTTCACACTTCCTAAGGTAGTCCAAAAATGGTGAAAATGGCTACAGAGGAATTCGATTTGGGCTACTGAGGCAAAGTTATGGCATGGGATGATGTTTGATGATGAGTGGGATGTCTTCCACACCACCTCCAACAGTTTCAGCTTCCAGTGGGACCCACACCCATCACTTTTGGCACTTTGTGATGATTTCTGGAGCCGCCTAAGGCTCATGAATTTCCCAGAGGGGCACGATTTGGTGCTTAGATGATTATTTTGATGACATTCTGCTATGGGGATTGACCAAGGGTGTTAGAAATTACCCCTTGGACCCACCATAAGCTATTTCTTATGTTTCATCATTGACATTTGGTGGGACCCCCTTATTATGGGTGATTTGTCCATTATTATATTGTATTATTGAGTTGATCCATGTATTGTATTGTTGAGCTCATCTCAACCATTGATTAGATCTTTTGATCTTTTAATCTTAGCCACTCATTCAAAAAGTGGTTAGGGTTATGGCCTCTCTCCATCCTATTTAAAGGAGAGAGCTTCTCATTGTAAAGGGTCTTTGGCTCTTAGAATCTTGATATAGAAAAACTTTTATGTGGAAATTCTTGTGGTCTCCTTTGAATTTGGTGTTCTTCGATGGTGATTGTAAAGTCTATTGCATCCTAGCATTTGGGTATTTGTGGTAAGATCTTTTTGTTTTTTTGGAAACTTTTGTCTTGTCTACAGGAGGGCAAATTCACTTGGGCGTTTTTGCAAGGCTTCTTCAACTCGCTCCACTTGGCATTCGCTTGTATCAGGGGGTTATCATTAGTATCATTGTGATCTATGCTATCTTTTTGTTATTTCTCTTGTGGCATTAGTCTTATCTCTTGTTCGCAGTAAATATGATATTGTTGACGTTTATTGTGCAGGAGAGAGGGCGCATTGGCTTCCTTGGGCAAATCGGCTTCATAGAAAACTACCTCAAATTGCTTCAAATTGATCGGGTTTGTATAGATCATCATCATCAAGGCATCTACAAGGTTATCCAGGTAAAATCCACAGGTTTGTTCTTTTTGTCTTGGATCCAATCTATTGGCATTAATACTTCATTGATAAAACCCTCATATTTCAAACCCTCATTTTACAATTTCTCAGATCTACCAAGATCTACTTGGCTTTTGGGTATAAAATTTAAAACCCACCTCTATAGCATCCACGATCGGCCTTCATTCAACCCATTTCCCAAGGCAAATTAGCCTCTTCAAGGGAGGTCGCACTTCCTCGTTGGGTGAGTTTGCTAAGATCTAGCACCTGGGTAGGTGAGATCATACTTGATCCTTAATCTCCACAGTTGATAACCTACCCCTAGTGTGTCACTTCAGTGATTTTCACCTTGTGGGCCCCATTCCTCATTTTGAGGGTTAAGCCCCACTTGGGTCACTTGGTGATACATTTCAAATCTCAGATCTACTAAGATCTAGCCATTGGATGATCCTAAGTTTCAAGATCCACCTAGCTTAACACCTCAACATCCCTGATCTACAATTTGGTGGACATCCGATTCCATTTGGCCCATTTCCCAAGGCACTCATATTCTCCAAACCAATTCGACTTTCTTGGATTATTGAGTTAGCTTGTGTTTTGATCTTTGTCTTGCATGCTTGAACACCTAAACATTGTCATATCCATTCATCAAGCTCATCTTTGGTACTGGTTAGCCCCAATTTGGTCCTTAACTACCCTGCATTGGACACGATTTCCAAGGCAGTGGATTTTCTCATCTTTGACTAGTACCTTGATCTTGGATCTTGTTTCAAACCTCATAAGTCACTCATATAAACATGTTGGACCAAATCTACATTGTTTAAACCTCTTGATCCAACCTATTACTAACGTTGTGACTTCATCCATAGATCTAGGGTTTACTATACACCTTACGTACTTCATCCATACTTGATTTGACCTGGTGTTTTGGTCTGATCTCTCCTATCGGGAGTGGATTTGGGTCTCCCCCTTTGTTGTCTTGGGCTAGATAACATAAAGTGAAGATTGCCTCGATTGGCGTGACAACCATCCATTGGGAGTCGAGGCTATCTTGGTTGCACCTCTTTGGTTTCCTATCCCCTCTGCCATCCATCTTGGATCCATCTCTAGGGGCAACTACAAGTTTGGTGATAACAAAGCCCTAATGATTGTTAAATCAAAATGACGATAGGCTCAATCAAAACATTAACAAACTCATTTTTCCACCACTCCTCATTGACAATATGAGTTTATATCATCATTTTCTTCTTTGTTTCTGATTTCCTGCAAACCCTTGTTCACAAAAATTAGAATGGGGGATTACTTATCATCATTTTCTTCTTTGTTTCTGATTTCCTCCAAACCCTTGTTGACAAAAATTAGAATGGGGGAATCGATAAACATTAAAAATTGGAAGGAATCGATAAACATTAAAACTTTCAAAAATTCACTTTTTTTCATTAAAAGTTAACTATAAACTAAATCCATAAAAAATAATGATGAAAAACCAAGTTTTCTCCCTCAAAATATGCTGGAAGTTTCTCCTTTCTTTCAAATTGAAATCAACACGTCAAACTGTGCAAAATAAATCATGTTTCTCCCTTAAAAGTATGTTTTTTCTTCCCCGGTGATTATTTTGAACAATTGCGGTTTCTTGATTTGTTTAGAAGGTTTAATCAAATTTGTGATACTTTCTCTGATAAATTTCATATTTCTGATTAATCGGTGATCTTTCATGCACTGAAAGTCATGTTCAATAATGCCTATTTAACCTCTAGAAGATGCTTAGTAAAAATGAAGAAGGTATAATTTCTAATCTGATCTTTTTTTTAGCAACTACACTTTAGAGAATTAACATAAAGTAGCAAAACTTCAGATATTTCTAATTTTTTCTTCATTTGATGGGTGGGGAATTGGACATTGGGCTGCTAAACTTCATCTGTTGTTGACTTGGAAGCTTCTTTTCTGTTAGTTAATCCTTCTGTCTTGCCTTTTCAATAGACTTAATATTTTGTGCATCTCGATCTCAGTCTTTATATTGATCTTAATTGATATGGAGATTGGCCTGGTATGTGTGTTGTGGATATCTCCCATTCTCATGAGTAATCGTGAGATAGCTCTGGTATGCATGTTGCAAGTATCTCCCATTCTCTTGTGTTTTCTCCCACATATTCCCTTTCGTTTTAGGTGAATGAGCTTTGCAATTTTTTTTTCTCCATCTCCTCAAATTTCCTCAAAAAATCTGTCTTGAATGTATCACAGTTTATGGTTATATTGGTTTTCTTTGTTGTCCACCACATGGACCAATCATATGCAGGCCCATTAAGGTGCATTGATTCATTTTAATTTTTTTTCCCATAATTTTGAATATGGTCTAATTCAAATTACCTTTCAGCTTTGTTTATCCATTTGGTACCTTTACTTGTGGCTTGCCCATCAAATTTTTGACGGTTCAATTTTTACTTTATAATGATGAGTGATTGTTGGCTTTCCAGGTGTATTAGAATTAGGTGATGGAGTAAAATTAGGTAGGGTGAGAACTGGCGCTTGATATTGATAATGATTGAAAGGATTGTTTGTTAAACACAATCTTCTTAACTATGATTACCTAGTGTAGGGGGTGGAAGTTAAACACACTAAGCCTTGCGTACTAATGTACTTATATAGAGAAGTGAAATCTAGTGTATCTTTTAATATTATAAGATAGTAATGTTTGTACTAACTTGAACTTGATGTTTCATTGTTAGTATTTGTGTAGCATGGACTAGGTTCTCTAGGCCAATAATGGATCTTGTTCCCCCATGTCACCTTTTGCTTCAATTTACGAGTTCACTTTAGTTATTGTTATTTGAACCATAAGCTATCTTTTGCACATTTGAACTTGTTATATTTCTCAAGTTGTGGTATTATAACAAGGTGATTTCCTATGTTAAATGTACAAAGTCTTTAGGTATAGATGAGTTTCCCTAGTTCATCGACAATTTAAATTAATAGTGAATATAGACCACATTTGTTTTATAGTTAGAGGCGAATCGAAGAGGATTGGATGGAAGGTGACCTAAAAATATGTGTTTGTTAATAAGAGAGAAAATAAAATAGGATTTAAAGAGTAAAAATAAATAATTCTTAAAGATTCTTTAGATAGAGAAAAGTTGAAAACACATGAATTTATATCCTATATAAAAAGATAATATCATATATAAGTTAATGTGCACGAGTGACCAAAAATAGGTTAATGGGTCTTATTAGTACAAGTCATAATAATATTTTGGGAGTGCCACGTTAGCTCCTTGGTACCAAAAAAGAGATACAGAGGAAAAATAGTGGGTAGGGTGGGAAATGAGAATAATGTGGACTCTAGTAGAGATAAAGATATTAGACTAGAAGTATAAGTAGATATAGAGCTGAAATAGAGAACATGACAAACCGCCTTTTATCTTGCTCGTGTTTTTCAAAACCCATGATTGAAAATGTGGTTGAGTTATTTCCCGTCTGTCACAGGTGGCGTCATTCAGCATCTGATCGCGAGTCGATTCAGTACTGTCCGTTTTTCATCTTTAGTGGCCACTGGAGAGCTACTGCCAATAATTTTCCCTTGTCCAAAATTTACAGCACAAACTTTCCAATGCTTTTTTCACCAAGAGGGCTTTATTTGGAAAATTTGATTGTATTTACTTGTAATGTTCAACTTTGAAATGCAATATTTATCTGACCTTTGGTTTTTAAATATTGACGAGGTCACGAGACATAGAAATGGCTTGCCTCTTGTAAGACTTTATTCTGTCTTTACAGTTCTATATTTTCACCTTTGGTCTCCAGCTCTGATTTCTTTCTATCTCTGTTACAATCAATTGTGTTGAATATGTTAGAGATAGTGGTATCTCGGGATGTCCTCCATGATTCAGATGCCTTGCATGGAGGTACATTTGTTGTATAGGCATCAGGATGGAGTAGACGCTGAGATGCACTCTACTCAGTGGCATGAATCCAGCAGTGGATGCATGTGGACCATTCTGGGTGACTAGCCTCATGCATGCAAAGTTTTACATGCACAACAGTTAATTAAAAAGCATGCAAAAGTGAGATTTTTGCATGCGGTCACTTTAGGGTTTTGGAAACCCTAATCGGACGTTGAGTTATTATAAGGAGGGAGGAGGTCACCAGATGAGGTTACTCAGTAGACTTATCAGAGTGAGATTAGTTGGAGTGAGAGGGATGCATTGTGCATGCAGAGGGCGACATTCTGAGAGAGAGAGGAACTTCTACAGTAGGGAGAGTGAGGGGATCTGAGTTGGATCAGACCTCACTTGATCAGAGACACTTATTCGCCAGAGACTGTGGGCTAAGAGAGCTTAACAGTGTGGTTTCTTCAGAGTTTAGAGAGAGGGCAAATTGCTGCAGAGGGGGGGTGCACTTCCTGGAGAGAGGAGGGCGTTTTGGATCCAGATTGAGGCCCGAGCAGTTGAGATCAATAGAGTAGGTCTTCTTTAGTGTTTGAAGAAGATCTGTGACAATTAGAGCTCAGATGACTAAGATCTGAGTTAGAGCGTTTTTTTCGTTAGTTGTGGGAGGGCGCACTTTTGCATGCAGAGCAACAGGAGCTCATTCTACTTTGATCTGAGCAGGCATTCATTCCAGACAGAACAGATCAAGGTAGTGGAGTATAGGGGGAGATAGTACATCCTGAGATGGGCTGCGGCAGATCTTCATAAGCTTCAGATCCGAACTTACAACAAGGGGGCACATTTCCCAAGAGCAGCAGTTGCAGCTGCTATAGATCTCAGGTATCATAACCCGCCAGGTTGGTCATTTGTTTCTGAAGAGTTGTATGTACTAAATCTATTTTTACTTTGCTCTGGGCTCGAGAAAGAAGAAAGCTCCACAGAAAGCTGGTTTGCCCGGTTTGGGGTTTCCAAGGTATATTGTGAGTTTATGTGTGATTGCTGCTTATTTAATTGGTTGAAGTATTAAGAGTTCTGGCAGTATTTTTGTCTTAACTCTTTATTGTATTTCTGACTTATAGAGACTCAAATCATTGAGATCTGAGGGCATCCAGAGTGAGTAGTGACCTTTGGATAATATTAACATGGTATAAGAGCCTTGGTAAGGGTTAGAAGGGGCATTCACACTCAGATCTGCGAGCGGTATACCAAATTTGTGTGGAGACTCAGTTGGGATACCAAATCTGTAAGATAGAGACCAGATCTGAAGAGCGGAGCTCATATCTGTGGTTGTAGAGGTCAGATCTATTAGATCTGTGAGATTAGTGACTAGATTTGAGATAGATCTATCATTTTTGTGAGAGTAGAGTTCAGATCTATGGTAGATATATCGGATCTGAAGAGTAGTGTTCAGATCTATCAGAGTAGAGTGCAAATCTGAACAACAGAGTTCAGATCTGTGAGTGCAGACATCAAATTTGTGAGGATAGATACCGGATCTATTAGATCTGTGAGTGCAGACATCAGATTTGTGAGGATAGATACCAGATCTACTAGATCTGTGAGTGCAGATATCAGATTTGTGAGGATAGATACCAGATCTATTAGATCTGTGAGTGCAGACATCAGATCTGGGAGGATAGATATCGGATCTATCAGATTTGTGAGAGCAAACATCAGATCTGTGAGGATAGATACCAGAGCTATAAGATCTGTGAGGGCAGAAACCGGATCTGTAAGAACAAAAATAAGATCTGGGAAAGCGAACCGTAGATCTAAGAAAGAGAGGGTTAGCTTGTTCACCAAGGCATAGATTTACAAGCTGGTTATGATTCAAAGATTTTGAATCAACAGTGTTATCAGTTTTACAAAGTTATGGCTTCAAGACTTTGTACTGTCATTCATCTAGCCTTATGATGGGACTACAAGAAGTGTTCCGTAGTGTTTTAGAGACAGACTCAGACTGCAATGAGAGGTTAGCAGTGAGGAGAGTTGGTTCGATGATGTTCCAGCCAGAATCAAAAGGTTTACTGAGGATGGCAGAAGGGATGCATGTACTAGAGCAGACATATTTACCCTCAACATCAACTCTAGAGAATGAGGGATATAGTATTGTGTTCCAGGATGGACAGAGGCTTCTATGTTCAGTGGGAGTGACCTTGGATGCAACCGTGAGGCATGGCGTTAGACAAGGAACGTTTTACAGGTTGTTGGGCAAGCCTGTATGTGGGTCCAAGAAGATCTTGGATGTAGTTTTAGTGTCAGTGACAGAGGGACAGTGTGGTGCTTCTCTCAAGATGACATTGATAGAGGAGGAGGAACGTAGATCTTCATATTAGAGTGCAACAGATGCAACCGGGTAGTCTTCCAGATCAGAGGGCGAAGCTACAACAGCAAAGGATGTGTTTGATCCTGGTGGATGCTTCTCCGGAAGTACCTTCCTCACTAAGAGGGAGTATGTGGTAAGAGGGCTGGGACGAGTATTGTTCCTACTCGAGTTTGGAGAACTCTTGGAGGTGTTAGGAGTCCTCTTCATTCCAGGACTGAGAGGGAGTATACTCTCAGTGGTAGCATTGGATGTTACCGGCTACTCAGTTGTGTTCCAGAGGGATCTGATATTCACTTATCCGGAGAGGGTTGATCCAGTCTTGATGGGTCACAGGATTGATGGTGAGTATCTGGTTCGGGGTCAACTGACATCAGGTACATCCGGTTGGTTGAGTGCATCCTCAGCATAGTCAAAGGAGGATAGGGAGCGAGATGCTCACAACAAGCATGGTGCTCGGAGGAGTGAGCCTTCTTAATAGATGGGTGAGAGAGATGCTCACCATGGTGATGATTTACAGAGGAGTGATTCCTTTTATCCGATGGATGAGTGAGATGCTCATGGTGTTGATGAGTCATAGTGGAGTGAGTCTTTGGACTCATATCAGATGGATGAGCATGATGCTCATACTGGTACCAATAAGAGACTTAGTTGGTATGAGATGACAGAGATAGACTTAGCTCTGGAGAGAGCTGAGTCAGCTCAGAGACAAAGGGAGTTCACTTACAAATCAGTGGATCCGCTTGATGGCAGTCATCTCATACAGAGGTTCAGAGGGAGTCTGGATCAGAGATTAGGGATGGAGACAGTGAGTGAGCAGGAGGCTTCTTCCAGAGCCATATTGATAGAGTTGGATAAGGTTGGTATAGGTTAGAGTGCAGCAGTGATAGGCAGGGAAGATGGGTCAGTGTCAGCAGTAGGAGACTTGTTGGATCCATGCATCAGTGGTTGGACTTCCCTCGATAAGAGGGAGTGTTAGAGATAATGGTATCTCGGGATGTCCTCCATGATTTAGATGCCTTGCATGGAGGTACATTTGTTGTATAGGCATCAGGATGGAGTAGAGGGTGAGATGCACTCTACTTAGTGGCATGAATCCAGTAGTGGATGCATGCAGACCATTCTGGGTGACTAGCCTCATGCATGCAAAGTTTTGCATGCACAACAATTAATTAAAAAGCATGCAAAAGTGAGATTTTTGGATGCACTCACTTTAGGGTTTTGGAAACCCTAATCGGACGGTGTGTTATTATAAGGAGGAAGAAGGTCACCAGATGAGGTTACTCAGTAGACTTATCAGAGAGAGATTAGTTGGAGTGAGAGGAGCCCATTGTGCATGCAGAGGGCGACTTTCTGAGAGAGAGAGGAGCTTCTGCAATAGTGAGAGTGAGGGGATTTGAGTTGTATCAGACCTCACTTGATCAGAGGCAGTTATTCGCTAGATATTGTGGGCTGAGAGAGCTTAATAGTGTGGTTTCTTTATTGTTCAGAGAGAGGAGGACGTTTTGGATCTAGATTGAGGCCTGAGCAGTTGAGATCAATAGAGTAGGTCTTCTTTAGTGTTTGAAGAAGATTTGTGACGATTAGAGTTCAGATTGATTAAGATCTGAGTTAGGGCATTTTTTTCGGTAGTTGTCGGAGGGCACACTTTTGCATGCAGAGCAACAAGAGCTCATTCTACTTTGAGATGAGTAGGCATTCATTCCAAATAGAGTAGATCAGGGCAGTGGAGTATAGGGGGAGATAGTACATCCTGAGACGGGCCGCGATAGATCTTTAGAAGGTTCAGATCCGAATTGACAGCAGGGGGCACATTTCCCAAGAGCAACATTTGCATCTACTGTAGATCCTGGGTATCATAACCCGTCAGGTTCGGTCATTTGTTTCTGAAGAGTTGTATGTACTAAATCTATTCTTACTTTGTTCGAGGCTTAAGATAGAAGAAAGCCCCACAGAAAGCTGGTTCCCCGTTTGGGGTTTCTAGAGTATATTGTGAGTTTATGTGTGATTGGCAATAGCTGCTTATTTAATTGGTTGAAGTGTTAAGAGCTCTGGTAGTATTTTTGTCTTAAGTCTTTATTGTATTTTGACTTATAGAGAGTCAAATCATTGAGATCTGAGGGCATCCAAAGTGAGTAGTGACCTCTGGATAATATTAGCACAATAACTAAGAATATCCAACATTAGCAGGATAAAAAGTTAAAATTCTTTTAGAATATAATATATATGATAATAAGATTGATTATTTGTACAATGGCATGTGATGTTGTATATAAACATTGAATGGTCACATGCTTAAGCTACATGTCTCGTGATCTTTAAATTTATCATTATTATTATGTAACATTGTGTTACTGTTATCACACAACTTGTAGTTGTCCCTAAAGGTATCCCATCCGGGATGGTAGAGGAGACAGACAACTAAAGAGGTGACCCAAGAGATGCAACGGTTCCTAATGCAAGTTGGGAGTCACGATAACCGAGGCACTCTTCACTTTAGATCAAGAAGAAATCAACACCAAGGGGAAGACCCTAGCCAATCAATGAAGACTAGCTAACACAAAGGTTCCTAGGGAAATGTGTAAGTTAGGTTACAGAAACCAATGCGTGAGCTAGATTAAGTGGACCCAAGAGTTTAAGTGTGGTTGAAGAGGCTTAGGATGTGACAAGTGTTTCAACCTATGAATGACTAAGGCCATTTATTGAAGCTCAATTGGATTAGATCTAGTACCATGAAAAGACACAAGTGGGGCCCACTCCTTAAAATAGGGAAAATGGTGCAAATGGAGCCCACAAGGTTGCATAAGGGATGAGATGGCACTAAGTGGATGAGATGAGGTAGATCTATGGATCTAAGACAAGACATACAACACCCACATATGGGATCTAGGAAAAGCCCACTAACCCAAGGAGTGCGAATTGCCCAAGGGAGACTAGTGCCTTGAGATGAGGGGGCAAATGGAGTCCAAATTATGCCAAAATGTAGATTGGGGTAGATTAGGCAATTATCAAAGTGGGTTTAAAGTGGCATGCCCCAACATGAGCTAGATCTCCATAGATCTAAGGTTGAAAATGCATCACCCAATGACCCAAGTGGGGCACAACCCTCAAAATGAGGAATGGGGCCCACAAGGAAAAAATCAAAGAGGTGAAGCTCTAGGAGTAGGTTATCAAGGTAGATCAATGCAAATCAAGTGGGATCACACCTACCCACAACTTGGAACTAGCCCCACTAGCCTTCCTCAAGGAGTGCGACCTCCCTTGGAGAGGCTAATGTGCCTTGGAAAATGGGTCAAATAGAGGCCAATCACCACCAAACTATAGATCCGAATTGCCGTGGATGCTATAGAGGTGGGTTTTCAATATTATCCCCAAAAGCTTGCTAGATCCAAGTAGATCTGGAAAAATAGAAAAATGAGGGATAGGATAGAAGAATATCATACCTCATGGAACAAACCTAGAAGATGAAGATGGAAGAGGCTTGTGACAAGGATTACTTCCCACAAAGATCAAATGCCAAACTTGATGAAGCCCTTCTTGCCAATGTTTTGCCTCCTTCAACCAAATCGGCTTCCCTATTCTTGTCAATCAAGGACACAAAGATCAATCAATAAACAAGAATGGAAATAGATACAAACAAAGAGATGAACAACATGAATTGTTGGTACAAAGACAAAACAACTCCCCGTCACCCAAAACGTCCTCTTGAAGCTTGAAGGGTAGGCCTCCCCACCAATTCGCACCCCTCAAAAATCGTCTTCTTTGCCTACAAAAATGTTAGTTGAAGATAAAATCCAAGATGGTCACCAATATTTGTCAGTGCAGAGGAAGAAGCATTTACAATCACCACAAGCATTCCAGCTTCAAGATCCAAGATGCCCAAGAAAGTATTTTATTCCAATAGCCAAGAGGCAAAAATCTCTAGATGAATTTTACAATGAGGGGGGTCTCCTCCTTATATAGGATAATAAAGACCAAAACCCTAGATCTCAAAACTGCTTTTTGAAATGAGTGGTTGAGATTAAAAGATCTCACAACATAATCAATGGCTAAGATGAACCTAACATAATATCACATGGATCACTCAAAAGGAGGGTGACGTCATCCCTAAGAGGGGGCTAAAACACATGGGCCCACCTAATATGACATGGACATGACTCAAGAAGCTCATGGTGGGGCTAGAAGGCATCAATCCTTACTACCTCATCCGCATGGCACAATAAAAAGGACCGTGACATGTCCACATAACACAATGATCAAATCATGTCCTCAAAATCTGTGAGAGACATGTAGTAAAAGGCCTCCTGTAGCCTTTGTGGACCCCACTGACTGATGCCAACTGACTGGAAGATGGGGGGTTCACCCTGGAAGACCTATGTGAAGACCAAGTGCCAAAACCTTGCCTCAATTGCCCAAATCGAATTCCTTAGTGACCCTTTTATTCCATTATTAATCCTCCTGAAAAACCCTTAAACTGCTCAAATTGCCACCCAGGGTGTCTGCGCTGTCAAACTGATGGCACCAGGGTGTTTGTAAGGGGGGTATAATGTGGAAATCAAGTGGCTGGACCACCCCCTTCAGACACAATGCCCTAGGCAACGATTGGCCTCCAAGCCTTTGCTGGACAGGATGGGTCAGCATGCCCAAAACTGGTCAATAGGTGGAAAACTGCATCTATGACTATCAAAAGTGCCCGGAACTGAAAGAAAAGTGTCTCAATGGATCTAGGAGACCCAAATCTACTAGATGTGTGTACTCATACACCATGGGTTGACCTGAGGGGTCAACAGTAGGGTCCGCCATATCCAAACAGTGTACAATCTGATGATCTGGAAATAATAATAAAACTGTTGAACTGCATCAACCATCAACTGAAGCATATGTCCACCGTATGGAGTCATCAATCAGAGTATGTGGGACCATAAATCATCATCCATAAGCATACATGGTCCACATCATCATGGATCCCAAGAATGACCATGGTCAAACTATGTTTGACTAGGTCAAAATATAACCAAGGACAAGATTACGACAAAGACTAAGACATGTTCCTTTAGATCATATTCACAACTTAACTTAAAGTATAAACATCATTCTGTGGAATTTAATAAATATATATTTTTCAATGTTATTTATATTTTACTTGCACAAAAGCTTTGATGACAGACTCACCCATTGGACATGGCCTAACTGCCAGCTAAGGATGAAGGCTAAGAACAAGGCTAGGCAAAAGGGGTGACTTGACCAAACTCAACTAAATGACACTTTGGACGGGGAGAGGGGAAGCCACACTCTGTGCTGGACAAAATAACAAAGGGAAGGGTTGTGCCTCACAAATGGATAAGTTGTTTAGAGAGTGCTTATTCAACTCAGGCATCATGTCTACATCAAGCTGATCTAGGTTCATTAGGATCATTCATTTCATTTCCATGGCCGTTTTGGCCTATATGACCCCTCTGGAATTTCACATGTGCTAAGAAGCACAACTAATCACAGCTTGCATCCGGGGAATATTCACATATACAAGTTCAACAATAATAGATATAACTTTTGAGTAACATTTGCTTTTTGGACCTTTTTATACCCTTCGCGGGGTATTTTAGCATTTCATTGCTCTTGCCCTTTACTCACGTGTGTTTAAAAACACAATCTAGAGTTTACAGTTTCCATGGGCGTATATATAAAGATTTCCAATATAAGAAGTACATGTGCTTTCAGTTTTAGTCAACAACATCTCAAGCAGTGAAGCATCACTTGTTTAAGACTCGCGAGTACTCGCGAGTCTGGACGAGTGATTCCTGCTCTCGCGTAACCGCAATAGACTCGGCAAGGAACTCGCCGTCAATAGAGAACTCGCCAGAACCACTGCCAACTCGCCGTAATCGCTCACGAACTCGCCGGAATACTCGCCAGAATCGGCGGACGCCAGGGACGCAAAATCATGGACGTGAAAATTCTTTCGCGGGTGGACGTGATTTCAGTCTTCGATGTGGGTGTAGGGTTCCGTG
This sequence comes from Larix kaempferi, assembly GCA_027924585.1. Taxonomy (NCBI): domain Eukaryota; kingdom Viridiplantae; phylum Streptophyta; class Pinopsida; order Pinales; family Pinaceae; genus Larix; species Larix kaempferi. Next base: position 5,401,049 of record BSBM01000202.1, on the reverse strand, counting down.
TAGTGTCGGGTTCTGTGTAGTGTTCGACGACTGCTTGCTGTGTTCGACGGCCCGTTTAAACTTTATGTTATGTATAAACAAAAAAAATGATACAATTTTAATTATTTAATGTTATGTTATGTATAGCCCTAAAAATATATATTTTTGTTTAAAACTATTAAAATATATAACAAAAATGTGAAGCTCTTCATATTGGTTTTTTTTGTTAATACTATATAGTTTCAACGGGGGTTGTGTATCGTTTTTTTTGTTTATACTATGTTATATATTTTTTGTTTAAAAATATTAAAATATATAACAAAAAAATAAATGGGCTAGTTTTACTTTTTATTATTTGTTTATACTTTATATGGACGACCCGTTTAAACTAGCTAGTTTTTTATTTATTTATATTTTAAGGTTTTGTTATATAATTTTTAATTAAATATTTTTGTTATATATTTTAATAATTTTATATATAATATATAATATATATTATATATGTACTTTTTATTTATTTTTATTTTTATTATATAGTTTGTGTTAGATAGTTGTTTATTTAGATTTTTGCTATAAATTTTTTTATTATAATTTATTTTATTTAATTTGTGTTATTTTTTGTTTTAAATTTTTATTTGTTATATGTTTTAAATTTATATTTATTAATTTTTTTGGTTATATATATATATATATATATTTTTTTTTATATTTTGTTTTTTATATCGATATTTTTATATTTTATTATTATTTTGTAGATATATTTTTTAATTTTATTATTTTAAAATCGATTGTGTTATGTCGTATAGTCATTGTGTATGAGTTTATAAGACAATGTTATGAATTATTGCATAAATTGTAGTTTTATAGCTTATATGGATTGGAAATGCTTTTAATCTCTTTTTTTTGCCAAAATTGTACAATATTTTTATTTTTTTTCCTATTTGTCGAGTCTTTCCGAGTCTTTCCCGAGTTTTTCCCGAGTCCACTAGTCATATGCCAGCCGAGTCTTTGCCGAGTCCTAGTCATGCAACATTGATCTCAAGTGACTAGGGGGAGTTCTGCATAGTGCCAAACATCGGGACAACCGACTAGGATGATTTAGGCATACAATCCAACTCACCAAAGGCAAGTTCTATCACCAACTCAGAGCCGAGGCACAAAACTAACATGGATGCGGTCCAACACAGAGATAGAATGGTGAAGTCCTCAGTATCAAGAAGTCAAGAATGCAAGTCAAAGGTGAAAGCCAAAATAAGGAAGGTCATGGATGGATGGAGTCAGGTGAAAATGGTGCCTAAGCTAACAGACAAGGATGTCAGGAAAGACCATATCTATGCTCATAGGAGGGTAATGAAACCGATGAGTTTTGTCAGAAAACCTAAGTGTGCAAGTAATACATCCATTTTATACTTATAACATCATCCAAGATAGTTCATTTTAATTTTAAATAGTATCATCACATCATGAATCATATACCAAGTCAATGCTATGAAGATGACTAAAACAACAAGATAATAATCCAAAGCCAATAATCAGAATTTCATAGGTCACATCACATCATAATAATCATCAATAAACATCTGAAACACTGCTGCAACATAATCCTTGGGGACTGAACTGAAACTGTATGGAACAAAGGGTCACATCGGTCATCAAATCAGAGCTCTCAAGGCTCAACCATGGCACAAGGTCTAAAAAAAATCTGATAAAATATACTGCTCTGATCCATGAGTGATCACAAATAACAAGCTCATCATAGCCCATCTTTGTAAAATCCAGGCTCTGAAATGTGCAGATATCTGCTCAGCAAGAATAGTAGCCCAGCTACTATGGTGTGATAACAGTTACAATGCAATGCATTAGTTCAATGTAATGTGGTTTATGTACATTACATGTCCTCCCCATTAAATGTTGCTTTGTCCTCAAAGCATGGTTAGGACAAGGTTACATTTTTCTTTCCAACATGTAATTCTTTTGCTTGATGAGCACTCTTGATGCAATCCTGGTTAAGGAAACAAGACGGTAAGACATTTGAAGCTTTGAGTAATATTGTTGCATTGTGAAAAGTGTCAATCTGCCCTAGATTTATTCTCTCTGGAACTATATGGTGAAACATTTGATTAGGTTGTCTTTGATTGCGATTTTCAGTATGCCTTTGGAAACAAGTCAAATTGGAGCCCTGATATTTAGTGGTCACATGTTGAAGAGGCGTGTATTCTGATCTTTAGCTTTATCATTAGTATTATTTATTATTATGTAATGTAGTTTGCGTACATTATATGTCCTACCCCTTAAATTATACTTTGTCCTCAAAGCATGGTTAGGAGAGGGTTATGTGTTTGTTCCAACTTGTAATTCTTTTGCTTGATGAGCTTCTCTTGATGCAGTCCTTGTTGATGAAACAAAATGGTAAGACCTTCAAAGCTTGAATAATATTGTAGCATTGTGAAAGTGTCAATTTGCCCTAGATTTATTCTCTTCGAAACTATATGGTGAAACATTTGATTAGGACTCTTTCGATTGGGATTCTCAATATGCCTTTGGAAACAAGTTGAATTGGGATCCTAGTTTCTAGGATTGTAAACTGAGTTTTGTTTTGATTCAATATGGTAAGTTGATTGTTCCACGTGACAACTTTTGTGATTAGGGTGAGGATAGGGTGCCCTTGTAACTTGTTCTTGATTGCTCTCAATTTCAGAACGCTCCTTATCTAATACTTCTGTTTGGTTTGTTGGTTGATAAAACATCTTTAGCAGCGACACTTGGTTAACTCCAATTGATTCTATGAGGGTTTTTCTATGCATAGTTTATACCTTGACTTCTGAGGATATTGTTGATTCATCTAGGTTGGTTGATGTTTCTTTGTTGATCCTTGGAACCTAGAATATATATTTCTTTTCTCTGGAGTTGTTTAACTTCATTAGGTATGGTTTGATATTGCTTTCTTAGACAAACATTTTTTAATCTTTCTTTGTTAAAATTCTGTCATAATTTTGTAACATTTTTTGAGATCCTATATCCTTTGTTGTAATTATTGATCAACTTAGTGAGTTGTTTGATGATTTGCTACTTTGATTTTTGAATGGTCAGTTTCCTTAGTGAGTGACCCGTTTTCAATTTGTAAATTGCACTTTAGAAATGATAGATCAAAATTTTGTTCTTATTTCTACCAATCCTTCTCTCAATTCTATACATTTTTCGTTGAATCAATATGCTGTATGGCTACTTCCATTAAATATGTGGTGGTCTTATGAACTTGAATGATATCCTTGCTTGCTATCTTCACACTATGTGGGTGCACAAAGTGTGAGTGCCACCCCAAAAATATAATGACGTGCTTCTAATGGCATCTCTTTTGGAGCTTAAGTATTCACTTAATAATACTCAATGTTATCAGACTTGCTAAAGACTCGCCGAGTCTGGCGAATCTGCATGAGTCTGTTGCGAAACGAGTACTCAACAAAGACTCGCCTAGCAAACTCGCCAGTCGCCAGACTCGACCAAACTCGCTAGAGACTAGCCAAACTCGACCAAACTCGCTAGAGACTAGCCAAACTCGTGAGAGATGGTAATATTAAATTCTTAAAGTAGAAGGATAGAAAATGAAAGATAAGGAGAATATCGAAAATGAAAGATAAGGAGAATACCACTTTTACTTAAATTTTTAACATTACCATTAATTGTTTTAGGATGTTTGAGAGTGGTTCCAACCTCATCGGACTTCATATGCAAAATGTAGAATTTCAGATCCCATTCAGAATTCAACATACATAACAGTGTTTAGGGTTTCAGGATTGCATCATTTCTACTGGATTCTATCATGTATGACGGTAGGGGATTGACATTTAATCAAGCGCATCAACGCTTCTATGTACCTCGATGTTGGTGGTGTTGATTGTTTAACTCCTTTGTCATGACCTTAGTAAAAATGTACCTGTTATCACACAACTTGTAGTTGTCCCAAAAGGTGATCCTATCTAGGATGGTAGAGGCGTTGGACAACTAAAGAGGTGACCCAAGAGATGCCACGGTTCCCTAGGTAAATGGTTGTCACGCTAACCGAGGCACTCTTCACTATAGATCAAGCCTAAGCAAGACCAAGGGGGAGACCCTAGCTAACCAATGAAGGCTAGCGAACCTACTCAAGACCTCCTAGGGAAATGTGAAAGTGAAAAGAGAGAGATCAAGAGTGACTAGATCTAGGTCTAGGGAATAAAAGTGGACAATTGAAGCTAGGGCTTGGTTGAGGAGGCTTATGGAAGGGACAAATGCTCAACCATGCATAAAATATGTCACTTATGAGTTTAATTGAGTAGATCTAGATGGATCTAATGCCAATAAAAAAGACCCAAGTGGGGCCCACCCTTAAATTATGGAAAATGAGTGAAATGGGGCCCACAAAGTGAAATCAAAAGAGGAATGACACTGGAGGGGTGGCTAAACTATAGATTTGATGTTTTAATGAGGAACTAGCAACACCCAGATGATAGATCTGGAAAAAGCCCACCTACCCACAAGTGCGACCACCCTTGGAGAGGCCCAGTGCCTTAGATCTAGGGGTAATTGAAGTCGGATTCCCACCAAATTTGGTCTCCAAGGTTTATTAATTATTTGTGAGGTGGGTTTTAATTATTAAGCCTAGATATTCGCTAGATCTATCAGATCTAAAAATTAGGGTTTTAAGATATGAGGGTTTGAATTGACCAATGGGTGAAAAGCATGAAAATAGATAGGTACCTTGTAGATCTCACCTCAAAAGCTTGCAGATACCTTGCAAATTGATAATCCTTCCCAAGTGAGGCAATCAAGAGTGAGATCTAGCTTTTCCAAGTGAAATTGCTATCCCTCCAAAGTGAAAAGTGCGCCCCTTCCCTGCCAAAAACGATCTATATGAGAATCAATTTAGCATGAAAATGACTATAAGGAAGAAAAGACGAAACAAGTAGCACCAACTATGTCACACAGATACAAAAATGATACTTCTTGAGACAAAGATCGATCCAAAGGTAAGATATGGGGTTTCCCCACAATAGTGTCCCCTCAAGTCGTCCTCCTCTTCTTCCACACGACCTCCCTACAGAGAAAAAGTTTGGAGCAACAAGATCCACAATGATAACACAGAGAAAAGATTGTATATTCAACTTGCAAGAGCATCCATCAAAGCCAGAGAAGCAGATCTACAAAAATAGTATTTTCATTCCAAGTTTTCAAGAGCCCAAGTTGCCTTTACAATAGGGGGGTCTTTTCCTTGAATAGGAGAGAGACCAAAACCCTAACCACTTTATGAACGAGTGGTTGAGATCAAAAGATAAATACAATATAATCAACGACTATGATGAGCCGGAACAATATAACATCGATCAACTCACTAACAGGGGGTGCGCACTCACTAAGGAGGCCTTGGGGTGTCGCACCACCTAAAAGATGACTAGGACAAGTGAAAAAGCACATGGTGGGGCTAGGAGGTTTTATTATCCTTCACTAGCATCACCCCATGGCACAATGATATAAAATATGACTCAATAACATGTTAAAGTGACCATATGACCAAATCGTGGCCCCCCTCAATGAGAGAATAATACATCAAATAACAACCTGGAGAGTGCGTGGACTCCACTAATTGATGAAAGTTGAGTTGGAAGGTGTGGGATGGATCACAAGTGACCTCTGAACAAGCCTCATGCGAAAACCTTGCCTCATTTGCCCAAATCGAATTCCTCAGTGACCTTTTTATCCCATTTTTATTCAACAAAGATCCTCCCGAAAAACATCAAAATGCTGTAGCTCTCTGCTTGGTGTCCGGACACAAATCTGACTGTGCCACTTTGTCCGGAGATGGGGTAATATGGTAATAAAAGGTGGCTGGATCCCCCATCTCCTTAAGGGTGCCCTAGGAAAACGTGCTAGATCAATAGGCCATTTCTGCATGGCCATTTATGGATAGGCTATTTCTGCATGGAAAAACTGGCCAAATGTGGAAATCCGACCATATCATCACTAGGAGTGCCTGTAACTGATAACTGAGTGTCCCAATGGACTCAGAAGGTCCAAATCTACAAGAGATAAGTACCCATACACCCTGTGGCAAGCTATAAGATTATCTGTAGCCCTAGCCATACTCGAACAATATAAAAATAAATGGTATGAACATAATAATAACCAATATAAAGTGCATCAACCATCATATGAAACCTGTGCCCACTGTATGGAACCATCAAAGGTGTATCACAAGACCATAAATCATCATCATATAACATCATTGGTCTAACTCATCACGGATCCCAAGGTTGACTTGGTCAAACTAGGTTTGACTAGGTCAAAACTGATCAAAATATGACCCATGCTAGAAAAACCTGCTGCTGCAACTGCAAATGGTTAAGGCATGCTCTTTTAATCATCCTAATAGCAAGACTTGAAGTATTAAGCATCATTTCACTGGCAGTTAATAAATAATTATAACAAATAAAAGTTTAAGCAATCACTTACTCAAAATAGAACATCGAGGATATACTCATTTTGTAAACATGAACATTTTGCTAGCAAAGGGTGAGGGTGAAGAAAACAAGGCTAGGATAAGGGGATGACTTGACTGACTCAACATGTGATACTTTGGATAAGGGAAAGGGAATGTAAACCTTTGATACATAGATCACTACTCCCTCTGTATCAGTCTGAGACCTCAAGTGGTATGAATTTCTAAATCAATATATGCTCATAAAGAAATAAACTCAAACCACTAGATCTGCATCTACCAACAACATATAACAACAATCAACCACAATAAACAACAGATATACCCTGAAACCCTTTCGGGAGAAACCAGCTAACTATGGGGCTATCTTCTCAATCTCGAGCCCAGAGCATATAGAAGAATAAAGAAGCAGTACAATTAGAATTACCTCAGCCGATAACTCAATCCCTCTGACTAGGGCAAACACTAATTTGCACGCATCTAGCTGATGCATGCACTGACGAAGTGTGCCCTAACTGCCAATCTGGATCTGAGTGCTTTGACAGTGCCTTTGATGGATCTGCCCTCTACTGATCACCCTGCTTTGATCTGCTCTCTCTGAAGACTGCCCACTGATGAAATCAGCCCTCTCTGCATGCACAAGTGCGCCCTCCTCCTCTGGATGTCAAATGCTCGTACAGCCGCGGATCTCAATAGATCTAAGCTCCGATCGTCTCTAACCTTCCTGAAATCTCAAGGCAAGGCTATCCTGAAAGTCTCGGACTCCAACTCGGTCGATCCACCTCACAACGAGCTTCTCCTCCTCAGGAAAAACGTCCTCCTCCAAGCAAACTCGGCCTCCTCCAATCTAATCAGTAATCACACTGTGGAGCTCTCTCAGCTCACAGTACTGAGGATCTAGTCTCTCTGGAATTGAAGGTCACTGATCTAGCTCAGATTTGACCTTCCTAGCTCTTGCAGCAACTCCTCCCTATCTCAAAAAGTCGCCCCACATGGACAGATTCGCCCTCCTCACTCTGGCAGTATCTCTCTCTGATAATGCAACTGAGTAACCCCATCTGGGGACCCCTTGCCTCTATAAATAATCTCACTGATGAATTAGGTTTGCCAAAACCCTAATTCCCGGTGCATGCAAAAAGTGACTTTTGCATGCATTCACTGAATGCTGGCAGGTCATGCAAAGCTCATGCATGCATAGGTCAATCTTCCCTGAAGCTCCACATGCAGCCCCTGCTGGGCTCATGTCACTGAGTAGAGTGCATCTCACTCTCTACTCCATCCTGATGCCTATGGTACTAATGTCCCTCCATGCAATACATCTGAGTCATGGAGGACTCCCAAAGTTACCATAATCTAACACTCCCTCTTAACGAGGGAAGTCCTGAAACTGATACCTGGATCCATCAAGTCCGTTGCTGCTGCCTCTGATCTAACTGATCTGCCTGACACTGCTGCACTTTGACCTGAACCACCCTGATCAATCTCCATATGTGTGGCTTCTGATGAAGCCCCTCTGTCAACCACTGCTGACTCTGTCACTGCACTTTGACTCAGACTCCCTCTGAGTCTCTGCTGCTGTAACCAACCCTGAAGACCTCTGTCAAGTGGATCTATTGCTCTGTAGACCATCTGTCTGTGACCCTGAGTTGACTCAGCTTTGTAAGTCAACTCCCTCTGTCTCTGCACTGGCTGAACTGACTGAGCTCTCTCTTGAGCCAAGTCCATCTCAACCATATCATACCAGCTCACTCTCTGACTAGTGCTTGCATGAGCAATATGCTCATCCCTCTGATATGAGCCCAAAGGCTCAATCTCTTGTGAATCATCATTGTCATGAGCATCTCGCTCATCCATTGGAACTCTGCAATCAGTGCCCTGATCCTCATCATGGTGAGCCTCTCGCTCACCCATCTACTGAACAGGCCCACTCCTCTTGGCCTCATCTCTGCTGTGAGCATCTCGCCCATCATCCCCCTCTGAATCTGAAGAGGATGCACTCAGCCATCTTGATGTACCTGAAGTAGGCTGTCCATGAACCAAGTACTCACCATCAATCATGTGACCCATCAACACTGGGTCTACTCCTCTGGGATAGGCAAAGAATTGATCCCTGTGAAACACTACAGGGAATCTTGCAGCTGCCAATGCTGCCACTGAGAGAACACTCCCTCTCAGTCCTGGAACAAAGAATACTCCTGATACCTCCAGGAGCTCCCCACGATCAAGTAGAAATCTCACTCTGTCCACTCCAACAACTAAATGATCAATCCCCTGACCATCCCTAGTCAACTATACTGTCGTATGCTCTAGTATCAGGAATGCATCTCACACTCCTGTCATATGACTACTGACCACTTTCCATCTCTGCTCATCCTGAGTCTCTGGTGGGCTACTGTCATGTCCTGACTGGACTGTAGCCAGTGAGAACTCCTTCTCAAACTGAGAAGAGAACTCATCAACCTCCTCTGTTGCTGCCACTTGCTCATCCACAATCAACCATCTCTCGGTCTTCATGTGCATGCATATCTCATGCGCATGTAGCATGCATGTCTCATGCGCATGCATCATGCAAGACCTCATGCATGTCTCATGCCCATCCCTGTAGTGACACTTCTTCTCAGCGAGGAAGGTACTGCTGGAGAAGCATCCACCCTTATCAAACACATCATATGCTGCTGCAGCTACTCCCTCTGAACTGGAAGACTTTCTAGCTACATCTGCTGCACTCTGATATGCATATTTGCGCTCCTCCTCTATCAATGTCATCTTGAGAGAAGCATCATGCTTTCCCTCTGTCACTGATACTGAAACTGCATCCAAGGTCTCCCTGGACCAACATACAAGCTTGCCCATCAACCTGTACACTACTCTCAAGCTAGTGGCCATACTCACCCAACTGAAGAAACTAAAATCCACAGTGAACAAGAATCTCTCATGATCACAAATCTGGTAGATCTATCACAGATCTAACCATTGAACTCACAGATCTGATAGATCTGGTATCTATCCTAACAGATCTGGTATCTATCCTAACAGCTTGCCCATCAACCTGTACACTACTCTCAAGCTAGTGGCCATACTCACCCAACTGAAGAAACTAAAATCCACAGTGAACAAGAATCTCTCATGATCACAAATCTGGTAGATCTATCACAGATCTAACCATTGAACTCACAAATCTGAACTCTCCTCTTCAGATCTGGACTCTACGCTCACAGATCTGAACACTATGCTTCAGATCTGATATATCTGCCACAGATTGGGACTTTGCTCATGCCAGATCTGAAAGATCTATCTCAGATATCACCTCCAAACTAGCAGATCCGATAGATCTGACCTCTACAACCTCAGATCTGACCTCTACAACCTCAGATCTGACCTCTACAACCTCAAATCTGAGCTCTGCTCCTCAGATCTGGTAGATCTGGTCTCTGATCTGACCACACACCTACTGATTTGATAGATCTGACCTCTACAACCACAGATCTGAATAGGAATGTTCAGATCTGGTAGATCTGGCCTCTATCTCCACTGATCTACTAGATCTATCTCAGATCTAGTCTCCAATACCACAGATCTGATAGATCTGAACTCTACAACCTCTGATCTGAACGGGAATGTTCAGATCTGGTAGATCTGGTCTCTCTCTCCTCAGATCCACTAGATCTATCTCAGATCTAGTCACCAACTCTGCTGGTCTATGAATGACTGCCCACCCTGATCCTCAACAGGGCTTTGATACCATGTAAATCTTTGGTACAGAGATCACTACTCCCTCTGTATCAGTCTGAGACCTCAAGTGGTATGAATTTCTAAATCAATATATGCTCATAAAGAAATAAACTCAAACCACTAGATCTGCATCTAACAACAACATATAACAACAATCAACCACAATAGACAATAGATATACCCTGGAACCCTTTCGGGAGAAACCAACTACCGATGGGGCTATCTTCTCAATCTCGAGCCTAGAGCATATAGAAGAATAAAGAAGCAGTACAATCAGAATTACCTCAGTTGGTAACTCAATCCCTTTGACTAGGGCAAACACTAATTTGCATGCAGCCAGCTGATGCATGCACTGACGAAGTGTGCCCTAATTGGCAATCTGGATTTGAGTGCTCTGACGGTGCCTTTGATGGATCTGCTCTCTACTGATCACCCTGCTCTGATCTGCTCTCTCCGAAGATTGCCCACTGATGAAATCGACCCTCTCTGCATGCATAAATGCGCCCTCCTCCTCTGGATGTGAAATGCTCGTACAGCTCCGGATCTCAACAGATCCGAGCTCCGATCGTCTCTAACCTTCCTGAAATCTCAAGGCAAGGCTATCTTGAAAGTCTCGGACTCCAACTCGGTCGATCCAGTTCACAACGAGCTTCTCCTCCTCAGGAAAAATGTCCTCCTCCAAGCAAACTCGGCCTCCTCCAATCTAATCAGTAATCACACTGTGGAGCTCTCTCAGCGTACAGTACTGAGGATCTAGTCTCTCTGGAATTGAAGGTCACTGATCTAGCTCAGATCTGATCTTCCTGGCTCCTACAACAACTCCTCCCTATCTCAGAAAGTCGCCCCACATGGACAGATTCGCCCTTCTCACTCTGGCAGTATCTCTCTTTGATAATGCAACTGAGTAACCCCGCCTAGGGACCCCCTGCCTCTATAAATAATCTCACTGATGAATTAGGTTTGCCAAAACCCTAATTCCAGGTGCATGCAAAAGTGACCTTTTGCATGCATTCACTGAATGTTGGCACGTCATGCAAAGCTCATGCATGCATAGGTCAGTCTCCCCTGAAGCTCCGCATGTAGCCCCCGCTGGGCTCATGTCACTGAGTAGAGTGCATCTCACTCTCTACTCCATCTTGATGCCTATGGTACTAATGTCCCTCCATGCAAGGCATCTGAGTCATGGCGGACATCCCGAAGTTACCATAATCTAACAGGGAATACACACTTAAGCATATGTCGGATAATAAACACACAGGGAATGGCAGTGTCTCACAAATGCAATAAGTTGTTTAGAGAGGTGCTTATTCAACCTTGGCAAATGTCTACAACTCACATCCATGCTGAATAAGCTCCGTGAGGATCTTTTCTGGAACCGCCATGGCTGGGTGCCCAACTAACCGTAACTTGAGGTTCTAGGGGACACTTAGAATTAGTTGTCCCTTGCTCCATCTCACATCACAACCCATAGGCTCAGTGAGGAATTTAATTGGTACATTTAATTTCCTGGTCAACAGTCTTTAGATTAGGCATATATTTAACCACTGCTTTTTAGGCCTATATGACCCTTTTGGGGATTTTGCATGTGCTTAGAAGCACAACTAATTGCAGCTTGCATCCAGGGTGCTTTTCATTTCAGTTTCCATTCAATTTCACAGCCCTTTTTCATTGTGCTGAGAAGCACAGTTGCAAAGTATTTCCATGGGCTTTAACAAGAGATATAACAATAGTTTCCATATGTGATGATGCTAGTACAATTTGCTTCAGGTCTTAGCCAACACAACTCAAGCAACTAGGGGGATTGTCCACAATCAAGACCAAACATTGGGGCAACTGACTAGAGTGATCAAGGTATCAAATCCAACTCACCAATGGGTAAATTCTGTTGCCAACTCACAACCGAGACACAAACTAATAGGGATGCTATCCAACATAGAGGCAAAAGTTGGGAGGTCCTCCATATCATAGGCTGAGGTGTAAGTTAGGGTGAAAAACCCAAAAGGGAGAGATAACAGATGGATGATGAAAGTGGAGGTGATGCCTAAGCTAGCAAGCCAGAAAGGTGGGAATGATCACGTCCACATGTAACAAATAAAAATATTAAAATAATATGAATAATATATATAATAATATAAATAATAAAATAAAACATAATGTTAATTATATTAACTAAGAGACATAACCCTTTGTGAGTAGTCACCATATAAGCCCTATATATGCGGCTACATCCTCATTGTAAAATCATCATTCATCTATTATTCAATATCATATTTATATATTTATACATTTTTGTATATTTATCAAGCTTCTGCATCTTTAGCGCTACATGTGGTATCAGATCTTTGCCCGATCCAGGCTTGTAGCCACCATTTTAGGGTTTCCCTAAAATCTAGGACCTTGTCCAAAAACCAGGCCCTTGGCCCAAAGAAGTAAAAAAAAAGAAGAAGAAGAAGAAAGAAATAAAAAGGCAAAAGTAAAAGAAAAGAAGAAGTAAAATAAGTAAAAAGAAAAGAGAATATAGAAAGAAAAACAAAGAAGTGAAAGAAGTAAAAAGAAAAGAAAAAGTAAAAACAAAGAAGTAAAAAGAAAAGAGAATATAGAAAGAAAAAGAAAAGAAAAAACAAAGAAGTAAAAAGAAAAGAAAAAGTAAAAACAAAGATAAGTAAAAGAAGTAAAAAGAAATGAAAAAGTAAAAACAAAGAAGTACGTGGTTTCTTAAAAAGAGTACATGGTTTATTTTTCAACTATATTGGAAGCATTTGTGAAAATAATATACTCAAAAGTTATAAGCAAGAATTGAACTTGGGTGAGGAAGGTAACATTCACTCCTCCCAACCACCCAATCCACACCATTTTTATTATCCTTCCACTTCAAAACAATTATTATAATTATTAATAATTATTATTATCATTAATAATAATTATTATCAAAATATTTATTTTATTATATTTATTAATAATATTATAATTCTTAACTTTTAATAATAATTATTATTATTTGGAAAAAAAATGGAATCTTAGTGTGACAAAAGAGAAATTCCAGAAGACCCACTCAAAGGTAGCCGTTGACATACTAAAACTTGAAGGGATTTGTTATCACCTAACTTGTAGTTGTCCCTAGAGATGGATCCAATATGGATGGCAGAGGGGATAGGCAACCAAGGAGGTGCAACCAAGATAGCCTCGACTCCCAATGGATGGTTGTCACGCCAATCGAGGCAATCTTCACTTTATGTTATCTAGCATAAGACAACAAAGGGGGAGACCCAGACCCACTCCCGATAGGAGAGATCAGACCAAGACACCAGATCAAATCAAGTATGGATGAAGTACGTAAGGTGCATGGTAAACCCTAGATCTATGGATGAAGTCACAAGGTGAGTAATAGATTGGATCAAGAGGTTTAAACAATGTAGATTTGGTCCAACATGTTTATGTGAGTGACTTATGAGGTTTGAAACAAGATCCAGGATCAGGGTACTAGTCAAAGATGAGAAAATCCATTGCTTTGGGAACTGTGTCCAATGCAAGGTAGTTAAGGATCAAATTCGGGCTAATCAGTACCAAAGTTGAGCTTGATGAATGGATATGACAATGTTTAGGTGTTTCAAGCATGCAAGTCAAAGATCAAACCACAAGCTAACTCAACAATCCAAGAAAGTTGAATTGGTTTGGAGAAGATCAGTGCCTTGGGAAATGGGCCAATTGGAGTCAGATGTCCACCAAATTGTAGATCAGGGATGTTGAGGTGTTAAGCTAGGTGGATCTTGAAAATTAGAATCATCCAATGGCTAGATCTTAGTAGATCTGAGATTGAAATGTATCACCAAGTGACCCAAGTGGGGCTCAACCCTCAAAATGAGGAATGGGGCCCACAAGGTGAAAATCACTGAAGTGACACACTAGGGGTAGGTTATCAACTGTGTAGATTAAGGATCAAATGGGATCGCACCTACCCAGGTGCTAGATCTTAGCAAACTCACCCAACTAGGAAGTGCGACCTCCCTTGAAGAGGCTAATTTGCCTTGGAAAATGGGTTGAATGAAGGCCAATCCTCACCAAACTATAGATCCGAATCGCCTTGGATGCTATAGAGGTGGGTTTTAAATTTTATACCCAAAAGCCAAGTAGATCTTGCTAGATCTGAAAAATTGTAAAATGAGGGTTTTACCAATGAAGTAGCTATGCCAATGGATTGGAACCAAGACAAGAAGAACAAACCTGTGGATCTTACCTGGATAACCTTTTAGATGCCTTGATGATGATGATCTATGCAAACCCGATCAATTTGGAGCAATTTGAGGTAGTTTTCTATGAAGTCGACTTGTCCAAGGAAGTCAATGCGCCCTCTCTCCTGCACAATAAACGTCAGCAATATCATATTTACCGCGAACAAGAGATAAGACTAATGCCACAAGAGAAATAACAGAAAGATAGCATAGATCACAATGATACTAATGATAACCCCCTGATACAAGCGAATGCCAAGTGGAGCGAGTTGAAGAAGCCTTGCAAAAACGCCCAAGTGAAGTCGCCCTCCTGTAGACAAGACAAAAGTTTCCAAAAAAAAGATAGATCTTACCACAAATACCCAAATGCTACGATGCAATAGACTTTACAATCACCATCGAAGAACACCAGATTCAAAGGAGGCCACAAGAATTTCCACATAATTTTTTTTCTATATCAAGATTCCAATAGCCAAAGAACATTTACAATGAGAAGCTCTCTCCTTTAAATAGGAAGGAGAGGCACCAAAACCCTAACCACTTTTTGAATGAGTGGCTAAGATTAAAAGATCAAAAGATCTAATCAATGGTTGAGATGAGCTCAACAATACAATACATGGATCACTAATAAAATAATACATCACATGGACCAAATCGCC
Source organism: Larix kaempferi (assembly GCA_027924585.1). Classification (NCBI taxonomy): domain Eukaryota; kingdom Viridiplantae; phylum Streptophyta; class Pinopsida; order Pinales; family Pinaceae; genus Larix; species Larix kaempferi. The sequence continues at coordinate 5,385,978 of BSBM01000202.1, read as the reverse complement.
CTAGGAGAGGGGGTCCCACCAAAATCAAATGATAAAACAATAGATCTAGCTCATGGTGGGTCCAAGGGGTAATTTCTAACACCCTTGGTCAATCCCCATGGCACAATATTCAAAAATAAATGATCTAGACACCAAATCGTGCGTCTCTGGGAAAATCGTGAGCCTTAGGAGGCTCCAGAAAATCATATAAAATGCCATAAGTGATGGATGTGGGTCCTGATGAAGCTGAAACTGCTGGAGGGGTGTGGAAGACATCCCACTCATCATCACAAATCATCCCATGCCAAAACTTTGCCTTAGTAGCCCATATCGAATTCTTCAGTAGCCATTTTCACCATTTTGGACTGCCTCGGGAATTGTGAAACTGCCTAAACTACCTCTTGGAGTGTCTGCGCTGTCAAGGTAAGCTCACCAATGTGTCTGGGAGGAGGGTAATATGGTAATAACAAGTGGCTGGATGATCCCCTCCATGTACAGCGCTCTAGGTGAACCCATCAAATCTCATCACTGCTCTGACAGGCCAAAACTGCATTAGGATAGCCAACTGAGGCTAAAAATCACTGTAACTACCCGAAACTGAAAACAGATGTCTCATTGGACTCAAAAGGTCCAAATCCATCTAAAGTGTGTACTCATACACCATATAGACCTGTTCATGGTAAAAAATAAATACTCATCATATCCGGTAGACCAAATAATAATAACCTGTAAAAGTGCTGAAAAGCACAAATCATCATCATAGGCCTGAAACCACTGCATAAACCCACCATGGTGACCTGTAGCAGACCATATATCATCTATCTGTATCATCTAAGGTCTGCCACCTCATGTCCTGTGGTTGACTTTTGGTCAAATTGGGTTTGACCAAGTCAACGTGACCAAAATATAACTCAAACTGTTATCAAGTTGCTGCAAGGCGTCAAAGGTTAAAACATGCTTTAAAATCCATTCAAATAGCAATTATAACAAATAGCAATCATTACTGGTGATCTAAATCAAAATATATAAAGTTATTAATTATTATTATTACTCAGACTAGACTTTCAAGACCATACTCACTTCATAGTTGTGACCATTTTGCTAGTGAAGGATGAAGGCTTTGTACTGCAAAGGCTAGGCTAAAGGGAATGACTTACTGACTTAACACTGTGACACTTTGGAATTGGAAAGGGAACACACACTATAGCATATACTGTATGAGCAACAACACAGGGAATGGCGGTGTCTCACAAATGGGTAAGTTGTTCAAAGAGTGTTTATTCACCTTGACATATGCGCACAATTCATAATACAAATGAGGCCAACAATCTTTTTGATATAGAGTTTAGTTCCATTGCTTTTTGGGCCTATAGTTTCCATAGCCTTTGATCTACGCGTGTTTCTAAACACATTGCATAGATTTACATTTCATTAGTCTTCTTGCTGCAGGTGTGTTTTTCAGGCAGTTGTTTACCTGAGCACTTCTAGGTGTGTCTTTAGACAGCTTGTTTACCTAGGTATTTACATTTCACAATAGATATAACATTTGATATTTCATAGCCATTTTCATTTGGCTTGCCTTTCATTCATGTGTGTTGAGAAACACATTGCATGAATGGGCTTTCATACAAGATACAACATTTTATTTCCATACTTTGTATTCATGGTAGCACTAAAAGCTTCAGGTTTAGCCAACAACATCTTTAGTGACTAGCGGGATTTCATGAGGAAATCCAACTTACCAAAGGTAAGTTTTGTCACCAACTCAGAGCTGAGACACAATAAACAAGGAAGCTCACCCAATACAGAGGCTACAGCGGGGAAAGGTCCTCCTCCATGCCACTAGTCAAGTAGTAAGTCAAGGTAAATAAAAAACTGGGTAGGTAATGGATGGATGAAGATAGTGAATAATGAGACCAACACTAGCAAGCCAAAGTATGGTGGGAATGATCACCTCTAATCTCCCTAAGGAGGGTAAAACCGATGAGTATGGGGCAAGAACTTCTAAGTCTGAGTAGGGACAAATATGATATATATATAAAGGTACAACCATGTCCACATATCTATATGATCGCCAGATCATGATACTAAATGCTAATACATGCTAAAAGAATGAACATAAAAGCAATATAACCACAACACCATAATATACCTACTGAGTCATATACTTGAATGCTCATCATATGAGCCATCACATGTCCTCTGAAACTGCTGCTGTAACTCTGGGCAATACTGACTGCTCTGTACCAATGGCTAAATGGCTACATCGGTCATCTCTCTGAGTGTCCTGAAACTCAGTCATGGCATGGGGAATCAACACTGTTGTCCATAATCTGATAGTGATCCATACTAGATGCTCATCTCAACATCTCAATGCAAGGGAACTGGCTGAATAGTGTATTGGAATCATAAAAATAATGTAGGGTAGCCCGACTACTATATATGTGATAACAAGATTGTTCAAAGAAAGCCTATTAGCATCGCTATTTGCCCAACCATCGAGGAAAATCACATTAACGTCAACTTGGCAAATCAATTATTCATCCCAGAACTAAGTATAATCGAAAAGAAAGATAAATGGGGTGAGAAGAAATATGCAATTAGGGACTTACAACTGGAAATTGATGAATTTAAGTTCACACCCCAATTCAATGTTACGACTATTTATCTAAATGAAGTTGACATCATTCTCGGCTTATCTTGGATGGAAACATTGGAGATAATTATCTTAAATATGAAGAAAAAGTTTTTAACGTTTTCGTATAAGAAGAAGCAAGTCACACTACATGATGTTAGAATGAAGTTAGATTCCAAAGTCGTGGCATCTAAAGACTTCAAGGATATCGCCATGGTCATTTCGCAAGAAAATCAAAAGATGCAGTCAGAATTCGACAAAATCGTCACAGATAAAGAAGAAGAGATCTCTCGTTTAAGAGATCATAATCAGAAATTGCTTCTTCAAATAAAAAAGATGAAGGATAAATCACAACAGAATCAAAAGCTAGAAGAGGAGTATCGAGATCTTCAGAAGAAACTATTAGAAAACATTGACGAAAATGGTCACCTCAAGAAGCACAAACAAGATCTAATGGATCAAATTTAGAAGCTTAAAGATAATAAGAAAGCACAAGAAGAAATGACCCAAAATCTTAAAAAAGAAAAAGACTCGTTAGACAATAAGTTGGAGCAAATTCAAAAGAGGACATCAAAGCCCTTGGACCCAAAATCTACATTGAGAAAGAAGAAGCAAATACAAATTCAGTCCTCATCACAGTTCAGAAAGAAGATGATTTGGTAAAAAAACAAACAACGATAACTCCCTATCGACACCCCAACCATATAAACCAGTATCCTAAAAAGTGGGAATTGTCAAAAGATAATTGTACTAATGTGTTGAAAGCTCCTGACGATAGATCAATAGAGAATCCCAACAGTCAGCAACAAATCAATTTTGGTTGGATTGATCCGTCAACATATCGGAAGTTATGTTTTACACTTAGAAGTTCGTATCAACATGTATCGTCAGCTACGACGTCACAAGGAACGATGCAACAAAATTATAAGGCTTTGAGGACAAAGCCTTTCTAAGAGAGAGGCAATGTAACCAATAAAAATATTAAAATAATATGAATAATATGAATAATATATATAATAATATAAATAATAAAATAAAACATAATGTTAATTATATTAACTAAGAGACATAACCCTTGGTGAGTAGTCACCATATAAGCCCTATATATGCGGCTACATCCTCATTGTAAAATCATCATTCATCTATTATTCAATATAATATTTATATATTTATACATTTTCGTATATTTATCAAGCTTCTGTATCTTTAGTGCTACATGACACTACTAAGAGGGTAAAACCAACGAGTATAAAACAAGAGCTTCTAATTTTGAGTAATAATACCATTTAGATAATCAATAACAACCATATCCATATCATATATATATATATATACTTCCAGATCATGACCACTATATACTAAGTCCAGCTACTAAAATGACCAAAAGAGCAAGATAATCAAAACCAATGCACATCATATACCTCTTGGGCCATATACCTATACTTGCTCTCTGGACCATCTATAACCACTGCAAACACTGCTGTTGAAGCTCTGGCGACTGTACTGCTCTGTATGTGCTAAAAGGTCACCTCGATCATCAAATCTGAGGTCATGAGGCTCAGTCTTGGCATAAGGTTCACTGCATGTCTGATCTAGGGCTGCTTTGATATGTGAGTGATCAAAATAATACTGCTCATCATAGGTTGATCTCATCAAAACTGTGTAAAGGCTTGTCTTAGAAGCACAACTAATTGCAGCTTGCATCCAGGGTGCTTTTCATTTCAGTTTCCATTCAATTTCACAACTCGTTTTCATTGTGTTGAGAAGCACAGTTTCAAAGTATTTCCATGAGCTTTCACAGGAGATAAAACAATAGTTTCCCTATGTAATGATGGTAGTATAATTTGCTTTAGGTTTTAGCTAACACAACTCAAGCAACTAGGGGGATTCTCCACAATCAAGACCAAACATTGGGGCAACCAACTAGAGTGATCAAGGTATCAAATCCAACTCACCAATGGGTAAGTTTTGTTGCCAACTCAGAGCCAAGACACAAACTAACATGGATGCTATCCAACATAGAGGCAAAAGTGGGGACGTACTCCATATCACACGTTGAGGTGTAAGTCAGGGTGAAAAACCAAAAAGGGAGAGACAACGGATGGATGATGAAAGTGAAGGTGATGCCTAAGCTAGCAAGCCATAAAGGTGGGAATGATCACGTCCACACTCCTAAGAGGGTAAAACCAACGAGTATAAAACAAGAGCTTCTAATTTTGAGTAATAAGACCATTTAGATAATCAATAACAACCATATCCATATATATATATATACTGCCAGATCATGACCACTATATACTAAGTCCAACTACTAAAATGACCAAAAGAGCAAGATAATCAAAACCAATGCACATCATATACCTCCTGGGCCATATACCTGCACCTGCTATCTAGACCATCTATAACCACTGAAAACACTGTTGTTGAAGCTCTGGGCACTGCACTGCTCTGTATGAGCTAAAAGGTCACCTCGATCATCAAATTTGAGGCCATGAGGCTCAGTCTCGGCATAAGGTTCACTGCATGTCGTATATGGGGCTGCTCCGATACGTAAGTGATCAAAATAAAACTGCTCATCATAGGCTAATCTCATCAAAACTGTGTAAAGGCCTGGCTCAAAAATATACAATGAACTGCTCTGCAATCATGGTAGCTCGGTACTATGGTTGTGATAACAATACCCTTCACTCAAGCAAAATTACATATTAGGCATGCAAAGCTTTTTCTACCTTTTTTTAATGCTTGGATTAGGAGGTTTCATCAAAATTGTAGGGTGCCAACTAATGTCCTTGGAGGATCAACTTTGAGATTTGAGATAGAGGCAAGGGCTAGAGCCTAGAGGTTGGGGGCACAGCTTGCTATGATGAATAGGATCCCAATATAGGCAATGATTTTGATAAGATGTAGTTATTTGTTGTAGCATGAAGTTTTGAAGTGTTTGGACTCTAGAGGAAATTTAGAGCCTCTTCGTTTATGCATTTTGGGTTAGATATGGATTGCACTCGATGCGATTTCAATTATATGCACTAGTAGTTTCTGTATGAATCTCTTGCTAATGAATAGAGTTGGCTTTATGAGGAGACTGAGGATCCCTCTAGTGTTTCCATTTTCTGAAATGGAAACACCCAATACATCTGCATCACAATTGTTGCTTCGGTCTAGTGATGTTGGCACCAACTCCTCTAGTCCCTATTCTAAGCATTCTACTTCTCGCAGTCATGCATGAGACTTGAGATTGGACTTGAATACATTGTCTATTTTGATTTTCTACTTATGTTTTGACTTATGTAGTTGAACTTGGTACTATTTGTGAATTTGTTCAAGGAATCATCTTTTGGTTCGCTATTTTGTATATAAATAGGGAGTGTCAAATGTTGTATTATCATTTTTTTAGATGATACAATGAATTTCTGCATAGAATGTGGTTTTATAACTTATATGGATTAGAAATGCCATTAGTAGATTTTTTGTACACAAAAACTACTATATTTTGAGTTTTTTTCTATTTGCCAAGTCTTATCCCAGTCGTCGAGTCAGCCGAGTCCCAAGCTAGCCGAGTATTTGTCGAGTCCGTATTTGACAACATTGCTTAATATACCTTAAGTACTTCCCTTATATATCTAGCTTTTCATAATTTGCTTATATATCTCTCTTATATATATATATATATATTCTTTGTTTTGTTTTTTTGTTGGAAAAACTCCTCAAGGAAACCCTTCAGGTGCTTCCTCACATTCCATGAATGGCTCCCAGAGTAACCACTGTTGGCAGACAACATGTATGCCTGTCCCCGAGGGACCTAGGTGGATTGGACCTCATGAACTCCTTGGCCATTACGTCATTGGCATGTCAAGTCAAACCACTTGAACTAGCCCTTGGGGCTGAGGGGTCATATATATATATATATATATATATATATGTATGTATATGCGATGGAAAATGTCCTTGTGGAAACCCTCTAGGTGCTTCTTCACATTTCATGAATGGCACCTACTGTAAATGCCACCAGATCACATGTACACTAACAGACTTGAACACATGATCTCTCAACAATCGCCACCTTGAAATTAGTCGGTTCAAACTGATAGTTCTTTGTGTTGTTGGGTTAAAAAGGATAACCAATTAAGTGATAATCCAGTTCTATGGCCTCTAGCTCCATGGGGCGATGAGTAATATAAATAAGGAAACCATTATAGATGGAATTCTTTTATCAAAGGAAGTAGAAATGCTGAATGAATTATAAAGAAAAGATGAGAGGATCATCAGATTCAACCTGGAGAAAGTGCTTGATCAATATACGAGCCATCATATTAACAAGTGAAAGAGAACCTTGAAAAGCATTGTAGCTTGGCTTTATTCATCCTTCCACATCTCCTTTCTTGTCTTCGTCAATAATAAGGATAAATTAATGTGAATGTTTCTTGAGCACTGTTTCCTCTTTTTGTTGGAGCTTTGTTTAATTGGTTTTCTTTTGCTTCATTTATTCCTCTAGCTCGTAATCTTTGCAAATGTATTTCTTTTATCTGTTATTTGCTAATGATTTAAATCTTAATTATTATTTTGACTCCTTGTTACATATTCAAATGGCTAAGGTTGAATTTACTCAACTTTGTTTGTTCAGGTTGCAAGTATGCTTAAAATATTAGTTCCTTCTTTAGTGCATAATGTGGCCAATTACATTGTGAGGTAAGTACATGGTAAATTTTGTACCATCACATAATGAAATGTTGAGATGTTTAAGTTACAATGTTCACTAACATAAGAAGGGATTATATATATATATTTTTTCAAAGGAAAACATTGCAGGATTCTCCACTTCTCCTCGGAATATCTGGGTGGAGGGTGGCTCAACCACTAGGCACAATAGCAGCTGGTAACCTAATGGGGCCCAGTCTGACTCAAGCCTCAGCTGGATAAGAACAAGAGGTCTCAAGGCAGTGCCTTGAGACAGTTCGTTGAACTGATTCAGCTAACCCAATATATTTTTATGATAAACTTTTAGTTCAAACAAAACTATATTTGAAACAAAACAACTTGATAGTACAAAGATAACAATGGCATTTTAGAATGACCATCTCTACTTTTAAGTTAAATTGGTGTACTTGCTTACTATTATAAGAATGTTTGTTATGATTGTTGTTGCTTGTCAATTGTAGTCCCTTGATTATGGGTATAAATGTAATTTAAGAAATACGGCTTCTTAACTTCTGAGTCTCTGACACATACTTAATCATGAATTTATCTATATCCCAAGTAAATCTCCACCGTATGACTTAATACATGTTGCTAAACAATGCTCCCCCCCAATTTGTAGAAGGATGAGTGTTCCAACACAATTTTGAAGTGCACTGCACTTTTATATTATAAACTTAAATACTACCATTGGTATAAAACTCTTGGATTCATTTTCATGCCATGTTTCTTTCTACACAAAATGGAAGGCCCACCCTAAATGAATGTAGAAGTCCACCCTTTGTAATTGTGGAAATTGGCTTTTCAGATTGCTAATCTTGGGACATTGACTTGGTCGTGGCAATTCATAGGCGGTTTAAAGTTGGGTCCAATCAAGTTAATCCTACTTGATTCAAGGAGAATGATTATATATTACATTGTAGTGGAGGTATTTGTTATTCCTAGACCCTATAGTAGAAGTTAGCCTACAAATCTTGTGTTCATGGGAAAACCAGCTGGTAACAATTATGATGGGTATTCAATCCACACTAGAATGAGTCATCCTTCAAATTCTATTTCAAAATGGTCCCCTTCTAATCTCAAAGAACTAGATAAAGCCACCTCAGATGGATTAGATTGTTGAATAGCTTGCAAATTGATTTGGCTTTTCTTAAACAACACAAATGGTACTATATTTATATGATACCTTAGCTGGTAACAATTATGATGAGTATTCAATCCACACTAGAATGAGTGGTCCTAAAAATTCTATTTCAAAGTGGTCCCCCATTGTCTGAAAGAACTAGTTAAGTTCACTTTAGATGCAATAGATTGTTGAATAGCTTGCAAATTGATTTGAATTTTTTTAAACAACACAAATGGCAACATATTTATTTGATACTTCACTATGTTTTGTGTCATAACGTGTTGGATTTAATAGATGCAACACTTGAAATCATTCAAACACAAAAGCAAGGGACACATGGCGTTTAGAGTGTAGGAGCCCCATGGAGGGGAAAAACCTTTACTCACAAAGAAATTATTCCATTCACATGTGTATCTTCCAATGTACAATAGGTCCCTTTACATAGCTTTAGGTGACTATAACAATATTATTAAGTTAGACATATATTTCAGCCATGTTGATAATTATCTCCCATAATCTCTAACTTCCATGAATTCGTCATCCCTAACCTCTTTCTTTTGTTATTATTTGTTTTGTACCTAGATGTTTTATGCATAATCTACTTCACTACATATGACAAACTATTATCAAATATCACAAGTCGGAGTTATTTCTCCATACTCCCCCTCAATGAACACTTTTGGTTCCATCTTGGTATTTGGCCATTTGAAAAAATGCTTCATTTTTCTTTTGTTCTATCACACCCATCCCCTTCATGCAACTCATCATGCATGACTCATTGTATGGATCCTGCCTAACAAGATGTTTGTTTGCACCCGGAATGGATTATTCCAAAAGCCATTTAGGGCACTTGTTAGAGATAGTTCGTAGGTACATAATGAGATGGATTTGTTAGTCGGTCCATCATTTATCATTGACAGTTCGAGAGTGCCTTTCAGACTTGACACATGTTTAATGGTTTTTATTTCAAGGGTTGATGGTTGGATACGTAGTTCATCTACAGGTGCATCTAGAGGACTCATTATAGTATACTTTCATTTCTGTCGGACAGTTTTTAAGTAGAAGTAGGTGCCCCATACTTGCAGATTCATTGCAACATTTAGAGCAAGTATATGAAGTTGAAGACTCTTAAAGGGCATGGTTAGATTTGAGCCTCTGCAATTTTTTGTTTAATGATTTGCATTCTTGATTTTTTTGTCATTTCTTGAAGTCATCTTTTCCCAGATCTAATCATATTTTTGGATACCCTTTATGGAGATGGTTATGTGGTTCAGATATGAGGCAAATCAGAGAAGTTTCTATGTTTAGAAAATTCTATTTTTCAATGTTCCACCAAATTTTCGATGGTAGCGGGGAAATGCACACGGGGACGTGTGGAGACACCCCTAAATTTTAGGAAAGTTCGTGGGGTACATCTGGATCATTAGCATACGGGGTCCCATCTCTTAACATAACAGTGTATCCCATGTGAATTCATCATTCTGCAATGTGAATACTAAATTCAAAATTGAAAAAATGATACAACACGTTTAATCAATCACCATTGTTATTATGATCTATGATTGATCATATTTTAGTATTTTTCACATTGAAGCAATGATGAATGCACATCTTTTCAATTTTGTAACTTGTAACAAATTCATAAATGAAATACATTGATTCATATTTCACCATTCTAAATAGTACTGAGTAAAATCTAAATACTAAATGCTATTTAGTCCATCACTAATTTGAGCAATCCTTGGCCCTTCACTTGCTTCTTCAACTTTCCCTCACCATCTCATCATCAAACAACTTTGTTGATTTTTGTTGACCAATCAAAGCCATTAGTTAGTTCTCAAGAACATTAAGTTGGTTTTATATGTCCCAACAATCTCAACAACATTCCCCCTTAAACACACGGTGAGGGATCACAACCATGAACATGAGACATACATGTTTCATCAATCACCATTCTTATTATGATTTATCATATTTTAATATTTCAGATTGAACCAATGATGCATGCACATCTTTTCAAATTTATAACTTATAACAAAATCATAAATGAAATATATTGATTTAGATTCATCATTCTAAATAGTATTAAGTAAAATTTAAATACTAAATACCAAATATAGTCTTTCACTAATTTGAGCAATTCCTAAGCCTTCGCTTGCTTCTACTTCAACTTCCCCTCACCATCTCTTGATCAAACAACTTTGTCAATTTTTATTGACCAATCAAAACCATCTGTTAGTTCTTAGCAACGTCAAGTTGGGTTTATATCAATGTTACAAATATCGGCACGACGCAGAAATCGACAAGGTCCAGGAAACATCGTCTCGGGATATCTCGACAGAACATCGGCAAAAATCGGCAAACTTAAAAAACACAAAAATATTCAATTTTTTTCAATTTTTTAAACATCTAAAGCAACAATAACATCAAATAAACACATTGCCACATGAATATGGAAAGAAAACTGATATATAAGATATATAAGATGTCTAGAGATACATCACACATCAAAATGGATCGTGTCCCAGTCCTACTCCTGAATAGTGAATACTGAATTTCTGAATCATAAAAAATATAAGTTATAAGTTATAACAAATGTATCTCATGATCATCATCATGACTCATGTGTCATCTACAGTGAAATACAGTAAATAAACTATCGATTCCCTCTATCCCTTTTACGGGAAAAGGTAATCGCTATGGAAACGGCCCTTGCCCTTCCTCTAGTACTAGGTGCCCTTGAGGCTTCTCGGCCTCGTACTGGTATCTGACGTCCTCTAGAAGAACTAGAAGACCCTGCAAAATGATGTCCTCTAGAACCTGAAGGTGGCTGAAATTGGTGTCCTGAAGAAGAAGAAGGAGCTCGAGGAAGTAGTCCTATAGCTACTCCTCTACTAGTAGCAGTGCTACTATCGGGTCTATCTCACTCTAACCCTGCCTGTGGCTCTGGATCTAACTGTGGCACACTCCCAGACTCAGTGTGAAACTCCTTTGGAACTGGATCACCCTCATATGGAGCCTCTGTAACATCATCATAATCACGATCATGATCATCCGCTAGCCAATTAGGGGCTACCTCCATAGCAGGCTCCTCACACTCCGTCCTCCAAGCTGCAGTGGTGTCGATCTCATCTAATGAAATGGCCTTTGCATCAACTTTTCTCTAAAATTGCTTCACCCACAACCTGAGATTGTAGTGGACGTAGACCAAATCATTAAGGTGCGGAGTATCCAACCTGTAGGAGGATCATAGAATTAGATATTAAATTATAAAGTTAATAATTTCAATTTGTAATGCATAAATTAGAAGGCAAAGGGACATAATGATAAATGATAAAATTATAAACTAGAATTCAATAATTTATATTTTATAATGAATTTGAAAATTCTCTAACCTGTTGCGCTTTTTGGAGTGTACTTTTTCAAATACACTCCAGTTGCGCTTTTTGGAGTGTACTTTTTCAAATACACTCCAGTTGCGCTTGCAACCGGAAGAGCTACATGTCTGGCTGAGCACTCAGATGGCAAGCTTCCGTAGAATAGGTATGGAACCACCATAGTTTTCCCACCAGATATCTACAACGAATTAAAGAAACATAAGAAAAAACAATTTAATTTAAAAAAAATAATTAGAAAAAGAAAATGAACTTTGAAACAAGGTGAAGCTTACTTGGCATCAGGTTGGCCCTGTCATGTACTCTCAAATGAAACCTAAGTAATCCTGCGACTCTCTTATACACTTCCAACTCTTGGGAAAGCTTTGCACGATCATCTGTAGATGGCACCATCCTATGGACACACTCGTAGAATCCAGCCATAACCTCTCCATCAAATCTAAAGCCATTGGAGTAACCAAACACAGGCTTGAGGTATAACCCTGCAGCATGAATGGGGCGATGGAGTGTGTTGTTCCATCGCGCATCAATCAAACCCCATATAATTTGTTGTCTCTCCTGCCCCCAATCTCCCTTGTCCTCGTAATAGGCACGAATGGACTCTTTGGCCCTATCCATGGCCTCATATAGGTAGCCCATTGCAAGCTTATCTCCATCAACCAAGCGGAGAACCCTTACCAAAGGTTCAGTGACGGCACAAACCTCCCTCACGTCATCCCAAAAGGTCTGATGGAAATTCACTAGCCTGAATATGGCTTGCCCCTTTGGTCTAGTGCTAAATGATAAAGCACGCCACTCACGTGAAAGGAACATCTGCTGCAAGTCCCACATAGAACCCAAGAGGGACTGGAGAGAAATAAAGCTAGTGGCAAAGCATGTGATGGCAGGACGCACCAACTCTCTGTCACTTGTGAAAGTTCTCATCAAGCTAAGCACCGCTACGTGATTGTATATGAATTTTGTGATGCTCCGTGCTGAAGCAATGGTATCCATGATCCAATCAATCTTGGCTAAATCCTCTAACATCAATCAAGGCAATGGGTCGCACAAGGAGTCCAAGATAGTGAAGGATACATGCCCATAAACATCCTACCAGCAGACACATAGTTCGCAGCATTGTCCGTTATGACTTGGACAACATGCTGCGAGCCAACCTCTTGGATGAAGTCATCCAACAAGCTACATAGTAAACCCGCATCTTTGACATATGTAGATGCATCCACGGATTTCAAAAACATAGTGCCCCTGGGACAATGAACCAAGAAGTTGGGAAGGGTCCTACCCTTCATATCAGTCCAACCGTCTGACATCACTGTGCATCCTATTAACTCCCATGATTTTCGAAGATCCTCCAACTTGTCAATGCATTCGTCCTTTTCATTCTGGAGGATGGGCCCTCTCAACTCATCATAAGTGGGGGGCTTATACCCCGGTCCAACAATAGCAGCTGCCTCAAACATGGACATATAAAATCGGTTATTGGCAAAGTTAAATGGAATATCACTCCATAGCAAGCATCGACCCACAAGTGTATTTGCATCTTTTTTCTCCTTTAATTTCATCATGGACCTTACAGAAGGTTGTCCACCAGCTGTGCATCTCGACACAAAGGCACTGTTATCACCTAAACTGTAGTTACCCCTATGGATGTATCCATTAATGGATGGCAGTAGGAAAGGGAAACTCAAAGGTGCAACCACGATCACCTCGACTTCCAATAGATGGTTGTCACGCCAATCGAGGAAACCTTCACTTTATGTTATCTAGCCCAGACAACAAAGGGGGAGACCCATATCTACTCCCGACAGGAGAGATCAAACCAAAACACCAAATCAAAGTTAAGTATGAGTGAAGTATTGTAAGGTGTATGGTGTATCCTAGACCTAAGGATGAAGTCACAAGATAAGTGAGGGGTTCAATGAGTATAGCTTTGGTTCATTGTTGATGTGAGAGTGACTTATAGTATTTGAAAATGAGATCCAGGATTAAAGTACTAGTCAATTATGAGAAAATCCACTGCCTTGGGAACTGTGTCCAATGCAGGGTAGTTTAGGGATTGAATTGGGGCTAACCAGTACATGAGATAAACTTGATCATGAGATAGGACAGCATCAAGGGATTCAAGCAACCCAAACAAGGATCAAACCACAAGTTAACTCAATAATCTAGGAAAGTCGAATGAGCTTGGAGAAAGATCAGTGCCTTGGGAATTGGGATAAATGGAGTCAAAGTGAAGTTAACTTGTAGATCATGACCCCTATAACATAAGACAAGTGGGCTACTAGAGTTTTGATGGATGGATCTATCTAGATCTAATAATTCATGATGTGACCCAAGTGGACCACAATCCCTTAAAACAAGGAATGTTATCCCCAAGGCAAGATTTCACAAAATAACCTACTAGATATAGGTTTCAAGGTATGTGTGTTCCAAATCCACCAAATCTCAACTACCTACGTCCTACAAGTGGACAAACTCAATCTCCCCAAGAAGTGCGACTTTGCCCAAGGAGGGTTAAAAGTAGGATAAATGGGATCAAGACAAGTCCAATGGCATCCAAGCTTTAGATCCAAGTAGTTTAAGTAATTGACAATGTGGATCTAGAATATCAAGGAAATCCAAGGGTTAGATCTTACTAGATTTGAGTTTTAAGATACCAAGTGGTCCAAAATGGGGTTTTAATCCCTTAAAATGTGGAATAGGGCCCACAAGGTAGAAATCACAAAAGTGATAGTCTAGGGGTAGGTTATTGGATATGTAGATTGCAGATCAAGTGGAATCTCAACTACCCATGTACTAGATCTAGGTTAACTCACCCAAACCAAGGAGTGCGACCTCACTTGGAGAGGCTAAGTTGCCTTGGGAAGGGGTCCAAATGGAGGCCAATCCTCACCAAACTATAGATCCGGGATGCTGTGGATACTATAGAGGTGGTTTTTAAATATCTTACCCAAGAAGCCACTAGATCTTAGTAGATCTGAAGAAATGTAAAAATGGGGGTTTTGATTAATTATGGTTTGAAGTATTTTAGACAAGTGGATAGATCATGGACAGAAATTACCTTGAGATCATACCTGAGTGATGTGAATGAGATGCCTTGTTGTTGAGGAAGACTCCCGCAGAGATCAAATGAGAGATTGTTGATTTTGCTTGCCGAAATGATGCCCTAGCCCACAAGTGCAACCTCCTCTACTTGTCAATCCAAGGAAAGTGATTTCAATTAGAAGGTCAAGTATGGAGGAAATACAAGCGAAGTGCAATAGTAACATGAAATAGAAGGTCCTGGGACAGTAATACTCCTTGATACCGACGAAGAAACCCAAAGAAGAAGTAGGGAGGGTCCTCCCCTACCAATACGTCCTCCTTAGATGAATTCGGCCTCCACCTGTAGATGCAAAAAGATGGTACAAAAATATGGCAAGACAAGATCTCCAATAACTTAGTGCAAAGGAAGAATCAATGAATGAACACCAAAAACATTCACCACAACACTGGAGATAGATGCAATAATAATTTTCTATTCCAATAATCCAGAGCCACCAGTCCCCTTTACAATGAGAGGCTCTCTCCTTTAAATAGGAGGGAGAGAGTCCATAATCTAACCACTTTTTGAATGAGTGGCTAAGATTAAAAGATCAAAAGATCAAAAGATCTAATCAATGGTTGAGATGAGCTCAACAATAAAATACATGGATCACTAATAAAATATAACAATAAGTGGACAAAATCGCCCTAGGAGAGGGGATCCCACCAAATAATGATGACAAAATATAACAATAAGCTTATGGTGGGTCCAAGGGGTAATTTTAGACACCCTTAGTCAATCCCCATAGCACAATAATAATAAAATAGTCATCAAAATACCAAATCGTGCTTCTATGGACAAATCGTGGGCCTTAGGAGGCCTCATAAATCATCAGAAAATGCCATAAGTGATGGATGTAAGTCCTGATGAAGCTGAAACTACTGGAGAAGGTGTGGAAGACATCCCACTCATCATCATTGATCATCCCATGCCAAAACTTTGCCTCAGTAGCCATTTCTACCAATCCCAAACTGCCTCGGGAAGCGTGAAACTGCCCAAACTGCCTCCTGGAGTGCCTGCGCTGTCAAGGTGAGGGCACCAGTGTGTCCGGGAGGGGGTTAATATGGTAAAAACAAGTGGCTGGACCACCCCCTCCAAGCACAATGCCCTAGGTCAACCAAATAAAATCCATCTCTGCTCTGATAGGGTCTCCGATAGACCAAAATTGCACTAGGATAGCCTACTGAGGCTCAATCATCACTGTAACTTCCCGGAACTGAAAGTAGACTGTCTCATTGGACTCAGAAGGTCCAAATCTATCCAAGATGTGTACTCATACACCATATGGATCTCTGCATGATCATATAATACATCCAATATATCGGAACAAGTGAAATAATAATAATCTGTAAATGATCAAATAATGCTGAAAAGCATGAATCATCATCATAAACCTGTATCTGATGCATAGAACCATCATGTACATATACATGGACCATATATCATCTATCTATATCATCACAAGGTCCTACCATCTCATGTCCTATGGTTGACCTTGGTCAAACTAGGTTTGACCAAGTCAACATGACCAAATATAACTCAGACTGTCATCAGAAGCTGCTGCAAAGTGTCAAAGGTTAATGCATGCTCTACAACTTATTCAAATAACAATTATAACACAAAGTAATCATTACTGGCGATCTAAATCCAAATATATAATGTCATTAATTATTATTATAACTCATACTAGACTTTCATGACCATACTCACTTCATAGTTGTGATCAATTTGCTAGTGAATGGTGAAGGCTGAAATAAACAGGCTAGGCTAATAGGATGACTTGAATGACTTAACATTGTGACACTTTGGATATGGGAAAGGGAAAACACACCATAGTATATACTGAATGAGCAACAACACAGGGAATGGCGGTGTCTCACAAATGGATGAGTTGTTCAAAGAGGGTTTATTCACCTTTAACAGATGCGCACAATCCATAATACAAATGAGGCCAACAATTATTTTGATATAGCATTTAAGTTCCATTGCTTTTTGGGCCTGAAGTTTCCATATCCTTTGATCTATGTGTTTATAAACACATTGCATAGATTTACATTTATTTAGGCTTTTTGCTGCAGGTGTGTTTTTAAGGCACTTGTTTACCTGAACACTTCTAGGTGTGTCACAGACAGCTTGTTTACCTAGGTATTTTACATTTCACCAGAGATATAACATTTTATTTCATAGCCATTTTCATTTGGCTTGCCTTTCATTCATGTGTGTTTAAAAGAACATTGCATGAACGGGCTTTTTATACAAGATATAACATTTTATTTTCCATACTTTGTATTCATGGCAGCACTAAAAGTTTCAGGTTTAGCCAACACAACTTTAGTGACTAGGGGGAATTCACAAGGAAATCCAACTCACCATAGGTAAGTTTTGTCACCAACTCAGAGCCGAGACACAATAAATAGGGAAGCTCATCCAATACAGAGGCTACAGTGGGGAAAAGTCCTCCATGCCACTAGTCAAGTAGTAAGTCAGGGTAATAAACTAAGAGGTAGGTAATGGATGGATGAAGACAATGAATAATGGAGCCAACACTAGCAAGCCAAGGTATGGTGGAATGATCACCTCTATTCTCCCTAAGGAGGGTAAAACCAATGAGTATGAATAGTGAGCTTCTAAGTCTGAGTAGGGACAATAGAATATATATAATAAGATCAACCAGGTCCACATATCTATATGATCGCCAGATCATGACACTAAGTGCTAAGACATGCTATAAGAATAAATATAAAAGCATTATAACCACAACACTATGATATACCTGCTGAGTCATATACCTGAATGCTCATCCTCTGAACCATCATCTGTCCTCTGAAACTGCCACTGTAACTCTGGGCACTACTGACTGCTCTGTACAAATGGTATAATGGCTACATCGGTCATCTCTCTGAGTGTCCTGAGATTCAGTCATGGCAATGGGGAATAAAACTGCTGTCCAAATCTGATAATGATCCATAATATATGCTCATCTCAGCATCTCAATGTAAGGGAACTGGCTGAAAAGTGTACTGGAATCAAAAAACTAATGTATGGTAGCCCGGTTACTA
Organism: Larix kaempferi; assembly: GCA_027924585.1. NCBI lineage: Eukaryota > Viridiplantae > Streptophyta > Pinopsida > Pinales > Pinaceae > Larix > Larix kaempferi. The sequence goes on along the minus strand of BSBM01000202.1, from coordinate 5,368,007 downwards.
TATATGTGATAACAAGCACCTAATGGTGATGCAGTCAAAGGTGAAGGCATTGTGGACTGCTGTGTGGAGAAGGTTTCCGGACTCGTCCCACTAGTCCCCACTCTGCATCCGGACTCGGATGTTGAGGCAATTTGATGTCTCACGGCCTCCTTGAATTGTTTCTTTTTCTTAGTTCCCTCAATTGCTTTTTTGGCCTTGTCAATGTGATCCTCGTTTGTTGCAATGCAAGGAATCACATCATGCCTCAATATTTGTGCAATGTGATATTTCAGCCTGTTTATCCCTCCTGTCATTCTTTTCCCACATAAATTGCAAGTGAGTGTTTGTCGATATTCTGGATCAACGGCTATGCCAAATTCCCTAAATGCATCCAATTTCGACATCTTGTATATGGATGAAATGAAGTATCAACTTACAAGTAAACCTAGGGCAACAAAAAAAACCAAAAATTAGCATGCTCCTGCATGTGATTGATGAAAATTTGAAATATAATTTTTTTTTAAAACAACAAAATTACAATTACAAATAACAAATTTGAAATAACAACAAATAAATAAAAACAACAAATATTAATAGAAATTAGAAATTTCTGTTAGAAAGACCTAGGGCAAGAAAATTCAAAAAAACGTTTTTTGGCAAACATAACTGCTGCAAACCACATTATTATGGAATTTTTTGTTTGTTTAAGAGCCTCTAGAAAACAGTGATGAGGATGGAGAGATCATGCCAATGCAAACCAGCATGAACCTACTTGGAAAAATGAGAAAAAAATGGGCAATTTGTTTTACTGTTTTACATACCTTCTTCAGCTATAAAAAACCCCAAATGGAAAACTCCGCTGCTCCAATCTTCAAATCTAGTGCTTGATGGCCAGCGAAATTGCGTGGAATCTCCTCCTTGGTGAAAATCAAGCCCACCCTAATCGCATTGGCTGTTCTCTCCACTGCTGTAGCGACTAGCGAGTAAATGAGCCGGAAATGATGCTCCCGCGGGCTTTAAACGCAAAAATAACACACTTTTTTTTATTGTCCCGGAAATCGCGAGTCGACGGCGAAAAATCGACGATGTTTCGTGGGAAAATCGACTCAATTTTTTGCTTGATTTTTCCTTGAAAAATCAGGGGCTTGGAAAAATCGCGAATAACCGGGGTATCGTGAAAAAGCGACCGATTTTTGTAACACTGGTTTATATATCCAAACAACCTCAACAACCTTCCCCTTTAAAGGCTTAAACACAATTTTGAATAAGGATCACATACAACACCTCCAATCAACGTCGTCTACATGCAAAACAAGCCAACATGCCAATAAGAGTTTTCAATAGAAAAACCAACAATGACTACCACAACAGTGAATTTGTGAATCAATCATCAGGGATAAAGAGGAGCATTGTATTAGTGTACTATTGATGATACACATCTATATGAAGTCCTCAAGCACCTGTTCATATGTTTCTGCAACTAATCATCTATTCAACTACAATCAATCTTGGTGGTTGGCATTCGTCCAAAAGTTTGCTTCTTACACCTCTTCTACAAAGATCTATAAGCATCATTGCCACCAAACCAAGAATTTTGACTCTTCAATGAACTCCTCTTGTCGCTACGATGAGGCTGTTAATATGGCAAAGAGTCGTGTTCCTTCTGAACAGAGGGTGTATGATATAATTCTTGCTCAACCGAAGGTGCAAGGTGTCTTTGCAAATTAATAGAGATATCATCTATCTTCAAGTTAGGCACAATGTCATCAACCAAATCATTAGTCGATGAAGGCTATTCTCCCTGCAACTCAATAGAATCTCCTTCAACTATAAATGAAACGACAAGGTCTCACCATATGCAAGTCCTACTCTCAAGGGTCTCATCATAGGCCAATAGGGACGACAATACCTTGTCCACGCTCTAGCACCTGTATAGCCTACTTAGCATAACAATTGAGACGCAATATCTTTGGTATGTTTCTCAAATTCTGGAGAAACTAGTTCATTAGTAGCCAACAAAGCATGAGTAATATAAAGATTGTCCCCTTTATCAGTGCAATAAGTATCACGTAAATCAAACACATAAAGAGAACAAGTAATAGTTTGAAAGAGCTATTGTAATATATTTTGTAAATATGAGAAAGCGAAAGCTTTCTTATAAAAGGTTTTCAATGAGGTCGTGTCAATCCACTTTATGAATGTTGGGATAGATAGATAAAAACAATAAAGCAACTTAAGCATAAAAACATAAAATAAAGTAAAGTCATAATTGACTTTATTAAAGCCTAATTTTAATATTTAATTGAACATTACATAAAGTAAGTCTTACTTTAACACTGTCCCTTAATTGTCAATATAGTGACTACACTAAGTGTCTTTTGAAATTTTACATGTTTTTTTGGATCCAATGACTTGGTGAAAATGTTTGTAGTTTGGTCCCCTGTGGGACAGTACTGTAGCTCAACAGTTCCATCTTCTACAAGCTGTCGGATGAAGTGGCAATGCATCTCAACGTGCTTGGTGCGCTTGTGGAAGACTAGATTCTTGGCTAGTTTTAGCCATTAGAGAAAATTTGGGGCTAAAATGAGCCTTATAAAAAATGTGCCATGGATGAGTTCGATTGAGTTGGATTTCTCAAACCAATAGAATTTCAATAGCTTTGGTCAATCATTATGGTTGAGTTGGACATATGATGCTTATGTGTCATATTTGATTTGACAATAGCTAACTCCATTAAAACCTCACCTTGGTTAAGATAGTGAAAAGTTCATCTCGAAATATGATAAATATACTTGAAATAATAAATATAGAGTATTTTATATTGTTAAAAAGTTAACCAGGGAAGTTATTCTTTGGAGGGCATGAAAAGTTTTGCATGCTCAGATGCATGCAAATGTGAGTTTTGCATGCACCCACTTTAGGTTTTTGGTAATCATAATTCAACAGTGAGTTGATATAAGGAGATAGAAGCTGTCTAACTGAGATACTGAACCAACTGATCTGAGATAGATCTCGTTGAGAGGTGGGCGACTTTCCTAAGGAAGGAGGGCGCATTCTTTGAGGAGAGAGAAACTCATACTGCTTGCAGTTGATCGATTGAGAAGCTGAGACTTTTAGAGTATCCTTGTCTTAGTGATTGAGAAAGGACTGTGATGATCAGAGCTTAGATCTGTTGAGATCTGATTCCGTACGAGCATTTGTTATCTTGAGGAAGGGCACACGTATCCATGTAGAGGACACATTTAGCTATTGGGCTTCTTCTATAGCATAGCAAATCAGAGCAGAGGAGAGGGAGAGACAATACAATCAGAGCTACTTGCAGATAGACTCAGATCCAGATTGACAGCTAGGTCACTTTTCATCCCATAAACAAGTCATGTTGGGAAACTTAACATATCTCTGCCATGGAGAATCCAATGAAGCTCAAATCTGTGGGGTTGGAAAGATGATAGGCCAGGCTACCAAAGGCCGAAGTTTTAGACCCCGAGGATCCAAAATTTCAGAGATACACCAGAAACAATAAGGCACATCTGAAATAGGTCAACGAAGGAAATCAAAGAAGAGGAGGAAGAAGCTCTCACTTAGGGTTTTTAGTTTTTTAGGTATGGCATGACCTGATACAATGTTGGAGACACCTAATGCAACATTGGAAACTTTGAAAATGGATTTGGAATCCATTCATCATAGATATTAATCTTCCATCAAAATGTTGTGGCAGGAAGGATATTGAAAATTAGGGTTTCCAAGTAAGAAGAAACCCTAGCAAGGTTGGGAGACTCATAGGGAAGCAATGAAGGAGGTTTAAATGGTACTGATATTCTATCATCCTAGCACCATGAACCTGTATAAGATGTTTACAAGTGATCTACCTTGGATGATTAGGGTTTTACCCTTATAGAAAAGACTACAAGCAATCTTGACAGGTATGACTTGAGGAGATTGTTATCACATATATAGTAGCCGGGCTACCATACACTATTTTTCAGATTCCAGTACACTTTTATGCCAGTTCCCTTACATTGAGATGCTGAGATGAGCATCTATTATGGATCATGATTATTATATGGACAACAGTTTTGTCTCCCATGCCACGACTGAGTTTCAGGACACTCAAAGAGATGACTGATGTAGCCATTTAGCCATTTATACAGAGCTGTCAGTATTGCCCAGAGTTACAGAGGACAGATGATGGTTCAGATATGGTGCATTCAGGTATATGACTCAGCAGGTATATTCTTGTGTTATGGTTATATTGCTTTTATATTCATTCTTGTAGCATGCCTTAGCATTTAGTATCTTGATCTGGCGATCATATAGATATGTGGACCTGGTTGTACTTTTATATATATTATATTGTCCCCACTCAAACTTAGAAGTTCACTACCCATACTCATTGGTTTTACCCTCCCTAGGGAGAATAGAGGTGATCATTCCCACCATACTTTGGCTTGCTAGTGTTGGTCTCATTATTCACGGTTTTCATCCATCCATTACCTACTAGTTTGTTTATTACCCTGACTTACTACTTGACTAGTGGCATGGAGGACCTTCTCCCACTTTAGCCTCTGTGTTGGATAAGCTTCCCTGTTTATTGTGTCTCGGCTTTGAGTTGGTGACAGAACTTACCTATGGTGAGTTGGATTGTAGTCCTAAATCATTCTGGTCGGTTGTCTCGATGTTTGGCACTGGTATGAAGTCCCCCTAGTCGCTTAAGATGTGTTGGCTAAAACTGAAAGCTCATGTACTACTTATGGAAACTTATGTAAATTCGCCCAGGAAACAGTAAACTCTAGAATGTGTTTATCAAGACACGCGAGTAAGGGGCAAGAGCAATGAAAAGCTAAAAATACTCCTTGAAGAGTATAATGAAAGGTCCAAAAAAGCAATGGTTTTGAAACTCTATATCTAAATGATTGCTGACCCTATATGTATATGTACAAACATGCCCTAGATGCAAGCTACGATTAGTTGTGCTTATCAGCACCCCTGAGATCCGAAGGGTTATGTAGGCCAAAAAGGCCATGAAATGAAATCAATGGATCCTAATGAAATTGGATCATCTTTTATAAAAGTAGACATGGTGCCTAAGTTGAATAAGCACTCTTTGAAAAACTTACCCATCTGTGAGACACTGCCATCCCCGTTGTTATCTGCTTGTCCAGCATATGTTAGAGTGTGTGTTCCCTTTCCATTTCCAAAGTGTCACCATGTCAAGTCAGTAGTCATCCATTGGCCTAGCCTTTTCATTTTTAGCCTTCACCCTTCACTAGCAAATTGATCACAACTATGAAGTGAGTATGGTCCTGAAAGTCTAGTCTGAGTCATAGTAATAATTAAATGCCTTATTTATATATTTGGTTTTAGATCGCTTGTGTGATGATTACTTCTTGTTATAATTGTTACTTGAATGCATTGTAGTGCATGCATTAACCTTTGACACTTGCAACAGCTTTGATGATAGCCCGAGTTATATTTTGGGTCATGTTGACTTGGTCAAACCCAGTTTGACCAAAGGTCAACCACAGGACATGAGGTGGTAGACCTCAGATGATATAGAGATATGATATATGGTCTGGTACAGGTCACCAGGTGGTTCTATGCAGTGGTTCCAGGCTTATGATGATGATTTGTGCTTTTTAGCACTTTTACAGATTATTATTATTTGGTCTGCCAGATATGATGGATATTTATTTTGACCATGCAGAGATCTATACGGTGTATGAGTACACATCTCAGATGGATTTGGGCTCTCTGAGTCTAATGAGACAGTCTGTTTTTAGTTCCGGGCTGTTACAGTGATTCTTAGCCTTAGTTGGCTATCCTAGTGCAGTTTTGGCCTATCAGAGGCCCTGTCAGAGCAGTGATGAGATTTGATGGGTTCACCTAGGGCGCTGTGCATGGAGGGGGTGGTCCAACCACTTGTTATTACCATATTACCCCCCTCCCAGAGAGCCTGGTGGCCTCACCTTGAAAGTGCAGGTACTCCAGGAGGCAGTTTGGGCAGTTTCACACTTCCCAAGGCAGATCAGGAATGGTAAAAATGGCTACTAAGGAATTCGATTTGGGCTACTGAGGCAAGGGATTGGCATGGGATGAGGTTTGATGATGAGAGTGACGTCTTCCGCACCTTCTCCAGCAGTTTCAGGTTTCAGTGGGGCCTACACTCTTCACTTCGACATTTTTTATGGTTTTTTGGAGCCTCCTTAGGGTCACGACTTTCCCAGAGGGGCATGATTTGGTGCTTAGAACATTATTTTATTCATATTGTGCCATGGGGATTGACCAAGGGTGTTAGAAATTATCCCTTGGACCCACCATGAGCTAGATCTTATATTTCATCATTGAGATATGGTGGGACCCCCTCTACAAGGGCGATTTGGTCCATTGATGTATTATTTTATTATTGATCCATGTACTTTATTGTTGAGCTCATCTCAACCATTGATTAGATCACTTTGATCTTTTAATCTTAGCCATCCATTCAAAAGGTGGTTAGGGTTTTGGTATCTCTCCATCCTATTTAAAGAAGAGAGCTTCTCATTGTAAAGGGTCTTTGGCTCTTCGAATCTTGATAATAGAAAAACCTCTTGTGGAAATTCTTGGATCTCCTTTGCATCTGGTGTTCTTAGATGGTGATTGGAAAGTCTATTGCATCCTAGCATTTGGGTATTTGTGGTAAGATCTATTTTTCATGGAAACTTTGTCTTGTCTACAGGAGGGCGACTTCAACTTGGGTGTTTTTGCAAGGCTTCTTCAACTCGCTCACTTGGCATTCGCTTGTATCAGGGGGTTATCATTAGTATCATTGTGATCTATGATATCTTTTTGTTATTTCTCTTGTGGCATTAGTCTTATCTCTTGATTGCATCAAATCTGATATTGTTGTCGTTTGTTGTGTAGGAGAGAGGGCGTATTGGCTTCCTTGGGCAAATCGACTTCATAGAAAACTACCTCAAATTGATCGGGTTTGCATAGATCATCATCATCAAGGCATCTACAAGGTTATCCAGGTAAGGTCCACAGGTTTGTTTACTCTTTCTTGATCCCAATCCATTGGCATAAGCATATAACTGTTAAAACCCTCATTTTACATTTTTCAGATCTACTTGGATCTAGTAGGCTTTTGGGTAAGATATTGAAAACCCACCTCTATAGCATCCACGGCAATTCAGTTCTATAGTTTTTTGGTGTGGATTGGCTTCCATTTGACCCCTTTCCCAAGGCACATTAGCCTCTTCAAGTGAGGTCGCACTCCTTGGTTCGGTGAGTTTGCTGATCGAGAGATCAAGTGTTGTTGTAGACGATCGAGTGCTGCAGAAGATGAAGACCAAAGATTAAGACTGAGCGTTGTAGAAGATGATGCTCCAGTGCTGAAGATGTTGAAGATATTGAAGATGTTCGAGTAACTGTTCCAGTTGCTGATGCTGTTGAAGAAAACTTCAAATGATTTATAGATGTATCACCTTGATGTTGTTAATGATGCTCTCTATCCTTGCTCCTACAGTTGATGTTGATGTTGTTAGTAGAATACCCTTCTCGTTAAGGGGGAGTGTTGAAATATTGTAACTTTGAAGAATATTCTATTGTATTTTATTATTGTAATTTATTTTGAGATGTTTTATTCCTCCGTCAGGATGTTATTATTGTATTTGGTTATGTAAAGTCATGGAGGTAAATTCTCCCTTGTAATTCGGGGCATTAGATCCCCCTCGAGTCAAATGTAATGGGGTTTTTAAGTCCCCTAGAGGAGTCGGCCCAGTCAGCATTAATTGAGTTGTAAAGTTAGTTGAGGCGGACATGTCAAGTTGTAAAATTAAAGTAGAAGTGAATGTATAAATAGAGAGCTAGGCTCTCTCATTTATTCATTCATTCACACCAGTGTTGAAAACCTTGTCGAAAAATCGATGACTTTTTAAAAAGTCGCGAGTTTTTCCCAAAGCTGAAAAATCGGCTGGGAAAAATCGCGATTTTTTAAAAGGTCGCCCAGGCCTCCATAATGGAAAAAATTGCCAAGGAGGCTTTTTCACAGTTTTAAAAACTTGGGTTTTTTAAAAAAAATTGATGAGTTTTGTACAAGTGACATTGATGTCAACATTACTAAATGGTAATGTTAAAAAAAATTGATGAGTTTTGTACAAGTGGCATTGATGTCAACAATACTGAATGGTAATGTTAAATTCTTAAAGTAAAAGTGACATTCTCTTTATCTTTCATTACTTAAATTTTTAACATTACCATTAATTGTTTCAGGATGTTTGAGAGTGGTTCCAACCTCGTCGGACTTCATATGCAAAAAGTAGAATTTTAGATCCCATTCAGAACTCAGCAGACTTAACGATTTTCAAGATTTCAGGATTGCAACGTTTCCACTGGATTCTATCATGTATGTGGGTAACGGATTGGAATTTAATGAAGCACATCAAGCTCTCTATGTACCTTGATGTTCGTGGTGTCGATGCCTGATTGTTGAAATTAATTGAATTCCTCTATCATGACCTTAATAAAAAAGTACCCTTCAGTCAAGCAAAATCACTTATTAAGCATGGGAAGCTCTTTCTACCTTATTTTAACGCTTGGATTAAGAAGTTTCATCAAAATTCTAGGGTGTTAATTGATGTCCTTGGAGGATCAACTTCGAGATTAGAGGTAGAGGCAAGAGCTAGAGTCGAGAGGTGGGGGAACATGGTGCTATTGATGAATAGGATCCCAAACATAGACAGTGATTTTGATGATTATGTTTTTTCAATTTTGATTTAGATATGTATTGCACTTGGTGCAATTTTGATAATATTTTGTCTCTAATGGTTTGGAATCATAGCTTGGTATCTTTAATATATATTTTTTTCATTAAAATTGTAAAATTTTATGTGTTGTTTAGCAGTCTGAGTCATTGAAATCAAACGCTCTGAGTTATTTGCATCCACTGCATCTTTATATCAACGCTTTCTCCATATTTATGTTCTAAGGTGTTTATTTGATGTTATTGTTGCTTTATATGTTTAAAATTCTGAAAAAAAATGAATGTATTTTGTATTTTTTAATGTTTGCCGACTTTTGCCGATTTTTCCCGATTTTTTTGCCGATGTTGTCGAGAAGTTGTATTCCGGACACTTGCCAACTTTTTACCGATGCTGACTTTTTCAACATTGATTCACACACACACTCACTTGTGTAATTCGCAATGGAGAGAGAGAGAGAGAGAGAGAGAGAGAGAGAGATCTGCAAGGAGAAGGAGCACTTGTTTGGGGTTTTCTCTTTGTCAAGGTTGTCGAAGCGTGGGAGCGAAGCGGGAGCGCGGGTGCGCATTTTTCAAAAAATGCTCGGAAGCGAAGCGTCTCGGAAGCGTTTATATATATACTCCGAAACAGGATTCGTTCAAAAATAGGCAAGTGTCGTGTCCCTATCGAATCGGACACGATTCGACCTGAGGTCGTGTCCGATTCGATTTTCCAACAAATCCTTTTTTCGGACACGAAATTTCGACGAGTCGGACACGAATTCGTAACGTGTCCCGACTGTTGGACACGCGTCCCTCAAACAGGACACGTTAAGTGCGCGAAAAACAGGAAAGTGCGGCCGGGTAAGTTATAAAACCAATTTTTGAGTTTCTTTTTATCATTTGCAAGGAAAGGAGTTGGCTAAGAGTGATTGTATGTGCAGGTGAAGGCGATTTGAAGGTGATTTGAAGGCTATCCAAGCAATTCCAAGTGCATTCCGGTGGATTTGTGGAGAGGATTGCAAGCTCAACCATCACAAAAGAAAAGGAATGTCTCAATCAGCTAGGGCAGGAGGTAGGGGGCAAAGGAGAGGGAGAAATGCACCATCTAGGGCCTCCCCTCCTATTCCACCAAGCACAAGCGGTTCTCCTCCTCCGTCAAGTGCTCCATCGGTTGCTAGTGGAGCTCATTCTATGGCTCCACTTAACCCTGTTTTAGCAAGACAACAAGCCCAAGAAAAAAAATACCCTTTGTGGAAGTATGTGACAAGGAAAGATGGACCCGGGGCAAAGCTTGGTGGGGGAGGCAATGTGTCTTGGAGATGCAATTTTTGCAAGCATGAGTTCATGAGCACATATTTCCGGGTTAAGGGCCATTTGTTGGCCCTTCCTTCTTGTGGGATTTCTTCATGCAAAGCGGTGACTGTTCACCAAAGGAGGGATATGGAAAGAGAGGATCATGTTGGCTTAGGCAAGGTGGCAGCAGCAAGCAAGAAAAAAGAGGATGATCCTCTTCCATTCTTGAGGATGATGGGCGTGGGCGTGGGGATACTTATCAAACAAGAAAGAGGCAATCTACAGGTGGTCCAATGGATAGGATTTTCCAAAAAGAGGCGCGAGAAGAGGTAGACCTTACTATTGCATTTTTCTTCTACCTCAACTTCATTTCATTCAATGTTGCACGGTCACCATTGTATTTTGAGACGGTTAAAACTATCTTGGAACGTGCTCCAAATGGTTATGTGCCTCCTAGTTCAGAGAAGCTTAGAACCACATTGTTGGTTAAAGCAAAGAAGGAGGTAGATAAAATTCTTGAGCCAATTAGATCAACATGGCCCTCATCCGGTGTGAGTATTGTTTCTGATGGATGGACGGATCCCGCACGCCATCCACTCATCAATTTCATGGTATCTTCCCAAAATGGACCGGTGTTCTTGAAAGCGGTTGATGCTCTTGGCGAATACAAGGATGCACAATTTATGGGTGATTTATTCATTAAAACCATTGAAGAAGTGGGTGTTGAGTCGTGTGTACAAATCATCACGGACAATGCACCTGTTTGCAAGGCTGCTGGCATGATTGTGGAAGCTAAATATCCACAGGTATGTTCATTTTGGACACCTTTCATTTCTAATTTGCTCATTGTTTGAATTTGGTCATTGCAATGTTAGTGTTGTAGAGTCATTGATACATGCTTTTATTGCTCTTACAGGTTTTTTGGACACCTTGCATTGTCCATTCCTTGAATTTAGCACTGAAAGCCATTGCTTCGGATGTGGCATGGATTGACAACCTTATTGAGGATGCACGCCATATCCGTAACTTTGTACAAAACCACACAAATTCCCTCACCATCTACAAACAGTACACACAGCTTTCATTGCTGAAGGTTGCAGATACTCGGTTTGCTTCCTCATTCATCATGCTCAAGAGGTTGAAGGAGGTCAAAACCGCTCTTGGGTCCATGGTGATTTCAGAGTTTTGGGCTTTTTGGAGAAAGACGGATCACGCTGCTTCACAAAAGGTGAAGGACTTGGTGTTAAATGATGGTTGGTGGGACACGGTGGATCTTACTATTAAGATCATGGAGCCAATCATTTCTTTGTTGCGGTATGCAGACACGGACCAGCCCATCCTAGCAGAGGTTTATGAGGGGTGGGATTCCATGATTGAGTCCATGAGGTCCATTGTCATGGAGAATGAGTGTCCCGAGTATGGAACATCGGCAGAGAACTTATGGACCATTATTCGGGATATTCTTATCTCCAGGTGGGATAAGAATTGCACACCTTTGCATTGCTTGGCCCACTCCTTGAACCCCAAGTTCTACACTCAGGAGTGGCTCACTGGTGGATCAGGGGCCTCACACAGAGTCCCTCCTCACATGGATGCAGAGATTGCAAATGGGAGGAAGATAGCACTTAGACGGCTATTTCAGGATAGAGACATGCTTGAGGAGGTGGAGGATGGCTTTGTAGATTTTTCCACTGGCACTGGGAAATTTGGAGGCTATGATGTGCTTAGAGATAGGGAGGGTAAGACACCCTATCGTTGGTGGGCAACTCATGGGGCAACATCCCCTATTCTACAGAAGTTAGCCTTCAGGGTCATCTCTCAAGTTACATCATCCTCTTGTTGTGAGAGGAATTGGAGCACATATGGGAACTTGTACAGTGTGAAGAAGAGCAGGCTTGAGCAGTCCAGGGCAGAGTCCATGGTGTATGTGCACTCCAACCTTCGTCTTATTTACAGGAAGAGGGAGGAGTGGGTGAAGGGAAAGACAAAGATGTGGGATGTCTTTCCTGATGATATGGGTTTGGACAGCAGTACTGAGTTGGCATTAGCCAACATGGATCTTAATGATTTAGTGCTAGAGCCGGTCACTTTTGATGATAGTGATCGTACAGAGGGGTCATCCTCCACATCAGCAGATGCAGATCGTCAGATGGGCAGAGAGGAGGAGGAGGGGGAGGAGGATGAGGATCAGGGCAGTGGCAGTGGCAGTGGCAGTGATGAGTATGTTGATTCAGGCATGGAGGAGGACTACTGACATATGGGATTCTCCCATCTTGATCCACCCCTTTTTGTATTTACTATTAGTATTAGTCTATTTGGCATTTGCCAGTGGCCCAGTGCCCAGTGGCATTCCGACATATATGTATACATTTTGATTTTGATGACTTAATGAGAAATATGGTTCCGACATGCATCTGTGTCTCATTGTGATTTGTGAATGACAAATGTGTTGTGAATCGTGATTTGTGAATGACAAATGTGTAATCATTAATGTGTTTTTATTCTAATTTCTATTGAATATTTGTAAATGTTCTAGTTTCTAAATATTTTTTGATCTATATGTCTATATTTTTAAATTTTAATATATTTAAAAAAAAATATATATATGTATATAAAACGTATCCTACGTGTCCTGATTTCGGGGGTCACCGTGTCCGTGTCGGACTCTCGTATTTTCGTGTCCTACGTGTCCCGTGTCCCTGTGTCAGGTGACTTAGTATATATATATATATATATATATATATATATATATATATATATATTCAAAAAACCGTGTAGAATGCCAAACTAGATGCAAAATTTATGAAACATGTATGTTTGTGCTGCTTTCAATATATGAAATGCCATCTAAATTCCATAATTCTTGCCTTATCTCCCCTCTCTAACCATAAAAATGCTCTAGGCCCCACCCAAAGAGCACAAAAAAAAAACAGGAATCTTCCTGCTGTCCACATAAGCGCTCAGGAAGCGAGGTTGGAGCGAGGTCGAAGCGTGGAGGGCAGAGCTCAGAGCGCTCGGGAGCGAGAAAGCTTCACACAATGGCATGGAGCATTTTTTTCTTGCTTGAAGCGAGCTTCCAAAAAAGCTTCGGCAATGCTTTCGCTTGGAGCGCGAATTTGGAGCCTGAACCGTGGGGGGGGGGGGGGCGCTTCGGCAACTAGGCTCCTCAGTAGTCTCAAAGCTGGGTGATGCAAATGGGCCATCCTCCGATTCCATAGCTCGCAAAGCTCACTGCTGCTGCTGTGTGCCAAAGCATTGTGAGGCTGAAATAAGAGCTTGTATAGTTTCCCGCATCTAACCCCAATGTCCAAGGAAGTAGATGATCCTGCAGTCTCAGGGAATATACGCACATGTCCATCCATGAAACAAACCCCAAGACCCCTATCCTCAATAGTAGAAACTGATACCAAGTTCTTTTTCAGCCCAGGGACAAACAACACATCCCTCAAAATCATAGGACTAATGGACTCCCTCTGAAAGGTAATGGTCCCACGACCAACTACTCTGACAATGGTGTCATCTCCCAGTACAACCTCCACATCTACATCTATCTGTGAAAGCTCGGAGAACACATCCCGAGCACCTGTCATGTGACTCGAGGCTTCGCTATCAATATACCAAGTGCTGGTGGTGGAAGCACCCATCTGATGGTCAATCAACAAAGAATAGTCCATCTCAATATCCAAATCGGTGTTGGTAATAATCGAGGCCATCTCTCTCTCAACATGTCCAGCACAATGCGGTTTGCTGCTTCTTCTTCTTCTTTGGACACTACGAAGCATAGTGCCCAAATCCCTGACAAGCAAAGCACTTGACTTTGCTTAAGTCTTTCTTCTGCCCACCCTGCTGCTACTGCTTGGCCCCACCTTGCTTGGGGCCCTTCTTGGATTTCTTCTTTCCTTTTGCAGTCAATGCCACATTCTCCTCATCCTCCCTACCCTGTGAAGAGCTGCCCTACACAAGACCTCTCCTGGTCTCCTCCTGTACAAAATCATCCCACAGTCTATCCCATGAAGGTAAGTTTTCCCTGCCCACTATAGCCTACACAAAAACAACCCATGATTTGGTCGCACCATTCACTGCTATCCGCACTAAGTGGTTGAAACTACCTTCCCAACTGCTGCAAGCTCATCTCTAACCTGAGATATCCTAGTAAGGCAGGATGTCACTCCCTCTACGTTGTTCATCTTTATACCCTTAAGCTTCTCTCTTAAGACCATCTTCCTGTTCTCATTAGTGCTCTGGTATAAATTGGTCAAAGCATCCCACATTTTATATGCACGGTCTCTACCTGAAATATGTGAAATAATGTGGTCTTTAACTTCATCTAGAACAATTCTCCTAGCCTTACAGTCCTTCTTGTTGAAAGTTGCTAATGCCTGTGCATCTGTAGTAGCGGGAATATGATTAGGTTTAGCTGTAGTATTGTTTACCACTTAATCCCATAATTCATTTTCCTCCAAGATAAGCGTTTTCCTAGCTTTCCATGGAACAAAATTCCCTGCCCCATCTAGTCTATCTTCCAGCCTAAGTCCTGTAGCCATCTTTCTTCCAATGCAACAAGGTGCTGCCCATTGACAAAAGAATTCATTGACAGTCTGAAATAACTTTAGTTTTCTGCCCACCAAGCTCTGATACCATGAAAGTTTTCTGAGAATTTCAACCAACCCGATTTTAATGTCACACTTTGATAGTTTAATGCCCAACCCAGTTTATGTTAATGGCTGGAAATTATGCAAAAAATTCAGACATGTAAAACACTGCTGAAACTCGCATTTAATGACAGAAAATTAAAATATTCAGTGCACACCATAAAAATTTCAGACTCAGAAATTTTTGGCTAAACGCCCAGGAAAAACCCACAAGGGGAAAACCTGTCAGAGAGAGAGAATTTGTATTTCTTCAGAAATTTTTCAGTACAACAATTTACAGTCAAAATGTACTTATCTCAACCAGTAAATTTCACCCAAATGCTGCCTCGAAAACTGTGCCTGGCTGCCTTTATTTCTGTGTATTAAATAGAACCTTGATTTCTGTGCCCACGACCTCGATTTTTGTGCAGTATGGCCCTTGTTTTCTGTGCCTAGAATGCCTTGGGATTTGTGCCCAGTCTGCTGTACAGATGAGCAGCAATAAATGCTGCAGTATGGTCCTTGTTTTCTGTGCCCACTACCTCGAAAATTGTGCCCAAAAAAACATCTCAAAAATCGTGTTGTACGAATGAGCAATAAATGCTGCTGTATGTACTATGGATTTCTTGATTTCTGTGCCACTGCTCCTTCCTACTGCCTCTGGATTCGTGCTGTACGGATTTCTTGGGAAATGTGCCTTCTATTCTCTCCTGCAATTGCTGGCCTCCTCTCAAGGGAAAAATCGATCTCTTTCTTTTTCTTCTCTTCACTCTTCACCAAAAAAGTGAGTCAAAAGCCTTCCCTTGTTCTTTTTGAATAAACCCTAGGGTGAGTGAATGGTCATCTAATCCAAGGGTTGAGATTGGTTTAGATGAGTGGATGAGAATAAATGCTCATTTAATTCGCATGAAAATTAATTCCACTAACCTCAATTAAATTTATCAAAAAGTGACTTTAACCTCTAAAGTCAAATTAAATACTCATTTCAAGTCATTTAATGCAAGGGTCACTTTATTTCCCCCTTTTAAGTGACCAAGGAAAAAGTCACCTAGGGGAACACTTTCTTAGGTACAAAATTCAACACTACCAGAAATATCATTAGAAACATCTTGAGCTATGCTGTTGGGAGCGAGATGCGGGAGCGGGGAGCGGGGAACGGGAGTAGAGCGAAAAGCGAAATTTTCAAAAGCTCCCGTTTTGGGAGCGTTCTTTATATAGTATATATTTTGATATATTTTGATGGATTTATATCTAGAAAACATGTAGGATGTTGAATTAGCTATAGAAAACATGGATTAAACCATATAACATCAATCATCTAGTAGTTATAACTTATAACATTATCATCAAATAATCAACCATAACTACTTTTATATGAGCTTCGCAATGAAGGGAGGTACCATAACATTGTCATCAAATGATTAACCTAGTATAGGAGCTTTTAGTATAGAAAAGGTAGGGAGCGCCTCAGGAGCGCCTTGAGAGCGTGCTCCCAAAACTGGGAGTGTTTTGGGAGCGAGCTTCCGAAGGAAGCGAGCTTCGGGAGGGGGAGCGAGGGGGTGGGGGGCGCTCCCACGCAGCATAGATCTTGAGAATCATTTGGAGAAGGACATGCAATTTCTTCTTCTAAATCATCTAGTAGCTGTTGCTTATCACAAACGTTATTTATGAGGTCTTGACAGGGATCCTTATTGTTTTTGTGTAGCTCATCTATACGAGATGTTGATATCTCAACATGCTTCAGAAAAGTAAAGCTTTCTAACTTTCTAATGCAAATTTTAAAATTATCATTATTACCTCTTAATTTGGTGAGTTCTTGAACAAGGCCCTGATTGAGGTCTCAGAAGTACTTGATTGTCTTCTCCTTCTCATTCACCCGAGAAAGAATATTATATTTTGTCTTCAATTTTAATTCTTGTTAGAGATACCCATGGTATGCGAGTAGGGCACAAAAAGTGTGAGGGCTCTCGCAAAACACTTATTATAATTTCTCTAGGGACTAAACCAATGCAAACAAAATTCTTCCCCCTTTTTAAACCTTAGAAACAGAAATGACAAGACTCTTCAAAGTTTCTTCCACCTTTCAAAATGTAATTAAATTTTCCCTTTGGGAAAAGACATAAGATTATGGAATAATGTCCCACCTTTCAAATGATAGACCTCATAAAATATCAATTTTGTTTTCCTCCAAAAGTACTTCAAATTTTTTGAAATTAATATATCCCTTTAAAGCTAACAATTCCTTCCTCATGCCAATAATTAGTCTCGTAACCCTTTGAAATTTTCAAAATACCTAAAGCCAAATTCCTCCCCTTTCAATGATTCAGTATCTATGTAATACAATTTGAATTTGATTACATATTATGATTTAATGAGAATAGCACAGTTTATTGTTCAAATTCTAAGTTTTAAACTTCTACTCTATGATGTGTATTGAATATTCTAATTTCTTGTGTATTTGATCATCGATTCATCATTGATGTTACATGTAGTTACTAGTTAGTAACTAGTTGTATCAATATTTTCTAAATGTTCTAGTTTTTATAAAAATGGATCTTTGTTTCAATTTCATATTTATGATAATTTTTTAATATATATATATATATATATATATATATATATATATATAACTGTGTTCCCATGTGCTGTTTCCAGGGTCGTGGTGTCCCCTGTCGGATGCTCATATTTGTGTGTCCTCTATGTCACATGTCCCATGTCCTCGTGTCAGGTGACTTAGGATATAAGTGTAGTCATCATGTCAAGTGAATCTCATGGAACCATCTGCTCTGACACCTGCATATCATCTCAATTGTGAATCAATAACTCTCACCAACACATAACGGTCTGCTAGATCATCCTGAGAAACTCTGGTAATGGCACGTCAATCTACCTCTGATATTAGTCAAGTTCAAGGGGTATATATTAATCTCTTTGCACTAGAACACTTTTCTCAATGACACCCCACCCCACGCTGTTGAGGCAGCGAGTCAGCTGAAGCCATTTGGCCAATGCCAGGAAAAATAAGAAGCATAAAATAACATTGAAACAGTATTTAATCTATTCTGTCTGTTGTTTGCCAATATATCTGTGAATGGTAGATCAGCATAATTTATTCACCTTAGATGTAACCAGATAGTTATTTTGCAGTGCTCACACTTTTGTGCATATTTTGGGTGGAAGTCAAAGTCCTATTATTGTTATTTGGAGACAGAATGCCTTGGATATTATGTGACACTGCAATAATACCAGTTGTGTTAAATACACAGTGTAGCTGTATTTCAATTTGTGTGTAGCAGTTAATAACATTAACATTGGAATCAAAACAGTTATCTTCTACATTTTAGGTAAGCAAATTCGAAATAGATGCAATGCTGAATAACACCTAGGATCTTCGGATATAAGTCAATATAAAAGTAAATATGTGGCCTTGGAATTTATTACTGATGGTTATCCATTTTTTAATATAATCACTGTAATGAAACGGCTAACCTTCGGCTGCTATTTTGAGAATGTAAAATTATGATGGCTTTATGGAATTTTTGTTCATTGTAATTTGTTTTACAGTTGCCAAACATACGAGGGTGGTATTTCAGGTGAACCTGGGGCTGAAGCTCATGGTGGGTAGGTTATGACATGCTTATTACTCTATGCAGTGCTGCTCATTTCATATATCCTAAATGTTGTCTACTAAAGGCACATAAGCCTTTGCATTTTAGCTCATGCAGAAAGCCTTTAAATGATTCAAGAATCAAAATATCCTCATGTACAATAGGAGCTGATTTTTGGTGTTGCAAACAATTGCCAGGTATACATTTTGTGGGTTGGCAACTTTAGTTTTGATCAATGAAGCTCATCGGTTGGACTTACCAAGCCTTCTTGTAAGATAAGCCTCTTTTCAAGAGTGGAGTTCACATATTTGTCGACTCGCTCCTATGCATTTATTCCTAAAATATTTTCCTTTTTGAGATACTTGTGGATATTGTTGAGGTTTTTCTACATTCTTGTTTCTAAATGAAAAGTCATTTCTTATATTGATTTTCAACAAATTGTAATATTTGTTTATATTTTGGTTTTATAAAGGCTTTGTTATATCAGCTTTATTCTGAAACTTTTCGTCATAATAATTTTACTTGGTTATGACTATTTTGTGTTTCCATTTTCTTTGGTGTTGTCCTTTAAAAATATCCCAAATATTTAGCATAATGTTGACTGCTTAGAAGTGACCCTTCATTGAGTATAAATTGCTTTGTAAGCTTTTATTAGAAAATAAGCTGTCCTCGCATATATTTTGCTGAAATCCTGTTTAAAGTCTGAAGATAAGATAAGATTAGATAATTTTATTACTGTCCGACTAATGACCACAGAAGTGGATCAGTGGGGCTATCGAGTACAATGATATTGTTACAAAGTTGGAGTACCAAAAGGTCTCCTATAAAAGGCAATACTCAGAAAGGAAAGTAAAGTAAAGTAGAGAAGAGAAGAGAGGAGAATTCTATGCGAGGCATGGAAAGCCCTTGACCCCGAGTACGGGAGACTGCATGGGTGTGGAGAAATACACGAGGAAGGATCCAGGCTCAAAGAAATCTAAAATAAATGAGGTAGGTGTATCAAGGGATAGACCCATCTCTCCTAACATCTGTGGCCAAATGAAGGAAACTAAGAATAGTATGCTGTCTCGAGAAAGAACTAGTGGAAGGTCTAGGCTGTTGAAATTTTCTTATAGCAGTAAGAAATGCAATTTTCAGATCAGATAATTACTTCCTAATGATTTTCAAACAGTAAGTTCATCCCACAGTTATCATTGAATAATTACACAATGAAAATTTCAACTTTAAATTGCAGTGGAAACAAAAGATCATAGAAGCACAGCCATGCATAGTAGACACAAAAAATTTACCCTGGGAAACCCAAACTTTGGAGAAAACCCACCCAACTTTTTTAGAAGAAATCAGTCCAAGCACATTACAAGTACATCATTACCATGAAGATAAAACCCTAGCACATAGAGAAATTTGTCCTCTTTCATGAGGAAGCCCTAGCAAGATAGCGAACCTTCCTTCATGAGGAAACTGTAGCAAGGGTAACGAACCTTAGAAGATGATAACCCCAAAAATTCACTCCTTGTGCCTTTGCTAGGCCTTCTTGAAAAGTGCACCGCCTTCTTGAAAAGTGCACATTAGCTGAGAAGTTGAGTTGTGAAGTGATGATGAAAAGTGAAATGTTAGCTGCTTATTTATACACATCAAGTCACCTTTATTTCACTGAAGCCGACTTGTACTTTTTGTTTTCACTTTTCATTTTATCTTTAGGGTCGACTTGTCCTTTCTTCTTCTTCAATATTTCTTGGGCTTCTTCAATGCTTTCCGGGTCTTCTGTTGAATTTTTTAACTTAGCACTTAGCAGTATAATTTTAACTTTAAACTTTGCAGTGGAAAACAAAAGGATCACTGAAAGAGAACCATGCACAGTGGACACAAAGTTTTACCATGGGAAACCCGAACTCAGGAGAAAAAACCCAACAACGTTTCTTAAGAAGAATATTTCCAATAATAATAGTACAACAACAACAATAGAAGAACCCTAGTTCACAAGGGTTTGACAGTCACAGGGCACAAATCCTAATTGCAGTGCATCATAGAGCACTTACAGAGATAATGCGAGTCTTCAAGAGAGAGAATGGAAAACCCAAGAAAGAGATAAGAAAGAGAGATAAGGTCACTTCAATATGCTTCTTCTTTAGCCTTCACTTGCCCAACCAAAATTGCGCACTTGTGTAGTAAAGAGGAGTTGGATGAATTGGATGATCAAATGAAGAGTTTGAGCTGCTTTTCAAGTAAAATCACCTGATTTTTACTTATCTTCTTTAGTTGGGATTCACTTGCTTGTTTGACTACTTCAATGTTGTATTTCACGTTGACCACTTTATTATTGGATTCTTCTGTCTTCTTAGGAAAGGTTGTCCATTGTGATGATGTTATACTTCTCTGTCACATGCTCGTCTATTCACTGCATAGAGCCCTAATGTTGATTTGACCCACACTAAGAAGTCCCGAACACTTCTTAGTGATTATGTCAATTTCAACATTAGGCTAGACTTGTATATTTCATAAGGGGATGAAAGCTCCTAGTAAAATAAACAAGTCATGTTGAAGATTGTGTAACTTCGAAAGATATTCTTACTGTATTATTATTGTACTTCCTTCGGGAAATATTCATATTGTATTTGATCATGTAAAAGCACTAAAATAATAAATGTAAACCCCTCATTCAAAGTCGGCTCAGAAGAATCCAGAACAATATTAAATAAGTATTATTTAATATACCCACAAGCAGTGCTGCAAACATCGGCGCAGAGAAAAAATTGACAGGGTCCAAGAAACATCATTTCGGGATATCTCGGCAGCACATCGACAATAAATCGACAAACTTAAAAAAATACAAAAATATTCATTTTTTTTCAATTTTTTAAATATCTAAAGAAACAATAACATCAAATAAACACATTGCCACATGAATATGGAAAGAAAACCGATATATAAGATATATAAGATGTCTAGAGATGCATCACACATAAAAAATGGACTGTGTCCTAAATCCTAATTCCCAAGTCATAAAAAATATAACAAATGTATCTCATTATCATCACGAGTCAATAATAATAATAAATGAAATTAATTAGTTTGACTAGGATACTGAATGCTCTGCAAGGGCGGATTAATTAATGTTGTAAGAATGCTCTGAAATTAACTAATTAATTAGTGCCATAAGAATGCACTGAAATTAAATAATTAGTGTTGTAAGAATGCTCTGAATTAATTAATTAGTGTTGTAAGGATACTCTACAAGGTAAAATTTCATAACATGCTCCTCACACTCAACCCTCCATGAAGTGTTGAGAGTCGAGGATAGACTCCAGGGGGCTCATAACTTTCCTACTTGGAAAGAGAGGATCACCAGGATCCTGGATGTTAGTGATGCAGAGGAGCACATTGACGACCAAAAGGTTGCTCCCACAGATCCGACAGAGTTGGCAAGATGGAAGAAGGTAGATTCTAGAGCCATGTTGATTATCTTGGATGGGGTGAAGGATCACATAGTCCTTCACCTTTCCGAGAAGAAGACCACATTGGAAATGTGGAAGGCTTTGGAAAGCCTTTACCAGAGTAAGAACGAAAACCGAAAGATGGTGCTATAGGAGAGGCTATGTAGTATCAAGATGGCCAAGGGTGAAGGAGTGGTGCCTTATCTCACAAGGCTCACACAGATCAGGGATGAACTTGGAGCGGTGGGCTCTAAGACTGAAGATGAGGAGCTAGTTCAGATAGTCCTCAATGGATTTTCTAAGCCATGGGACGTCTTTGTCAAAGGCGTGGTGGCTAGGGAGAAGCTCCCTGACTGGCAGAGATTATGGGATGACTTTGTGCAGGAGGAGATCCGTATGGGTCAAGGTTCAGGTTCATCCAACAGTGCCCCACAGATCGTGGATGAAGAGGCTCTAGCCTTAGCAAGCAGGGGCAAGGGCAAGGCAAAGAAGAAGAAGGGTGGTAAGAAGAACATTGACATGTCAAAGGTCAAGTGTTTCATTTGCCACAAGCATGGACACTTTTCCTCCCAGTGCCTAGATAGGAAGAAGAAGAACAACACACAGATGGCAGGTTCTACAGAGGTGGATGAGTTCAGCAAGAGTTTTGAAGAGGACTTTTGCTTGATTGCTTGCATGGCAAGCTCCATAAACAACAGCATTTGGTACGTTGATAGCGGTGCATCTTGTCATATGACAGGACATAGAGCATTCTTCAAGAGCTTGTAGGAGGGTGGAGTAAATCTCCACATTGAGTTGGGAGATGATGCGCGGTATCAAGTGTTTCATTTGCCACAAGCATGGACACTTTGCCTCCCAGTGCCCAGATAGGAAGAAGAAGAACAACACACAGATGGCAGGTTCTGCAGAGGTGGATGAGTTTAGCAAGAGTTTTGAAGAGGACTTTTGCTTGATAGCTTGCATGGCAAGCTCCATAAACAACATCATCATGGTATGTTGATAGCGGTGCATCTTGTCATATGACAGGACATAGAGCATTCTTCAAGAGCTTGTAGGAGGGAGGAGTAAATCTCCACATTGAGTTGGGAGATGATGCGCGGTATGAGGCGCAGGGAGTTGGTACTAATTCGTTTCAGAGGGAGTCTGGCAAACCCATCAGTTTTGCTGATGTATTATATGTTTCGGGGATGACAAATAATCTCATATCCGTTTCAACCAGTTACTGGGCAAATTAGCAGGGCTAATTCCCAGTAAGCAAAAATAAGAACAGTGACCCAATGTGACCTTGGTCACAGCTCTAACTTCTTCGGAAGTGAATAACCTCCAAGGAGAAGTATCCTTATGGAACCCTATAGAACACTAATACAACCAAAAGACTATGTTTTCTATGCAATCAATAGTTAGACCAGTGCCTAGATGGAGTGAATCTAAATTAGTCAACCAATATTATTAAGTGCAAATTAGCCCAAGTATACTATCAAGTAATCACCATGGGTTAATAAACAAGATAGAATATTCAATGAAATGTAGATTCAAGGTAAGAACATTGCGCATGAGATATTATAACAATCAATGATAGATAATAAACTTGTACTATGACGTTAATGATAACACTTCAAAGAGATAACAACCATTCACCAATGAAATGCGAGGATATTTCATCAATGCAAATGTGTATTAGCAACGTACGTTAGCAGCATTCAAGTATCATTCAATACCACCATTCATACATAAACCAGCAATAATCATTTAGATGTTTTCCAGAGATCATTCACCACGTGTAGTCTAGAAAATCATTCATAAACTGAAATAGCATCAAGTATCATACAATATTTTAGCATACGATAATCTCAAATAACCAACTAGCTAAGGTACACAATTCTGTATGTTGCCTTGAGTGCATGAAAGTTAATGCTTGTCAGTATGTGTGCAACAAAGGATTGAAAGAACAACTAATTATTACCAAGCATTAGTTCAGAAATTTGTAGTGTCAATATCAGCATTTAACCAATTCAACCAATTCACCTCAGATCCCTATGTCAATATATGCTGAAGTTGAACCAACAGAAATCACATGTAACTCAACCCAAGATAAATTCCAAATCTGTACATAAGGTTCTGAGTTGTATCTATGGCTTAAAATTACACCAAAATTGGAGAAAATCCTAGTAGAAAGAACCACAACTAAGAGTAATCAAATACTAACTTGCCCTTTATTGTCTTGTGTGTGCAGAGATTGTTGTAAAGAACAATAAGGAAACTGATGCATGGGATATCATTCACTAAGTGCCATCCACAAAGATCAAACTAGTTTCATTCACCAATAATCATTCATAACAAATATATACATCAGAGAATATGTAACCAGGTTTCAGTATACGTTCAGTGACAAATTCCAAACTAATTAAATAAATAAGATCAAAGAATATAAGTGAAAGGCTACGCTACTCCCTTCACTATTCAGTAAATACCACCATCACCAAATAGATTCTCAACAGGGAACATGTGACTTTCCAGATCTGTATATAAAGTTTTCTGAGTTATTGTTACACAGAAATTAGCTTAGAAATGCATAGAAAAAGGAGAAAGGGCTTATAAACCAACCATAATTTAACACTAACCTTGCCCTTTCTTTTTATATGTGTGCAGACAAGGAGTCAAAGGGTAAGACACAGGGTCTGCAATTTTAATTGCAGACCTGTGTTATCTAAAGGATAGGGCTTGGATAAGAGAAAGGTGATAGGATGGAGACCAAGCGAAAAGGCAGCAGCAAAGGAAAAGGAAGAAGGAAGCTGCGGACTGTGGAAGCAGCAGGGAACAGATTTGGACTGTGGGAGCAGCAGGTCTGCAGTAGGGAGCAGACCTGAGTTAGGACAGTGGGCAGCGAGGGGGATAATGAGAGGGCCGAGGGTGGAAGTAGGTAAAATGAGAGAGGCTGAGTAGGATGGAAGGGAGGTGGAAGGTAGGAGAGAAGTGTGGGCTGAAATTATAGGGCCCGGAATTTTAGGGGCCGAAAATTTCTGGAGGCCCTAAAATGGCCAAAAAATGGATTTTGGGGGTTTTTAACATGTAAATCAAACCAACTAACTCAAAAATTGAAATAAATTAGCTTAACCAACATAATATTCACAAGATAACTCATAAATTAGGGTTTTAAAAGTAGATGAACAACTAGGGTTTTCAAGATGAGAGCTAATCACCAAACCTAGGGCATCAATGAGAGGAGCAATTCTCCTTGAGATGGTACTTGGCAAGCTTAGCAAACTAGGGCTCACCTCCACAATCTCTAAGATTCGTAGAGGGAGACTAGCTTAGCAAGACTTGAAGACCTAAAGCTCAAGCTTGAATGCAATGGTGATCAATGATGAAAATGAAATGCAAATCAAGACAAAATGAAGCAAATGGCTTCCATCCAACCCTAACAAGCATCACCTCCATACAAGTTGACTAAGAGACATCAAACAAAAAAGTATAGATACCTCCAAGTGCATGTGTTAAGCAAACAACTCTAGCCTCACCTTAGCAATGGCATGAACAATAGTAAATTTTCCAAGAAATGCTTCAAACTTGCAAAATATCCTTCATCAAGGAGAGCCTTCCTTCAAAGAGCCCTAGTTAGGGCAAATAGCAGACATAATGATTTTATCTCAAAAGTTGATACCTAAAATGAAATGAGGAGATCTAATTTATATGATCTCACACTCACTTTTGCATAAAGTAAGGTAATTTTAACATTAAAAATGTCAACTTAAAATTTGAATTAAAATAATATAAAAATAATCAAAGTAGTGGGTAACTTGGGTGTTTTCCCATATTTGACCCCTACTTGAGTAAAAATGGCTAAACAAGGCCAAATTTGACGAAACGAAAGGCCAGACTGTACAGGGGGGGTCGTCATGCCCTAACTAACCCCAACAGTGATGAAAACCCTCAACGTCCCCCCCTTTTAGCAATCAAATAGTCTGCCAGGTGGATGACATCATCCTCTGAAGCAAGGGCTCAGAGGGAGGGTGTTGCTGAACTGGAGGACCAGGAAGGTGTTGGATGTGCTCCGGAAGATAAGAATGAGTCTCAGTGCTGGAACAACTGTCGCTGGAGTGTAGAAACAAGGTGGGGGGCATGTGACCCAGTGACCCACCCTTGGAAGACCCGGACACCAACCTCAAGGTTTCAAACCCTTTCACGAGGCAGTCAACGATGCCATTAAGCCATAGTACTTCCAGAAGAGAAACCAGAGGGTCTAGCCATGCCCCTACCTCAGACCAAGCTGGCTAAACACCCCTCCTGGTCAGGAAAAAGACACCCTTTCCCTGGGGTACCTCTACAGGCGCGTTGGTGTTGGTACCATCGTAACACAACCCTAGAGGACAAGGGTTTTCTAGTGACTTTCCAGGATAGGAAAGTGTATATCAGACCAAAGGGGTCAGATGAGAAGTTGGATCGAATGATTGGAGTCCAGAGCGGGAAGGTGTACAAACTACACTTCGAGTCTGCAAAGGCTCTAGTTTGTAGCAGCAACAGTCAGAGTGAGTTGTGGCATAGGAGGATGGAACACTTACACCATGGAGCACTGAGGCATTTGAGACAGGAAGTTATTGGAGTTCCTCAGGTACAGGAGGAGAAGCATAACCGTTGTAAGGATTGTGCGTTGGGGAAGAACATCAGGAGGCCTTTCCCACAGAGTGAGCACAAGTCTAAGGGGACCTTGGACTTGGTGCATTTGGATGTTTGCGGACCGATGAGTGTCCATCCTTTCAGTGGCTACTGTTATTGCATCAAATTCATTGATGACTATTCCAGGAAGACCTGGATCTATTTCCTGAAGGCCAAGTCAGAGGTCTTCGAGCGGTCTCGGGAGTTCAAGACTCTCGTGGAAAACCAGACAGGGAGGAGGATTCGGATATTGAGGACGGACAACGGGGGTGGTTACACCTCCAAGGAGTTCTTGGATTTTTGTTCATCAGAGGGTATCAAGAAGGAGCACACTGTTCCTCATACCTGCAGTAGAATGGAGTGGCAGAGAGGAAGAACATGACACTAGTTAGTGCAGGCAAGGCCATGTTGTTTGATCAGGGATTACCACTATTCCTATGGGACGAGGCATTTCGGGCTGCAGTATATGTTCAGAACAGGTGTCCCCACTCAGCGTTGGGGAAGAAGACACCTGAGGAGGTATTCACAGGCACTATACCAGATGTGAGTCATCTACGCATATTTGGGAGTGTCTTATATTGTCACATTCATGTTGACACTAGGAAGAAGCTGGACCCTTCTGGTGAGAAGGGGCTACTAGTTGGTTATAGTGAGACTTCTAAGGCATACAGGGTATATATTCCGGCTCGCCGGTGGATCATTGTTAGCAAGGATTTCTAGTTTGATGAGGACAGATCCTTACGAAGATCTATGGACTTACCAGCACAGGACTCGGGAGTCAAGTTGGAGGAGCCACAGGTACAGGTACAGACACAGGGCACAAGTTCTAGTAGTCAGAGGGAGTTAGGTGGACAGGATCCTATGGTCATTGACTTGGAGGATGAGCCGCAACACGAGGAGGATATCCAACAACCACAGCAAGTAGACTCTAGGCCACGACCTAGGTGGTACAGGTCCACAGTTCAGGATTCCAAGTAGGTGAGTCTTCCACAGAGCTCCATGAGGCAGAGCAAACCACCTGATAGACTTAGCTATATGGCACTGATGACGAAGTTATTTAACTCCGTACCTTCCAGTTTCGAGGAGGCTGCACTACATGATGTGTGGCAAGAGGCTATGGTTGAGGAGTATGACTCTTTCATGAAAAACCAGGTGTGGGAGGCTTCGCCGAGGCCAGAAGGAAAACGGGTGGTAGGATCTAGGTGGATTTTCAAGGTAAAGCATGCAATAGACGGAAGTGTGGAGAAGTAGAAGGCATGCTTTGTGGAAAATAGGTATTCGCATAAGGAAGGTATTGACTATGAGGAGACCTTCGCCCCTGTCGCCAGATACTCTTCTATTCGGACTATTCTCTCATTGGCAGCAGAGATGGGTTGGCGCGTTCATCAGATGGACGTGAAGACTTCCTTCCTCAACGGAGTTATAGAGGAAGAGGTATTTATTGAGCAATTAGAGGGGTTCGAGGTAGAGAGCAGGGAGTCGCATGTATGTAGGTTGCAAAGAGCTCTTTATGGGTTCAAGCAGGCACCTCAGGCATGGTACTCGAGGATCGACAACTATCTATGGGAGATGAGATTCCAGCGGAGTGAGGTAGACCATAACCTGTATTTTTTGTCAGGTGAGGTACCTCTCATACTGGTATTATATGTAGATGATCTCTTTCTTACAAGAGATGAGAGATTGATCGAGGACTGTAAGTCCAACCTTGCAGTAGAGTTTGAGATGAAATACCTTGGGTTGATGCATTACTTCCTAGGTTTGGCAGAGAGATGGGTGCTTCTTCATTGGTCAAGGGAAGTATGCAGTGGAGATCTTGAGGAGATTCAGGATGGAGGACTATAGAACCATGTCCACGCCTCTAGTTACCAACTGGAGGAAGATTGGTGCATCGAGTTTAGAGGAGTTTGATCCTACATTGTATCGCCAGCTTATCGGGTCGCTCATGTATCTAGTCAACACACGACGAGACATTAGCTTTGCAGTCAACTCTTTGATTCAGTTCATGGTGGACCCTTGGAGGGTTTATTAGACAGCTGGGGAGCATATACTTCGCTATCTCAGAGGTACAGTGAAGTATGGATTGGTTTATGAGCGCAGTGGGAGTATGCAGTTAGCAGGCTTCACAGATGTTGATTGGGCAGGATGTGTAGAAGACAGGAAGAGCACTTCAGGTTGTTGCTTCAGCATTGGGTCAGGGGTTATCTCTTGGTTCAGCAGGAAGCAGAAATCAGTTGCATTCAGCTCGGCAGAGGTTGAGTACATGGCAGCCAATTTGGTAGCATGCGAGGGGATGTGGCTGAGGAAGTTGCTCTTAGGGTTATTCGAGTGTGAGTTGGAGACTATGGTGGTTCACTATGACAATCAGAGTGGCATTAACCTATCTGAGAATCCACTGTTCCATGACTGGAGCAAACACATAGGCATCCTGTATCACTTCCTGAGAGATTGTGTTCAGAGAGGAACCATTCAGTTGGAGTACATTCAGATAGATGAGCAAGTGGCAGACATTTTCTCCAAGGCACTTTGCAGGCACAAGTTTGTGAAGTTCAGATACAAGTTGGGTTTGCTACCAAATCCCTTCCTCGTTGAGAGGGAGTGTTAGAAAGTGGCAACAAGGAAGGTCTTCTATCATTTGCATGTGTCCTTGCATGATGGAAGACATAAAACAGGAAGCCAAATGGATTAATGTCTTTATCCTAAGTTTAGATTTAGGAAAAGTGCATTATGTGATCTAATTATTAATTGACTTAATGGAGTCACTTTTTATAAAGTTAAAGTGAAAATAATTTAAGTGATGGCTAATCTAATCTTGGCCATTGATCTCACCGGAGGATCTCATCCATTGATCCATAGTGAGAAGTTAGCGTTTTTGCTTGGCCATTGAGTTAAAAGAAGGATCGATTCGGTGGAGAGGACACACACACACAGTTGCTTTGACATACTCATTGTCAGAGAGAGATTTCTTGCTCATAGCTTTCAGCCGAGAAAGACAATTTGCAGGAGAATTTTACAGAGGGTGAGACTGAAGAAATTCTTTCCAGTGATTGATAGGGCGACTTGGGAAAATCGCAGAGGCCATAGAGGTGACGCAGAGGCCATACTAGGTGATGCGGGACCGACCGTAAAAGCTGACGCAGAGGGTCGTACAGGTGACGCAGGAAGGTTGTATGCTGACGCAGGGCCGTACACGCTAACGCAGGGGTCGTACTATCTTATTGGGGTTTCTCTGTGAGTTTTGGTTGTACGATTTTGCCAGGTTGGGTAAAATCGATTTCTGGATTGCATTGTTCTATATCTTGCTAATAAAAATATCTTCTCAGACTGTTGCACCGGTTTTCCCATCTTGGGTTTTCCTAGGGGTTTTCATACCCAAAAATATTGGTCTCTATTGATGTGATTGTTGTTCTATTTTTCTTAGTATTTATTTTCCACTGCAATATTTGTGAAGAAATCCATTTGTGGTTAACAGTAATATTTGAGGTTAATTTAAAAATAATTGGCATACTGTAACTCAAGAGTGGGTTTTAAGGAAATTTGCAATGCTTACCCTATGGATTAACAATAATCTTCTAAGCTAGAATAGATCAATGAAATTGCAAAATGTAGAAGCAAAACATAGAAAGATATCACCTCAAATGTGGATCAAGCATTCCCAATCAAGACAGTTGCACCATGTGGACCTCCAAAGCCTCAACTTTTATTCAAATTCTTTGCACAAATGCAATACATTATTATAGTAGCAGAGGTTTCTTGCATCCATCTAGAATAAGGAGCAAGAGCCTTCTTAAATAGAAAAAACCAAGAGAGGGGCTAGTTCGAGAGAGATTTAGGTCAAGAAGGGCGCAAATCCCAATCAAGGAGAGATTTGTGGCTTGATCTAGACTAAGACTGAGCCTTGGTTGTTGTGATGAGATGAGGTGGCCTCCACCTCAACAATAGGGCACCCCTCTCTTGCATTGAACACATCTTCAACACAATGAGCATGTGCCAACAAGGAAAGTCGCCCATGCTAATGAAGGAGGGCGCATTCTTCAATGGAGATACACTTACAGTGATCTAATCTTTAACTGAAAGATCCAAGTCTTGATTGAAATCATCTCCGATGTCGATTGCCATGTCAACTGGGCCTTTATTTTGCTCCAATACCTCAATTTTAGAGAAATTGATTTTTCTCCAAACTTTATTAATTTAACTAAAATATTCTCTTTTAATTATTTATGAGAGAATTTTATTAAAGTGAATAATATTCACTCAAAACTTAGGAAAAGTGGGTTTTGGGGTTTTATGGGTGCTCCGGGTTAGAAAATGAGCACACCCCCAAGGCAAAAACAACCCCTAGACCAGACTTTTATCATATTTATGATTTTTTAATTAAAATCATTAAAAAACCTCGTAAAATGGGAAAATTTAAAACTGTCCAAATTGAACAAAAATCCTAGAGGACCTAGTACATGTTCATAATGACTCAATAGTATGTCTATCAAGTTCATAAACATTGACACCTGAACTTTAATAACATCCTAAGGCTCAAAAACCAGGATGACAATTCCAGCTTTGGAGGAGTAGGTGAAAAACTCATCAGTTATACGATGCTTATTCAACATTTGCATAATTGACAAGGAAAAAAACACCATGGAATAGTCACCATTGATAAACAAGTCCTAGGATGCCAAGTTCTTTACATAAGAATGTCTTGCTAGCACATTTTTACAATATCTCCAAGGGGTATGAACCAATGTTCCCCCAAGTTTCTGGGACGGGGGAACGCGGGAGTGGGGAAACGCACATTCGGGGTGCGTGGAGACCACCCCCAAAATTTGGGGAAATTCACGGGGGATAGGGGGACGTCCCTAAAATTATAAAAATAAAATAAAATACCAAAAATAATATTTCATTTTATGCATATTCATGATTCTGCAATGTAAATACTAAATATATTGATTTATTTTCTAGGTAGTACTAAGTAGGGATTGTAAAAAGTGAAAATAATGGAAAAACATAAAAAAAAATATTCTCGAGGGCATGGGTGGTGGGAAATGTTTCATCATGAGTCCCCGGGACGTCGGGACATAGGAAACGCGGGAAACGCGTCCCTGACCTTGCGGGACGTGTCCCCGTGGAACACTGGTATGAACATGCAATTATTACAAAGGAGCCAAAATGGCCCTGAAAAAGTCTTATGAACTTTTGAACACTGATGATGAACACTTAAAATGTTCATAAAACTGGCAGCTCACAAAAAGTCCAACTATGGTACAAAATAGTTGGCAACACCCAACAGGGCATTTGTTGATGGCTTTAACCATGTCATGCCAATAAGGCGATCAGAGAACATTGAATGGCACACCACATGCACAGAGAAACTGCACCACTTTTGCATTTGTATCATCCCTACCACCAATATCAAGGAAATCTGATATTGTTCTCCTACCACCATGGAGGTTGCACTAGTAGATGTGTTGCTACCAAATCTAGATGATGTGGATTAAGATTGAACCTTTTGTTTTTTGCCATGGATTCTTTGTGCAACTTTCTCTATCTTGATGTATCTTCTTCTCTCTTCTCTTGACACATTAGGGAAAATTGCAATCCCAATGGCACCTTTATTATCATCACTCTATCCATTACCCCACAAAGATGCCTCCTCACATGGGTATATGAACCAGTATAAGGTTTTCCTTGATGACAATCATGCATGCATACAAATTTAGTGGTTCCACCACCTTTTCCCCCCCTCAAGTTTTGTCACAAATTGCCACAAGGGTGTTGATGAAGCTTTGCTAGTTTCATTGCCACCTTCAAGATCCTCATCCTCCTCCCTTTTAAAACCTTCCTCATCTTCATATGTTGGGTCCTCATCTTCCCTCTCATTCCTATTCCCCACCAACACCATAAGAACCACAAATGGAAGTAGAAACCAAAGAACAACATTTTTCTCAAGTCTTAATGGACAACTTGTAATAGAATGAAGGAGAAAGAATGGGAATGGGATAGGAGAAGAGGAAAGATTCACCAACAAACAACACAAATATATACAAAAAATGGACATTGGGCTTACCTCTTTAGCTCTCCAAGTATTTGTAGAAGTAGATGGCAGCCTTTGTTGTCTCATCCAAGCTCCCACAAATCTCCTTCAAGCTCCCACAAATCTCGTCCAAGCTCAAGCACACAAGCGCTCCACTCCAAGCTCAAGCACACAAAGATGAATGGAATGAGAGAAATGGTGAGGGAGGGGAGCTTTTATGTCTCCCTCACCTTCTCTAAACCCTAAAAAACTTTAGGGGCCCACCCAACAACAAATTAGAAACAATAAATAAAAAAAGCAATTTTTTTTTGTTATTTCCATGGGATCTTTTGGGCATCCAAGAGACTGCGCGGGGGAGTGCGGTTGGAGTGTGCCTAGAGCAAGGTTGGAGCATGCTCCCTTCTTCTCGGGAGCTTCTTGTAGAGCACCACGCTCCCAAAGTGGCACGAAGCGTACCATCACCCTTTGGTGCGCGCTCCAAGGGGCTATCCAGCATGCTCCAGTCCGGACCACAGTTCGGGAGCGAGAGCAAGATCTCCTAGGGCGCTCTTGGTAACCCTACTTCTAATAAAAACAATATTAAAACTATCTTCAAACCCTTCAAAATGATTAAGTAATTACTTAGAAGTGTAAAAGACAAATCTAACCTCTTTCTTTCTCAAGGGGTCTACCAGATTCCGTGTTCTTGTGGGAAACCCTTTATTGGACAAATGGGCAGAAGCATTCAAGCCCATCTCAAAGAACACATTGTGGATACTAATCATAATCGTATCAACAAATCCGCCATAGCAGGGCACTCTTTCAACTCCAAACACCTCATCAACTTTGATCAAACTAAAGTTCCAGCTTCTACCTCTCAATACTCCTCCCACCTTATAAGAGAAGTTCTCGAAATAATTTTAATTGTGAAGATGGTTATAAGTTGAGTCACTCTTGGAAGCCCTTAATCCATCACCTAAGCTAGTGACCTCCTCTTCTTTTCTCTTTAACCCCTCTCCCTTCCCCTATCTTAATCCTTTAGTTATCTCCCTTCTCATTTATACCCCCTCCACAGTCTCAGGTCTTTCCCCCCCACTTTTTGTTCCCTCTCCACTTGCTTTTTTATTTGTTTTTCTAATTACCCCAAACTCCTTAAAAGTTTTACCCCCTTTTCGATTTTATTATATTTTTTCATTTAAACTTTTATCAATTAATTTAACCCAGTTTTACTTCCGCTCCCTCTTAATTTATTATTTAATTTATGTGGATTATCCCTAACTCTTGATTTCCTTTCTTCGTTTTAACCTTCTTCTCCCTCGTATATTTAATTTGTAATTCTCCGTATCATTTTTATGACCTTTAATATAATAAAGTATTGCCTTTTTTTCATTTTGAATTATATTTTTTCATTTAAACTTTATCAATTAATTTTAACCTTTTTTACTTCCACTCCCTCTCAATTAATTATTAAATTTATGTGAATTAACCCTAACTCTTTATTTGCTTTCTACGTTTTTAACTTTTTTTCCCTCACATGTTTCACTTTTAATTTTTGATCTTATCATTTTTGTGACTTCTAATATTATTGTTTTACTTATTACTTAGCTTAAAATAATTTTCCCCCTTTTTTCTGCTCTTGACTTTCTCCCACGGATCAACCCTAACAGCTATTTCCGTTTGTTATAAATAATCAATAATTTGCTACTCTGTTCATCTTATTACAGCTTCTCCTTATCCCCTAATGATGGGTGGAGTGTCCACCTGAAATGTTGGATATTCAAAACTCTAGCATGGTGAAATCCAGAAACATATATCACAATGAACATCCACCATGGAAACCTACTTGCTCAGATTTCAAGCCTCTATGGAGAGGAATGTCTCAAAGAGACTTGCATCTTCCAGAAGCTCAGATCCAAATTGAAGAAATGAGTAGCTGACCTTGATTTTCTCAAGCATTGTCGAGATTCTGCAATTGTTCTGTCTTTCACTCATTAAATTTCATCTCTGAAGGCCTGCTCTCAAGCGAATTCTCATCAAAACCAGCCAAGCTATTCTGATATCAGAAATTCAGTTCTCAAGGTTGGATCTTGTCTGTCTATCAATCCGGGTATTTTCTCTCCATCTTAAGCTTTCCTCTTTATTAAATCCTGATTTATGGCAAGCTTTAGAATCTAGATCCTTTATTTCTTCTTAGAGAAATTTTGATTGAATTTCTATTAATCAGAAAAAGTATTTTCTTAACCTGGTTTCTAATTGAAACCTCCCTTGTTCTTTCTTAACCAATCCCCCCATGTCTCCCATTGTTTCCATCTCTCAACCCTCCCCTTTCCTCGCTAATTCTGCCGGCTATACTATCGCTCTCTTGCCACCTTCTCCTCACCTCTCAAACCCTAATCTCCAACCGAATTACCTGAGTGTTGTCAATTCTTCATCAGCTCGTATTTCTCCATCCTGTGCAGCAGCAACCTCCCCTCAACATATGAATCAAAGTTCAAACATATGAATGTAAGCAAAGATATCATAATGGGAATAATCTCCAAGGCAGTGTGCACGCCTAGTCCATCCAATGCTTCATAGATGTTATCCTGAATAAACCTGTCATGTGATGAAAATCACAAGTTTCGTGATGAAAACCATGGGTGTGAGCCTCATACAACATGAGCGGTAACAATGGTCACTACAACAAAGAGCCATATAAAACCTGGAATGTACCCCCCAAGTTTACAGATGTAGATGATTCTCTTATCCAATTGGAAGAGTTGAAATGGGATAATCTCAATGATGAAGATCAGCATTCCTTCGAGAAGGAGGCTCTTAGCATAGCCATGGAGGAATCCTCTAGGGGTTAC
Organism: Larix kaempferi; assembly: GCA_027924585.1. Classification (NCBI taxonomy): domain Eukaryota; kingdom Viridiplantae; phylum Streptophyta; class Pinopsida; order Pinales; family Pinaceae; genus Larix; species Larix kaempferi. The sequence goes on along the minus strand of BSBM01000202.1, from coordinate 5,332,837 downwards.
TCCTGCAGAACCCCATCTACTATATTGGTCCTTGGCATCTGTTCAGATTCCAATTTCATATGCATAGATATCTATGTATGTTTGAACTTTTGCACTTGTTACTTGGCAATTAGTATATTGTCTTTCAAATCTTGATCTTTTGACTTTGAAAGTTGAGTGTAAAGTTTTAATATTTAATAGTGAGAATAGTAATATGAACGAAATGAAATGTTAAGATTGTGTATAATTTTGTAATATTATGCACAATGTTATGAATCTTTTGTAATATTTGCATAAAAGTTCATCATATACATACTTATTCTTACAGACTGATCAGACTGAATCAAATGTGGATCAGCCCTTTGGGCCATTGTACCTACTGCCGGTACCTAATTGGTGTACCAGTACCATTGTACAACTTAGCTAACATTTTGACACTATAATTTGGTATATATTTTTATTCGTAATATGTTGAAATGATTTTTGCTGGATTTTTATGATCTTGGAATCCTGATCTTGTTACTGGAAATAAATCTTTAATTGATCAATGATATCCATAATCAATTTATTTTACGGTTTAAGTTTTATTGGTTTGCATTCTTAGTTCCGTTGTTTTTGTGATGTATGTCCATACCCTGTCAAGCCCTGCTTTTGAAAGTGACAACCATTCCCATGCCTGCAGTTGCCCCGCACCCACTAACTCTGGCTACTTTGAGAGCAGTGTACTGTGAGTCTGTGACGAGGTGAGCAGATCAGGCCAGAAAATTGAAAAAGAAAGCACGTTTTTTTGCCAAAAAGAGAAGTGTTTAAACTTGGGTTTCCTTTTTTTCTTTAGCTTTGACATTTTTGTATTTTTTCTCACTTTTTTTATATCGCTCATTCATCATACCATATGCATCCATTAAGGATCCTTTAGGGATCTGTCCCATATCTAGTATGGATACAGATCTTAACCTGATCCAGGCTGTGTCCATACCAGGTACAGATTTCTAGAGTTCCAGGGCACTATGTCTTTGTATCCTTGTTTTATATCAACATTAATCTTTTGCAAAAGTGGATTTTAAACTGTATATTATTCAGTGCATTTGATCATCTTGCCCTTTCCATCATAAAAATTAATGATTTTTTATTGTAAGAAAATCGACTCTGAACTACATACACACGTGACTTTCAATCTGTTAGTTTGTCTTCTAACATTACTTTTTTACCTAGAGAAGGTGAAAGTTAAAGAAAAAATTGTGATTTTGTTTTGGATCTTATATTATCTGCATTTCTTTGTTCATTTTTGGTAGCTTTAGAAAAATTTATCTCAGTGATGTTCTTTGGACAGGACTGGGTTGTATTCCGCCAAGGGAGAGTGGAAGGTGGGTTTCAAGGCCGTACCAATAAGTTAGTTGATGGTTGCTACTCATTTTGGCAGGTTTGAACTCAAACACCCTTGTATATTGTAGTATGCCTCAAAAATTCTGTTTTTGGTTAGCATTAACATTCCATCAACCATTAATTATTTAATGGCTTAATGGTTGTAGGGAGGAGCGTTTCCCCTTCTCCAAAGATTTACAGATCTTGTGCATCAACAATTGAGTATGTCATATATTAACGCAGACCAGTTGGATGCAAAGAGTAAACATGAACACAGAACAGAATCAGCTAAAAGAGTTAGAGTTGTAGAAGAAAGCAATGCACAACAGTTGCATGCTATAGAACCTGATTTCATTGATGAACAATCTAGCAGTACAGTAACAGCTGAGAAGATCTTCCCTGCGATTGATTGCTTCCATAAGACATCATTGCATATTGAAACTGTGGAAGAAGATCCAGCTGGTAGCAGCAGGTCACTGAATGATAACATGCCAGGCATGGGTGATTTTGGACAGTCCTTTCTTGCTAAGGACATTAAATGCGGCCCTTTGTTTAACACTCATGCCTTGCAAGGCTATATTTTGTTATGCTCCCAGGTACTTCTTTCCTATGAGCAATACAATTTTTGTTATTGGTGCTGCTACAAATAATATTCATTTGCTCATATTAGTCTAAAAGTTATTGTAGTAGTAAAATGGCCAGTATATTCTTGGCCAAGCTGTGGCCCGCAGTTGGTCATACAGCCCATGCTCATTTTTACAGACATGGCCTCGTGGACCTCCCAAGTCAGAGAGAGAACCTAGGCAACTAATAAATCTGGATTTATGTTGGAGCCCTAAGTCTTACCGGTTTAAAATCAGAAAATCAATCTAGCATTAGTAGATGGAAATAACACTTGCAGTTGGTTTTGCAGGAAGTTGAGTTGCTCTGTTCATAAAGAGATATATCCATATATCCATATGACATGCTATTAGCATGGGCTAGGAAACCTTGTGCCATAGTAAACCATCTATGGTAAATCCATTTTGACAGAACCATGATTAACCTCAAACTATCGTTGCCTAAGCCAAGGTTAACCTAACATCCTTCTGCTTTCCCTGAATTGCCTCGAGATGACAATCTTCTTCCTGTATGAGAAAGAAAGAAAGAAAATATATTAATATTCACAAATGACCAAGATAGTTCAATGGGACTAAAAAGTACAGGTCATCATGATAATGTGGGGGTGCTAAATGAATTCTTGGGTTCAAAATGTAATCCATTTGGTGCAGAAAGTACAAATAAAGAAAAAATATAAATAGCACAGAGTTGTAAGCATAAGAAGTAAACCCTAACAAAGTAATACAAATATGTACTGCTCCATGCAAGAAGAGAAACACTACTATGCATCGGAAGTAGAAGAGGATCTAGCTCTATCATTGTCAAGCATCGCATAGGTACCAATGTAGAGCTTGAGCATGTCCTTTGGGGCATGGCCTTACCTAGGGAGGTGCTACCTGCTGAAGCCCTCCTATGTTCTAACTTCTAACATCTATGGCTAATGAGAGAAACCTTAACAACACTACAGAATTCAAAAGAGAGGAGTCTTACCTAACAACCCTTTTGATCCAGGTCCCCATGGACCACGTATTGCTCAACCATCTTTTCTCAACAGAAACATAAGCTTCCTATCCTGTTTGCTGAGGTTTTTTGCTTTGATTGACATGATAACTAGCGCCATTTTTTCATTGTTACCAAAGGAATGTTTCTTCCTAAATCTGGAAGATACATTTGTTTTTGTCAAGTCTAGTGAATTATTCTCAGCAATAGTTTTTAAACTGGCCCTAGAACTCTCTTACTCTATAGCCTTTAGAATAAAAGTCCTAGTAGATGACGGGACTACGAAATAGAATAAAAGTCCTATTAAATGACGGCACTACGAAATAGTTAACATTCAAGTTTGATTTTGTGTCAGATTAAAAATTATGAAGTAATCCCAATGAAACAAAAACAGACTATGACACCAATTCTGATTCTGCTTTCTGGCATTTTATGGTGATCTCTTAATGTAGCCTCTGAGATTTCACGGACATCAAATTTCCTACATTCCCTGTGAGGCCTTCCCAGAATTTACAGAGCCCTTATTACAGTCCTAACATGGTTATAGATGAGATCCTCCACTGGGAAAACACATTGACTATTATATCAAGGAACACATCTTTCACATTCCTGATATGCGTAGCTGATTGGCATTTTTCTGTGCATCTTTGTATGCATCAAAAGGAAACACAACAATGGATGTGCAGTCCTACTGTGACATCAACATGTATTTTGTTCTTGCTAGTAACGAGCAGTGTTTTTTTCACTCTTGAGTCTCCAGCTTCCTACTTGCTGGCATCCTTATGAGTGGTTGGTTAGTCAGTTAAGTGCACTATGTTTGTAGAGGCAGCAGTCCCTTAACATTTTGACATGCTCTGGAGAATGGAGTTTATGTCTTGCAAGTTACATTCGAATGGTGAATTTTTAGTGTGTCAAATCATTGCAGAGACCTTTTTGTTTTACTTGATATTTATTTGTTAAATGACTTGTTTTCATGCTGTAGGTACTTGATGGAGGGTTACGTGATAAGCCTGGAAAGTCCCGTGATCATTATCATACTTGCTATTGCCTTAGTGGTTTGTCCACTGCTCAGTACAGCTGGTCACACCGAACTGGAGCTCCTCCCCCTCCTAGTGCAGTGCTGGGTCCATATACTAACTTGCTGAATCCAGTGCATCCTCTCTACAATGTTGTACTTGAGCGATATTATGATGCAGATAGATACTTCTCAAATTTGTAGAGAGTAATTCTGAGCTGTCAGTACAGTTTTCTCGATGGTTGCATCATAATATCGCTCAAGTACAATATCGCTCATTTATCTATCTGCATCATAATATCACTCAAGTACAACATTCTTTTTATGTTGTTTGATATCAACAACATATCGCTCAAGTATAAGATTTATTTATCGCTCATAATTTCTTTTTATGTTGTCTGATATCAAATTTGAGCAAAGGTGGGAATTGGATTTACAATATTCACGTGTTTGAAAGAACTAAGGCAAGGTGAATCCTCTAGAGTTGCATCCTTATCCCTGATGAGCACCAAACACCAATGTTAAGACTTGAATCTCATTTATTATTTCTTGTGTATGTTGTCATCAAGCTGAGTTCCGTTCCATGTGGTCTTCTGTCCCATGGGCACGCATTTGATTAGACTGATTAGACTTCCTTGACCTTTACTCAATTATCTATTAGCTTAATTTTATTGTTCATCTGAATATTTATTGTCATAATAATGTTGTGTAAAGAGATATGCATGTTTATGTTTTTCTTAGGTCTACCATAATAGTTATATTACATGGCTATAGGAAATTGTTGCCCCTCCTCAGTCGCTGCCCAGAAATGTTTTGGAAACAGAGGTACGTAACTCTCTGGAAAATTTTCTGGAGTGTTTCCATTTCTGGAAATGTTTCCGGGGAGACGTTTTCTATCAGAAAATGCCAGAAAAGATGTGTTTCAAAATAAGAATAAAGGCACCTGAAAGGAAGTGAAACCCACGTATAACCTGTTTGTGGGTAAATAAAACCTTAGAACATCAAAAATAAAACCCCAAGGATTCCCCCAAAACAGAAAAACATGAAATCCTTATGGATTATTTTGTTTTTATTTTAAAAATATTTTAAAGTATACTTCAACAATGCTGTTTTTATGTTTCCAATTTTTTTGAAAAGTGCCAGTTTTAAAATCGAAAATGTTTCAGATACTGAAATCATTTCCTTCTGTCAGGTGAGTTTGGTTATATATGAATAGTTATGAACAATTTAAGTATGAATAATTACTGACACAAAATATGACTATTGCATGAAATCTGCCATTAAATTGTAAAGTTCATTATGATTGTTTTCTATGAAATTTGTTCAATTCTGTCTACAGTCAACTTTTAGGTTTATTTGTCCTTTATCATGGTGATTTTATTTATTAGAGTTCTAATTTCAAATTTTTGATCTGTATAACTTAGAATTTGCTCAGGTCCATTCTCTTAGAATATTGCAGGTATTAGGAAGAGAAAGGAAAAAGAATGTCAATAGCAGGTTATTTGCACCTTATATTTGAGGGAAGGGAAGTGCACTAGGTCACTAGGATTGCTATGAGTGAAATCGTAAGTGGGTCAACCATAATGATTAAAAAATCATAGAGGCAACCCTATTAATTTGAAAATCATTAGTAGTCAATGTTGACCTTACAATTATGGTGAAAATGAAGGTTCCTAATAAGGAGAGTTATGTTTGAGTCTCAAGGATTACTAACTCAAAAAAATGTACTAGCATGATTTGACAAATACTAAAAACTTAGATGTTGTCTCTCCAACTTCAAGCCTCGCCTCGTAACAAATACTAGAATTAGGATATTATTTTTATTGGATTAATTCAAAGAGGGCATCAAGGTTTACTTCATCATTGCCTGGTGGGTGGTTAAATGCTTCTATTATATGTGCTTGACAAAAGAAAGAAATTTCATGAAAGATTGAGGGAAAATTGTGGCTTTAAACTGGCTAACCCAATTATTCATAACTTGAAAATGCATCGCAAATTGCACAAGAACCCATAAATAGAATGTTAAAGAGATGGATATATATATATATATATATATATATATATATAAAAGATATGATTAATGCAAATGAACTAATACCATTTGACAATGTAATCTCTTTGTATAGTGCTTGAAGAGATGGCTCGCTATGAGTGTCATGGCCCTTAGAATTTTTAATTAATAATAATTATTATATATACTATAATTTTTACCATATTATATTATATTATATCTAATGCTGATTTTTCATATATACATGTTGGATGCACACATGCCCTTTCTTTTAAAACATGCTTTCCAATTAAAGTAGCGAGGGGTGATGAGGCTAACGTATGTTGAACTTCCAAAATGTGAATTGATGTTCACTCTCTCACGTGATTTTCTTTGGCAGCTCCATCATGCCGATGATTTTCTTTGGATTTTCTTGAGGCTAATGTCGGTGATTTTCTTTGGCAACTCCATCATTAGGGAAGCAAGGGCACAATTGCAACTCTATTGTGTATTGTGTTGTAATAGGGATGCGACTTGGGTTGAGGAAGCTCTGCTAGGGTTTGTGACTACCGTGACTATGGCGGCCAAAACGACTACTCTGGTCTAGCACCTTCGTCGTTTCTATCCTATGGTACCGCATTAGAAGCATTGGTGTTGATTTTGGGTTTGGGGATGAGTGCTTTTAGTTACCGGTATTTTTTTTTTTTGTTCTTGTCGCTAGCTTCATCTCCGTTTTTCCGCTCTACATCCGTTTACAGCCGGTGCCTTATCCATCCTCGTGATGACTACGTCTTCTGAGAGTGATTTTTCGGGTGGGACCTGTTTTGGGTCTTTCGATTAGTGGGTATGACTCGGTTCCCAGCGGTGGCAATGATATCGGGGGTCCTACCTTTGGTCAGTTTCCTGGGGAGTCTGACCCTCTCTTATGTGATGGCACTGATTGCGGAGTGGTGTCAGGGGAGGAGTCTGGCTCTGAGAAAGATTATTATCAACCCTGTGACAATGTACGCCGGGGGGGAGGTAAGTCTCGCAATGGGGGTAACACTGCTCGAAATCATCGTTCTCTGAAAGTCATAAAAAGTCGTGGTAAGGCACTACGATGGTTCTAGGGAAGGACGTCCAGCTTGGTCGTGTTTTGAGCCTTACTGCAAGGGCTTTGGTCGGCAAGCTATGTTACACTGACATTTCATGGTCCGACCTCATATCCTTGGTAAACACACAGTGGAAGCCCCTTTTAAATTATACGCCCAGGATTCACATGCTGGTTAATAACTGGGTTGTTTTCCACTTCTTGGACGAAGAACGTGCTTCTTTGATTTTGGGCCGAATTTGGGTTATCGACCGGGGCTCGCTGTGCTTAAAAAAGTGGCATGTGGACTTCAATTCGATTTCCGAACAACTCCAGTCCAATCATCTTTGGGTATTACTCAAGGGTTTCCCTTTGGCTTTGTGGTCTCATGAGGTATTCGTCACCTTGGCAAACCACATTGGTACCTTCGTTTACTTCGACGAGAAATCGCTCTATCATGAGGACAAGCAATGTGCCTGGATTCTAGTTGCTCTCGACAGTTCAACGGGCCTCCCGGAGACGGTACAGATTCAGTGGGGTGATAGGGTCATTTGTCAGGACCTTGATTATTGGAGCACGCCATTTTGTTGTTTCTCCTGTGGAAAGACTGGGCATTTACGAAAGCAATGTGGGAAGGCTTCTTCTTCTAAACCTAGAGGCACGACGGCTGCTGACCCGGATATTCCTGCTTCTTTGGCTCTGGAGGAACGTGTGGACTCTACGGCTGTTATGGAGCAGTCAGCATTTGCCGGTAAGTTCAAGAGTCTTTTTCCAGACCTGTTTAATTCTCTATCATTGAATGATATCCAAAAATTGGAGGGGTGGGACCAGGGTTTATTACCTTTGGAACCCATCTTTGACTATGCCCCTCCTTTGTCACCTGGGAACCCTGGTAATGGGAAAACTCTTGATGAGGCACTTTTACCTGGCACTATGACCGAAAATCTGGCCCCTATCTCAGATTCCCAATTATTGCTGGATGAGTCCACTATTTTATAAGCAGTGACCCCGCGGCCTAAGTTGGTAAGCAATGTGGAGGGGGGGGTGGTTGCAAACCAGGGTCTTTGCTCAGCACCGTTGCCTATTTACTGTGGGGGGGATTTAATACCTACGTCAGATTTCCCTCCTTTACCAAATGTGACCATACGGAAAAAAGAGGGTGGGCGTCGTAAGAAAGACCTGGCTCGGGCTTCCTGTGGGGGTATGGGGAAACCTATGTTTTCGGTTGGCGATTTATCTCGGACGAGTGAAGAAAATAACTCACAGTCCTTCTTTCGGCCACTTAGAGCGGTGGGGGCCAAGACGTGTCTTCATAATGTTCTAACCTTAAATATCTGTGGGGTTGGAGGTGCCCCAAAACGCTACACCTTCCGTCGGCTACTGGCACTCACTAAACCTGATGTTATTCTATTACAGGAAACCATATGTGATGACCTAAAGGCTAGGGCTTTCATCAATTCTGTTTTGCCTTCTTGGTATGTTTGCTCTATTGGGGCATTTGGGAGGTCGGGTGGGCTTATCACTGCTTGGAACCCTCACTTTCTCTTGGCGCAATCCTTTACTGTGAATGGTGGTATTTTACTCACGGGCCGAAGTAGGACTAATGACGTCCTGCTAAATATCTTCAATGTCTACGACCCTCAAGTGGAGAAAGCCTCTTTTTGGGCGGGTCTTGGAGACATGGGAGTTTTGGGTCTGTCTAACTTGATTCTGGCTGGTGATTATAATTTGACTCTGGGGGTGAGGGACTGATTATAATTTGACTCTGGGGGCGAGGGACTCCTGGGGTGCTCGGGCTCAGCCATCCCTTAATTCTTGGTTTTGTAACCTTTTTGAGTCTTTTGGTCTTACAGATATCTTGCCGTGCCCTTTCGTTCCTACCTGGCGTAATGGACGTGCCGGGAATGACATTGTGGCTAAAAGGCTGGACCGTTTTATGCTTAATGAGACTTTGCTGGAATCACTGTCTTTGTGTTCTTCCTGGGTGGATAATTCTCATATTTTTGACCATTCTCCGGTGTTGCTGCACCTTGGGTTGGATGTCTTACCGACCTTCTATCTGTTTATTTATTGTCACATTTGGGCGCTGGATGAACAATTCATATCTATGGTGAGAACTTTATGGGCAATGATCCAATTGGATACTACATCTTCTGCTATGACTCGTCTGCCTAGTTTTCTGCGTCTATTAGAAACTAATGTTGCTCCTTGGCTCCGTGAGAAGAAGGCTCTATTGACATTGGATATTAGGAAAGTGGAATTAGCTATCTCGTCCATGAAGGATTGTCCATATGAAGAAACTACGGATCCTTCTTATATGGATGCATTGGCATCTTTGGAGAAATAGAAGGCTTCTTTGCTGGCTTTGGAGGAGGCCCTCTGGAGATTGAGAAGTAGAACACTTTGGATTGAGAATGGTGATCAAAACACAAAATATTTTCATGCTTATGCTGAGGCTGAAGAAAGAAGAAAACTATTTGGGAAATAAAGGATTCTTCTGGAAGTCCTATTTCGGATGGTCTTGGCATTGCAAAGGAAGCTGTTCGTTATTTCTATGATATTTATAAACACCCAGGATCCATTAATTTGTAGGAGCAGATGCAGATTATACAGGTAATGCCACGTATATTTTCGGATGAGGACTGTCACAAAATCTATGCTTCGGTTACCCTACAAGAGATTGAATCGGTTTTAAAGGATATGGAAAAAGATAAAAGCCCTGGGCCGGATGGCTAGACATGTGAATTTTTCTCTCAGTTCTTTGATATTTTGGGGCCCGAACTTGTTCGTTTTGTCGAGGAGGCTAGGATTTCGGGTAAAATTTCTAGTGATGTTAATGCCACCTTTATCTCATTAATTCCTAAGGTGTCTAATCCCTCCTCTTTTCAAGATTTTCGCCCTATATCTCTTTGTAATCTTATCTACAAACTGATATCAAAGACCATTGCTCAAAGAATAAGGGGAGGCTTGTCTAATGGTATCTCGGCTGAATAGTTCGGCTTCTTGAATAAGAGGTTGATTTTTTATGCGGTGGAGACGGCACAGGAAGTCATACATTCTATCAAGTTTAAAAAATTGGGGGCAATGGCTATGAAGCTTGATTTGATCAAGGCTTATGATTTGGTTGACTGGTCATTTCTTAAATTAATTCTCCTGAATGCTGGATTAGATTATTGGATAACCCAGTGGATCTTGGGATGTATCAGCTCTACCAAATTTGCTATTCTAGTAAATGGATGCCCTACTTCATTTTTTAAGGCATCTCGAGGCCTGAGACAGGGTTGCCCACTCTCGCATTTTCTTTTCATCCTGGTCATTGAAGGCCTTAGCAGGCTCATTCTTCAGGCAAAGGTGGAGGGTCTTTTTATGGGTATTAAGGTTTCTCCACATTTGAATATTACCCATCTATTGTTTGTTGATGATATCTTGATCTTTGGCCCTGATAAGGAACAAGAATGGTTACATTTCAAGTTTATTTTAGATGTTTTCTGTAAAGCGGCATGGATGCAGATCAGTATTGTGAAGTCACGGCTGTATGTTTTAAATCTGGATGATGCTGTTGGACGGGCCTTGGATTGTATTTTTCCTTATGAGACTATTGATATAGACTGGGGTTTGACATATCTGGGGTACTTTTTAAAGCCAAATGCTTATTTAGTAAATGATTGGTTATGGCTGGTTAAAAAGGTGGAGAAGCGGATCCTCTGTTGGCAAAATCGATGGCTTACTCTGGGTGGAAGGCTGGCGCTTCTTAACTCTGTGTTATCCGCTATGCCAATATACTGGTTTAGCTTGGCTGCGGTTCCAAAGTCGATTCTACAGATGATTCAAAAAGTGCTCTTTAATTTCCCCTGGAAGGGACAGTCTTCATATCGGGGGTGCCATTTGGTCTCATGGGAGATCATTTCTAGACCAAAGGAAAAAGGCGGATGGGGCATTAGGAATTTACATTGGGTCTACCAGGCACTGCACTTAAAGTCTCTATGGCGTGGTCTTCATGATGAAGGTTTATGGGGCAACTTGATCCGTGATAAATACATTAGACCTGATTCTATTGCTGATTGGTTGCGATCTGGTAAATTATTGAAACAAAACACATCTGTGGTCTGGAGGGGTTTGGTAAAATTGGTACCATTATTACAGGATTGGTTGTGCTGGCGAGTTGGAAATGGATATCAAATTCATATTGGCTGTGATAAAATCCTGGGACATTCTCATTCTGTTTTAAATATGGATACCATGATACAGCTCTAGAATATGGGTTTTAGGTTTTTATATCAGATCTATGAGCAGGGGGTTATAAATGATGTTAGTGGTGAATGGTTGAATGCCACGAGACTTGGACTACGGGGCTCGGCAGCTGAGGATTGGAATTCTTATATTATGGGTCTGCGGCATGCTGGCATCAGTCTTACTACTGAATTAGACAAACTTTGCTGGGATTATGGCATTGGTGATGGCACGATGACTACTTCGCAGGCATATTCGGTTATGGCTAATGCATTGGTCGATGCAAATGTGGTATGGTGGGAAAAAAAACTCTGGAAGTGGAAAGTCCCAGTAAGATTAAAACTTTTCACATGGCTTGCATTAAATTATCGCATTTATACTGGGGATAGATATTGGGCTCATGGGGGTTTTGGCCCTTCAGTATGCTTCCTGTGTTTTGGAGCGGAGGAAACCTGTAATCATCTCTTTTGCTCGTGTCCTTATACATTACAAGTATGGGAGGAATTGAAGTTGCATTTCGGGCATTCTGGGACATGGTGTGGGGAAAATCTTGCAAAATGTTTGGAAGGATGGCATGAGTTTTATAAATTACAAATGAATTATCCGATTTGCTTCATTTGGGGGATTTGGAGGTTGAGAATCTATTCTATTTGACCACAAGACATACTCCTCTGGTTTGGTGGCCGTCATAAAATACTACATGGCTGGGATGGTATGGAATTCTGAAAATGTGAGGAATGTGGTTTTGGAAGCATCGGTCTGAGGGCATAATAAATCGATAGGTTTTTTCGATGGTGCGGCAAAGGAGGGTCGTTGTGGTGCTGGATGCTACATCAAGTGGGAAAAGGATAGGTGGGATGAACTATGTTTTGATTGTGGCTTGGGTAGTAATACCCGATCAGAACTTATAGCTCTTTGGGTACTCTTCTACTGGCTCATTCTCTGGACATTAAAACAATTGATATATTTGGCGACTCCAGAGTTATTGTTGAATGGGTATCCTCTCACCATAGACTACAGATCCCTGCTCTTGATAATTGGAAATTAAAGATTCTGGTGCTCACTCAATAGTATGATGCTATTTCTTTCTGTCATGTGAAGAGAGTTTTCAATCATAAGGCTGATCAGTTATCAAAGTGGGGACTAATGCTGGAGGAAGGCAGGGCCATTTTGAGAATCTATTGTGGCAACCAACTTATGGATGAAAAGCACTACTTCATATACTGATTGTCTTTCTTGTTTTTTGCTGGTGGTAGTTTCTATCTGAGACAGTTTGAAGAATTAGTCTTTATCTTTCTCAAGTCTATGGAGTATCTGCTTTTTAGAGGCATGTAATTTTGTATAAAGAACATAGTAGAGTAGATGAAATATTTTTTGGTTAAACATGTTTTTAAGAGACTCTCTGATCTTTCCTATATGAGGGAAGACAATCTACTGGATCAATGGTGGACCAATTTTTATATGTAATCATCTTTATGAAAGAGCTCAGGCAGTTTCCTTGATTCACTTATGAATAGCAGGAAACTCTTTTTTCTTTTGGAAAAAAAAAATACTTGATAATGCCATGGGTTCAAGAAACAAGACAAAATGATTTCCAAAGTTTCAATAAAGTAGTACTCTTTTTTCTTTTGGAAAAAAAAAATACTTGATAATGCCATGGGTTCAAGAAACAAGACAAAATGATTTCCAAAGTTTCAATAAAGTAGTATTGTAATTGGACAATGCAATGTATGCTGATTTTTTGGGAATCCCTTTTCAATAAAATTCTTGAATTGAACTTCTAATATGATCACTATATTGGAACCTTTATTATTTAGAACACAAGGACAATGTAGCATTTGTTAAGCGAATAGCTGCCATGGGTAAGTTCAATAGTCACTGTGACTGTGTGATTGTAAGAAATTGTTATATGTTGCTTGATCTTGGTTTTGATTTTAGCATACTTGTGGTGCACTTTAATTTTATTTAAAACTTTATCAAATGCTTGTGCTGTTTTTTTGGATCCATAATAGTTTGTAGTAGCAACATTTTGATTTTTATTTTCCATTGGCTTTATAAATTTTTTTACTATAGTTTTGATTTTGAAAAAACTCTTGATACAATTTCATGGGTAGATATTATCTTGTTATATTTTTGCCTTTGGCATTGTTGTTTCCATTTGCCTCATTTTTTTTTATCTAAAGTAAGCAAGGTTTGACTATAAATTTTTAACCAAGTAATTTTACTATCATTGTTTGTTTAAATCTTGTTCCATTTGTTGCGATTCATGATATTTTGCTACTCTCGCATTTTAAACAAACTACTTATCCAACTTAGGTAGTAAATCAAACATTTCAAGGTTTTGTGCTACAATTTTAAATATGATTTCTAACAATTCTTTATGTAATCATTCCCTAAGATCTTTTGTCATGCTACAAAATAGAAGGAAGGCAATGGAGGTTTGGAATGCGATCATTCCTTCAATTTCTCATAGACCTAATAATCCCTTTATGGATGTGAAGTATGAGAACCAAGTATATCCAAAATAGAAGGTTCTCAATTGAATAAGTACAAAAACCCTTGATAACAAGTTGCCTAATAGTAAAAGATACTACCCTTTTTGAGATATTCTTTGCCAAAATAGGGCTATTCTCAATAGAATAGGAGGCACATAGAAAATTGATATTGTAGAAACCCAAAGGACAATGATAAGATTTTAGTGAAATTTTGCGAAGATGCATTTAAAACGTGAGAAAATTCATAAAATAAAGAAAATGGTTTGAAGAATTGGAAAATGTGGAACATGTCAAAAGAAAACAACAATATTATATAGGCAACTCTAATAGATAGGAGGAGATCCCATACAACTTAGCAACAATGTGAAACTACTTGTAGCTTAAGATCCCATGGCATGAAAATTATGTGATAACACAACTAAGAATCAACTCCCACAGGTTGAAAGATGAAACACTAAGATAAAGATAACCAAAAGAGTTGGGGGAGGAAAGGTTACGTCGAGTATGTGAAAATGTGGAGGTAGAAACCAAGCAACGCTTTCTCCTACATTATATTACATCCTCACAAATTTAAGTGAGGTTGAATTTGCATATTAGAGTTTGAGGTCAATGTTTCAAGAGGATTTAGTGAGGAGTACAATAAAGTTGGTTGTGAAAATGATGTAGAAAAGAAGCACATGGGTGATGGTAGAGTCAATGACGTAGCTAGCCCTTGATACAGAGCGAAGGGGACCAAAGTTAGTTAAGTAGGACAAGTCCATGATTTGGGTCTTGCTATTACACCACTTAGTGCATAGAATGTGAAATTTGTTCTCATATAAGCATTTTGTTTGGTGGATGATTTAATAAAATAAATGTCTCTTTATATATACATCTTTGATGACTATCATAAGTGATCAAGCTTTCTTTTTCTTTCAAGATGTGTATGATCCTCAATCATACCCTTTTTCCTCAACTTAGTGATTAATCTCTCTCTCTCTCTCTCTATATATATATATATACTTCAAAGCATGGTTGAGGAACATAAATGATTAATAATTTGGTGACACTCAAGGGGTTTTAATCCTCCTGTCCATAATAGAAATTATATATATATACACTTCGAAGCATGGTTGAGGAACATAAATGATCAATATTTTGGTGATGCTCAAGGGGTTTTGATCCTCCTATCCATAATAGAAATTATTTGCTAATGTCAATAGATAGATTGGTGGCACCTAGAGAGTCGTTAATAAGCCTTGGCTACAAGCCAAATAAGTCTTTTACCATGAGTAGAATTTTCGTTGGTCAAATACCCATAAATAGAATGTCCAGAAAAATATATACATTGTAATCTCTTTATTAATACATGAAGAGACAGATTACAACGAAAAATATTGACTCAAGAATTTTCAATAATTAATAATATTTATATATAATTAAATTATGATTACTTGTATTATATTTACACTGTTTTTGGTATTTATTTTGGTGCGTAACAATTTGTTAAATTCTTTCAAGATATTAAATGCAAGAGCATAGCTCTCTTCAAACCTTCTAGGTCCATCAACGTTTTATGCAAGAATGCCTTTAAATGATTATTTTCAATTAAAGAGAAAAAGTGTCACGACACCTAGTCTTTTTTATCTTTTGTATTAATTTAGTTACACCATCTTTTTTAAGCACTTCAAGTTCTTTTTTGTTTTTGGAAAAAAAAATTATGTGTTATTCTTTAAGATAGTTTGTAGCGGGACTATAGCCTTTTTTTGGTATAATAATATTTAAGCTTTGATTTGGTGGTCTCTTATTGGTCTTTAATGTTATTCATAACTAATTCACAGTGAATGGTTATAGTCCACATTAGGGGATTAAACTTCGTGTGGTGACTTAGTACTCATTTAGTGGTATTCAATATTGTTTATTGTACCCCATTATTGGGTCATTAATTAGTCTATAATGGTTGTTAGGTTACGTAATATAGCATTGGCACCTATAAAATGTTATTAAAGATGATTTGGATACCCAGCAAACACTTCTATCGATCTTTGATAGGGTGTGCTTCTAATTACGTTAGATCATTGTCTCATATCTTCAATATGGTATGAAAGCCGTAAAATTTTTATTTAAATCTAAGATGAATTTGTGATTTGTGGGTGACCTTTTGTGGAGTTCAAGATCCCATTCATATTATTGTGAGTTGAGTTTTCTTTATGTTGCAAATTTTAGTGTGCCATCCTATCCAAAACCTTGTGGGGCCTATTGGGAGCTCACTTATTATTAAGACAAAAGATTTGTTCTTTTTCATTATGTATTTTAGATCAATGTAGCCTTCCTTGAAGGATTTATGTTATGTTTTCTTTGATTTTGGGAACCATTGTTGGAAGCTAGTTTATTCATTTTTTAACTCACAATTTGTTTTGAAGACAACACTTTCTTAATAGGTTAGATTCCACCTTTATTGAGGCATATGCCTTTGGTCTTCAAGGGAGCATTTATGGAAACAAACACAATGGTATGTTTACTTGTGCATGGTTTGCACAATAGCTCGTGGCCCTTCTAAAATAAAAACCCTTGACGTGCACTTGTGTGGTTTTAGGTTCCCACCCCTTTGTTGGGTAATCCTCTAGTTTATGGCACTAGCTACCATATACATTTAAGTATATTAGATTTTTATATTTTCAAATATAGACTAAGGGGAGTGCATAGAATAATCCTAAAACTAAAAAAGGAATTAAAGCGCTAGAAATCAATTAAATTAAACATGCGTAAGGTAAAGGAGTAGATTCAAAAGATTGAAATTAAGAGAAGAAGATCAATATAAATTGTTAAATGCAACCTCAATCTTGTTTCTAGATTAGCATTCAAATGTCTTTTAGCATAAAACCATAAAAGATTTCACATAAATATGCACATAAATAAACCATGGAAAGAAACAACAAATGTAAGAAACAGCATAAAGTTTTAGATACATAAATATGTCCTCCAAATTCTAGGAGCCCTTGTTTTGGCTCTTGCTGACATATGTACATAAAACAAAAAAGGAAGTTAGAAATGTTAATTTTATCCAGAGGTCACTACTCTCTTTGGATGCCATGAGATCTCAATGATTTGAGTCTCTATAAGTCAGAAATACAATAAAGACTTAAGACATAAATACTACCAGATCTCTTAACACTTCAACAATTAAATAAGCAACAATCACACATGAACTCGCGATATAGCCTATAAACCCCAAACGGGGAAAACCAGCGTTCTATGGGGATTTCTTCTTTCTCGAGCCCAGAGTAAAGTAAGAATAGATTTAGTACATACAACTCTTTAGAAACAAATGATTGAACCTGACGGGTTATGATACACGAGATCTACAACAGCTACAATTGTTGCTCTTGGGAAATGATCCCCCTACTGTTAGTTCGGATTTGAACCTTCTAAAGATTTGTTGCAACCCATCTCAGGATGTACTATCTCCCACTATACTCCACTGCCTTGATCTGCTATGTCTAGAATGAATGCCTGCTCATCTCGAAGTAGAATGAGCTCCTGCTGCTCTACATGGAAAAATGTGCCCTCCCACAACTATCAAAAAAACGCCCTAGCTCAGATCCTAGCCGATCTGAATTCTAATTGTCACATATCTTCTTCAAACAATAAAGAAGACCCACTCTGCTGATCTCAACTGCTCAGGGCTCAATTTGGATCCAAAACGTCTCCTCTCTCTAGGAAGTGCGCCCCCCTCTGCAGCAATTCGCTCTCTTTGAACTATGTAGAGACCACATTGTTAAGCTCTCTCTGCCCACAGTCTCTGGTGGATAAGTGCCTCTGATCAAGTGAGGTATGATCTAACTCAGATCCCCTCACTCTCCCTATTGTAGAAACTCCTCTCTCTTAGAAAGTCGTCCTTTGCATGCACAATGCACCCCTCTCACTCCAACTAATATCTCTCTGATAAGTCTACTGAGTAACCTCATCTAGTGACTTTCTACCTCCTTATAATAACTCATCGTCCGATTAGGGTTTCCAAAACCCTAAAGTGAGTGCATGCAAAAATCTCACTTTTGCATGCTTTTTAATTAACTACTATGCATGCATGAGGCTAGTCACCCAAAATGGTATGCATGCATCCCCTGTTGGATTCATGCCACTGAGTAGAGTGCATCTCACCCTCTACTGTGTCATGATGCATATACAACAAATGTACCTCCATGCAAGGCATCTGAATCATGGATGACATCCCGAGATACCACTATCTCTAACAAGAAAGGCATTGTTCAAAGTTCAAGCTATATTCCATTCATTTGCTTCTATGCAATTTTTTGATTTATTGAAAGCTTCATGCAATTCAAAAGATCTTGGGAAATTCATATTCTCATGAATAGAGCAAATTACACCTAAGGCATAAGTAAACTTAGTAGTACTAAATTTAAATGCCAAGAAGACTTATCTTCTTGTACTTGGGTCTTCAATGCGCTTCTTTATTGCTTCCTTGTCATGCTTTGGAAGTTTTGCATGCGTTTCTTATTTCCATTTGAGAATTCTTCACTTGGGCAATAAAATTAATGAAGTGTTTGGATGTATTTTCAGTCTTGAAAACATACAACTTATATTCAACTAGTATTTCTAGTGCATTAACAAATGTACATGCTAGAGGCTGGTCTCACGTTGATCATTACTCTTGTGTGTTAATGAACATTAGTCAAAGAGAATGGAAGGGCATCTTTGTCACCATAATATTAACTATCTAAATATTTTTTCCATCTAGCCATTTCCTCATCTTATCTAGCTTGTTGGTTTAGTAGTATGGCTCTGTCTAGGATTTTTTCGTCTACAAGGGTAGACTTGAAACTTTCTTGTATCTCTATGCTTTCATCACTAAGCTATGAAGAATAATCAATAAACTCTTTTGTATGATGTTGGGTGTCTCTATAATGTTCAACTTGATTTCTTGGCTTTGTGATCTCCTCATCTCTCAAGTTGATATCTCTCTTCGTGTCCATTATAACACTTAGTTTATTTCACTGTAATTGTATCTATTGTTTCTATGAACATGGAGTTTATTGTTATTAGACTTACAATGACAGTTGTGATAGTTTTAGTCACTTCTTCCTTAGTGTCAATTTTCGTTCTTTTTGTGCACTTTTTTCTCTAGTTTCTTCTTGTTATGAAATAAGCCATTTCTTGCCCTACCTTCATGGCATCTTCATAATATCAAGATATTTCCTTCAAGAATTGTTGGAACCATGACCCTTACAATAGAAGAGGAAGCCCCCCCAATCAATCCACATGAATGTTGCTTCCAATATTTCCAAGCCTATGATGATTTCATAAATGTTTTTTTCTGACCCATTCTTTAGCTGTCTCTTGCTTGTTGGGTTGGTCAGTTCTTGTAGTTGGCTGTAACTTTATCCTCCATTCTTTGGATTGCCTTTTATCATGGCTTCTTGAGGATTATTGTCTTCCTTGTCAGGTAAATAAATTATTTTCGTATTGCCTCCTTGCTTACAATTGGAGGAGTTTCCCCATGTTGGGTGGCAGGAGACTTTCCCTTATCATTGTAATAGATCTTTGTAAGAACAATTATCATTGTCGATTTCAAAGCTTTCTTTTTGTTGGCAACTACATGTTTCCTCTCTAGTATGTGCTCATACTCTAAAGCATCCATGCTATGTTTTTCTTTGGGACATAACTAGTGGGTGTAATCCCATCATAAGTTCACCACTGTAATATTGTAATATGTTCTTGACTGTTTTCTAAGAATTTTGCATCTTAAAGTAGCGTTCAATTCGTAATCGCATTTTGCTTTTTCCTCCATTCAAGCATATACAATATTAAAGAGGTGATAAACACCAATGGTAAGGGGTAGGTAGTGTTAGGTATGAAAACTATTACCTAATCTTTATTCGTCTTGATAACAGAATCCCTTGAAAGCCTTTCCAAAAACTAAAGCTTTGATTTCCTCACAACTAGATTTCCAATTTAATTTCAAATTATTGCCTCATTTGCAAATACTTGCCTTTAGTTGTTTCTATTGGATTAACTGATTGATTGCATGAATTTGAAGTTATTGGATTAACTGATTGATTGCATGAATTTGAAGTTTTTCAGTCTGTTAGGATTTCTAGTCATTTTATGATCATTGACAGGATGGTTTCCCTAAGGTAGGCTTATTACTTCAAATGGAAAAAATTTCATGATTCTCCAGCGAAATAATAAATTTTCCAGTGTATTGGCGCTATAGAACGAGTGGTCATTATTTAGCGAATGTTTAATTTTGTAGTGAGAAAAGGCGTTGAAGAATCAAATTTCAATCTGTAGCGAGAGTTAGATATGATTAATATCAAGATGCTACATAATCACGTCAAATCTAGAGGACACGTGTAGCAACCAAGCTTTTCACCACCTTTTTCTTAAGTCAGCTATCTACCATTGTCAGCCTTTATCCTGTCAGATCATCATTGTAGAGGGTTCGTTATTATTAACACGATCTTCTGAAGATGGACCGATTCAAATATGACAATTATGCCTCGCATGATCATTGTCAAGTTGGTTTATGTGTCACCATGAACCAAGATACTTTTTACACGTGTCACTTTTCTAAATTCAAGCCCGATCGAATAAGGAAATTTAATGATGCATGAATTTAGAAAATGATATCTTTTCTAATTTTAAATGAGGTCAATATATCTTGTCATTTAATTTTGTCTCCATATCTAATTCACATTCTGCAATGCCTGGTTTAGTGTCTATTATTCAGTTATCTTAACATAGGTTTTAGCTATGGCACCTAATAAGGGCGAACATTTAGTACGACATGAACCTGATGGTGTATTGCTAGATGTATATCCCCAATGCAAGAGAAGGTTTGAGGAAGTTGGTTGTTATGTGTTCTGTCAATGTCTTCAAGGTTACAACTTGGAAGTAGCTTGAGCTTTTGCAGAAGTGTTTGATGGACATCAAGCAATCCTGGGAGGGTTAACAATTAAAGTGTTTGAGTAATCAATTGCTCGTATTTTCCTTTTATCTATAGAGACCGAGAGGTGGTTTAAGCAACAAGAAGTTAAAATTTCTGATTGTAACCAGTTCTTGAAGGACCAACATCAAAACCCCAATTGGAGAAAGGGCATCCCCAGAGCTTGGTTAAAAGAAGAATGGGCAGAGATGTTGGTGATGATCCAAAAATTCATAACAAATGAAGGAAGGTATAACGTTGTGTTGTTATATCACGTGTTTACTTGTACATTTTTCGGGAGAATGCAAGATGAATTTACCTTATTTCCTTCTGAAGAGTATAACTAAAATGTCCAAGAAGATACAAAAAATCGTAAGCTTCAACATAGTATTTTTCATTAGGCATTGATCAAACTTCTCATACAAGATGAATTGGACAAAGTTGAAAGGACATGGGAGCATTTCCTTTCCTCCACCTCAAGAAAGTCAATCTCCAGTTTCAAATAAGGGGCATTAATCAATTGAGGAGAAAGAAGGCTCGAGTAAGAATAATTCACACACACAACATGAAGTGTATCCTTCCTCCGTAGAAGTTTTAAACAAAGAAAACAAAAGCTTGAACATGATGAAGAAGGGTTCAAAGAAAAGACCACGTTTTGCAACAATACAAGGAGAAGAAAATGTAGGGATTAGTAAAGTATATACCAAAAGAAGAAAGAAGGAAACCACAAGCACATAAACTGAGGTTTTGAAAGACCCACCATAGTTGAATATTAAACCTATAGATATAGAGAAAATTTCATCCTCAGTTAAAATCCTGACGATCAGAAATCGAAGGGAAAGAAAAGACAGACGAAGCAATGCTTGTTTTGGGGAAGAAAGCCTCATATAAGACCGACTAATAAGTTGAGAATGAATGCTAGAGCCATTTTTTATCCATATTTAAAGGATAATACAATCATTCAGATATATGACTATCCCTCAACTACCGAGAGGAAATTTTCTAAAGGCCATTCATCAAAAAAATCTCAAAGAAATAAGAAAAGACAAACAATCTCCAAAAATAAAGAAGTTGAGAAGTCAAAAGTTGCAGAACTTGATTTCATATTTGGGATGGACTCAAGACAAGAATTAGAGCAGATGGAGCTTCATAGGCCTGTATCACCTGAACAAATGAAGCCAGAGCTTCCACAACCTGTTATTTCAATTAGAAAGACCAAAATCAAGAACATTTTGAATTTGCCCTATCCCGATAGTGAGGAAGACTTGGACAAGGAGGAAATTCAAGAGAAAATAGAGCAACATTCTATAGAAACTATTCAATAGCAATTGAAGAATCAACAACAAAATGAGTCAGAAGCCCATTAACTTGAAATTTTGGTAGAAGTTGCTATGAGGAGTAACGCTACAGAATGCGGATTCTACGGCATTAAATAGTAGCAAAGTGTCAACAAGTTGTTGAAGAATGACATGTAGTGTCTTGTTTTCATTTTGGGTCTTAATGTTTCATCTTTTAAAAGAGTCTTTGCATGTATTATTTTAAATGTAATTTTGGACAATATGTAAACTCTTATTAGGTATTTTGTACTCCAGATTTGAGTCTTAAGGCAGAGTCAAGTTAGTTGCAATATCCCTATAAAACTGGATCTATAATCCAATTTTGTAATCAATGTAAAACTGTTGAGGATCATAGTCAGAATTCGATCCCAATTTTCAGGATCTTATGCCCCATTTTGCTATCAATGAATGTGTATAAAGGTAGAAAGGAAAATGTACAAAGGGGTTCGAGAGGAAGATTACAGGGATTATAAGGAAATACTATCGATGTATATTTGGACTCGATATCTAATGTAATGGTGAAGTTTTCTAATCAATGACCATTTGCTTATTTTATAGATTGAAATCTTTTCATTTATGTTTTCTTTCTTTTATTCATTATAGAAAAACTATTGCAATGCAATTGGTGATCCTTCCTTTTTCAGATTAAGAATAGTTATAGTTTCCTGTTACTTACCTGGACTTAAAGGCTATATTTGAATACATTTATCTTCAGATCTGTGAATGATGAATTGGATTTAAACTTGGTTTTTGTGCAAACAACTGCCTTACCTTTTGTTCACTTGCTTTGTTTCTTTCCTTTACTATTTAGTTTGTTTTCTGATTTGAATGCCTAAGAACTTTGAAACTTTACCCTAAATATTGGACATGTATAAACTCAAAATCTAGAAGTTTCTATATCCGTGTAGCCTTCCCAATCAATCCTACACAAATCCTAAAGAAAATTTTTCATCGACATCTTTACAAATTGAAAATGTGTTAGGCATTTCCTATTTACAGTCATAGGACATCCTCTAGCGCTAACTCTTTTGGCAGCGTTGCCAGGGAATGGAGAAATGAATGTTTTTTTTCATGGGTTGTACGACAATGAATAGAACTAACTTTTGAGGCTGAAAAAAAGTTGGATATCGGAATTGACTGTAATTTTTCACCTTTAAGTTGATCCTTTCATTCTGGCTCCTAAGAAGATAGGGACTAGGGCTAATCCTGAATTCCCTGAAGTCTCTACAGTATCTGATCCTGGAAGGATTTTAAGGAAAGATAAAACAAAGGAGGCTACAACTTCTAAACTTGTTGGTTTTCATAAGCCTCCTAAACTTATAATTTCCCAGGAATCTACTTCCACTCCTTCAGATCTTCCTGAAATTATTTTTTCTCCCTATATTCAACAAGAAGAGGAAGTTACCCTTTTAGGTACACCATTGAAATTTTTGCCAAAGTTTGATGAAAAAATTAAACGAGAGGTATTGAATTCACCTTTACCCATTCCTCAGACATAATTTTTTTAAGAAATCACATCTAAGTTTAAGACCTTGGTTAATCCTCTTGTTGTTGAACAATTTTTGGATGATTTAGTCAAACCTCCAGAAATAAAAACCCCTTCTCCTCACATATCCATTCTTGTTTTACAACCATTTTCTCCCCTAAAGTTCAAACACCAAATTCTCCTCAAGCCCATACAATACAACAAATGGTGGGATTAGGAGGAGCTGGAGGAGGAGCTCCACCTAATATAATGGACATGATTATTGCATCCGTATATGCCTCATTAGTTCTACCAATTGATCTTCTTGATTTTCCAGTCGGTGACTATTTAAAGTATCTACCAAGATTTAATGGAGAAGGAGAAACCATTATTGAAGAACATCTAACAACTTTCTATAGTTTTGTAGACAAACACAACATTGAGCATGTTGATGTATGGATGAGGGTTTTTGTTTAGAGCCTTGATATAGAGGTAAGAAAATGGTTTAGTGAGCTCACACCTAGATCCATCCCTGACATAGATGCCTTACATGATGCTTTTATCAAAAAATGGGGGGACAAAAAATATTATTTGTTTTATATAACAGAATTTGGATATCTTAAGAGAAAGGCAGGTGAATCAGTTTCAGACTTTACTAGAATATTTAATAAGATGTATAGCAAAATACCTGTAGAGATTAAACCCATCGAGATATCTGCCAAAATCACTTTTGCTAATGCATTTGACTCTGAATTCTCATTGTTGCTCAAAGAGAGGAGATCAATTACCTTGAACAACATGCAAGAAGTAGCTATTGAAGTTGATTCTAATATATTGGGATCTAAAAAACTAAAATCTAGATCTGATAGAGAAAAAAAGTAGAAGGAAGATTTAAAACCTTCAACTTGGAGTTCTTCACCCCAAACAGATAGGATTGATGAAATGGATAAACTTTTGAACAACATGTCCTATAAGTTGACTAAATTGGATATTGAAAGCAAAAATTCACCTAAGCCTGCACATCAAGGAGGGTTTAATAGAAATTATAACCAATTTAAATCAAACGAGCCTCCACAAATTTTGCAAGAGAAAGGAAATATAATCTTGATCAAAAGATTCAACAACATTTCCTTAATAATTATTTGGTAGATGAAGTTGATGAAACATAGATTGAAGAAGGTCAAGATCATGAAATAAATCTGATTGAATAAGAACCTCCAGTTTTGTTCTGAACTAGACAACATTGTAATGAATCTGTAGCTTTGAATGAAGCTTATTTTGAAGATGATGATCATTCTTTTAATTATGTTCAAGCTCAAGTTTTGAACAAATATAATCTCATATCAAAGTCTTCCCCAGTAGCTCAAAATACACATCCTCAAAATAAAAATGTTATTATACCCACTAAGCAAGTTGCCTCAAAAGAACAGAAGAATAAGCCATATCAGCAAGATAAATCAGGAAGTTTGGAATTGAAAGATAAAGATAAATATGCATTAGCCTAGACTTTGGAGAATGAAATTAGCAAAATTAAAGTGCCTATTCCTTTAACTAAGCCAATGAAGAATCAACAATAAAAAAAGTCAATTATGAAGTGTTTACAACCAGCTGATGAGATTGATGCATTCCTCCAAGATACAGTTAATCTTTAGGATGAAAAAACAGTTATTGTTAGAATTTTGATACTTCCAGGATGGTTA
Organism: Larix kaempferi; assembly: GCA_027924585.1. Lineage (NCBI taxonomy): Eukaryota > Viridiplantae > Streptophyta > Pinopsida > Pinales > Pinaceae > Larix > Larix kaempferi. The sequence goes on along the minus strand of BSBM01000202.1, from coordinate 5,307,671 downwards.
TGTTAGATATTCAAACAATTTATATATTATCACAATAACCATATGCAATAGGATCATTGAAAGATAGACAAGGACAACATAAACAAGTGGACACAAAGATTTACCCTGTGAAAACCCTCTTACAGGAAAAACCTAGCAAAAATTTCTTCAGTATAGATTCATTAGAAAGTACAATGTCAATCTCATATAGTAACGCAGGAATAAGATAAAATAGAAACCCTAAGAAAACATGTCTTCAATGCAACTACTCTTTCTCCCAAGTGAAGTTACTTGTCCTTCTGTCTCTACTCACGCAGACTTGCTTGAGTGAGTGATGCATCAAATGAGCTAGGCACCTCTCTATTTATACTAGTTACAAACTGGCCTTTTTACCTAACTGAGCCGACTTGACTTTCCCTAACTGGGCCGACTTGACAAGGGAAATTTTTCCCATTGTTTGTGGCAAACTACCCATTGTTTGGGGCAATTCACCCACTAGGTCGACTTGTCTAGTTTACATGATTTTTTTAGGGTTTTTACATAATCAAATACAATATGAATATTTCTAGAAGGAAGTACAATAAAAATACAATAAGAATATCTTCTGAAGTTACATTCTTCAACACCCCATCTTAACAAGGAAGGTATTCTCCTGGAACTGTTATCATCATCATCACATTGCTGCAACTCTATACTCTGACCATTGACTTATGACATCTCTCTCGAATCTATACATCACTAGAAGTTTTGAACCATCCGGTGGGTCCAACCCAGGAGCGTATATTATGCCGCACACTACGACCACCTGCGTTTCCTCACCTTGTATTATTAATGAGCATGCCATTCGGTGAGTCTATCGCAGGAGTGTACATTATGTCGCACACTGTGACCACGCGTGTTACCTCACCACGTGTCCAGATCATCTCGTGAGTGTAGCCTAGGAGACTCAATTATGTCACTCATAGTGACTACCTACTACCACGTCACATATCATCATCGGGACAACACAACTCTGTGAGTGTAGCCTAGGAGACTCAATTATGTCACATACCTAGTGACTGCCGCTACCATGTCACCTCATGTGGAGAAAAACCTAGGTATGAAACCCGCGTCTTCGCACATGTGTGTTTTCCAACATACACGACATTCAAGAGACTCAATTACGTCACACATAGTGACTACCTACTACATCCTCATGGGTGTAGTCCATGAGACTCAATTATGTCACATAACTAGTGACTACTCGCTACAACCCCATGAGTGTAGCCTAAGAGACTCAATTACGTCACATAACCAGTGACTACCTCTACAACATCACATCTCAAGTGGAGACATGCCCAAGGGCTCAATTACGTCACTACGTGACTACCTGCGTCTCACACATGCTATGTTACTCATCACTCCCTCTTGATCTGGACCACTCCAATCTTGTCGATGATGTACTCAAACTTCACTATTGACAAAGGCTTGGTCAACACATCGGCTATCTGCTCCTCTGACGCTACATATTGGAGCCTCTCTGCACCATATCCCAGATATAGTAATACATGATCTTGATGTGCTTCGAATTGCATGAAACATAGGGTTCTCAAACAGGTTCACACAACTCTGGTTGAAACAGAAGATAAAAATTGCCTCTAACTTGAGATCGAACAATCCCGCAAGTAACTTCTGAAGCCATACTACCTCGTAGCTAGCCGAACAAGCTGCCATATACTCTACTTCGGCTGTACTGAGTGCCACACTCGTCTGATTCCTACTGAACTAGGAGACCATACGTGATCCCAAACTGAAGCAACATCCCGAAGTGCTCTTACTATATGTGACACTACCGGCCCAATCCGCATCAACATAACCCTACAAGTTAATATTTTGATCTGATGCAAATCTGAGGCCATAATCAACCATACCCCTCGGGTACCTCAACACATGTTATGCCGCAATCAGGTGAACATGTCTCGGATCTACTATGTATTGACTCAATGTGTTCACTACAAAGCATATATTTTTGAGCATGGTTGTCATTGATGAGAAGCCATTAATGACATGGAACGAAGGACAAGCCATTAATGACAAAGGACAAACAAAGTTGATGGCATGGCAAGAAGGACATGGTTGTTTGGGAATTGGAACACTAGTTGGTCCAAATGACCCATTATTGGGTCATTTGTGGTTTGATGAGGCCTTGAAGTCCACACACTTGGTGGCTTGATGGTCTTTGTGGCCACTATGATGATGACAGAGTTTTTGAATCTCTTGTGCTATAATAATGATGATGATGACTTCTTAGAGGACACTTTGGTATTATGGCCCTTATGGATTGATTCCATCATGAATGATTTGATTGGAAGATGGTTGTGGCCTTTACACCCTCTTGGCCTTAGAAAAATGCCCGAAGGCCCAAAAGAGAAATGCTCGCAAATGACCAAGAAAAATTCCTGCAGGCTCCTTGGAATATGCCCGGCAGCTTATGGAGAATATGCCTACATGCCCAAATTGAAATTGCCCGTAGGCTCACTGGAATATGCCCGCAGGCATAGTGGAATATGCCCGTGGGACTTATGTAAAATACCCGCAGTTGGGTCAAGAAATATGCGCGCCGGCCCTAAGAAATATGTCTGCAGGCCCCATAGAAGATGCCCGCAGGTCTTATGGAAAAATGCTCGCCAGCTTATGGAGAAGATGCCCGCAGACTTATGGAGAAGATGTTTTCCAACAGTGAAAGAAGATGTCTGCAGGCCCTTAGGCATTATGCCCACACTTGGAAGAAAAATGGCTGCCACCTTGTATTGGAATGCACTTCTAATGCCCGTAGGGCTTGAGGAAAAATGACCACTTGTGGCTTGATGAGGTCATGGAACCTTTGAAGATGGTCTTAGTGCATGAGAAGGTTTGGTACCCACATACATGATGGCACTTGGACACATTTGGGTGCTTGTTTTTTATGTTGATGATGGTCCATGCTACCATTTGATGATGGGCTTGAAGTCCATGAAAAGTATCTTGATTGAATATTATATGATAGCCTTGTAAGAAGCCCATGGTGATGATGTATAAAATAAGGTAAAAATATATATATTTATATATTTGAAGAAGTTGAAGTGATGATGAAGTATTGAAGTCGGTCCATCCTTGGAAGATGTCTTTATTATTTCAAAAACATAAACAAGTCGGCCTCCTAACTTGTGAAATAAAAATAAAAATAATAATAAATTATTTTTGACAAGTCGACTAAGGAAAATATATGGAAAAACTAGTATAAATACCGGTGAAGAGTCATTCAAAAATATGGTGTGGATTTTCGGTCATGAGGACAGACAACTCTGATATTTTTGGGGGTACACTGAGGAAGCTACTGCAAGTTGATTTGGAAATATGTAATTTTCAGGTGTCTCTGGAATAGTAGAAAATCAGCAATCAAATGTTTTATCTTTTCTTCTTTTCATGATTTCAGGTGGAAAAAGGAGCAGTATACACAGTCCTAAACTTACTCAGTTTACACAGTCAACTCTATAGGCAACAACAACATATGAGATTGATGTTAAGATGATATACATGAAGAACTTGGGCATATGAATCAACAATGACAGTATGATATCTACAACAAAACTCTTTTTCAAGTGATCAGTTGTGTGATAGCATTGATACTTGAACGGAATTGAAGATTTGATAGTGGATAGATTGATGACTTATTTGCAACAGTAGGGCAAGCAGTAGTCAATTAAATTAATCATATTGATATGGTAGATTGAATTGACAGTGTCAACAGTGATGGTTAATTGATGACAGTAATCAGTATGGTTTTTTCAAGTTGGGTCTTGCTCACCTTTTTCTTAGTTGGATCTAAGAAAAGAACAAGCTGGGTTTTGGGATAGAAGTTGGTGCTTCTGAGTTAGTTGTAGTTGATGCTAACCTGAAGGTTGTAGCCTTATTGTAAATCTTATCAAATTAAATATAAAAATTTTACAACACCTATCTTGTGATGTGTCTCTAATGATTTATATTGATGACATGTTGATGTATAGCTTATTGTGAATGATAAAATCTGCCTAAGTTTGAAGTGAAATTTTTTATTGATTTATGTTTAAGTTTTCAAGAAGTGAAATTGGTAAAAAGTGTTGGCCCACTGATTCACCCCCCCCTCTCAGTGTGCCATTGTGTCCAACATATATATGGCCTCATGTTCGTTAAGTACATCAACGAATCAATCATCTGCATGTTTATTGTGGCATCAACTGTCTCTTAAGTGGTACCACACAACAACTTCAAGTTTGATGCCATCAATGTGGCCATGGCCGTACAATCTCATCCCAAATCTATTCAGGAACTCTATCGCATATTTTCCTTGACTAAGGAAATCTCATTTGGATTCTACCACACCACGTCCTGGGTGCCTGATTCAAACCGTACAAGACCTTCTTTAATTTGCACACATGTGTCTATCTGTCATGTGTCTCAAATCCTAGTGGTTGCTCCACATACAGTTCCTCTTTTACTACGCCATTCAAGAAGGAAATATTTACGTCCATCTGGTGTACCTTCCACTTAATCACTGCAGCTATCGCAAGTATAGCTCTAATCGAAGTGTATCTTGCTACAGGAGCAAAATGCCTCGTCATGATTGAATCCCTCTTTCTAAGAGAAACCATTAACCTTACCTTGTACTTCTATTAGTATGCTTGATTTTGTACTACTGAACATTCATCATCCTTCTCTTGTAGGTCATAGCACACGATTTTTCCTACAAGTCAAATTCGGTGGTATAATTAGTAATACTCATAGTCATCAAATCATATTGACATTTTAATGACAACTTTATAATTCACACAATTATGTAATAATGAATTTTTAGCAAATGTATCAGCACAACCCTCATCCATATCCCGTACACATACAGTAACTATATAGATGCCTCCCATCTCTACCATAACATACTATTAAGAGTGTGCATTGCTCTCAACATGTTAGCAAAGAGGTTTCATCCTAGACTATCTCCATCAAGGGCTCATGGGATGTTGTGCAGTACTATAGGCCACTTACCCATAACATGCACTACATGAGCCTACTGCTATCCAATATTAGTCATATATAAGTGCATAAAAGAAAAATGTATCATAGATCTACATGTAACTATTATGAGAAATATCCTTCAAAAAATACTCAGGAATTCAAATGATAGTAAATACGTATCTTTCATGTGTTTTGTAGGCTCTTTCTTAGTTTTTGCCTCCTTGCAGAATTCACTGGAGTTTCTGGAAGCGTAATCTGCTCCATCATCTAATTCTAAGGACCTTGCTCTTCTTCTTCGTCTAGTCTAGAACTTTCTGAAGTATTCATCCTTGGTCCTCATGTATTGGATTCAAGATCTCCTTTTTCTTGGAAATGGATTCTTCACATCCTTTATATACACCATCATGTTTTTTTTCTGGATCTTGGGTAGACTAGTCACCATTTTGCTTACAATCGATAAAGCCTTTTGTGCCATAGTTCACTTGATTCCATAGTGTCATGAACCAGTGCTTGATCTGGTTAGCCTTTTAATTTGTACAAACCTTCCTCTTGCTCTCCAATTACTATTGTATCATCAAAATTTCAAGACATATTCTTCATCACTTGAGGAACCTTCACTTGCTTTCTTCTTAACCGGTCCGTCATCTTCTACAGTTTGAGCATGATGCCTCTTCTTATTTCCTTTCTTCTTGGGTCAATTTCTTGCAATGTGTCCCATTTCATCGTAATTGTAACATTTGAAGTTTGAGTAGTATCTGGGAGGTCTTTGACTCATGTGGAATCTTCTAGACTTGTGAGAGTGATCTTCTTTCTTGCTCCTCTTTACATGAGCTACCAAGGTTTGGTTATCATCTTCTCTCATCTTTTCTTCTCTGGATTCAATTATGGTTTCTTCCTTATCACAAGTTTCCCAAAGCCTACTGAAATTGATGAGCTTCCTTCTAGAACATATTCCTAGAATGAATGCTTCCCATGATCTTGGGATACCATTCAATGTAGTCATCACCAATTCTGCACTTGTAACATGATCTCTAATAGATTCCAGTTTTTCTTTTATTTGGGAGACCCTTGTGAAATAAGATTGAATACTTTCTGAGCTCAATATCTTCGCACCCTTGAGTTGAGTTCTCAAGGTCATCTTTTTGTTAATGTTCTTCCCTTCGAATAACCTCTTCAATGCATCGAACATCTCTTTAGGAGTCTTCAAAGATGGGATGTGGGGGATCACGTGATCCTTGATGGAGTCAACAATGATCCTCTTGGCCTTAATCAAGTTCTTCTTGTGTTTAGCTGTGTCTTCATCTCCATCTAGCCCCTCAACTTCTTCTTTGACATAATTTTCCAACTCATTTTCCTCTAGTATCTGCATCACTCTATACTTACAGGCACGTAAGTTATCTGCTCCTTCAAGATTATCCTCAAGCTTGGTATTGTTTATCATATTGATAAAATGAGAACCTCAAATGGAAATAAAGATAGTAGGACTTACTAATTGAGTTGCTCCAATCAAGTGCTTGCTTCAAAGTCTTCTGAGATCTTACTTCTGGATGACCTAGGGTTTGTCAAAGAAACCCTAATTTTTCAACTTTAGAATCTTGAAAAACTGAATGGAGAGAGATATGTGCCTCCCTCATGTGAGTTGAGAAAAGGTCATTTTCTTCCAAATCTATGGATAGAACTGCCAAAATTGGAAACCCTAATTTCTGCAGTTGCTACAATTTCTGTAGAATTAGGTCAAAATTTGGAAATTATCGTATCTGGAATCTGCCTCCATGGGAATATGCACACTCCTAGGGAACGTTAGATTGATCTCCTTTTTAGGTTGATCTATGGTGAAAATGTTTTGAACTAGGAAACCCTAGTTTTCACTTTCGGTAGTTTTTTCTACACAAGGTCTTCTTTCAAGCTAGCTCTAAAACCATATTAGAATTTAGATACTTTCAGGATGGTTATGTTAGATATTCAAACAATTTATATATTATCACAATAACAATATGCAATAGGATCATTGAAATATATACAAGCACAACATAAACAAGAGAACACAAAGATTTACCATGGGAAAACCATCTCACGTGAAAACCCAACAAAACTTCTCCAGTATAGATTCGTCAGAAAGTACAATGTCAATCTCGTACAATAATCCGAGAATAAGATAAAATAGAAAACCCAAGAAAAGATGTCTTTAATGTAGCTACTCTTTCTCCCAAGCGAACTTGTCCTTCCACCTCTACTCATGTGGACTTGCTTGAGCGAGTGATGCATCAAATGAGCTAGGCGCCACTGTATTTATACTAGTTACAAACTGGCCTTTTTACCTAACTGGGATGACTTGATTGGGGAAATTTTTCCCATTGTTTGGGGTAGTTAACTATTTGACGGATATTCCACTCAAGCGGACGCAAGCCAGATCTCCCGAGCTCAATGTGAGTCTAGAACAAATAGAACAAACTACAAATGGATTTCCTAGATCTACTTAAGGATCAAGTACTAGATGTATTACCTTTTACTTCGCAATCCTTTCTCCTGAATGCTGCTCCACGTCCCACGGTCGTTAGATCTCAGCTACAAGACCTGTTAAGACACAAAGAACAACACAAAACGAGTAAAGAGAATCTATACAATAAGAGATCTAAGTAAAAAGTTAAGTAGGTAAACTACTCAATATCATCACACATTAACAATATTGGTGGAAAGCATTTGTATTACTGTAAATAGGGAAGTACATAGTAGAGACATAGAACTACAACCAAGGCTTAACGCTGCAGCTCTTCTCCATCCAAGCCATTTGCCATATCCTCCCAAGGAAGTATGAGTCTCCCAATAGATGAGTAGAGATCTCTCAAGGATGATTTCACCAACATGTAGACACTATAGACTTCCTCCCTTTGGAGAGGGGTAGAGCTTCACTTATATAGGACTAAGTGGATAGGGTATGGATAGGGTAGGTTGAGATATGGTAGGAGAGAGATAGGGGATCCTTCCAAGAGGTTAGGAACCGAAGGCTAGCTCCCCCAATAGGTCAGGGATAAGGATCCAAGTCAACAACCTTTGAGAATGAGATCGAAGAAGCTATTTTTTCCTATTAACTGACTTCGTCGCACCCTGTAATGGAGCAAGGTGTGTTGTTGCAGGTTGCATGAGTGCAGCCTACGACGACCTCTCAAAACCTAGCAGAAGCACAATGATATCCCTTCCAGATAAATGACTTAGCCAATGGAACTTCAGGTATGTATACACTGAATCTGATGGTGATAAGATTTTAGGTGTAACATTAACCCATTGGGTTGACTTGTCTATTTTACATCATTTCTTTTAGGTTTTTACATAATCAAATACAATATGAATATTTCCCGAAGGAAGTACAATAAAAATATATTTCGAAGTTACATTCTTCAACATCTATTATGTTTGGTCCTCATGTAGAAGAAAAAGGCGACTCCACCCCTCCATTCTATGTTTCCCTCAATATTCTTGACAAGATATTGCATAATTGTCTTCTAGATTTTGGGGCCTCGCATAATCTTATGCCTAAGGTAGTAATGGAAGAATTAGTCCTGGAAATCACTAAACCTTATAAGGATTTGTATTCTTTTGATTCTAAACAAGTGAAATGCTTGGGTGTGATTAAAGTCCTAGTGGCAACCTTAAATCAACTGCTTATGAAGAGTATAGTGATGGATGTAGTGGTAGCAGACACTCCCCCAAGGTTTGGTATGATGCTTTCACATTCATGGGAAAATATGTTAGGTGGGACCATGCAGTTAGATATGTCATATGCTTTCATACTTGTTTTTGGTGGAGAACATAGGAGGTTGTACAGGGAGGTACAATTGGCGTTCATTGTTAGGGATCCTCAAAATCCCACTAATCATCCACTTTACATTGTACAAGATGACCTTGGAGCTTTTATGTTACAGGTTAGTGATTAATTTACACCATGCACAGTTGACATAAATAGACTTTCATATCAGCAAGCAGATGACAGAGGTGAAAGTATTTGGAAAATGTACTTTGATGGATCATCAATAAAGGAAGGTTCAAGAGCTGTTATAGTATTCATTTCACCTTCAAATCAAATAGTTTCTTTGATATATAAGTTAGATTTTGAGACTACCAATAATATTTTTGAGTGCGAAGCTTTAGTTCTTGGACTAAGAGCATCTAAAGAGATGAATATACAACAATTAATGGTTTTCAATGACTCGGAGCTAGTTTTTCAACATGTGAGAAATGTTGATCAAACAAAGCAACAAAGGTTGAAATAGTATCGCAATGAGGTATGGGATCTAATTGATAACTTCTTTTTGGATTTTAATATCTCTTTTGTTCCAAGAATTGAAAATTAAAGAGAAGATTCATTAGCCTTAGTTGCTAGTGGTTTTAAACTTCCTTTGAATCTACAATTGAAGTATGATATTGAAGTCAGATGTAGGCCTTCTATATCGGATAATATCAAACACCGGCAAGTGTTTTCAGATGATCAAGAATTAAAACAATTCTTGGAATGTGTTGATGTTTTTTTTGCTTCTCTTGTTGACCAAGACAATGAAAATGATGATGTATTACATGATCTAACAAACAGAGCTTTTGTAAAAAAAAGTAGCAAATCATCCCATTATTGAGTTGAAGACTAATGATTTCCCAAAAGTGTCGGTTCCTTTGGAGAGACTGTTTGATATCAATGATGTCTTAATTAAATCTTCAATACAAACTCAAGAATCTGATTTAGTTAACCTCAAAACTGATGTTGATCCAAAGTCTGCCAACTAGTTGTCTAGATCTTCTGATTTGTAGAGGCAAAAATATATTCGTCTTATGAAAGAGTATGTGGATATTTTTGCATGGAGCTATCAAGATTTGAAATCTTATGAAACTGATATAATACAACATTGGCAGCATATGCATTGGGTCAGAGGTCAGTATGGGAAGGAAAAGCTCCCAATAACTTCAGAGTTTCCAGCTCTCCCTTGTATCATTATGTCGACCACATGGATATCTAGAATGAGGCAATTTTGAAAGACAAGACTCCTTTGATCTCAACGACTTTTCATAGAGAAAAATGTTCATTGAAGGATTCCAACTACAAGAAAAGCAAACAAGTAAGAAACCTTGATCCGCCAAATATTGATCCAAATCCACCAACTTGCTTTTGCAACGAGACATCAAGTGGAAACCCTAGACTGTGTGGACTAAGCGGTTTCATAACTGATAAGGACAAGAACATCTCCTTTTGATAGGTGCTAGGCATTAATACTATATATATATATATCAAGTGGGTGTATATATATATCAAGTGGGGGTAGTTCCAATGGTTGAGTACCATCCTCAAAATCAAGAGAATTACTCCAATGTTTCTCATAATAAAATATTTTAAATTAAAATATATAATATTCTTATATAAAAATCTTTTGAACACACATATATTAAATATAGGCTTTATATATATTTTTTTTGTAAGTGCGTGCCTACGGGGATTTGAATTTGTGACCTTCCATTTACAACTTCTCAACTCAATTTCTCATTACCAATTGCTCTACCCCCATGGGCTAAATATAGATTTTATATATTTATATTGTTAGATATAAATTTTTCTTGTCAACAAGTGCTATACCCATAGATTAGTGACACTAATTTAATGAGGATGATATCCACAAATGTCTAGAAACATCCATTAATTTTTTTCAACCATATATATATATATATAATAGTTTGTATATTGAAGATAGTTTTAATGAATATGGGATAGAGTATGATTCACTCTACCTAAATCTTATTCTCATAATTGACATATTGATTTTATAATAAATATACTTAAATATATAATATTCTCTCTGGATATAATATATTTATATAATATCTAATATATATTATGTATAATATATTAAATATATTATCTATTATATATATATATATATAATTTAATTAAACGCATGGTGACATGTAACCAACCAATAACATCAACGCAACACCTGGTCACTCAAGTAAAAATCTATTATTATGTTACAAACCTTAACGAGTTGTATTTCTTACACAATACTTTAATCCAAACATCAACTATCTCCCGAAAATAAAAGTAACCAATTACGACGTGCCTCGCACGTTATAATATAGCATAGTATTCAAGATTATGTTAACAACTTCAAAAAAAAGTCCTCCCTCTCTTCTTTGAAATATTCTAGGTGAAGTAATTTAGTGGTGTGTATCTTACATTTGAGTGAGTGTCATTACCAACCTTTTTAGATTGAATATCATTATTTTTTATTTGTGTGTACATTATATACGTTATTATATACGTTATTATTATTAGTTATAATTAAGTAGTATAGATTCATCTTAAACTTGGATTCAGTAGTGAGAGGGATCTAATTTTTTGAAGTGTATATTTTTTATCTTAAATTCAAGAAATTTGATTTATTTTTATTTGATAAATCCGGGTTTAAGTTTTAATTTTTATTTTAGACATGGATTTTTTAAATTATTTTTCATAATTTTTCTTGAAGTGTATTTTTTTAATCTTAAACTCAAGAAATTTGATTCCTCTCTACTTAATAGATCCGAGAGAGCACCTCACTCCTCTGGGTGAAATGATGTTTTAGATGTAATTAACAAAGGGATAAGTATTAGTTTGGTAAAAGATTTAATTATTGCATGGAGAGTAACAAAGTACTTTACAATTTAGTATGGGGGAGATATTGCCATGTAAGTAATGTATGTGATAACAAAAAAATAAATAAAACTATTTGGTAGCATATGTTGGCTTAATTTTAAGTATACACAAAAACTAAAAAATTAAACTCAATATAGATCCATCTTAAACTTGGATCTATCACCTAGAAGGATCAAAATTATTGAGATGTAAATTTTTTATCTTAAATTCTTTATACATAATAAAATGAAATTACACCTCATAAAATTTAATCCCTCTCTATGCTTGTTAAATATGAGCTTAAGATGTGAGATCTATATACTAGTGTATTTATATTATTACAAAATTTAGCAATGCCTAAAAACTTAACATTGAAGGTAACATTTTTACTCTACAATCTAAGAATGTCAATCATTGTTCTTCATCCATGATATTTTTCATAGACATAGTATATGATCAAAATATCTAAAAATGAAAAAAATCCATTGTAATATTATTATTTTTCCTTGAAAAAAATCGCAGTTCATTTGTATTAAAAATCAACCACAATGTTCAAATACCTAATGGGCCTTACATGTAGGTTTTTTTTTGTATGATTAGCTTCCTTTTAAGACCCATATGGCCATGCACAAAAAATAGGAAAACAACACTGCTATAAATATAAGCACAAACAATACTCATTTTAATACGAAAACTAGCAATATAGATAAAGCATGTTTTCTCCAAAATAACATAACAAAAGTAACTTGGAATCCCTTATTGAATAAGGCATTAAAGTCAAAGAGGTGTTCTTGAACATGAAGTCGGCACATAATAGTATAACCTCATCCAAGGTGTGGTTCAGGATTGTGCTCCACGAGAGTATCATTATTTATTTACCAACAATGACATATGCCATCACCCACCTGTAAGTCAACCTTGAACAGTTGGTCTGCCTGATTGTTTATCTCTCTGAAAATGTCATGAAAATTGATCACCTAAAACATGTCAACCAATCAAATCAATTCCTCATATATTAACCTCAGAAATATGTTTTGAAAGGCATCTTTGAATCCAAAAACTTGTAACCTCTCAACCTCCTTTGATGTAGCATAAGTAATTTCAATGCCAACATCTATACTTTATTATTTAAACCAATTCCAACTAATTTATCCACCGTGTATCATAAATGTATAAAATTCCAATTGTCCCTCCATAATAATATTACTATTTTGTTATGATTCATCTCTACATTTTGACTATGTGATCGTTCATTTATATTACTATCCAATGTTCACAACGATAGTTTATCCCTTCAAGCTAATTAAACCATGCAATTCGAGTCCATCTGCCTCGATACGAGGATAGCACATTTTATTATCTATTCCACTCCACACTTAGTGAAATTATTAGAATGGTTATATTGGAAAAAAGGGAAAATGTTAAAGCATATTAAACAATTTCTCTAATTGGGAATAAAATTCTTAGAATGGTTATTTTGGAAACAATGGAAAAATGTCATGGTATATTAAATAATTAGTCTAAAAGTTTCTAGGTTAAATTTATTAATATAAATGTATAATGTAGGGTTGAGTTTTAAATCATGGTAGCATAATTCGAGTATGAATATGATTTGATGTGGAAAAAATACGTAATGAAAAAACCTAGTATGAATAAAATACGGAAGTAGTCTACTTATAATGATGTAGTGCTATTTGGTTTCATAGATTTTGATTGGATCAAATGTGCAGATGATAGAAAGTTAACATCAAAATACGGATATAAATTAGAATATTTCCATAGTGACAATGATGTAGTGCTATTTGGTTTCATAGATTTTGATTGGATCAAATGTGCAGATGATAGAAAGTTAACATCAAAATATGCATTCTATGTTGGTTCAGTAGTGGTGAGTTGGAGCAACAAGAACTGTCTACATATTCCTGCATCACTACATAGCTCATTAAATACATGTGAATCAAATTCACCTCCATTATCAGACCTTCATGCACGGATGTGATTTTCTTTCTGATTTTCAACTAGGGCTTTAAACTCTTTAAATTTGCTAAGAGTTTCACTTTTAGCCTTCATGAAATAAATCCATGACTTCCTAGAAAAATCATCTATGAACAGTACATAATATAAGAAGCCACGCATGGAGGGGGATGACATGGGACCACATACATCATAATGTATTAAATCTAAAATCCCTTTAGATCTAGTAGAACTGCTAGAAAATATTTTCTTAACATTCTTCCCAAGTGCACAACCCCAACATACACTATCATGCTCAAAATCAAATATGGGCATACCTTTTACCAATTTTTTTGAAGTCCTGGTAGCGATTTGTAGTGTAGGTTTCCAAGCCTTCAATGCCATAGCTCGCATGGACTGATAGTGTGGTGAATCATAGCTTGAATGTACTTCTCGGGTACCTTGTAGAGTACTCCCTCTCGAACTCCAGTCACAGCAGGAGATTCTAGGCTTTTGTTCTTCGGCCATAAAAGTGCTTTGTTATCCATGAAGATAACTCGGCAGCCTTTGTCTTCAAGAACCGAAACTGAGGGGAGGTTCTTCTTCAATCCTAGAACATATAGAATTTCCTCCACATGTAGAATATCACTGGTGCTCAGTTGGAATGAGGTGGGTCCAACTCCTTGGATTGAATAAGTTGAGTTGTCCCCCAACTCTACCATGCATATGAATTATTTCTCTTTTAGATTGGTGATGGTACTCTTGTAACCAGTCATATGTTTGGATGCACCATTGTCAACAACCATGTGTCTGCATTTGTGATGATGGATCCCGAAAGGGATGAGATACGATAATACTCCCTTCTTGTCTCCTTTTCTTCGAATGCATTCTTTTGAGTGATTTCATCTTCTATGGCGGTAGAAGCATGAAACTCTCCTTTCCGCTTTGCTCTACAATATATTGGGAAATGGCCTTTCTTGTTGCAATTAAAGCATCTGGATTTTGACTTGTCAAATCCTTTATTGAACTCCTTCTTCTTTGAATGAGACAAATTCTTTTGGAATGAGGGTTTCTTTCCTTTCTTCATTCTTGTCGTGGGGGAAATATTTTCTTCTTTGATGCACACTGACTTCCTCTGGATTTGCCCCTCCTCTTTGAGGCAGTCATGCCACAACCTTTTGAAGTTAGGTTATACCTCTCAGTCATTTACTGTAGCTAAGAATGTCTCCCATGAGGATGGGAGACCATCAATAGCAGTTTGGAGAAGATCATCTTCATCCAACACTACTCCAATACTAGCAAGTTGATCTCTTACCTGAGAGATCTTGAAGAAGAAGGACGCCACTGTCTCATCTGTCTCCATCTTTAAGTTTCGAAACTTATTCTTCAATGCCTTCTTTTGACTCGGGGCCTTCTTCTCATATAGATTAGTTAATGTATAATAAAATGCTTTCGCGGTCTTCAACAATGTGATCACGGGCATCAAGTTATCTTTTACCGAATCATAGATGATCCGTTTATCCTTAGCTTGATTCTTTTTGAATTTGATGTGCCCTGCATTAGATGTAGGCTCCTCCAGCACAATGGATACATGGCCATCTAAATCATGTTCCTCTAGGATGTTGAGAATCCTAGACTTCCAAGTGTTGAAGTTTTAGGTGCCCTCAAGACGGTCTTTCGGTCGTATAGATACTGATGCCACAGTCTTCAAATCTTGTGCTCAACTTCTCAGGATCTACATAGGCTCTAGATGGCATGCAAAACTGAGCTCCTTCATGCCTTGAGCTTTGATACCATGTTAAAATTTGGTTGAGCTTTGATCTTTAATTATTTTAGATGCAAAGACTTGAAGCAATGAGACAATTCAATCCATGAAATTCATACAACCATAACACAAGATATACCCTGGGGAAAATCCTCAAAATTATGAGAATAAAAACCCCAACAATTATTCTCAGTATAATATAATGGATAGTAGAGAATGCTTTCTTTTACAACATAGCAGATTTCTTTCAGAAGATAAGAGATCACCAAACTTCTTGGTGAAGATACAGAAGCAATGGGGAAGAGAGATCGATCGAGTGCATTCCCAGCACAACAATAACAAGCATGAACAATACCCTGCAAAAAGATAAGCGCCTTGCCTTCAATGGAGAATATAATTCGCTTCACACTGGATTCAACAATACTGTACATCATATTTATACATTTGTCTCTTCTATTTTTAACTTCTAACTTCAAGATAAACTCACCCTCAAACTGGATGTATTAATCTTGCATGGAGTGGTGTGCCCCACTTCTCATGCAGTACTTCATATCACTGAGCTGTCACTTAGGATGAACTCGCCTCTTAAATAAAATATTTCCCACTTAGTTAGGTGGCTAACTTAAGTGTCGACATGCAAGTGTCACAACTCACGTGTCATCTTTTAGTTTAACATAAGTGTCGTCATGCAATAACACTTAGTTAACTAGATCTTCTTTGTTGTCACTCAGTTAACTCTCTTTAAATGAAGTGTCCTCTTTTAGTTTAACTAAAGTGAAAATACTTTAGTTAACTAGTCCCTTTTATTTAACACTTAGTTAACCGAAATCATGATGATTGATTTACTTGAAGTGACCACTGTGAGTTATTTAGTTAACTGAGACATATATTTAACTGATGCTTTAACTGAAGCATTGATATTTAACTGAAGCTCTAATAATTCGAGTTCTCTTTAATTATCTGAAGTGTCTGCATGGGAAATTTTGAATTCTCTTGATCTCTATGATTCATCTTTTAATTCTTTATCTCTTACTGCATGGTCAATATGGGCTAACTTTAATTATCCATCACATTACATTATACTAAGAAGAATTATCAGATGTTGTGATCATATTATATTATTCCGGACCAAATGATCATATGCTAAAGTAATTCACTTTAGAGGTGATCAATCTCTAAAGGAGACTTAATAACAATCTGATGATCATGGTTAATAATATATCACACAACATTAAATGATTTTAACAAGTAAAGCATGACCTTTATACGGAAGGTCCACCTCTATACGGGAGGTCCATCTCATGGATACCTTTATATAGAAGGTTCACATGATAATCATGACTTGATACACACAAGTTCAAAGCCTTGTCCAACAAGAATTTACAGCATTATTACTTTGATCAATTACCTCTATACAGGAGAAATAACCTTTACATAGAAGGAAATCAAAGTGCTCACCTCTATACGGGAGGATCAATCTTGACTACACAAGATTTGGTTTGGAGAATGTCTCCTAATGCTGTATATTTAACAGGTGGTTCACAATCTGGTATGGGTTCTGAAATGGGCATGGAATCTAATATTTGGCACTCTCCCCTCCAGAATATCCACAAAGGCACCAGGAATGGTGGAACAAAATCTAATTTTTCTCCTTTAAAAACGAGAAGTGCCAAGAAGAGTAAATTGAAGGAGAAATTAGAAAATGAGGTTATGGATGGTCATCATGTTCCTCTGGTGATACCCTCGTCCTATGACTCCAAGTCCTTTACATATATCAAATCCCTATCCAGGGTTAAGAAATTATTTATCTTCCTTTGAATGTGAGGGGATTTGGGGGCCTCCCTAAATTTTTATCCCTTAAAAGGTTACTTGAAAAAACTCTTCCATGTATTATTTTCTTCATGAGACTGCGGTGGAGGGTACCAAGGCCAGGATTTTTTTCACCAAACTTAGGCCTAATTGGGAAATCTGTACAATATATGCTGAGGGCCTTTCTAATGGTCTACTCACAACATGGAATCCTTATAAAGGTCGGTTTCTTCCTTATCAGATATCAATTGGTATTTTATTATGTGGGAAGTTTTTTGGTTTTGAGAAAGAGATGAACTTGATAAATTACTACGGTCCTTACTAGGATCGTGGGTATTTTGGGGATTGTTTTATTATGGAGGGAACTCTAGGTCTCAAAAAAATTATTTTAGCAAGAGATCTAAATTTCATTATGAATGTTATGGAGGTTTGGGGGCAACAATCAAGACTTGATCCTTTGGGGGATTTTTTCTCGGATATTTTCTCCTCGTTTGGATTGATTGACATTGAATATTACCCAATGTCTCCAACCTAGAGAAATGGTAGAGGCGGTGAAGTGGGTGTTGCGAAGCGATTGGATCAGTTTCTGGTGGATGAATCCCTGACTGATTCTTTCTTCTAATTCAGAACGTGGGTTGATTCTTCCAAAATATATTGTCATTCTCCCATTCTGTTTCATTTTTATTTTGAAGGAAACAGGGCATGCCACCCTTTTAAGTTTAATCATGGCTGGATAAAAGAGCAATATTTTGTTAATCTGGTGTGTGATGAATGGCAGCAGATGGAAGTAGCATACGATCCTTCAAAAATGAACAAATTGGTGCAGAAACTCAAATCATTAAAGGGGGTGGTTTCCAAATGGGATCGTGAGTGGAGGAAATCCATGAAGGAAGATTTGATAAGCCTGGAAAATGAAATTGGGACCATCACTAGATCTAATTCATTAGGTATTTTCTCAACCCAGGAACAATTGGCACTAACAGATCTTGAAGAATTTTAAAGAAATGTAACTGTGGAATATATTCTAAATGTATTTGTCTAGTATATTATTGTATTCCTTATTCGGGAGATGTCATTAATGTAATTGGTCATGTAAGAGTCATTGAAAGAGTCAATGTAATCCGTCCTTTGTAATTCGAGTCAATAATACCCTCAAGTATTATATTAAATAAGTTATTGAGCCTCCCTAGGTGAGCTCGGCCCAGTCAGTTAGGAGAAGCCG
The DNA here is from genome assembly GCA_027924585.1 of Larix kaempferi. NCBI lineage: Eukaryota > Viridiplantae > Streptophyta > Pinopsida > Pinales > Pinaceae > Larix > Larix kaempferi. The sequence continues at coordinate 5,289,284 of BSBM01000202.1, read as the reverse complement.
GCCCTATTGGGGAAAAATTCACCCAACTGAAGAATATAAATAAGAGTTCGAGTTTCTCATTTGATTCACTCACTCACTCAAGTTCTCATAGGAGAGAGAGAGAGAGAGAAGTTTGTTGGTGAAGGAGAGAAGTTGTTTTGTCTTGGGGTTTAATCTTGTACTTGGTGAATTTTATATTGAGGAATTTTTGTCAGGGTTTTCTCCCTTGTGGTTTCCCCAAGAGAAATATTTTGTTATTTGTGATTGTTGTGCTTGTCTTTCTTTCAATGATTATATTTTTTAATGTTATTATGCTAAACAAGTAAAAACTTAACATGGTTTTAGAGCAGGCTTGAAAGAAAACATTATGTAGCCACTGCAACTGCAGAAACTAGGGTTTATTATTCTGGGATCTCTCTCCACAATTCAGCTGAAAAAGAGGGTTCATATAAATCTCCTCACTAGGGCGTATATTTCTAACAAATCATAATTAAATTCCGAGAATTTTCATTTCTAGGTCCACACTTTAGGCTAGATAACTAGGGCATCAAGTTTTTGGAATCTATGCTCACAGATTTGGGAGAAAGAGTACATTGCTCAACTCACCTTGAGGACGCGCATATTTTCCTCTAGTCAATTTCCCAAGATCCCGAAGTTGGAAAATTAGGGTTTCTCTATCAAACCCTAGGTCAAGGTAGAAGCAGTTTTCAAAAGGACAACTTCACTGGTAAGTACTATCTCCATTCTATTTCCATTTGAGGTTCTCAAACTTTCAAAATGACAAGGACTACCAAGCTTGATGAGAAGCTTGAAGGAGCTGAGAACTTCAGGGCATGGAAATATAGAGTCATGCTGATTCTTGAAGAACATGACCTAGAAGGATTTATAAAGGAAGAAGTTGCAGAACCAGAAGGATGTGAGGCCAAAGCAAAACACAAGAAGAATATGATCAAGGCTAAGAGGATCATAGCTAACTCTATCAAAGATCACTTGATTCCTCAAGTGTCCTAAAAAAGACTCCAAAATAAATGTTTGATGCTTTGACCAATTTGTTTGAAGGAAAGAACATCAATAAGAATATGACCTTGAGAAATCAACTCAAGGGTGTGAAGGTTTAGAAGTCAAAGACTATGCAATCATATTTCACTAGAGTATCTTAGATCAAAGAACAATTAGAAGCTATTGGAGACATGATAGAAGAAGCAAATGTTTTGATGACCACCTTGAATGGTCTTCCAAGGGATTGGGAACCTTTTGTTTGTGGCATATGCTCTAGGAAGAGATTGATCAAGTTCAAACAACTATGGGAAGAGCGTGTGCAAGAAGAAGAAAGTATAGAAGTAAGAGAATGGAAATTAAATGATAATGAAGATAAAGCTTTGGAAGCCAATACCAAAGCAAGAAACAAAATAAAGAATAATGTATGTTCTCATGACCACTCTCCCAGAAGATCTCATATATTTCAAAGGAACAAAAGGGTCAAGAGAGAATTCTCCTTTGAATGTTTCTCTTGTCGCAAGATGGGACATATCACAAGAAATTGTCCTCTCAGAGCTGAAAAATTCAAGAAGTAGAAGAAAATATTTCATGCTCATGCAGCCAAGGATGATGAACATGATGAGGAAATCAATACTAGAGAAGATGAAGATTCCAGTGAAGAATATGTTCTAATTTCAACCCTCACTGGTTCAGTATCTCATGGAAGTGACACTTGGTTAGTAGACAGTGGAGCCTCCAAACACATGACAGGATACAAAGACTCTCTTTCACATCTTGTGCAGAAAGAATCTCCACACAAAGTGAAGCTTGGAGATGATTACCAATATCCTATCAAAGGAATGGGAGAGAATTCTTACAAGTTGGACTCTGGAAATTCCACGAATATGAAGGAAGTCCTATATGTTCCAGGTTTGAAAAAGAATCTTCTTTCTATCTCAGCTTTAGATAAGAAAGGTCTTAGAGTTTCATTTGTAGATGGTGAAGTTCTCATGTGGCCAAAGGGGAAGACAACATATCATGCAGTTGTTATTGGAATTGAAGAAGGAGGACTCTATAAACTGAAGGGACATGCAGATTCAGATCTAATGGTTAGTACCATGAGTCCTTGTGAATTGTGTCATAGCAAACTATCTCATGTACACTACAAAGCATTACCAATAGTAAGCAAAGTGGTGATTGGATTACCAAAAATCTAGGTTGATCATGAAGGAGTGTGCAAAGGATGTGTACAAGGAAAAAGTACAAAGAACTCATTTCCAAGCAGTGATAGCAAAGCAAAAGGTATATTGGACATTTTCCATTCAGACATTTGTGGACCAATGTCAACTACTTCCTTAAGCGGGTATGTTTACTATGCTTCTTTTATTAATGATTATTCCCGCAAAACATGGATTTATTTCTTAAAGAATGAAAGTGAACTATTTGAAAATTTTGAGTTTAAGGCTCTTTTGGAAAACCTCTTTGAAAATAAGATCAAGATACTAAGGTCAGATAATGGAGGAGAATATACTTCAGGTGATTTCAAATAATTATGTAAACAAGTAGGGATTAAGAGGGATATTACCATCCCCTATAATCCACAACAAACTGGTGTAGCTGAAAGGAAGAATAGATCTTTCATGGAAGAAGTGAAGGCCATGATCCATGATCAAGACCTACCCATGCATATACGGGTTGAAGCAGCTAGAACCGCAATCTATGTGCAGAAAAGAATCTCCCGCGGTTCTCTTGAGAACAAGACTCTAGAAGAGATGTTTACTGGTGAGAATCCCGAATTCAGTCATCTAAAAATATTTGGTTGTCCAGTATTCATACGCATTCCAAAAGAGAAGAGATCAAAGTTGGAACCTTTAGGAAGGAAGGGGATATTTGTGGCTTACATTGAGAAATCAAAGGCTTACCATATCTACATCCCAGTATACCGCCATATTGAACTTAGCAAAGATGTTACATTTGATGAAGATACAGCTTTCAAAAAGTCTAAAAATAATCATGAAGATGAAAAGGAGCATGAAGCTCCTAGAGTGACATAAACTAACAATACACCAGAAAGGAATATTGAAGAAGAGCATATACCAGAGGATCATGATATGATAGAACCTCAAAGACCCGAGGAGCCACCTCATGAGATAAATCCAAGGAAGAGAAGACCAGCTTGGGCACGAGAAATAATTCAAGATGCAGGAAAATATGGTGCCCCATAAGGAACAAGTAGAGAAAGCAAAAAACCAAGGCCATACTCTAGTTATGTAGCCTTGATGTGTAACCTTGTTGAAGAAGAACCCACATGTTTCGAAGAAGCAACAAAGAAAAAGGAATGGTTGGATGATATGATTGAAGAGTACCAATCCATCATAAAGAATGATGTTTGGGATGTGGTACCAAGACCGAAGGATAAGTAAATAGTTTATTCAAAGTGGATTTTCAAAACAAAACATTCAGCATATGGAATCATTGAAAAGTACAAGGCAAGATTTGTAGCTCGGGGGTTCTCTCAAAAGTAAGGAATTGATTATGAGGAGACTTTTTCTCTTGTAGCTAGATATACTTCAACTAGAACCATCCTTGCCTTAGCAACCAAGATGAAATGGAAGTTACATCAGATGGATGTAAAGACATATTTTATGAATGGAAAGATAGAAGAGGAAGTATACATCGAGCAACCGGAAGGACTTGAAATGGATGACAGAAAAACACATGTATGTAAATTGAAGAAAGAATTATATGGGTTGAAGCAAGCACATAGAGCATGGTATGGAAGAATTGATGGTTTCCTGATGAGCTTAGGCTTTACCAAGAGTAAAGAAGATTCCAACCTTTATTATAAGGTCATAGATTATGAACCTATGATATTATTATTGTATGTGGATAGTATATTTTTGACAAGAGAAGACAAGCCCATCATTAAATGTAAGAAGAGGATTGTTGTAGAATTTGAGATGAAAGGCCTTGGGATGATGCAATATTTTCTAGGTCTTGAGGTGTGGTAATTTCCAAATGAGATTTTCCTAAATCAAGGAAAATATGTTGTTGAGATCCTAAAAATATTTGGTATGATGGACTGTAAGGCCATGACTACTTCGATGGTGACAAACTTGAAGCTCTTGAATGATGCTTCATCAGAGATAGTAGATGTTACGTTGTACAGACAGATTATTGGCTCATTGATGTATTTGACCAACACTAGACCAGATATATGTTTTGTTGTGAACACCTTGAGCCAGTATATGGTAGAGCCTAGACATGTTCACCTGATTGCAACAAAACATGTGATGAGATACCTAAAAGGTACGTTGGATTATGGACTCATATATGCATCAGATAGTGAGTTTAGATTGTACAGATATACAGACTCAGATTGGGCTGGAAGTGTTGAAGATAGAAAGAGCACTTCAGGATGTTGCTTTAGTTTGGGATCATGTATGATCTCATGGCTCAGTAGAAAGAAATCATGTGTTTCTTTCAGTATAGCAGAAGTTGAATACATCGCAACATGCTCATCTTGTAGTGAAGCAGTTTGGCTTCGTAAGATGTTGGAAGGATTGTTTGATGCAGAGATAGATGTGATTGATATCTTTGCGGTAATCAGAGTCGTATAAAGATGTCAGAAAACCCTGTGTTCCATGATATATCGAAGGATATCGAAATTAAGTATCACTACATCCGTGAAATGGCACAGAGGGGATCTGTAAAGCTCAAGTATGTTCCTACAAAGGAACAAGTTGTTGATGTGTTGACTAAGCCTCTGTCTCATGTAAAGTTTGAATACTTTCAAGACAAGCTTGTGTAGTACAAAAGAACCTCCTTTGAGAGAAGGAGTGATGATGATGATGAGTCTGAAAGGACCTCCTTAGAATGAACGAGTGATGATTATGATGAGTCTGAAAGGACCTCCTTAGAAAGAAGGAGTGATGATGATGATGATTATGAAAGTACCTCCTTCAAAAGAAGGAGTGATGATGATGATGAGTCCGAAAGGACCTCCTTCGAAAGAAGAAATGATGATGATGGGTCCGAAAGGATCACCCTTGAAATAGGCATTAGTTTCCTGGAGCCTTGAGCTTTGGTATGGCATCTCAGTCTAGGATTTGTACATCATCCTGAAAAGGCCTAGTTGATCCGAAAGGATCGGTATGTCATCCTGGCTAGATCCTAAGGGGATTGGTATGTCTGGCTAGGATTGTTTGGTCTGAAAGGATTAGTAAGCCATTCAAGTCCTGTTTGATACCTTGGTAGATTGGTATGTCTGACTAGGCTTGTTTGGTATGAAAGGATAAGTCAACATCATCTACCATATTTCCCACCAAAGTGCATATTCCAAATGATGATGTTGTTCTAGTATTTATATATTGATGGTTGATGATGTTCCAGCATTTACATGATAATGATGATATTGTTCCAGTATTTATACTGATGGTTCCAACATTCATATGTTGATGATTATGTTGTTCCAGTATTTATATACTGATGTTTTCAGCATTTATATGTTGATAATGATGTTGTTCCAGTATTTATATACTGATGGTTGATGATGTTCCAGCATTTACATGTTGATGATGATGTTGTTCCAGTATTTATATACTGATGGTTGATGATGTTCCAGCATTTACATGTTGATGATGATGTTGTTCCAGTATTTATATGATGATGGTTGATGATGTTCCAGCATTTACACATTGATGATGTTGTTCCAGTATTTACTTACTGATGATTGATGTTGTTGTTCCAGTATTTACTTACTGATGATTGATGTTTTTGTTCCAGTATTTACTTACTAATGGTTGATGGTGTTGTTGATTTCAGTATCCATGTACTGATGATTGATGATGTTGTTGTTCTAGTATTTACATACTGATGATGATGTTGATGTTCCAGTAGTTCCTTGCTGACAATGATGATGTTGATGTTCCAGCAATTCCTTGTTGTTGATGATGTTGATGTTCCAACAGTTCCTTGCTGATGATGATGTTGATGATGAAGCTCCAACAGTTCCTTGCTGATGACGATGTTGATGATGTTGATGGTGTTGATGCTCCAGCAGTTCCATGTTGATGACAACCATGATGATGATGTTGATAATGATGTTCCAACAGATGATGTTGATGATGCCCCAGACATATGATGATGTTCCAAAAACTTCCTGTGACATACATAGTTTCACTAGTCAGTTGTACAATTTTTTATGTTGATGATGATGTTCGTAGAATACCTTCCTAGTTAAGAGGGAGTTTTAAAGAAATGTAACTGTGGAAGATATTCTAAATGTATTTGTCTATTATATTATTGCATTCCTCCTTCGGGAGATGTCATTAATGTAATTGGCCATGTAATATTCATTGAAAGAGGCAATGTAATCCCTCCTTTATAAGTCGGGTCAATAATACCCTCAAGTATTATATTAAATAAGTTATTGAGTCTCCCTAGGTGAGTTCAACCCAATCAGTTAGTAGAAGTCGGACATGTTGGGGAAAAAGTCACCCAACTAAAGAATATAAATAAGAGGTCAAGTTGCTCATTTGATTCACTCACTCACTCAAGTTCGCATAGGAGAGAGAGAGAAGTTCACTAGTGAAGGAGAGAAGTTGTTTTGTCTTGGGGTTTTATCTTGTACTTGGTGAATTCAATATTGAGGAAGTTGTGTTGGGGTTTTCTCCCTTGTGGTTTCCCCGAGAGAAATATTGTGTTCTTTTTTATTGTTGCGCTTGTCTTTCTTTAAGTGATTATATTGTTTAACGTTATTATGCTAAACAAGTAAAAACTTAACAAAGAGCCATGCGGTTTGGATCGTTGTTGGTGACTTGAACACAAATTTATGAAGAACAGAAGGAATCGAAATTTCATATGGGAGATAAAGGATAGGGAAGGGGATATTTATTCTGAATCAAGGGCTTTACAAAAGGAAGAAGTATCATACTTCCAATACTTGTATCGGTATTTGAAGGAGTCATCCCTGGAGGAGCAATTTAATGTAATTAAAGAGTATCCTCGATATTTCACTAGGGAGGAAGGGAATAAGGTATGGGATCTTGTTTCTCTTGATGAGGTAAAACATACATTTATGGGGTTTGCAAAATCCAAGAGCCTCAGGCCTGATGGTTGGATAGTGGAATTATTCTTGGAATTCTTCGACATTATGGGATAGGATATTCTATATGTGGTTGAGGAATCTAGGCTGTCTGGGAAGATTCATGTGGAAATAAACTCTACACTTATCGCTCTCATTCCCAAATGCTCCTATCCTGCATATTTCAATTAGTTCATGCCTATTTCGCCTTGTAACCCGATTTATAAAATTATTGTAAAGATCTTTGCCCAGATGATTAAGCCAACTCTCTCCAAGTTCATCTCAATGGAACAGCTTGGTTTCATGGACAGTCAACAAATTCTATATGCTATTAGTGTTGCACAGGAGACCTTTCACTCCATAAATCTAAGAAGTTGAGGACCTTGATTCTTCAGTTGGACTTGGAAAAAGCATACGATAGGGTGGATTGGACTTTCTTAAGGATTATCTTGATTCAGATTGGTCTACCATGGGAATTGACCAAGTGGGTGATGGCCCGTGTTACTTCGGTAAGTTTTGCAGTGCTTTTAAATGGGGCACCTATGGAGTTTTTCAATGGATCAAGAGGTCTATGCCAGGGATGCCCCTTCTCCCCTATTTTGTTTAATCTCATAATCAAAGGATTGAATAGGCTGATAAAAAAATCCAAGGATGATGGTTCCTTGAAGGGGGTTAAAGTTACTTCTCATACATCAGTTACTTCTATTGGATATGCTTCTAAAATTGGTGTGGATTGGCCACAGCTGTCCTTCCTCGATGGCCTTTTATCTTGGATCAGAATTGTTGCAGAGTGGGGTGAGCTATCATGTTTTATATGCTGGGAGATTTGGAAGGGGAGAAATAAGTTGATATTTGAGGGGAAGAAGCTGGGGGTATCCTTAATTGGCTATAGAGCTATTGCAGCTTTCGAGGATTTTAATAAGGATCTAGATCCATTGGTTCCTTCCCCTCCTCCTATTCATTTGGATCCTTCTATGCATGTTGATAATCCTCGTGGCTTCTTCGATGGGGATTCTCAAGCCATGGAAAGTGTCTGTGTTGTTGGTGGTATTCTTTGGGTTGATAGGTTTACATATTACAATATTTGGATGAATTGTGGTCCAGGTACAAATACTCATAGTGATATGTTGGTGTTGTGGATATTACTCTTTTTTTCTAAATCTATCCATATTGACAACATCAAGAATCATCATTGATTGGACCCTGGGGAAGGATGCTCGATGGGTATTTGTTCTATCTTCTTGGATGGAGGAGACTAAAAAGATGATAAATGATTTTGGTGAGATCTCATTCATTCATACTTACCGGGAGCACAATCTTCAGGTGGATGATTTATCCAAAAAGGCCCTCCTCTCCCTAGAAGGCATCATCTTTTCTAAGCTTTGGGAGAAGGATCTTCTGGTTGTTAAGCATTGTGTTCATGTATTTCATCAGTAGTATCTCTGCTCAACCTCTTGTCCTTTATTTGTGTGTGTGTGTGTGTGTGTGTGATATTATTTTATCGGATATATACTTGGCTCATTTGATTTTCAAGTTACTAGATGGTCATTGGTGTTTGCACCAATTCGTGGTTGGTGTGGGCGTACTCCCTTCATTGTATTCTTCAACATATTTTGTTTATGCACATCCTTTTTTGATGACAGTGTTATCAGATGGTGGTTGGTATTTGACATGTTATTTTTTGGCCCCTTCCATTTGTAGCCGGTTTTGCTTGTTTACCATTGTATATTGGGTTTGTTATTTTTAGTTTGGATGTATGGGACTGTGTTGCTCTTGGTTTGAACCTCCTGGAGGGGGTCTATGGTTATCTGTATCTATATGCTAGGCTTTCCTTTTATTATATTTTAGCTAGTTCGGCCCTTGTTTTCTTTGGGCTTTTTTGGTTCTTAGCTCTACCTGGCCCTTGTTGTCATGGATTGTTGTATCTCTCTGATTTTTACATATACTATTAATACATGATGGTATAGTTTTCTTTGTGAAAAAAAATATTGTGACACCCCATAATGTAATTTTTTTCTTATTTATTTTTATAATATATTCTAATTTGTAAGTTAACAAAGCTACTTTTTTCCTATATGTTATATGGTTTGAAGTTAATTTTTTCAAGTTTTCAATTAATCTTCATCTCTTTGAACCATAATTCTAATAGGTGTAAATGTTGCCTTTGTAGCTTGTACCTTATTTATGGGGATCCATGTTAATGAAATATTTGTTATATGTATCAAGAATACAACACTATACCTTTTGCTTTGTCGGGTTCATCACTTATAGGTATTTTGCGCTATGTGGGTTCATATTGCATGAGTTCAATTCACAATGTCAAGTTACAAGGGTTTGTATGATTTATGCCTCTAGGATCTATAAGGCCCCTCACACATATATATGCATGGATGTTAGTAAAGCCATGATGTTTTTAGGGTTGATAGTATTTATACAAAAATCCATGGGTTGTTAGTAGTTATGGGAAAATTCATGGAAATAGGTTGGAAGTTGCAAAACACTGATGTAATACCCCCATTTTGACCCTTAGGATATATTGGATTTTAATGTAAATATTGTATACATGTGATGCATGTTTTCCTAGCGTGGAGCTCAAGGCCAAGGCACCACTAGTGAATGCTCAGATTTTTAGTTAAAAAGGCAAGTATTAGATATTATGTTATCCATGTGCTATTAAGCCATGGAAATTGTAAAAATGATGTAAATAAACATCATGCAATAAATACCAAAAAAATTGGCTATGGAAGTAACTAATAAGAGGGGGCCATGTGTATCCACTAGGGAGTGGTGAGGGGGTTGTGGGGTTGAACCATATGCTGTCAAATGTCATCTTGAGAACCCATTTGACTTTCCTTACTGGCATTTAATTTTTTTGTAAGGAAGTAGTTGAAGAAATCAGACCATGAATTCAATGGAGCATAGGCAGCCCAGAAATTCGTATGGAAAGGTATGGGCTCTGTTTCCTTGACCCACAAGTCACTCTACCTCATGGGAATTCGTTCTTCCTCATTCCCATTTGATTGTTGAACATCCAAGATTCAGTTTTCATCCATTACACATGCCAAGCAGTGAGAAAAAACAGAAATCTCAACTTTGAGAAAAGCCATGTTTTGAAGTGCCAAAACCGCCCAAAAACTTGTGTGGACAGTGAAATCCAATGGAGGATCCATAGACCTGAAACTTGGGGTGAATTTGAGAGTGTTAGATGCCCATAAATACATAGAAAAACCTCGATTTTATAGCCCGGAAATCCAAATACGGGACAGATTTATTTGGTGACAAAACTGAGAAAATCCAAGCGTGGATGATAGAGAAGAAGATAGAACGGAGGTTGGAAATACTTGATAAACCCAACTATGTGTTGGCTTAGCGTGACTGTTTGTGTGAAACCATGGTTGTGAGTGAGCATGTTTAGTTCCTCCTTAGTAGATACACATCCCATCTCGGGGGTGGTCTCTCAGCTGAAAGAATATAGGCTGGGCAGGGACCTATGGTTGGGTGGAACATTTCTCTCACATAGCCAATTGTTTGGACCGTTTCATATTAAAGATAAGTATTCTCTGTGGTTTGAATTATGTCCATTCTGTATTCTGCAATGTGTTAATTAGTGACGGTTTTGTTAATTGAATGAAATGATTATCTTAAGTTAATCAACATAAATATTGTGCATAGCATGAGAAGGGGATTAATTATCTACATGTTGTTTCACCCTTCAAGTTGGGATAAACATGTTGATGCATTCTACTTAATGTGTGTTAAAATGTTTTAATTATTCTGTTGTATAATTTAAATATGCATTGATTTTTAATTGTGATTTTCGTCATATGGTTGGGGGGGAGAATTAGACACCCCATGTTGCGTTCATGCTCCCTCTATGGGTAGGGATGACAGGAGGGGATGTGATAGAGTGGTATCAGATCCCATGTTGCAGCATTGGGGATGCTTGGGCCGAACTATGAGCTTACAGGCATATATCAAAATGTTTAAAGAGGTATTGATGAAGTTTGGGGAATCATTTGATTGAGATAATGACATAATCAAAATTCTCAGGAGTGGCAAGGGATCACACATTTACATAGTTCTCACCGAGATCTTTCCAACGGTACCAAATTCGCCCAATTTGGACTTGGGATGAGAAAGTTATGGGCCTAAGAAGTTATGTGGTTGGGCTTCTGCATTGCGGATTGCAGAAGTGACATTTTAGGTGGTTGAAAATTGGCATTCTGCAATTCTGAGTTCCACAATACGGACTACGGATTGCGGATTGCGGAAGTGACATTTCCGAAGTTGAAAATTTGACGTTCTGCATTTCTGACTCCCGCATTGCTGATTGCGGATTGCAGGTTCAGAGAAAAAAAAACCTGAAACTCAATTTTTGGATAACAGGAGCATGTGGACTCAGAATTGGATGAGTCAAGTGATGTTAGGAGGCCATTGGTGAATGCCATGAAAGAACTAGTGAGAGTCTCGAGCCCATTATGCTCCAATTTGGCATAAAATTGGAATTAATGGCTTTTACAAATTGGTGTCCTGAAGCTTGGCAGGAGGTCGGATTGAGTTGAAATCGATATGGAGCGACCATGGAGCAGAGACTGTGTTAAGTTTAGAAACTTGGAGCCAAAATCCAAAGGATGTGGAGTCTAGGTGTGCGAGAAGGCCAAAAAGCACTATTCTTGGTCACGTTTTCGGAATTTTGAAAAGCTTACAGGACATGGAAGTGACCCCAAATGTTGGATTCAATAAATATACTAAATTTGACATTTTATATTCTCATTAAAACAGACAATTTACATTAGACAAAGATTTTCCAGAAATGCACAGTTTGGAAGATAGCCATTTTTGGCCAAAATTTTGAAATTTTGGAAAAAGTGGAAAGGTCAAAATAGTAAAACCCAGAATTTTATAGAAGATGAACGGTGCATCGGAACAGAGATCCACAAGTTTCTGAGTGTTCCTTGTTATATGTATTAACTTCTCCCAGTAGAAAATTTTTCATGATTCTTCATAGATTTGCTTCTACAAGTGGTTGAAGTTGGCATTTCAAAATAAAATACAGCCGTGTAAAAACATAATTTTGGTAAAATTGTCATTTTTTATGTAATGTGATTTCCACACCCAAATTCACAATGAAGCACATGGATAGGAATTGGAAAGCTTATCCAGAAGGGAACAATGGTGCATAACCAGAATTTGAATGAGGTTTTCATATATCATAGATATTTAGAGTAGAAAAGTGCCAGTGGTTGTTTTGACAAAAAACAATTGTTGTCAATATGGGCAATTTCTAGAATTGCATGCCTAGAAAGTAGCAAGTAGGAATATTATGCATGAGTATATGTATTGAATTGTTTCTTGGTGAGAAAATCATAGCTAATAATTCCTTGTGTGTTTGCTAGAGGCCATGAAATCGGACCCACTATGATGTGGAAGAGGAATCCCATGCGGTGATGAGGGATTGGAAAGGGAGGATTCCTTAACCCTGTTTTGTTGCTCTATTTATATTTTATGATATTGATGTACAGAAAATTATGGCATGGGAATGCTAAAAATAAAAGAGAATACATGGACGGCATGAATACGTACTGGTTGGCATATTAATAAACATTGCATAGTGCATGAGCAAATGTTTTTGCATGCATATGATATTACATATTGGTAAAAGTAGTGAGGTTTTACATATGCAATGAAACACTAATGGTAAATATTGTGGTTGATAATCACTATAGGTGTTGGTATTGGTTGCAGTACCAAATACAACAGAATCATGGCTAAAGATGTTGATGATATTGTTGTATGTGACCAACAACCTTATGAAGAAAATGTTAGGGCAACAAATCCATGATCAAGAGGTTGGTGGAAGAATTCTCTAATCCTCTGTAAGAGGCCAACTGATCAGGTAACATCAAAGGTGTAAATGGGAGCGATGTCGGTAATGGTTTAATTATGATGATTGCATACGTGTTGAAAGGGGATTGGATAAGAATCCCTTGAACCACATTTAGTAATCATAAAATGGTATGCCTATAAGGTTGAATGCATTCATGTGAATACCATACTGCCATAGTATGGTGGAGTATGGAGTGGTGAAGGCAAGAGGCCTCATACCATGTGACTGTTTAGGAATTCATATTGCATTCATATACAAATATATCATGCCATGTGTATGTTGGTTATGAGTTTAATAACCAAAACAAGTGAGGACTGGTGGTCCTGATTATGGTAACGCATGCTATATGAGATAGTCATGGTTAATGCCATAATGTGGTTGGAATGATAATGCTACGGTGCTTAACAAGTATACTATGAAATCCCTATTGGTGTTAGATTGGATGAACCCTCTTTGCCAACAACCAATGAGTGAGGAAAACCCTTATGTGTTGTTTCGGTGGAGAAGAAAGGCATCCATATAAGTTAACCAAGTGAATTTGGGAGATGGTTGGGGATGGTGTTGAAGCATTAGCTAGAATGTCCAACTTACCATAATAAGAAAGCTGTGTAGGCACCAAGATGTCTTAGATCAATGATGTAGTGCATTGGGTGCATTGATTAAATGCACATTAAAATATTTTTCAAATCTTGTAGTTACACATTGAGTGAATGCATATGAAAAGTTTGATTAAGTGTTGTGAATGTGCATGCATGTGTGTAGTTACGCCTGATGGGATACATTATGTGCATGCATGATGGTGATATATGTATATGTTTCATTACAATTAAACAATAGATTAAATGATGATAATTCTAGGATCATTTCATGAGCTGCTATGAATGCGGGATATTAAGTGCATGAAGAAGGTAGTCATGATCGATGGGTTGCCGGAATGCTCTGTGGAAGGGAAAAGTTGTATAAATGATATGGATGTGAAGTAATGAGTATCTAAAGTTTCATTTAAATTGCAAGAATGATGTGACTGTACCTTGCAATTTTAGTATGATAATGATTCACATGAAGTAAATGAGTTTTAGTGATATTGAGATGTTAACAGCTGGAAGTGTTTGAATTATGGAATGGTATAATCCTGAAAATGCTTCAGCGACTGTTGCAGCAATGAAATATTAAATGCATAGAGACTTACAAAGTGTTTGGTTGATTGAAGTTTCAGATTTTAGGTAGATTTTTTTGTGGCATGGAAATGTGGGTAAGTCCATGATGAAGGTTGGAATATACCATGTGAAAGAGACAAACCTCATGACAAGGATCTCATGGTTGTAAAAATAGTTTATGTGCAGAACAGATTGTCAATTTTCGACTTGTAGATTTCAGGTTTGAGAATTTTATGATAATTGCTAATCATCGTTGGCTTGCATAGAACTGTGTCAGGAGGACGTGTTGTAAGTGGATGTTCATGTTATGGTAGCAAGCATAAAATCCTAATGGGAAGAGTGGAGCCACTTGCAAGAGACAAACAATATGAGGATAGCCTCGTGACTAAGGAAATCGATTTCTGTAGTAGAAAGAATTGCAAATTCGTATTGAATTTAATTATTAGTGTCATTGATTGGATATGGAACAACCATATTTGAATTTTATTGTTAAATGTTGCTGGTTGTTTGGCTATTTGATAAGTGTTCCAGGAAGACACATTGCAAGAAGACCATGTGTGATGGCCTGCAGAAGCCAAACTCCATGGGAAGGACCCCATGCTTTGGAAATGGGTTTCAGGTGAAACGCCATTGCATATTTTAAGGATGACATATCAGCTGAACTGCATGTTGCAAAAACCATGTGAGTGAGTGTTTGACGGACAATCTACCAAGAGCGGACTCGAGGCCTGATCTCCCTAGCTCAACGTGAGTCTAGAAAAAATATAGACAGAACATAAATAACTCTCCTAGATCTAATTAGAGATCAAGGAACTAGATGATTTACCTTTTGAATCGTTGATCCTTTCTCCTTGAATGCTGCTCCAAGCTTGATGGCCTTCAGATCCAAGCTGCAAAACCTGTCAAGACAACACAACAAAACAAGCAGTAAAATGCACCTACACAATAATAGATCTAAGTAACCAGTTAAGTAAGCAAACTACACAATATATCATTAACACAATGAGATTTGGTGGAAAGCACTTATATTACTGTATTAAAAGGGAAATACATAGGATGAAGAGATTACAACCGATGACTTAACGTAGCAATCCTTCTCCGATCAAGCCAATGCCAAAGCCTCCAAAGGGATGATGGATCTCTCAAGGATGAGTAGAGATCTCTCCTAAGCTAATTTCACCAACAATTAGATACTATAGACTTCCTCCCCTTGGAATGGGAGTGAGCTTCACTTATATAGGACTAAGTGGATAGGGTAGGTTGAGATATGGTAGGAGAGAGATAGGGGATCCTTCCAAGAGGCTAGGAACTGAATGCCAGCTTCCCCAAGGGCTAGGGCTAGGGATACACATCAGCTAGATTCGAGAATGGGCTCGAAGAAGCTATTTTATTCTATTAACTAACATCATCACAGTCCTATAAGAGGACAAGCTGCGACGTCGCAGGCTGCATGAGGACAACCTGCGACGACCTCTCAAAACCTAGTAAAAAAGGGTTTGCATCTCTTCCAAGTTAATGACTTAGTTAAGGAAAATTTAGGGATGTTTACACTGAGTCTCATGATGATAATATTTAGGTGTAGCAGAATGCCCCCCAAAGCATGAAGTTGTTTAAACTGGACAGGTGAAATGCTTTTACAGAAGGAATGGTAATGGCTCGCCAGACAAAGGACACTGCTGCAGTACAACTCACTCTGAGAACACAGTCTCATATGACGTACAACATGGTTGCCGACCAATACATTGCAGATCCAAGGTAGTAATGACCGACTAAACACAATCATGGCTACTAGACACAAGCATAGATCCATGATGAGATGATAACACAAACACGACCAGTACAAATGTGGATCCATGTAATACTCAAAACAATCTCCATCACAACCTAGGTAAAACATGACTCCCCAGGGTCTTCAAGCCAAACCCGCAATGATATGAATCTATCCATGTGATTACAAATGTCTTGATGTCGAACATGGTAGAAACCACTTGATTACCGATCATTGATGTATACTGTTAACAAGCGCGAGGGAAATCACCATTAATGTCAATGATCCCCAAGGTATCACAGTACATATCATCAAGCGCGAATAAATGAGTTGAATTCAAACGCAAGATGAAATCTTTCAATCAAGAGTCAATGATGTAAACTCATGTCGAAAGCGAGGTAACCTGCCATTGAGGCATGCAGGCTCAAGGTACTCGATTGATTTCTAGATTCAATCCTCGGATGATGATTTGAATTCGACATGGATGAACCCGTCGAAGGAGGGCCATGATGAATCCCCCATCATCGACATGAAACACAACAACAGATGTTTGGAGTAGATCGGATGGTACAGTAACATGCAAGACTAACTCAGAATAGACCGACATGGTGGAAGGTGTGCTGACTGCAAAAAATGAGTGGTGAAAGTATTCTTGAACATGGGCATGGCATGACTTGGCAGCATTGACATGACGAGTTCGACACCGACTCCTAATGCAACTGATGATGGAAGTATTCTTTGGATGACCCAAAGGAGTAACAAGACTCAGGAAGTAGGCAAAACTCGAGGACAAACTGATGATCCAAGTGCTGTATGCAAATGCAAATAAGTGCCATGTTCAAGAACGACTAGGTATTGCCACAGATAAAGGGTGTAACATAAAAGATTTCATTTTTCCCCATCATGAACGATGAGTGCCTCATGTGTTTTTAACAAGCTTGATGAGGGTAGCCATATGCTCGATATAGCTCATCTCATAGATGAGTCCAATCCCAAATATTTTCTGAACCTAGGAGAGGAGGGGTTCGTCCCATGGCGGGCCCTTCAATGTTAGAGTTTAACGAGTCCATAGAAGGAAAGCTCGGTCGTCATTTCATGTTTAGAGAGTCTAAAAAGAACTAAAGAAGACTCCAACGGTCCTTTTTCGTAAAGTTATCCTCATCGCCCGAAAAAGGGTAAAACAACGCGGGAGAGGACTCTTCCAGACATGATTGGCTGGAGTATACATTTTTCGTAAATAGTGCCCCCTGGTCGAAAAAAGGGGTAAACTATCACCAGGGAGACGACAATTCAAATACTATAACAAGCATGAATGCGACAAGTTTGCTTGGCGATCTTTTCATATTTTGAGAGCCTGAAAAGAGCTTAAAGATAGACTCCGGGGGGGTTCCTTTTCCGTAGGAGTTTAACGAGCCCGGAAAAGTGATAAATCGTAACTTGGTGACTTATTCTCATGGTTTTAAGAGCACAAGAAAGAACAAATACTAAGCTCATCATCATTAAATAATTAAAATCTAACGGATAAAAAATAACGACAAAATATTCAAGAGGTTGTTCATACCTGAGATGATTGCTACAATGTGAAAATGACGCAAATAGAACACTTAATGTCTCCTGCACGCTTGAAAACTAGGTCAAACAGTCAACTAGGCATTCAAATGCAGTAAAATGATCCAAATTATAGCAAATAACCCAAAGAGAATCTAATATTTGAAAAAGAATATTCCCTTTTGTTTATAAAATAGAAAAAATGACCAAATATAGTTACCATTGTTTATTTGCCAAATTAGGGAGAAAAAAGTGCCATTTGGAGCATAATTTCATTCGTCGATTGCCGGAGCTACGAGCAACCATTTCACAAGCCGTTCGGAGCAGGTTATCCTAAATCTCATCCAACATATTTCTAGTGGTTTAGAATTAATTTTTGTCCATTTTTTAGGGTTTTGGGGTTGATTTGTGGGGAGTTTGTGCACCCTTGGGTCGTCGTAGGTCTCCCTTACGGGAACTGCGACGAACCCGGGTCGTTGCAAATCCCATAATGGTGTCTTGCGACAATGTCGCTCTATTCGTAAGGACGGGGTGCGATGGCGGAAACGTCCATCCCACAAATCAAAACCAAGCCACAAGAAAAAGTTTTAATGGTTTAGGTGAGCTTTAATGATGTTTAAATGATCCTATTGATAGGTTTCTGGCTGCCAACATGGTTCTAGAGTGTCACGAGCGAGAACATGAGGTAGATGATGTGAAAGCAGAAAATGACTGATTATGTGTGGAGGCGTTGAGGAACTGTGAGCAGCTGAAGTTATTCCAGGTCCAGGGCATGAGGGCCTAAGTCCTATTGCTGGAACATATGGTCCGT
Organism: Larix kaempferi; assembly: GCA_027924585.1. Classification (NCBI taxonomy): domain Eukaryota; kingdom Viridiplantae; phylum Streptophyta; class Pinopsida; order Pinales; family Pinaceae; genus Larix; species Larix kaempferi. The sequence goes on along the minus strand of BSBM01000202.1, from coordinate 5,271,071 downwards.
TGTTGGGATGCAGCACAACAATACTTTGTGATCGGAGAGCACATACAGACCATAGATTTCGAGGACATCTACTTCTTGACTGGATTATCTCGGAGGGGGGACACTGTGGCTCTTACCGGATCACAGGGGAGTGACTAGATGGTGGATGAATTGATTGTCCATCATTGTACTCCACATACCCGTGCCTCTAGTGGGAAGATTCCCATCAAACAGGTGTGAGATCGTGCATTGCATGCTATACTTTTCACCATAGTGAGGATAGCAGGGATCCAAGCGGCTCATCTAGCTACCAGGTCTCAGATGTTGTACGCAAAGGACTGCATGTCTCCGAAGGTGTTCAACTGGTGTGAGGGACTCCTCACCAACCTACAAGTTCAGCTGACTAAGTGTCGGCACGAAGAGCTCAAGCAGTTCGGGTATGGATCGATAGTGATCTCATTCTTGTTGGAGCGGGTTCCCCTCTTGCGCCCGCAGGTGACTGTGGATGACAGGGATCCCAAGGATCCTCACATGGTCCGATGGACAGAGGTGATGACCCTCCATGGTGGTGGGGGTCCTATCATTGGGTATAGTCCTGTATTCTTCACCTGGATGGAGGGACAGCTACTCATGATAGAGGATTATCCGTACAACGGTACGGATTTTAGGGAGGATCCAGACCTTGTACTTCCTGAGGGAGCAGAGTGGGTAGACATCGGTAAGAACAATGACCCTTGTACTTTTTATTTTGTGTATTTTAGTTTTTTTGGATAGTGCCGATGAGTTAATAACATGTGTGTGCAGATGTGGGCCCCTCACGGCTAGTGGGAGTCTCACTACTAGCGATGAGAGGAGATGCACCACCAGTAGCGCCAACCATGCATTATGCCATCGTGGAGATGGATGACATCTATGAGAACCTCATTAGGTTGAAATTGGACGTTCCAGATGCAGCAGTACATGAGTTATCGAGGCCCATGCAGAGGTACACAGTGGGTGTGGCTATGCATTTTGGTACGCTACTCCGCAAGGTAGTGAGGGCAGTTGATTGCTTCCACATGCAGCAGGCGAGGGCAGCAAGGCCTAGGGGTGCACAGGCTAGGCGTCAGGCCTTGTGATGTTATTATGTATGTACTGAGAGCTTATGTGAGCCTCATATTTTGTACTACTGAAAGCTATCAAGCTTCATATTTTTGTATAGACTCACTAAAAGCCATCGTGCTTCAGACTTTTTGTACCAACACTACATTATCTTGATTATATATATATACAGACATTTTGGCGACTTTATACATTATGTGTTTTCATGGATGAATGATGTGATCTTGTTTATGTTTTTGCTTATACAATGAGTTATTTACATGTTATTTCTACTTTTATAGTTCATAAATGTGCTCATGTGTGTGCAATGTACCAATCAAAGATCAAGTTGGCCATGGAGTCGGTAACTGTGTTCACATCTCGTGGAATGTGCAGGTACTAAATGGATTCGAAGGACATTTCCAGAAGACGAACTCGTCTGTAGAGACAGAGTAGGGTAGGATCACGGATGGCGTAAACTTAGTTAAGATGAGAGATCACCAGTTGAGAATCCAAATGTATGATAGCGTGGTCCATACCCAAAGAAATAGCGTCAGTTAGGGTTCCAATGACTCCTTGATATTCCGTAGCATTGTTGGTTGTGAAACCTAGACACATTCCTCCTGAGCTAATAAGCTCGCCAATGGGAGAATAGAGCACCCAGGCTGCCGAAGCAAGGTAACGGGTATGCCAGCTGGCGCCGTCCGCGAATCCGTAGTAATTTTCTATCTGCACATGCAAACAGAACATGGTATAAGTAACTAAACAAGACCTGAGCACACAAAAAGTCAAAGCGTCACACCACACAAAACACACATGCCATGTACAGTATATACAAAAGTACTTATGCATGACAGACTCAGGCATAGTACCTCTTTAGGTAAATCCCATTTCGGGGTTCACCTAAAGAGATTCCATCATAATATTCAAGCTTGTAATCTCCCTTCTCTAAGACATGGTTCACTATGTAGGGTCCATGCCACATGGACTCAAACTTTCCTGCCACCAGCTTATCATGTCTTTGGTCGTGTGTAAGGACCATATCTCCTTCACTATAGACGCGAGGTTCTACCGAATTTTTGTACTATGCTTTGATGCGTTTCTTATGAGCCTCTTTGGCAAGAGAGGCATCGCGGCGTGTCTCGTCGAGTTTATCTAGATAGAGGAATCATTCTTCCTCAGCAGTAGTGTTGGGGAGAAGTTCAACTGCGAGTTTGAGGGACAGAATCTTGCACTCTATCGGAAGGATGGCCTCCAATCCATACACTAGTTGGAAGGGAGTAAATCCAGTGGCAGTCTTAACGGAATTTCAATAAGCCCATAGTGCGGAGAAGAGCATATTATGCCAATTGGGCTTGTGCATACCCACCATGCGTTGGATCATGGTTTTCAAGACCTTGTTAATGGCCTCTACTTGTCCATTGGATTGTGGGTAGTACGATGTTGAGTTTTCATGGAGAAAACCCAATATAGTGCTCAACTCATCAACCATATGGTTAATGAAGTGAGAACCATGGTCGGTGACTATAGCTTGATGAACTCCAAACCGCTCTATAACATGATTAAACATGAAGAGTGCGGTGGTTTTTCCGTCGTATGTGTATGTAGGCATAGCCTCAGCCCACTTTGTGAATTAATCCATGGCTACTATGACGTAACCATGCCCCCCGACCGAGGTAGGATTACAATGCATGAATTCAATGCCCCATTTAGCGAAGGGGCCAATGGAAATAACCGGGTGTAACGGGGCGGGGTGGGTGCGCTTCTTAGTTTGGAAGTGTTGGCATGGAGGACACTTTTTGATGGCCTCAATACAATCTTTAAAGATAGATGGCCAAAAATATCCTGCGCGAAGTATTTTCTGGGTTGTAGCCATCCCAGAGAGATGACCGCCACATGCCCCAGCATGACATTCATTTAGAATGTGTTCAACCTCTTCATGAGTGAGACAACGACGAAGAATAGAATCGATACCGCGACGGTACAAAGTATCGCTAATGATTAGATAATACTTTGCATGGTGTCGTATTCGACAACAGTCGTCCCGCGAGAGTTGGGGGCTGAAATGTTGGGTCTGAAGATATAAAGTAGTATCTCCATACCACGGATCAGAAGTGTTGATGAGGAACAATGATTCATTTGGAAGAGAATCATTGGGATCAAAATCGACATCAGCCCGAGGAAGATCACAGATCAACTCAGCAAACACCAAAGATTTTTTAGACTTAGCCTTTTCGAAAAGGAGATCAAATTCTTGCAGTATCACAATCCAGCGTGAATACATGCCCCTAAGCACCTGACATGTCAAAACGTGGTACATGGGGTTTGAATCGACAATGATGGTGGTGGTGCGAAGCAAGACGTAATGTCGGAACTTTTGGACGACAATGACTGTCGCGAGAGCGAGCTTCTCGACATGTGAATAGCAAGTTTCGGTGTCAATGAGACCCTTACTTGCGCAGTATATCACATGTTCCTGGGAATTGTTGTCTTCTTGGACCAAGACCATGGCGATCATGGTGGCAGAAGCAGCAAGATAAAGGATATAATCCTTGTAGTAATTGGGCGGCTAGAGCACAGGGGCATGCGTGATAGCATGTTTTAAGCTTTCAAAAGATTGTTGAGCTTGGTCGTCCCATATGAACGGGACATCCTTCTTCATCAATCTCATGTAGCCCTGCGTCTTTTGCGTGAAGTTACAGACAAAACGCCTTAAGTAAGTTGCCTTCCCTTGAAAACTTTGAAGTTTCGTTATGTCCGTGGGAGGTGGGAGAGCGATGATGGCTGCCACCTTCAGGGGATCAATGCGGATCCCGTCTTTCGAGACTATGAAACTGAGGAGGCGTCCAGACTCAATGCAGAAGATGCACTTGTGAGGGTTTAGGCCAATGTTATACCACCTGCATCTGAGGAAAACTGTCGTCAGATGGTAAATGTGGTACTCGCGCTGCCGTGAATGGGCAGGTAGATTATCTAAGTACGGTTCCACAAAGTCCTTCACGTCATGAAAGGCATACGACATGGCCCGCTGGAATGTAGCACTAGCATTTTTTAGACCAAAAGGGAGTTTGCGATATGCAAACGTACCCCAAGGACAGATGAAATTTGTCTTGTGTTGATCAGCCAGGTGGATCTCTATCTGGTTGTAGCCAGAAAAGCCATCCATAAATGAAAGATGACGCTTCCCGCATAGTTGTTGATGATCTGGTCGATAAAGGGAGTCAGGTAATTGTCCTTAGGACAAGCCTTGTTAAGATCCCGATAATCGATGCAGACACGAATGGTACCCTATTTTTTAGCTACAGGGACAACGTTCGAGACCCATTATGTAAATAAAACCATCTTTCAAGAGCTTTTAAATTTCTTCCTTGATTGCCGCAGTCTTTTGGGGGTGCACCAGCCGCAACTTTTGTCAGACTGGTTTGGTGTCGAGATAGGTTTGAATCGTATGCGAAACAATAGTGGGGTCTACCCGAGCATATCCTCTCAAGTCCAAGCAAACACGTCATGAAATTGCTTGAACAAGGCCGTAAACATTGTGATCTCTTCAGGGGAACACTTATGGCCTAAACAAATGTGTTCCACTACACCAGGAGTAACTGATATGTTGACGAAAATGGTAGGCTCAATGTTGGCCAAGTTGCCTTCAGAGTCCGTTTGAAATGTAAGTATCGAGGACTGAGAGCAAGAGTAGACATCTGGTGTCAAGATGGTGGAAATGCTATTCTCCATAGTATTCAATGAAGGAAGGAAAGACGATCGATGATGGAGGTATTCCCACGGAGGATCATCCGCACTCATGATCTCCATAATGGACTCGTCAGAATGAAAAGTCCGCAGCAGAGGATTGGGTAGGGATGGTATCCACTGTAGAGAACAGGGGGTGGAGGCCACAGCTAAGTGGTCCTTCGGAGCTAACTGGATAGCCTCGTATGTGAGTTCAACGGGCGAAAGAGGCATAGTGTCTCCAATCAGGTGTGTTGTGGCTTCGTTAGGTATAAGCCATGAATCAGTAGAGTTGGGAATGGATGAAATCTATGACGAGATCATGTTCACCGTGGCAACATGATTTGGGGGATCCGAGGTTGGAAAAATGTCCATAAGAGATGAGTCCTTGATGAGGCCAACCCCCACACTCTCATACAAATGTGAAGATTGTCCAAGTAATGGAACATTATCCCCCGGATGAGTAGCGGTGTCAGGTGTATAGAAATCTAGTTGGTCGATAGTAACAATTTGGCCTTGATGAGGGAATTGTACTATGCAGAAGACAAATGATGCGACCACAGTCATGGCGTAAAATCAATTACGACCAAGCAAAATGTTATAATCTAACGAGGCAGTGACCACTTCCATGTTAATGGTTGCGTTCTTTCCCCCCAACTCAAATGCTAAATCTTGTAATAGCCCATGAGGTTGAAATAAACAACCGTCGAATGCTTTCAAGGTGGTAGGAGAACGGTTCAACTCGGGAGAGCCGATGGCTCTCCACAATGAGATCGACATGAATGAAGTGTAGGTACCTTCGTCCAAAATGGTACGATGGATTGTCTTCCCAACAATGTTTGTGGCAACTTGAAATGCCAACTGATGGGAAAGCCTCGGTTTAAAGTATTCCAGCCGGAACATGATGGTATTCGACGAATCCGGATCAACCGCGCCGATGGCAGCAAGGAGAGTCTTGCGCTGGTTAGGATAGTTTTGCAAGACCTCAAGCATCGACATAGCACAAGGAGCTTATGCTAGGTCCTCTACAATGTTGTATTTCGGAGTGGCCCGAGCATTGGGATTGAAAACAGACTTTCTAATCGTTCTCTTGGGAGGATGCAACACTGACTCGAAAGAGGGCTTCTCAATGGTGAGAGAAGCAGGTGGTACAGTGACGTCGAGGATCGAAGTGGAAGCTTTTTCAGTATTACTTTCAATAGGTTTTTTCGGCAGGACGGATTCATATGAACGAGAACGAGTGTTCAAGTTGATGGTCTCACTACGCATCATGAGAACATGCGCGGTGGAGGATGCTTCTCCTTGGGAAGGAGAGGTGTGTGCAATAAGTTGTTGGTTTTGAGTGGGGAAGGGATCATTGAGAACTGTGGTAGTAGAGTTTCCTTTGAGAAACCTCTGAACTTCATCTCGGTGGGGACATTCTTTGGAGAAATGGTCTCCACCACACAACAAACAAGTATACTTTAACTTCCTCTTATGTTTGGTGTTTTCCGGAGTGGGCTTGGGATCCTGTTGGTTAGAAGAGTTCTTAGGTTTCCCTTTGTTCTTCTTCTTACCACTAGATTTCTGAGATGAAGTTGAGTGCACAGAATTTACCTCTTCGATGGAAGCAGGAGTGGTGTACTTGGTAGTGTTGTTTCCATACTGTGGTGGTGATGGGGAAGAACCTTAGGGGTTCGACAAGCCACCAGTTTGAATAGAAGGTTGGGAGGCAAGGGAACCAATGATGCCATCAGTTTGTGGTCCCTTGGGTGGTTTAGTAGGATCGTACGTAGGGCGAGGCACATCAGGAACAATTTCATACAATGTGCCGGATTGAGCATAGACCAAGTCTAAGTAATGGGCATGGGCAATAGCTTGTTCCTCAGTGACGGCTCCTCCCATGGCTACGTCTCGAGCTATGACGGGTAAAAGTGACTTTGTAAACCAGTCAGCTAAGAATTGGTCTGGAATATGAGCCTTAATAAGACGTTGTATTCACCGCCATTCATGAATATGATCAGAAATATGAGTGGCAGTGTTCTGGCGAAGGGATGTCAATAATTCCGTACCAGTCTCATAGCGAATGGGTAACTGGAAGTGGGTCAAAAACGACATAGCAAGAGATCAGAAATCGGGAAAAGAATTGGGTGGTAACTCAATGTAGCACTTAGCAGCTAGGCCAATGAGAGTCCGTTGAAATAACCTAAGACGAATCGAGTCGTCCATCAAGGAGTTGGATGAACACCATAAATGATAGGTCATCACATGGTTTTTAGGATCAACACCGGGTTTGCCATCAAATTTGGGGATATCTGATGGTAACTTAACCGGAATGGATGGCCAGTTATGCCCGTGGAAAATGGGATCATTCGTCAGACGAGACAAGACCGGTAAGTCCAAAGTAGCAAAAAAGGGCAGCTGTTGGTTCAGCTGTGGGTACTGATAGTACTAATAAGGCATGTATGGATTGGTAGGACCTTGAATCGATTGATTATAAGGTGTTCCTGGAGGAAACTGACCATAAGGGGGTGTGCCTCCTGGACCGTAAGTAGATTCACCACCATAAAAAGGTGGTACATTACCATAATAAGGTGGCCCGTTACCATAAGGTGGGGGATCGCCTCTGCCGCTTGGAGGGGGTGGGCCGCCTCCAAATGGTGGGGGTCCGCCACTACTTCCAGGATAGGATGGACCGCCACCGCCTCCGCCGGGAGGCAGTGGCGGTCCGCCACCACCGCAGGAATAGGGTGGACCTCCACTGTCTCCACCAAGAGGAGGTGGCAGCCGCCACCACTGCCGGAATAGGGTGTACCTCCATTGCCTCCACCGGGAGGGGGTGGTGGTCCACCGCTGCCGCCGGAAGGGTAAGGGCCTCCTACACCACCTCCACCATAGGAGGGTGGTCCTCCACCACCAGGATGGGATGGTTCTCCACCACCACCACCAGGATGGGATGTTCCACCACCAATATGGGATGGTCCTCCACCATCGCCACCAAGACGAGATGGTCCTCCACCACCACCACCAGGATGGGATGGTCTGCCACCGCCACCACCAAGATGGGATGGTCCTCCACCGCCACCGCCGGAAGGGGGAGGGCCTCCACCTCCGCCACCAGGAGGGGGTGGGTCATGATGGCCGGAATAAGGTGGTCCTCTGCCAGAAGGTAGAGGTCCACCTCCTCAAGAGTTGTGTGGGGGCCCTCCAACTCCAATAGGAGATGGGGGTGGACCAAACGGGGGTGGAGGGACTTGAGGGACTGGAGGTGGGGGTCCATGTTGCAAAACATTTTGCTGTCCCCATAGAGTGTATGGATTTCTGGGGTAGGGTACCCCTTAGAGTGCATTTTTGGGATTGAGTTGTCCCGACACAGGGTTAAGATAACCTGGATACACTTGACTCGATGGTGGTTAAATTACATTGGATGGTCCCCCAACATGGGATAATCCCGTAGTGGAAGGTCCGAGAGGTAAGGAATTTCCAATAGAAGGACCAATGGGAATTCCAACTGCAGTATTATGGTTAAGAGACGGGGGTTTCCCCCGAGCAACAACTTGCTGACCACTAATGTAATACCCCAATTTTGACCCCTGTGAAATATTGGCTTTTTAATGTAAATATTGTATACATGCGTTGTATGTTTCCTTAGCGTGGAGCTCATGGCCAAGGCCCCGCTAGTGTATGTTCGGATTTTGTTTAAAACAAGCAAGTATTTGATATTTTGATACCCATGTGCTATTAAGCCATGGAATATTGTAAATTGATGTAAATATTAATATTGCAATAAAATACCAAAACTGGCTATGGAAGCAACCAATGAGAAGGGGGCATGTGTATCCACTAGGGAGTGGTGAGGGGTTGTGGGGATGAACCATATGTTTCCAAATGTCATTGTGAGAACCCATTTGACTTTCCTTGATGACATTTATTTATGTTGTAAGGAAGTTGTTGAGGATTTCAGTCCATGGCTTCAATGGAGCATGGGCAGCCTAGAAATTTGTATGGCAAAGTATGGGCTCTATTTTCTTGTACCACAAGCCACTCTACCTCATGGGAATTGCTTCTTCCTCATTCCCAATCCAGTGTGGAAGGACCCAGCATCAATTTTCATCCATAAACGAATTGCCAGCAGGGAGAAAAACCAGAAATCGCAACTTTGAAAGAACCCACATTTTGAAGAGCCAAAAACGCCCAGATTTGGTATTTAACAGTAAAATCCAATAGGGGATCCATAGATATGAACCTTGGGGTAAATTTGAGAGGATTAGATACCCCGAAATCCATTGGAAAACCCAGTTTCTATAGCCCAGGAAACCAATGACGGGATTGAGTTATTTGATGAACAGAATTGTGAGAAATTCAATTGTGGATGACTTAGCAGAGGTTGGGTTTGCTTGATAAACCCAGTGAAGGATAGAATCTCAAGAATTAGAAGCTGGACCTTTCTATACCCATCCTGAAGAGCACTGGAGGGAAGGGACGCCTGAGGGACTGTGCAGCAGAGAAGGGGACCTTCCTTGTGTTGGGTGTGGTAGGTAATGTGGGTGCCTTGACTGTTGAATTCATTTGAGATGCCTGTAGCTCTGTGGTTGAGCTCACTGGCTTAACATTGTCCTCCTTTGTCTTTCATATGCTTGATAAACCCAACTGTGTGTTGGATTAGCATAGTTGTTGAGTGAAACCATGGTTGTGAGTGAGCCCAACTAGTTCCTCCTTAGTGGATACACAACCCAACTCGGGGGGTGATCTCTCAGCTGAAAGAATACAAGCTGGACAGAGATCTATGGTTGGGTGGAACATTGCTCTCACATAGCCAGTTGTTTGGATAGCTTCATCCTCAAGATAAGTGTTATCTGTGTTATAAATTATATACATTTTGTGTTCTGTAATGGGTTAATTCAGAATGGTAATTATTTATGTTAATGAAATTGATATGAAGTATGTGCATAGCATGAGTACGAGATTGAATTCTCTGCATAATGAACCTTTATATGCCTGTGTTAGATATGATGATGCATTATTGTTTGTGTGTTTGCAAATATGTTTATTTCCGCTGTGTTTATATTGAGTATGAGTCTGCACACAGAACATTTTATTTGTTATGAATTTATGAGTAATGTATGGGGCTGAGATTGTCAAATAAGCCCGGTAGATTGGTCATGTTTCCCTTACTAGAATTGGATAGATGGAAGGGGACATGACAGAGTGGTATCAGAGCCCAGCTTGCAGCACTGGGGCTGCTTGGGCCAAACTGTGGGTTACAGGCAAGTAACAGAATGTTTTAATGTGGTATTGGAGAATTTTGGGGCATCGTTTTGATGTGGAAAAATGACAACGTTAGAGTTCTCAGATATGGAAGATGATCACACCATTGCATAGAGCTCTCCAACAGCTTTTCAATGGTACTAGACTCACCTCATTTGGGCAAGGGATGAGGGAGTTATGAACCCCGGAAGTTACAGGAAACGCAGGTGTTTTCGCAGTTTCAGGATGTCGAGTTTCGGATTTTGGGAACGCGAATTTTCAAAATTTTTGTTTGGATTTCCGAAATCCCGAACCCGCAATTTTCGTCTTTCGGGATGTCGGGTTTCAGGTTTTGGGAACGCGAATTTTCAAAATTTGCGTTTGGATTTCCGAAATCCCGAACCCGCCATTTTCGGCTTTCGGGATGTCGGGTTTCGGGTTGCGGGAACGCAAAATTGTGAACTTGCGCGTTCCAGTTTCTGCAATGTCGGGTTGCGGGAACGCAAAGTTGTGAACTTGCGCGTTCCGATTTTCGCAATCCCAAACCCGCAATTTCGCGTTTCGGGTTGCGGGTTGCGGGATGGTTACATCCTCGTGACCGCAACTTGACCCCCCGAACCTTCAATGTCAAGTTGCGGGTTGCAGCCTATGTGTGGCGGGATAAAAAAAAAGGTATAGAACCCGAAAATTGATTTTTGGATAACAGGAGCTTGCGAGGTCGGAATTTGATGAGTTCAGGGGCATTCTAAGGCCATTGACAGAGGCCATGAATGAATCAGTGAAGATCCCAAGACCATTATGCTCTGATTGGACATAAATTTGGAATTATTGGCTTTTACAAATCAGTGTCCCGACGCTTGGCAGAAGGTCGAATTGAGCCGAAATTGATATGGGGCATTCATGGAGTAGGCACGATGTTAAGTTTGGAGTTTTGGAGCCAAAATCCAAAGGAGGTGGAGTCGGGGTGTGCAAGAAGGCCAAAAAGCACTATTCCAGGCCACGTTTTAGGAATTTTGAAAAGTTTGCGGTGGTTGAAAGTGACCCTATAATCCGGAATCAAGAAAATTACTGAACTCAACATTTCATATTCTCAGTAAACCAGACATATTCCGTTAGACGAAGATTTCCCAGAAATGCACCGTTTGGGAAATAGCCATTTATGTGAAAAGTGGAAAGTAGTCAAACCCATAATTTCATAGAAGATGAATGGCAATGCATTGCTATGAGCAGAATAAAGGAAAAATAGAGGTTAACCAAGCATGGAAAAGAAATCCAAGAGGGAGGTTTGAACAAAAGAAGAGTGGCTTCAAGCCACCATTCAAAGGTCAGCCTAGAACCTTCCCACAGAGGCAGCAAGCAAGGAGTGGATTCAAACCAGCAGTAGCAGCAGACAAAGCATCAAAGGGACCACTTCAGTGTTGGGGATGTGGAGAAAACCACATGTTGAAGGACTGTCCACATTGGAAGGATAATCCCTGAAGGTTGCACAACTTAAAGGGAGCAGCTATAGTGGAGGACATGGCAAGGGAAACGCCTCGAATTTATGCAGCGTTGGACAATCATCAAGCAGACCATCAATCATCATTGGTGGAAGTTGAAGGTAAGATTGCTAAGCAATCTATTTCTATTTTGATTGATCTAGGATCTACTCATAGTTATGTTTCTCCAAAAGTGGTTGAAGGTTGTTCTCTTAGAAAAGTGAAGCACAATAAATCTTGGCTAGTTCAATTAGCCACAGGGACCAAGAAAAAGGTTAGTGAAGTAGTGGTGGAGTGCCCTATAGAATTGAATGGACTCCACACACATGCAGATTTAAATGTGCTACCTTTAGGATCTTATGATGCCTTGATTGGCATGGATTGGTTGGAAAAGCATAGAGCCAAATTGGACTATTATGAGAAAGCACTTGAATGCATTGATGAAGAGGGAAGGCCAAGATTGGTAAGAGGAATTCCCAAGCAAGTTTCAGTAAGACAAATTTCAGCCTTACAGTTGAAAAAGTTCTATAAGAAAGGTTGTTAATTGTATGCAGTCCATATGTCAGATTCATCAGAGGACAAGGGTCCAAGGATAGAATATTTCTCATTATTGCAAGAATTCCAAGATGTATTTCCGGATGAGGTGTCCGGACTACCACCAAAGAGAGATATTGATTTTACCATCAATCTTGTTCCAGGGGCAGCGCCGAATTCCAAAGCTCCTTGTAGAATGAGTACACCGGAGTTGGTAGAATTGAAGATGCAGCTGCAAGAATTAATGGACAAAGGGTATATCAGTCCTAGTGTGTCTCCTTGGAGAGCACCGGTGTTATTTTCCAAGAAGAAAGATGGGACTTTAAGACAGTGTATTGATTACAAGCATCTCAATAAAGTGACAGTCAAGAACAAGTATCCATTGCCAAGAATTGATGACTTGTTTGATCAAATGAAGGAAGATAAAGTGTTTTCAAAGATTGACCTGAGGTCCGGCTACCATCAAGTGAGAATTAAGGAAGAAGACATTCACAAGATGGCTTTCAGAACTAGATATGATCATTATGAATTCATTGTGGTTCCATTTGATCTTACCAACGCACCTGCCACGTTCATGTGTCTCATGAATAGTGTCTTTAGAAAATATTTGGATAAGTTTGTGATTGTGTTCTTGGATGACATTCTTGTCTATTCAAGGAATGAAGAAGAACATGAGGAACATCTAAGGATGGTGTTACAAGTCCTTAGAGAACATCAGTTGTATGCCAAGTTAAGCAAGTGTGAGTTTTACCAAAAGAGGATTCAATATTTGGGTCATATCATTTCTGAAGAAGGAATTGCAGTGGATCCAGAGAAGATTAATTCCATCATGGATTGGTCAACTCCAAGAAATGTTTCAGATGTTAGATCCTTTATGGGTCTTGCTGGTTACTACAGAAGGTTTATTGAAGGCTTCTCCAGGATAGCTCATCCAATCACTTCATTGCAAATAAAGAACATCAAGTTTATATGGTCTGAAAAATGTGAGAAAATTTTTCAGAAGTTAAAGGAGTTACTTACCAGCGCTCATGTTTTGAAGACAGCAGATCCAAAGAAAGATTTCGTGGTGTGCACAGATGCTTGCATTGAAGGGCTAGGTGGAGTGCTCATGCAAGAAGGAGTTGTGATTTGCTATGAGTCAAGGAAATTAAAAGAGCATGAAAAGAATTATGCCACACATGATTTAGAATTAGCAGCCATAGTACATGCTCTCAAGATGTGGAGACATTATTTGATGGAAAGAAGATTCGAGCTTAGAACAGACCACATGAGCTTGAAGTATTTGTTTGATCAACCAAACTTGAATTCCAGGAAAGCTAGATGGATGGAGTTCCTTTGTGAATTTGATTTTGAAATTAAGCATGTAAAAGGGAAGGAGAATAAGGTTGCAGATGCTCTTAGGAGAAAATTTCATATTGCAGCAGTAAGTATGTGTAAATTAGACTTGAAGACAAGAGTTATTGAAGCCCACCATAGTGATGAAACTTGCCTTCAAATTAAAGAGAAGTTGCAACAAGGTAATGTGGATGAAAAGTGTGCGGAATATCAGCTTGGTGAAGACAATATCCTTATCTACAAGGATAGACTGTACATTCCAAATAGTGCAGATTTGAAGAAGCTAGTGATGGATGAAATACATCAAATGCCATACTCTCGACATCCAGGATATCAGAAGACTATAATAGTAGCAATAAAACAATACTTTTGGCATGGTATGAAGAAGGACATAGCTGAGTACATTGCTAGGTGTCAGAAGTGCTAGCAAGTCAAGGAAAAACACCAACATCTAGCAGGATTGTTGCAACCCTTACCCATTCCGGAATATAAGTGGGAAGTGATCTCTATGGATTTTATAACAGGTCTACCCATGACAGTGAAGAAGCATGATTCAATCATGGTTGTGGTGGACAAGCTATCAAAGGTAGCTCACTTTATTCTAGTCAAGTCCACTCACAAGGCTAGTGACATTGCAAATATATTCATGAGAGAGATATTCAAGTTGCATGGATTTCCTAAGGCAATAATTTCTGATCATGATACAAAGTTCACTTCCAATTTTTGAAAAGGATTATTTCAAGAATTGGGAACTAAATTGAATTTCAGTACAGCATATCATCCTCAAACAGATGGCCAAACTAAGAGGGTGAATCAGGTTCTTTAAGACATGCTAAGAATGTATGTGATTGATAAACCATTCAAGTGGGAAGATTTCCTACACTTAATAGAATTTGCATACAATAATGGACATCATGCATCATTGGGAATGAGTCCATTTGAAGCATTGTATGGAAAGAGGTGCAGGACTCCTGTGAATTGGGACAGCCCGATGAACAGGGTAGTACTTGGGTCAGAGATGATCAAGGAAATGGAATAGGAAGTTGCTAAGATCAGACAGAATTTAAAGGCAACTTAGAACAGGCAGAAGAGTTATGCAGATTTGAAAAAAGTGCATAAGGATTTTCAGATTGGAGATCATGTTTATTTGAGAGTGAAACCAAGGAAGAGTTCCCTCAAGTTGGTGAGCTGTGCCAAGTTGTCACCAAGATATTGTGGGCCATTTGAAGTCCTAGATAAGATAGGGCCAGTTGCATATAGACTTGCATTGCCTGCTAACATAAGAGCTCATAATGTTTTCCATGTATCTTTGCTTAAGAAGTATGTACATGATCATAATCATATGATTGATTGGAATGTGATACAGGTGAAACCCGAGGGAGAGTTCCAAGTAGAGCCTATGCGCATCCTCGACAAGAAGGTCACTTTGCTCTGGAACAGAGCCATCGGGCAGGTAAAGGTCCAATGGGAGCACCTTAGTCCTGATGAGGCTACATGGGAGCTGGAGGATTCCATGAGAGAGGCATTCCATTTTTGTTCAGTTTTGAGGACACCGAGGACGGTGTTGTTCTAAGGGGGAGGGGAATGTAATACCCAAATTGACCCCTGTGAAATATTGGCTTTTTAATGTAAATATTGTATACATGTGTTGTATGTTTCCTTAGCGTGGAGCTCAATGCCAAGGCCTCGCTAGTGTATGTTCGGATTTTATTTAAAACAAGCAAGTATTTGATATTTTGATACCCATGCTATTAAGCCATGGAATATTATAAATTGATGTAAATATTAATATTGCAATAAAATACCAAAACTGGCTATGGAAGCAACCAATGAGAAGGGGCCATGTGTATCCACTAGGGAGTGGTGAGGGGGTTGTGGGGATGAACCATATGTTGCTTAATGTCATTGTGAGAACCCATTTGACTTTCCTTGATGACATTTATTTATGTTGTAATGAAGTTGTTGAGGATTTCAGTCCATGGATTCAATGGAGCATGGACAGCCCATAAATTCATATGGCAAAGTATGGGATCTGTTTTCTTGTACCACAAGCCACTCTATTTCATGGGAGTTGCTTCTTCCTCATTCTCAATCCAGTGTGGAAGGACTCAGCATCAATTTTCATCCATAAACGAATTGCCAACAGGGAGAAAAACCAAAAATCGCAACTTTGAAAGAACCCACGTTTTGAAGAGCCAAAAACGCCCAGATTTGGTATTTAACAGTAAAATCCAATGGGGTATCCATAGAAATGAACCTTGGGGCGAATTTGAGAGGATTAGATACCCCAAAATCCATTGGAAAACCTAGTTTCTATAGCCCAGAAAACCAGTGACGGGATTGAGTTATTTGATGAACAGAATTGTGAGAAATCCAATTGTGGATGACTGAGCAGAGGTTGGGTTTGCTTGATAAACCCAGTGAAGGCTAGAATCTCAAGAATTAGCAGCTGGACCTTTCTATACCCATCCTGAAGAGCACTGGAGGGAAGAGACGCCTGAGGAACTGTGCAGCAGAGAAGGGGACCTTCCTTGTGTTGGGTGTGGTAAGTAATGTGGGTGCCTTGACTGTTGAATTCATTTGAGATGCCTGTAGCTCTGTGGTTGAGCTCACTGGCTTAGCATTGCCCTCCTTTGTCTTTCATATGCTTGATAAACCCAACTGTGTGTTGGCTTAGCATAGTTGTTGAGTGAAACCATGGTTGTGAGTGAGCCTAGCTAGTTCCTCCTTAGTGGATACACAACCCAGCTCGGGGGTGATCTCTCAGCTGAAAGAATACAAGTTGGACAGAGATCTATGGTTGGGTGGAACGTTTCTCTCACATAGCCAGTTGTTTGGACAGCTTCATCCTCAAGATAAGTGTTATCTTTGTTATAAATTATATACATTTTGTGTTATGTAATGGGTTAATTCGGAATGGTAATTATTCATGTTAATGAAATTGATATGAAGTTTGTGCATAGCATGAGTACGATATTGAATTCTCTACATAATGAACCTTCATATTCCTGTGTTAGATATGATGATGCATTACTGTTTGTGTGTTTGCAAATATGTTTATTTTCATTGTGTTTATATTGAGTATGAGTCTGCGCACAGAATATTTTAATTGTTATGAATTTATGAGTAATGTATGGGGCTGAGATTGTCAAATAAGCTCGGTAGATTGGTCATGTTTCCCTTACTAGCATCGGATAAATGGAAGGGGACGTGACAACTAAGTAAAGGTTGACCCAACACGGGTTGTTGATTATCTACCGTAGGATTAACATTACCGGTAAGGAAGGTAGGGGGTAAAAAGTATCCTCCCCGCGAGGTTTGAGGTGGGGATGGAATGGGTAATGTAACCGCGGTAGTCACAGGTGTGTTGGACTGTTGTCCTTCAACAGGTTGGGTCGTCTGAGGTATAGGACTGGTCTCCTGTCCCAGAGATACATGTGCAGGAGTCGATGTTTGACCAGATCCATAAGTGGTCACGTGTTGTGTGGATGATTCGGGTGAATCATAGGGATTGTGATAAGGAGGTAACGTCGGGTCTTACACCCTTCGTAGAAGACTTCGTCTTCAAAGCTCCTCACCCATAGCACGTAATTGAGTCAATTGTTCACGATAAGGTGCCATGCGATCGTCAGGAGTATCCCAACTAGGTAGGGATGCAACGAAAAAATGATCCACTGGGTGGCCTAGAGATGATGTCCAATAAGTTGTTGTTGGACCAACAGCTACTGCAGGGCCATCCTGGGGTTAATTTAACCATTCCACCGATCCAGACTCTCCCGGTAAAATGGAAGGTAGGTATTGTGAAGTAGAAGTTTGTGCCTCTTCACCCTGTGGGGGGATGGAGGTCGGTGAATCTAGAGGAAACATATGTGCTCCAACATTCAAGGTAGGGATTTCAACTTCAGGTGACAGGACCGTGGCTTATGGGTCCATTCTTACTCTCGAAATTACATCTTGGTTAAGGGGATATTCGGGTGGTAAGTTCTGAATCCTACGGGACCTTCTCCAATGAAAGTCAGCCAGAGTGACTGAAACAAAAGTTTCTCCTAAGGAAAGTTAAACAAAAAAAAAAGTCCAAAAAAAATCCTACAAAAACTAAGGCCACAAGTAAACTTATGTGATAGGAGTGGATTCAGAGGTCTGGAACCTCACAGGATTGTCAAGGCTTCGCAAATCGCTATATACCACAGGGTACAACAGTAAAATGCAACAAGGAGGATTGGGATCATACCCTTGCCTGAATACCCGATTACCTGGACGGTACGTGTGTAGTAATATCCCTGAGTGCTATTCTCGGTGTATTGCTCTGCCAAGATAGCCAAAAGGTTAACTCAGTTGGTCTCAGGAATCCTAATGGTGTCTCCCGATACACTCAAGGTACGTGGGAGCTCAAATCTGTAGTGGTGGTGTCTAATGCACAACCGTACGACATGAGACCTCCTATATACTACCGAGTACATGAAACGCCTTTCTATATACGCCAAGTACATGAAACACCTTTCGATATACGCTAAGCACACGAGGTACTTGGTAGGTATGTGAAAGAGCTTCGATATACCTGGTTGGTACGTGAAAGAGCTTCGATATACCGATAAGTATGTGGAAGACTACAATACCCCCGGAATATAGTGCTAGCAAGTAAAGATAGCTTCCACGTTTTACGATGCCGGAACACGTCTCTAACTTACACACAAGTTACTAAAAATTTTACCCTAGTTCTACCGTTGATTTTATCTAGATAGTTAGGTGAATGCATGAGGTGAGTACATAATCGTAAACATAATGCAGGTCCTAACTACATGCAAAACATGTACTTTTCTTTTCATGAACTCTATGTATGGGAGGGAGAAACTTCTTTCCAAGTGATTTTACCAAAGCAACACAATCCCAAAATCTACCAAATTTGATAAAAAGTACTCTTTTCGCTTTTCTTTTTTTCCAAGCAAAACTCAAAGATCAACAAACACAACAACCAAATCCAAACATTTTCTTTTGTCTTTTCAAATCAAAGATTAAGAGATGAAAAGAGAGAATTTCCTATCGAGATCACTCCAACTTTTCAATTTCACTATGATAGCTTAAAAACACTAAAAATAAAAAATGCATACAATTTTCTCAAGCATGGAGTCACTTTTGTGAAAACTTGATCTCATTTGAATTTTTCAAGAAAATGAGTGATTCATAGTTCTCAAAAAAGCACAAATGACTAATTTTTCTTCAAACTTTCTGTTAGCACTAGGATTGTGCCAAATATTTGAAGGGGGTTTCAAGCGAAAAGACGGGTTTGCTAAACCTGGGAGGCTTTCGGAGTAAGACTCGCTTGGTCTGTGTCCACGGTATAAGAAAGAATCCAAGCCATGGGCAGTAAACTTTGGCCCAAAGGAAGGGCGTTTGAATAGGGATTAGGGGACGATGATGGCCGAGGAGTAAAGAGTTAATGGAATGCATCTACGTCCTCAGTCGGCTAAGATGAACGGTCTGGATTGGACACGATGAGATCCAAGGCCATAGTCTTCCATCGCAGAATAAGGTGGCGGAATTTTAAGAGCGAATGGGCCAGTTGTCAGTATATATGTAGATGTCGGATCAACGGTGGGAAATGAAGATCAACGGCCGGCGTTTAGTTCACAATCTAAACTTGCACGGAGAAAGTCACGACCCAAATTTTGCGAAGTTGTGTTATTGTGCCACACCTTTCGACGATGGAGATTCAACCCGATCTAGATCTATGGCTCGGGCCTTGTTCGCATTTTTAACTTGTACACCAGACCGACGCCGCTCATATTTACGAAGTTGGTAAAGGGGTGCATATAAGGATGGACCTGATCTGGGCAAAGGGGTAATCCACAATCAAGACAGTCTCACGGGAAAAGGGCGCTACCAAAGTAGCACGAAGTAGATTTGCACGCCACTGAGGTGTTTAAAAACAAAAAAGGTAGGAGGATCTACGGTCACAGATTTCCAACATGGATGGATGGCTGACCTGTCTCCATCGCTAGCTTACTTGTAAGGAAGATATTGGCCGTCTCATAGTATAAAAATCAGGTTTGCGCAGGGAGCCACACCAGATTTGTCTTGTGCGATTGGGTAGTGCGGATAGCTAACTGTGCAGAGCCGACCATCCAACCAGGCGCCTAGAGAATCCCCCCAACTGTTGGGTCACCAGGTAAGTTGTTTCTCACCGAAAGCTATTTAAATGGCAGAAGCTGTAGATCCCCCAGGTTTCAAATCTCCTCAGTTGACCGACCTAGTAGAGGATAAAGATTACGATGTTTATGATACCATGCTTATTAGTTTCCCTCCGGAATCCATTAAAGAGAGATTAGAAGCTCTGAAGACTGGCCAACCAAATACCCACCAAGTCTTCCAGTTCTTCTTCCACCTATTCACTACATCCCAAACCCCTAGCTGTCCCGAATTCATGGACTGGTGTGCAAGCCGTTACTCCCCTGAGCAAAGAGTTGTCCTGGATGCATCAGGCTCCAAAATATTATGTTACATAAACACTCCAGCTGTTAGGAAAGCCCTGGCCATTTCCCCGAAATTCTATCATAAAGCCCAAGATTATAAAATGGAATCCCTCATTCAGTATTTTCGTCAAGCCTCTAAGGATCTTAAGAGGAGCTTCTACCAAGAAAACCTACTATCTGGTTTTTCCCCTCCTGAAACCCCTTTCCCTAGTGAGGCCGACCTGTTCAAAGAGGGATCCAAATATGTTTTCTCCATGCTGGACCAATTCCTAGGGTTGGATAGCGATAGATACTTAATCGAGCCCCTAATCAGCCTTATGTTTGTCCTGAGTACTTGCCCAATTGAACCCTCAGACCCTAACTCACTCGCCCAGTGCTCCTGCTTAAAATTCGATGAAGCCCTAGCAGACAGTATCCATGCCCAACTCGTTGAATTCCCTAGAACTAGGCATTTTAGATTTCAGTCGTATCTACTGAATATTTTCCTAGCATTGCATGAGCAAAACCTGCAGGGACCAGAGTTACAGATCACTGAAGAAATGTATTCGAATTTTCAGGTTTTCAAGGATAATCTCATGTCTGAAATCTATTGTGTGTTTTTCCAAGAGAGGCTTCCTAGAGTCCTGCTGGAAATTAAAGACTTGTTACAACCTTCTATGGAAAAGAGAGTCGGAGACTAGTTTCTGTTGAAAAATGGGACGGTAATCAGGGTATACAATTTCTCTCATTCCCCCTACGTACTGCTAGTTTTCCTGACTCCCAAGTTGTTCACCCTGGAATTCATAAGATAGAAGCTAAAGTTGGAGTATGAGCATTTCCTGAAGGACAAGAAATCCGCTGATATCAGTTTCCCATGGGCGGTGGGTCCTTTTGTTGTCAAAAATAAGGCAACTCTTCCTAACATTGAGCTAATGATGAGCGATCTGGGTTTCTCCTCTAGAGCTGCGATACAGTATGATCCCCACTGTTAGTTTTTCAGAATTTTCAATCTGATCTAATATCTTAACTGAGAGAATAACATGTACAACATATCTACAGCATATCAATCATGAACACAATAATGCAAGAGACACAAAGTTTCACCAGGGAAAACCAAGAAAGTGAAAAACCCCGCAACTTCCTCAAAGATAGAAAGAGCAATGATACAACCAAAGTACAAGAGATAGTCTTCTCCTAGCAACATATCCACCTCCTCACAAGTGCGCCACTTTCCGAATGAGAGAAGTGTGAGTTATGAGTGATCAAATAGAGATCTCCCGATCTCTATTTATACTTGTCTTGTCCTACCCAATAAACTAATGGGGCCAACTTGTCTAGCTTAGCCTAATAACCCATGGTTAACTTAATCCAGGCCGAACCCACACTTGGTGGTCTAATAACCCATTTACCCACATGACTCATAGAGGGCCGACCCCATCAAGGTGGTCTAATAACCCATCAAGTATAAGTTATGACACTTACAATATAAATGACGACACTTCCATATAGAGGAATAATAACATCTCTATAGGAATACAGACACTTCCGTATAGAGAAATAATAACATATCTATAGGAATGCAATACACATGGGTAAAATACATTCCGAAGTTACATATACATCAACTCTCCCTCTTAACTAGGAAGGTATTTCTCGACACAGGTCTACTAGCACAAGTCTTCTTCTCTGGATCATCATCAGCGAATCATCATCCTCAAATCATCGTCATCATCACTGCTGCTGCTATCTCAATCAATCTCTAAATCTACCCGTCATAGGAAGTTCTACAGAGCCAGTCCTTTTTCATACTGGATGTAGGCCCACCACCTGCAGGTCTTCATCATCACTGGCCATACTGTGGAATCCTCGGGACTTATTACGTGCATCACAAAACCTTGCAAGAGCATTCCAGGACTTATTATGAGCACACAACCCAACCTATCGGATCTCCCATGGAGCTATTACATGTGACCCCACCACAAAACCTCGAAAGAGAATCCCAGGACTGATTACGAGCACACAGCTCAACCTATTGGATCTCCCAGGGCGCTATTATATGCAATCACCACAAAACCTCGCAAGAGCATCCCAAGACTTATTACGAGAACACATCCCAACCTATCAGATCTCCCAAGGCGATATTACATGTGGTCATGGAAAAACCTCGAAAGAGCATCCCAAGACTTATTACAGGAACACATCCAAACATATCGGATCTCCCAGGGCGCTATTATATGCCATAGGACAAAACCTTGAAAGAGCATTTGCCATATCTCCCAGGGAGCTATTATATGCCAACGAAAAAACCTATCAAGAGAATCTGCAAACCTCCCAAGGCGCTATTATATTTCATCCCAAAGAAAAACCTCAAAAGAGCATTTTCCAGATCTCCCAGGGAGCTATTATATGCCAGCGGCAAAACCTAGCAAGAGAATCTGCAAACCTCCCAAGGCTTTATTATATGCTTATCTGCACAACCTGTCCACGGCCACAGAGTATCAACCTGATACTCACCATACATCATCCTGATGTACACATGATCATCCTGATCATCATCACTGCATCTTCCTGATGCATGTCATCTGGAGCAACATCCTGAAGCTCATCATCCATGATCATCCTGATCATATAATGCATCCACCTGATGCATACCAAGTATCTGCCTGATACATATCATCATACATGATCCACCTGATACATACACATATACATGATCGACCTGATCATACCTGATACATATCAACATACATGATCCAACTGATCATATTCAGCATCCAACATGATGCATACATACATATAAATGATCCAACTGATCATATCCATCATCCAACATGATGCATACATACATATAAATTATCCAACTAATCATATCCAACATCCAACATGATGCATATACAGAGAAGTAACTGGAGCATCGTCCTAATGCTCATCATCTAGCGCTTACATCCATAGCCATGGAAGGATCCTCCTCTCACCATGCTTGGAATGGCTTTAGCAAATGTGTCCATCACTTCGTCCTCAAAGTGTTGTCAATATGAGGAACACCAAGCCTCTCTCTGAAGTACTCAAACTTCACTCTGGCTAGTGGTTTCGTCAGTACATCTGCAATCTGTTCATCCGTCGCAACATACAGGAGATTCACTGCTCCTCTCTGCACCATATCCCTGATATAGTGATATTTGATCTCAATGTGTTTCAACCTGTCGTGGAACATTGGGTTCTCAGACAGCTTCACACAACTCTGGTTATCACAAAAGATACCAGTAGCCTCCAACAATAGATCAAATAACTCAGACAGTGGCTTCCTCATCCATACTGCCTCACAACTAGCCAAACAAGCTGCAACATACTCTGCTTCGGCTGTACTCAGTGCTACGCAAAACTGCTTCCTGCTAAACCAAGAGATCACACTTGATCCCATACTGAAGCAGCACCCAGAAGTGCTCTTCCTATCTGCAGCACTTCCTACCCAATCTGAATCAATATAACCCTGTAGGTTAAACTTTTGATTCGCATCATACTTGAGCCCATAATCAACTGTACTCTTCAGGTACCTCAGAATATGCTTTACAGCAACCAGGTGAACACCTCTGGGATCCATTAGGAACTGGCTCAATGTGTTCACCGCAAAGCAAATATCTGGTCTCGTGTTCGTCAGGTACATAAAGGACCCAATCATCTGACGATACACAGTGACATCAACCGGATCAAATGAAGCATCACACAGAAGCTTCAGGTTCGATGCCATAGGTGTGGCCATGTCCTTGCAGTCCATCATCCCGAACCTTTTCAGGATCTCTACTACAAACTTCCCTTGTCCAAGGAAGATTCTATCTGCACTCTGCCACACCTCCATGCCTAGAAAGTAGTGCATCATCCCCAAGTTCTTCATCTTGAACTCGGCAGCAAGCTCCCGCTGCATGTCGAAAATCAATCTATCCTCACCTGTAACAAACAGGTTATCCACATACAAAAGTAGTATCACTGGATTGCCTTCCTCAACCTTGTAGTAAAGGTTGGAATCCACTTTACTCTTGGTAAAGCCCAAATTGGATAGAAATCCATCTATCCTGCCATACCAGGTCCTGGCTGCCTGTTTCAAACCATACAAGGCTTTTTTCAGTTTGCACACATGTGACTCTCGGTCATGTGTCTCAAACCCGAGTGGCTGCTCCACATACACTTCCTCTTCGACTACACCATTCAAGAAAGTTGTCTTGACATCCATCTGGTGTATCTTCCATTTCATTATTGCAGCCAGAGCAAGTACTGATCTGATGGAAGTGTGCCTGGCTATAGGTGTAGAAGTCTCTTCATAATCAATCCCTCTTTTGGGAGAAGCCACGAGCTACAACCTCGCTTTGTATTTCTCCATGCTACCATCTGCAGCATGCTTGATCTTTGGAAGTCACAACAGACTTCCCATCTGGTCTTGGGACCACATCCCAAACATCATTCTTCATGATCGACTGGCATTGCTCGAGCATGGCATCCTTTAACTGTATCCCATATCCTAGGAACTTCAGATTCTTCGATAGATAGATTTCTTTAAACTTCGTTGCTGGAACAGATGTTGTAGTCCTTCTTTTGTAGGTGATTGTATACAATCTTTCCTACAAAGCAAGTTAAATTGCATGATTAGAAACATCTCATAGTTTTCAAAAAAAATTCTTACACATAAATAAATATGTCATACAGTCATGCAATTATTTTAGCCAATGCCTCAATACAACATTTATCCATATCCTGTAACTTTCTAGATGCCTTCCAATCTCTACCAGAACATTGTTAAGAGTGTGCACAACACCCAACATGTCAGCAAATAGGTTTCATTCTAGATAAGTAGCAATGGAATGCTGTACAGTGCCATAGGCCACTTACCCATCACATGCATATTAGTAGTATACTGTTCATCAATGAAACTATTCTAATATGCATAATACACAACCTAATTCTAGGGACATCAATATATACATCATTGAACAGTATTATTTAAACAATCAAATATGCAAGAAATGATAATTCAAATACTTATCTTTGTTTGTTTGTTGGGTTGACTCCCTCTCAGTCTTTGCTTCCTTTCTGCAACTCCATTTTGATGTGGATTGTGAGAAGTGGTCAACTCCCTCTGAATATCTGCATCCTTGCAGAAACTACTGGAGTGTGCTCCCTCTTGATCTTTGCTTCCTGGATTACCTATCCTTGATATTATATTCATCCTCGATCCCTATGCATGCTTATTGTTACCCTCGAGATATCATACATAATCATACATTCATTAGTATATTCTCAATACTATCAAACACAATAATCTTAAGCATGTATAGTCATGATCATTTCAAACACAGATAATAAGCATTAGCATTCAATGTTTTAGGGAAGACTTCTCTTACTCATGCATATTCATATTTGACCAAAGGACTTTTCTGGTTAATCATATCACCAATCAAGGTAAGAGACATAATAGGCATAAACCCGTGATTACTTACATTTCTAACTTCATGAATAATCATTATCAACAATACAACAGTATAAGATCCTAACACAAGGTAGGATTATAACTTGATATAGGAAAAACATACCTGGATTAATATGTTAGTTGGTTATGTCTAACATACCCACACGATGTCTTCTTGTTCTCTTAAATGACTTGTGCTAGTAACCTGCATATCTCATAGGTTAATCATTATAGAACCAAGTTATACATACCTCGTAAGTAGATATTCTATGTGATCCATGACAATGGATGAATCTTTGTCTTCATGTCACCATGGTCATATGTTCTTGAACTAGAACATGATTTGTCTTTCTTGATGTACCTTTCATGTTAGCGGACAACATCAACCTTATACAACACCACAATGCATTAGTACAATCATAAGTGTCAAAACCCTAATCAATGAATATCTTCTATCGTGTATTCATAATTTTATTAAGGTGATACGACAAGTCTAAAGTTAATCAAGATTGTACTAACCTTAATGAAGACAAACATACCATAAACTTAATTATGAACAGATCTCGAAACATACCTGGATCACACCTGGATAAGTCTTACCTGTTGAGATTGCTTGTAATCTTCCTATGTAAGGCCTTAGCCTTATCTCCCTCTGAAACTGGAACTTCTTCACTTATGCAGGTGACCAAGCCATTTTCTTCTAGGATTAACCCAATCCACTTGATTTGCAGAAACTGGATTTGGAGTTGGATTAGGGTTTGTCAGGGAAACCCTAAAAATTCAAACTTTGAATTTCAAACTTCTTAAAGGATAGAAAGATGTGCCTTGATGAGCTTATCAACCTGGTATACTCAGAATTTGAAAACTACAAAGTTTCACCCCTCAAAATTGCCTTTGAAACTTCTGGATCTTCTTGACAGGATCCCGAACTAGGGTTTGATAAAGCCCACCCTTATTCCCAACCAAAAGGTTTGATCCAAATCTCTAAACTTCAATTTTTCTGAGGAGCTTCCAGCCGTGGTCACAAACTTCAAAAATTCCAACTTTTGCAGAAGCCCTAATTTCTCACTTTTCCGATCAAAGTCCCGAACTAGGGTTTGATCAAGTATGGCCTTCTACCCAACCAAAAAATTTGATCTTGGTCTCTAAATTTTGATTTTGATGAGTAGCATTCATTCGTGGTCTCTGATTACAAAATACCAACTTTCTCCGAAACCCTAATTCCCGGAGCCATGAATGAAGGTGCTCAAAATCCAATTATGTTTTGACATAAATATGCACCTGATTTTTTCTAGTGTAACTCCGAAATTACGAATACACAGGGTCTGAAACGTCTACCTGTGGTACCCCGACCTGTCACCTTTCCAACCCCACAGGTCTGACCTCAATTGGATTATCTGAGAGAGATTTATGCCAAGTGGAACAACGTGACCTGTTTATTGGATAAAATAGGAGAGCGAACTTGTACGGAGTGCCATGTCTCACTGGTTCACTTTCGGCCTCTGAACCTTCGGCTTGTGAAAGTACATTCCATTCCCTATCTGTCACTTTTTAATAAATTTCATTTGGATATTCCTAGCCCAAGTTATGACCTTTTTTCCTAGGTCACATGTTTATCACTCATATCTGGAAGAGGCAGAAACCCTAGATTGTACATATCATAAAACACAAAGTACAATGAATTAGAATTTTTCCTTTCGACACAAGGTACATGCAGATCTGACCTTCGACTTGTAAAAGTTTTAGATCCGAAAACTTATCCAAAATGGATTTATAGCGAAAGTGCTACGATGACTAGTTTTTACTATATCAATCCCTAGCATCGCAAGTGCAACAAGTGTCGTATATGCCATACCATTCCTTCTTTCAGGCTAGCTCTGATACCATGTTAGTTTTTCAGAATTTTCAATCTGATATAAGATCTTAACTAAGAGAATAACATGTACAACATATCTACAGCATATCAATCATGAACACAGTAATGCAAGCACATAAGAGACACAGAGTTTCACCGGGGAAAACCAAGAAGGTGAAAAACCCTGCAACTTCCTCAGAGATAGAAAGAGAAATGATACAACCAAAGTACAAGAGATATTCTTCTCCTAGAAGTAGATCCTCCTCCTCACAAGTGCGCCACTTTCCGAATGAGAGAAGTGTGAGTTATGAGTGATCAAATAGAGATCTCCCGATCTCTATTTATACTTGTCTTGTCCTGCCCAATAAACTAATGGGGCCGACTTGTCTAGCTTATCCTAATAACCCATGGTTAACTTAATTCAGGCTGACCCCACACTTGGTGGTCTAATAACCCATTTACCCACATGACTCATACAGGGCCGACCCCATCAAGGTGGTCCAATAAGCCATCAAGTATAATTTACGACACTTACAATATAAATGACGACACTTCTGTATAGAGGAATAATAACATCTCTATAGGAATACAAACACTTCCGTATAGAGGAATAATAACATCTCTATAGGAATACAATACACATGAGTAAAATACATTCTGAAGTTACATATACATCAACACCCACCACATAATCTCTGAGAGGAGGAAGGAAATGGGCAGAAAGGGATACGAGCATCTAGAGGTCCTTGGCCTGGCAGAAAGAGCAAATTGGCCATAATACGTAGAAAAGGGTCAGATGGACATTGACCCACCGGGAGGCTCTCTATTTTCGGTACCGAAAAGCACAACTTCAGCCCCTGGTTCACCTGGAAAAGACTCAGAGCTTGCAGCAGCTCTATCCGTCACCATCATTCCAGATAAAGTCTCACAGCAAAAAAATGGTGAACCCATGGATATTGACAATAACCCATGGATATCGGAGACACAACTAGTAAAAGTGAAAACAAAGCAGCCAAGGAAGAAGCAAGTTAGGTCTCCGGTTCCATCCTTTGAGGTTAAGGAACACGTGTTCAGAAAGACCCTTGCTGGACTTGCAGCGCCAGGTGTGAGCAGGATGGCGTTATTGGAACAATATGAAGAAGACCCTAAGACATTGTAAAAGGAGGCAAAATTGTATGATTATGTTAGGCAAATTTCCTCTAAAGAGATAACCCTGGCAACCAGTAGAAACCTCGTGTAGAATACTTTAAGCCTTGCCTTAGCCACCAAGAGTAAGGCAATGAAGCTGAAGGTGAATCTAGAGGAAATCCCACTGCCAGACGTGATTAACGTGCACAAAGAAACAATGGAAGTCCTGTATGACAAGATGCTCAAATATGCTCTTGACCTATCAAAGGCACAAAACAACAAGGCCAAAGTACAGATTCAATTAAGAATAGAGAATTCCGAGAACAAAAGTTTGAAAGCTCAAGTACAGAAACTCCAGACCTCACTATTGGCCATGGAGACTATTGAAGATAAGAGAAAAAGCATCCACATTGTTAGGAGAGAAGGAACAAGAAAATCTAAAGCTAAAAAAGAAGCTAAAAATGCCCATTGCCCAGTTGGTAGATGCTGCAAAAATTGCAGAGCTGGAGGAAGAGAAGGAAAAGCTACAAATAGAGCTGACAAACTACAAATACAAATTGATAGAGTCTAAGGAAGAGAGGGAAAGAGGGTAGGAGAGATTGAAATCGGTGATGGATAGCGAGAAAGCTCTGAAGGTTGAAGTTGAAAAGTTAGAGAAGAAACTCAAAGAAAAGGAGCAGGAAATTGAGGTCATGATCATGCCCTCGGTGGAGGCTGGGGATTTCTCCATAGTAGGGAAGATATCCCAGACTAGCTTGGATAGCGTAGAGGTAATAAGACTAAAGAAACAAAACGCCAATCTGAAAGCTATGACAGATACTGCCAAGCGGGAGAAAGAAGAGGCAAAAAGGACATGAAATCCTGGGAAGCCAAGCATCAGGTTGTGCAAAAGGAATTGGATCAATTAAAACAACAGGTCATAGGTAAGGAAACACTACAGGAGGCAAGGAAAGTCATATGGGATAGCATCATTATACAAGCAGATCAGATGAGGCCCTACCTAGATTTTATAGCATATAAAGAGGTCGTAGTCAAATCAGCAGACCCAGTGATTGCAGTAGCAAACGAGAAGCTGAACAAAAATCCTCTTCTCTGTGCCCAAAATGCAATATATTTCTTAAGTGGCCTATATGAAAGCCAAATGAAAGCAGCGTATATCAAAGACAGAATGACCATCATCGCATGGGCTAGGAAAGTGATGCTAAATCATGAACAAGTGAGTTTTGTGCATACAGGAATAGATATCCTGGCCAAGAAAGTGAAAATGTTCAAAGAAGTTTGTGATCCACTATTTAAGAAAGGTTTTCCCCTATTCTAGGAGGAAAGCGGGACCATGATGACAAAATAGGAGTACCAAGACAAATTGGAAGAATGTCAATCAAACCAGGAATGTTTTGCAGGTGTGGTGCAGCCCTTGGAGGGAAAAATGGTGGTAGAGAAGCTAGCCCAAGACTTCTAGCTCCTCACAATGTTCAAGCAGTCCCACACACTCCTCAAAGGGTATTATTATAGAGAGCACACCAAGATGAGAATTATTTTCAAAGAGCTTGCATCGTTAGACCTATCGACAGCGGAGCAGTGGAAGTGGGTTGAGAAATATGGTAAAGGAAATCTAAAGCTAGGTGCATGAAAAGTTTCGGGATGTTACAAGAATTCTGCTAGTGAAAGCAGTTAGTTAGTTAGTAAGAGCTGCCAACTGGAAGAGCATCTTCAAGATCATTTTTGTCTTTTGTATTAAGAATCGGTAGTCGTATAGTAAAAATGACCCGTAAATGTAAAAGGTTGTTGAGCCGAGTTTCGTCATCTCTGTCTTATGTCTATAATGGTGACTATGTTTTGATTAGGTGTCCGTAGGTTGTAACTGTTTTATGTTCAAGAGAAAAGTTGAGCCTGGGGCTCGAGGACATCTATAAATTCAATGTATTCGAAGGTAGAAGGGTTGAAAACTTTTGGACGCATATGTATTGCTCTCTGTAAGACAATTTTGAGCAATTTTTGAATAAAGTTGACAGAATCGAGTAGGTGTTTTATCGGGGATTCCTGTGTTATTGGTCTTGCAGTCTATTCTTTCTTTTCCCCATGTGAATTGTGTTTCTCTCATTGTTTATCCATTCTGTAAATGATTTTTCATGTTTGGTTCAGTGTAGTATCTGGATGGAATTCATAGATATTATGCTCCATTTTGATCATACCAAGCATTCCACAATTATTTTCTACTAAAGTCAATATAGAATTCATGTTTCCATACTTTATATTGATGGACTGTTCATTTCTCTTCTAACTCACCAACTAAAAGCTCTTTGACTGCAAGTTGGTGGCTACTTTTCCCCTATGTGAATGTATTTGCAAGGCATTTATCAATGATGTTCATGTCTTGTTCGATTTGACTCCATCGCCCAATAAAGATCCATGTTGTTTTCCAACCAACAATTTACAAAAATGATCTGTCCTAACAGAAATCTGACCTTCTGAATGAGCTGTGTATGAATATTTTGAGTAGAGAAGACTAGTGTGTTTGTTCATTGTTGACACCTTTGAGTATTTCCAGTTTTTTCATAGATTTATAGAGAGAGCCCTCTCAGACTGTGCTGGGTTAGTAGCACAGATATAAAGTGGTTAGTGGTTACCTCGATTCTTCCCTTTCACAACATTGGGGTACGTTTTGGGTGTTAACAAATTGGCTCCGTTGCCGGGGAAAGAGTATTCTATCATCCTTGGGAGAACGACAAAGAAGTTTGAGTTTCAGAGAAGGAGAAATTTCCGTGGGAAAACAGAGATTTCGAAAGTTTCGAGAAGGTTGTGTATTTTTTTCCCTGGCGACTCCACTCGTTGAGATTTGTATTGAAGTAAGACTCCACTGAGGAAGACCAGCAAGCCAAAATCCATTTCTAAAGAAGTTTCGAAAACGCATCCTGGCCACTAAAAAGATCCATACCAAAGGTAACCCTTTTTCCGAAATTCTGTTAGGAGTGGATAATCCAGAAATTTTACTTAGACATAAGACCGGAAATGATAAGGCTAGTGCATCTAGCAGTGAAAGAATTGTGTCTAAAGAAGAATCATCTATTTTTCATGAATTAAATATAGAGATAGACATTGGAAGACCTTTTCTGAGGACAAATTTTGAATCATATCTAAACCTAGGTGAAGAAAGTTTGAATACCCCTGAGTCATACCTGTTAGATATCATGTGGTGTGGGTTGTGGAATACCTCCAAATTTGAAATAACTAAGCCTTGCTTTCAGATCCCTGAGTCTCATACCATAAACCTTACAAATAGTCCTACTCAGAATATCCTCCCAAATACCCATCCCCTTGTGCAAAATCCACCATTACCCATAGCTGCCAGATTTGCTCCTTTAGACCTACCGCCTGTCCAACATGACCTCCCTCAGAACTATGCTTAGAGAATCGTCTCTTATGATGGAGAGGGGGGATTTTCAGCCAAGCAGCATGTAGACAGATTTGAGGATTTTGCTAATTTGGAAGAGGTGGATTATGATGATGCAAAAATGAGGCTCTTTGCCCAGAGTTTGTTTGGAGAACCTAAGAAATGGTTTAGGTAGCTACCAAATGCTTCTATCCCTGATTTTGCATCCTTTAAAGCATTGTTCTTAGAAAGGTGGGAAATGATAAGGACTCCCTCACTAGTTCTCTCCCAGTATAACCATTTGAAGAAAGGGGGTTTTGAGTCTGTCCATGAGTTTTCTGCTAGGTTCATGAAGGCATACAACTCTATCCCTGATGATATGAGGTCCTCAGTAGGTGTTGTGAATCTCCATTATGCATATGCCTTTGAAGGAGATTTCTCATGCACGTTGAGAGAAAGGAAGTCACCCACCCTGCCTGCTATGTTGAAGGATGCCATAGAAGTGGAAGCAAACATGATGGCTTCAAGAAATATGAAAGGTAAAGCAGAAGCAGATAAGAAGAAAATAGAAATCCATACCTCTACTTCCACCTCCTCCTCCTCTGCCAGTGATGCTAAGTTTGAGACAATAATAAATACTATGGAAAAGCTGATGGATAGGTTAGCCCTGGATAACAAGCCTCTTGGTAGAGAACAACCTGAAAATCAAATAAGAAATCCTAACTTTAGGAGGCCACCTTCCCCTCAAAGAAATCAGAGGAACCCTGATGACCAACAAATAAGGCCTCCTTTCCCTAAAAACCTAGTTGATCAAGAGGGGCCTGAAGATCCCATAGATGATCATATTCACCACTTTGACAGCCTAGACCATGAAGTATTTTTTACCAAAAGGGAGCATGATTTCTTCACCAAGAAAAGCACCAGCCAAATCCCTGAGTTAGATTCTGAGCAGTACCAGATGGGTTACCAAAATGTTGTAGATGACATTCAAAGGAAGCTGAAGTT
Organism: Larix kaempferi; assembly: GCA_027924585.1. NCBI lineage: Eukaryota > Viridiplantae > Streptophyta > Pinopsida > Pinales > Pinaceae > Larix > Larix kaempferi. The sequence continues at coordinate 5,238,448 of BSBM01000202.1, read as the reverse complement.
GAGGAACTGGATGGTGACCATAAACAAAGGACAGCCCGGTAAATATCATCCCCCCAATACTCGGCACAATGCAGAAAATTCAAAAGAGAACCAGCAGGAGGTTGTTGCACAGAGAGCACAGGAGGATAAAGGGCAGCATTCCAAAGAAGCTAAACAACCAGAAGTCACTGAGGTAATGAAGCCTGTTCAACATTCAATCTAAAGGCTGAACTATCCAAGGTAAAGATCTCCATCCCCTTCAACAAGTTGCTAAAAAACAGTGAATATAGGGAAGAGATAACTAAGCTGGTAAAAGGGCAGGTTGATTGTCTGCATGATATATTGGAGGTGACAAACGATGCTCCTACCATAATTTTTGGGTCCAAGCTCGAGGAGTCAGATTATGAAGAGGTTCCCCCTTTTTATTTGATTTTGAATCTCCATGGAAAAATCTTACATACTGCACTAATAGACTCTAGGGATTCCAATAATCTAATGTCGAAATCAGTGGTGGACCAATTGGGATTAGAAGTTACTAGTCCATATAAAGACCTGTACTCGTTTGACTCCAAGAAGGTGAAATGTCTGGGGTTGATTAAAGACGTGGTAGTGACTCTTTCCCAACTGCCTACTAAGAGTATCATGATGGATGTTGTAGTGGTTGATGTGCCTGCGAAGTTTGGGATGTTGTTGTCAAGGTCCTGGGCTTCGAAACTAAGAGGAACTATGCACATGGACTTATCTTATGCCACTATACCCCTTTATGGGAGCAATAGAAGATTGTATAGAGAAAAAAGGATGGCCTATGTGGTTAGCAGCGCAGATAAACCTAAAAATCACCCTATATATGATGTGGATACAGATATGGAATCCTCTATTTTCTTTAATGATGGCCTGCATATTGATCCTGAGCCTCCTACATATATTGAAGTTAACGAAGATAAATAATTTGCAGCGAGGTATGAAGCCTCAGAAAGGGAAAAAAATGAAGATGGTCTATGGTCAATGTATTTTGATGGGTCCTTGAGTAAGAATGGTGCAGTAGCAGGGGTCTGGATTATACCTCCTGATAGGGAGTCCATAGCTTTATCATACAAGTTAACTTTTGAATGCACTAACAATGTGGCCGAATATGAATATATACTCCTAGGATTACGATCCCTGAAATACCTGGGATCAAAGAGGATACAGGTGTTTAGAGATTCAGAATTGGTGGTCAACCAGGTGAATGACAGCTATCAAACCAGACATCCCAGGATGAGGGCCTATAGGAATGAGGTTTGGGATTTGTTTGGGAACTTTTTCACAGAACACAAGATCAAAGTTATACCTAGGAGTGAGAATCAGGTAGCCGATTCTTTGGCCACCACTGCTGGTGGTTTTAAGACGCCTATCTTTTCCCAGGAGAAGTATGAAGTGGAGGTGGTGAGCAGACCTTCTATTCCTGATAATTCCAAATATTGGCAGGTATTTGATGATGATCTGCAAATTAAAAGATTCTTAGAGTTGTCTGATGAATTTCGCTAATCTACAGATTGACGTAGAGAATGAAAACTTGGAGGGTTTAGTAGACGAAGAGCAGTCAAAGGATGAAGAGCCTGAAAGAAAGGGGTGGAAGAGTATGCTGGGTGGAAAGGATATTATTCAGCTAAAGAGCAATTACATCCCTAAAGGTTTTATACCTTTGGAAAAGTTGTTTGACCATAACGACGTGGCTAAAATCCCCAAATTTGAACCTGCTAGTGATGCTGTAGAAGACCAAAATTTGGGCACTAAAGAAGAGCCTCGAATGGTGAAACTGTCTAAGAAGTTGCATGCTAAGAAAAAGGAGCAATATGTAGAATTAATTAAGAGATATGTTGATGCTTTCGCTTGGAGTTATGAGGACTTAAAGGAATATGACACCTCCATAATACAACATTCTATTCCAATCAAACCAGATGAGAATCCTTTCAAGCAAAAGCTGAGAAGGATAAATCCAAAGCTGCTTCCTGTGATAGAAAAAGAAATCGGAAGATTGTTCAATGCAAAAATCATTGTCACCCTGAGATTTTCCCAATGGATAGCAAATCTGGTTCTCGTGAGGAAGAAGAATGGTGAGATCAGAATTTACATAGATTTCAAGAAGCTTAACAGGGCTTCGCTGAAAGATAATTACCCTTTGCCTAAAATAGAACATATCTTACAGAAGGTAGTAGGGGCAGAAAGGATCTCTACCATGGATGGTTTTTTTCTTATATAATAAAATGAAGGTATGCCCAGAAGACCAAGAAAAAATGGATTTTAGCACCCCATGGGGCACTTTCATGTATGCAAAGATGCCTTTTGGGCTAATGAATGCAGGGGCCACTTTCCAGCGTGCAATGGATATAACATTTGCTGAGGAGAAAGACAAGTTTGTGGTGGTGTACATGGATGATATAACAATATATTCCAGATCTGATGATGAACACCTAAAGCATTTAGGGCAGGTTTTCATCAAATGCAGAAAATATGGTATTTCTCTTAACCCAAAAAAGTCTCATTTTGCGTTAGAGGAAGCCAAGCTCCTGGGGCATATCATTTCTAAAGAAGGTATCAGGATTGACCCTGAAAGGGTTAGTGCTATTCACAAGGTTGGGGAGCCAAGAAGTAAGAAAGAGGTGCAGTCTTTCATTGGGCAAGTGGGTTTCCTAAGGAGATTTATTCCAAGTTTTGAAGAAATAATGAGGAATATCACAAACATGTTGAAAAAAGAGAATCAAATAAAGTGGACTGAGGAAGCCTGGGATTCGTTCAAAGGGATTAAGAAAGCTATCACCAAGGCCCCAGTACTAGCAAGCCCGGATTTTTCCAAAGATTTCCTGATTTTTTCCTACGCATCTGAGCATACAATAGCAGGAGTGTTGTTGCAGAAAAAAGCCCAGAATGACGAGTAGCCAATCGCATTTTCCAGCAGGGTGTTGAGAGATGGAGAACTAAAGTATGATATCATGGAAAAATAGGCATACGCCTGTTAAAATCGCTAAAGGATTTCGGGGTCTACATCTTCCATTCGCACATTGTTTCCCATGTCCCAAACAATGCTGTAAAGAGCATCCTCACCCAAGCAGATCCCGAAGGAAGAAGGGCCAAGTGGTTTGCTATACTGTTGGAGTATGACCTGGATATAAATCCCACCAAACTGCTAAAAGGGAAAGGTTTGGCAAAATTGATGGCTAAAGCCAACTGTGATTCTTTATAGCTCAATTTCTTAGAAGACTACCCAGATCAATAGGACATAGGAGTACAGGTAAGGTCGGAATTCTCTGCATCCCCCTGGTATGTTGACATTGTTTATACAGTGTAGAATTTATAGGCTCCTGCAAGTTTGAGCAAAACCAAGGCTAGGTATGTGAGGCTGAAAGCCGCCAAATATTGTATTATGAATCAGTTTTTGTATTGGAAGGACCCCGGGGGCGTGCTACTAAACTGCTTATTAGAAGATGAATCTCAACATACCAAGAAGGAATTCCACAAAGGGGATTGTGGTGGAAATCATTCCTGGAAAGTGACAGCCAACAAGATCTTGAGGGCGAGGTTCTACTAACCTACCATGTTTGTTGATGTGTACAAGGAGACCGTCACCTGTCACCAGTGCCAGGTCTTTGAAGGTAAGAGGAAGGTTGGTTCACTCCCCTTGCATCCAATCATAGTAGAGGCGCCTTTCCAACAATGGGGGCTGGATTTTATTGGAGAAATAAATCCTAACTCCTCTGGCCAACACAGATGGATTTTAACAGCTATTGATTATTTCACTAAATGGATCGAAGCCATCCCCACTAGAAATGAAACTGAGGTTGTCATCATGGATTTTCTGGAAGATAACATCCTGTCCAAATTTGGTTGTCCCAAGAGGATAGTGACAGACAATGCTCCAGTGTTTAAGTCTAAAAAGATGATAAAATTTTGTCACAAGTACCATATCAGTCTGAACCACTCCACAGCATATTACCCTCAAGGAAATGGGCTAGCAGGGTCCTCTAACAAAATCCTGGTAAGGATCATCAAAAAGTTGCTAGAAGAGAATAAGAGAGCTTGGCACACAAAATTAAGATATGCTTTGTGGGCTGACAGAATCAGTACAAAGAGAGCCATTGGGATGTCACCCTTTCAATTGGTATATGGAGCTGAAGTGGTGTTTCCAGTATCCCTAGGGTTACCATTCATGAGGCTGCTGCAAGGAATGGAAGAAGAACCAAATCACATGCAGAGGAGGATGAATCAAATAGTTGAGTTGAACGAGCTGAGAAATAGGGCCTACGATAAAGTACAGATGCACCAAGAAAAGATGAAGGACACCTTCAACAGGAAGGTGAAAGAAGAGCAGTTTCAGGTGAATGATTTGGTCCTGAAGTGGGATGAACCTAGGGAAGATAAGCATGGGAAATTTGACCATATGTGGATGGGGCCTTATGTTATTGCAGCAAACCGAGGGGTGAATTCTTTCATCCGGGAACATCAGGATGGGTCTCCCTGGATAGGGGTTCCGGTCAATGGGAGGTTTTTGAAACATTATCTGTCCTAGAGGAGGAAGGTAACCTTTGTACCATAGCCTGTATATATTTTGTTTTACAGTTGTTTTTAAGTATTGATGGCGAGCCTAAATATTTGAAGCTCGAGGTGAAGGCCCGAAGGTCTGGAAGGGTAGCCATGGTTTTTGTTTTATTTGCATGTTCAACTCATATTTGCAGCATGCACAGTTTTAGTTTTTGGCCTAAAGATTCTTAGTTCATAGTTTCAAGTTTTTCCCAATGGATTAGGCACTGATCTGCAGGGGTTCTTTGTTACCTCGCAGGGAGGATAGCATCCCCAATAGGATCATGTTGTTAGCACTGGGATTGTGCCAAATATTCGAAGGGGGTTTAAGGAGAAAAGATGAGTTTGCTGAACCTGGGAGGCTTTCGAAGTAAGCCTAGCTCGGTCCATGTCCACGGGATAAGGAAGAATCCAAGCCATGCGCAGTAAAATTTGGCCCAAAGGAAGGGCATTTGAATAGGGATCAGGGGACGATGATGGTTGAGGAGAAAAGAGTTAATGGAATGCGTCTACGTCCTCGTTCGGCTAAGATGAACGGTCTGGATTGGACGCGATGAGATCCAAGGCCACAGTCTTCCATCGCAGAATAAGGTGGCGGAATTTTAAGCGCGAATGGGCCGGCTGTTAGTAGATATGTAGATGTCGGATCAATGGTGGGAAATGAAGATCAACGGTCGGTGTTTAGTTCGTAATCTGAACTTGCACGGAGAAATTCACGACCTAGATTTTGCGAAGTTGTGTTATTGTGTTGCACCTTTCGATGGCGGAGATTCAACCCGATCCAGATCTACGGCTCAGGCCTTGTTCGTATTTTTAACTTGTGCGCCAGATCGACACTGCTCAGATTTACGAAGTCGGTAAAGGGGTGCATTTAAGGATGGCCCTGATCTGGGAAAAGGGGTAATCCACGGTTAGGAGGGTCCCACGGGAAAAGGGAACTACGGGAAAAGGGCGCTATGAAAGTAGCACAAATCAGATTTGCAGGTCGTTGAGGTGTTTAAAAACACAAAAGGTGGGAGGATCTACGGTTGCAGATTGCCAACATGGATGGACAACTGGCCTATCTCCATCGCTATCTTACTTGTAAGGAATATATTGGTCATCTCATAATATAAAAAGCAGGTCTGCGCAGGGAGCCACACCAGATTTGTCCTGTGCGCATTGGGTAGTGCGGATAGCTGACTGTGCAAAGCCGACCAGCCAACCAAGAACCCAGAGAATCCCCCCAACTGTCGAGCCACCAAGTAAGTTGTTTCTCACCGAAAGCTATTTAAATGGCAGAAGCTGTAGATCCCCCAGGTTTTGAATCTCCTCAGTTGACCAACCTGGTAGAGGATAAAGATTACGATGTTTTTTATACCATACTTATTAGTTTCCCTCCGGACTCCATTAAAGAGATATTAGAAGCTCTGAAGACCGTCCAACCAGATACCCACCAAGTCTACCAGTCCTTCTTCCACCCGTTCACTACATCCCAAACCCCTAGTTGTCCTAAATTCGTGGACTGGTGCGCAAGTTGTTACTCCCCTGAGCAGAGAGTTGTCCTGGATGCATCAGGCTCCAAAATCATGTGTTACATAAATGCTTTAGCTATTAGGAAAGCCCTGTCCATTCCCCTGGAATTCTGTCATAAAGCCCAAGATTATAAAATGGAATCCCTCATTCACTATTTCCGTCAAGCCTTTAAGGATCTTAAGAGGAGCTTCTACCAGGATATCCTACTATCTGGTTTTTCCCCTCCTGAAACCCCTTTCCCTGGTGAGGATGAGCTGTTCAAAGAGGAATCCAAATATATTGTCTCCATGTTGGCCCAATTCCTAGGGTTGGATAGTGACAGATACTTAACCGAGCCCCTAATCAGCCTTATGTTCGTCATGAGTACTTGCCCAGTTGAACCCTCAAACCCTAACTCACTCGCCTAGTGCTCCTGCTTAAAATTCGACGAAGCCCTAGCGGACAGTATCCATGCCCAACTCGTTGAATTCCCTAGAACTAGATCTTTTAGATTTCAGTCATATCTACTAAAGATTTTCTTAGCAGCGCATGAGGAAAACCTGCAAGGACCGGAGTTACAGATCACTGAAGAAATGTATTCGAATTTCCAGGTTTTCATGGATAATCTCATGTCTGAAATCTATTGTTTGTTTTTCCAAGAGAGGATGCCTAGAGTCCTGCCAGAAATGAAAGACTTTTTATAGCCTTATATGGAAAAGAGAGTCGGAGACTGGTTTCTGTTGAAAAACGGAACGGTAATCAGGGTATAAGGTTTTTCTCATTCCCCCTACATACTGCCAGTTTTTCTGACTCCCAGGTTGTTCACCCTGGAATTCATAAGATAGAAGCTAAAGGTGGAGTATGAGCATTTCTTGAAGGACAAGAAATCCGTTGATATCAGTTTCCCATGGGCGGTGGGTCCTTTTGTTGTCAAAAATAAGCCAGCTCTTCCTAACATTGAGTTGATGATGACAGATATGGGTTTCTCCTCTAGAGCTGTGATACAGTACGATCCCCACCACATAATCTTTGAGAGGAGGAAGGCAATGGGAAGAAAGGGATACGAGCATCTAGAGCTCTCTAGCCTGGCAGAAAGAGCAAATTGGCCAGAATACGTAGAAAAGGGTCAGATGGACATTGACCCACCGGGAGTCTCTCTATTTTCGATATCGAAAAGCACAACTTCAGCCCCTGGTTCACCTGGAAAAGACTCAGAGCTTGCAGCAGCTCTAGCCCTCACCAACATTCTAGATAAAGTCTCACAGCAAAAAAACGGCGAACCCATGGATATGGACACTGAAAGTGAGAGAGAAACCAAGAGGCAAAAAATAGAAGATCCTGATACACAACTAGTAAATGTGAAAACAAAGCAGCCAAGGAAGAAGCAAGTTAGGTCTCCGGTTACATCCTTTGAGGTTAAGGAACACGTGTTCAGAAAGAACCTTGTTGGACCTGCAGCGCCAGGTGTGAGCAGGATGGCATTATTGGAACAGTATGAAGAAGACCCTGATACATTGTCAAAGGAGGCAAAATTGTATGATGATGCTAGGCAAATTTACTCTAAAGAGCTAACCCTAGCGACCAGTAGAAACCTCATGCAGAATACTTTAAGCCTTGCCTTAGCCACCAAGAGTAAGGAAACGAAACTGAAGGTGAATCTGGAGGACATCCCACTGCTAGACGTGATTAACCTGCACAAAGAAACAGGGGAAGTCATGTATGATAAGCTGCTCAAATATGCTCTTGACCTACCAAAGGCACAAAACAACAAGGCCAAAGTACAGAGTCAATTAAGAATAGAGAAGTCCGAGAACAAAATTCTGAAAGCTCAAGTAAAGAAACTCCATACCTCATTATTGGCCACGAAGACTATTGAAGATAAGAGAAAAAGAATCCAGACATTGTTAGGAGAGAAGGAACATGAAATTCTAAAGCTAAAAAAGAAGCTGAAAATGCCTGTTTCCTAGCTAGTAGATGCTGCAGAAATTGCGGAGCTGGAGGAAGAGAAGGAAAAGATACAAACAAAGCTGACAGACTGCAAATCAAAATTGATAGAGTCTAAGGAAGAGAGGGAAAGAGGGAAGGAGAGCCTGAAATCGGTGATGGACAGCGAGAAAGCTCTGAAGGTTGAAGTCGAAAAGTTAGAGAAGAAACTAAAAGAAAAGGAGAAAGAAATTGAGGTCATGATCACGCCCTCGGTGGAGGCTGGGGATTTATCCATAGTAGGGAAGATAGACCAGACCAGCTTGGATAGCGTAGAGGTAATAAGAATAAAGAAACAAAACACCAATCTCAAAGCTATGAGAGATACTGTCGAGCGGGAGAAAGAAGAGGCAGAAAAGGACATGAAAGCCTGGGAAGCCAAGCATCAAGCTGTGCAAGAGGAATTGGATCAATTAAAACAACAGGTCATAAGTAAGGAAACACTACAGGAGCTAAGGAAATTCATATGGGATAGCATCATTATACAAGAAGAGAAACTAAGGCCCTACCTAGATTTTATAGCAGATAAAGAGGCCGTAGTCAAATCAGCAAACCCAATGATTGCAGTAGCAAACGAGAAGCTGAACAAAAAGCCTCTCTTATGCGCCCAGAATACAGTAGATTTCTTGAGTGGCCTATATGAAAGCCAAATGAAAGCAGTGTATATCAAATACAGAATGACCATCATCACATGGGCCAGGAAAGTGATGCTAAAGCATGAATAGGTGATTTCTATGCATACGGGAATAAATATCCTGACCAAGAAAGTGAAAATGTTCAAGGAAGTTTTTGATCCACTGTTTAAGAAAGGTCTTCCCCTATTCTGGGAGGAAAGCGGGACCATGATGACGAAAGAGGAGTACCAAGACAAATTGGAAGAATGTCACTCAAACCAGGAATGTTTTGCAGGTTTGGTGCAGCCCTTGGAGGGAAAAATGGTGGTAGAGAAGCTAGCCCAAGACTTCGAGCTCCTCACAATGTTCAAGCAGTCCCACACACTCCTCGAAGGGTATTCTTACAGAGAGCACACCGAGATGAGAATTCTTTTCGAAGAGCTTGCATCCTTATACTTGCCGACAACAGAGCAGTGGAAGTGGGTTGAGAAATATGGTAAACGAAAGCTAAAGCTAGGTGCATGAAAAGTTCCGAGCTATTACAAGCATTCTGCTAGTGGAAGCAGTTAGTTAGTAAGAGCTACCAACTCGAAGAGCATCTTCAAGATCATTTTTGTCTTTTGTATTAAGAATCGATAGTCGTATAGTAAAAACGACCCGTAAATGTAAAAGGTTGTTGAGCCAAGTTTCGTCATCTCTATCTTATGTCTGTAATGGTGACTATGTTTTGATTAGGTGTCCGTAGGTTGTAACTTTTTTCTGTTCAAGAGAAAATGCGAGCCTGGGGCTCGAGGACATCTATAAATTCAATGTATTCGAAGGTAGAAGGGTTGAAAACTTTTTGGAAGCATATGTATTGCTCTTTGTAAGACAATTTTGAGAAGTTTTTGAATAAAGTTGACAGAACCGAGCAGGTGTTTTATCAGGGATTCCTGTGTTATTGGTCTTGCAGTCTGTTCTTTCTTTTCCCCATGTGAATTGTGTTTCTCTCATTGTTTATCCATTCTGTAAATTCTTTTTCATGTTTGGTTCAGTGTAGTATCTGGATGGAATTCATAGATATTATGCTCCACTTTGATCATACCAAGAATTCCACAATTATTTTCTACTAAAGTCAATATAGAATTCATGTTTCTGTGCTTTATATTGATGGACTGTTCATTTCTCGTCTAAATCACCAACTAAAAGCCCTTTGACTGCAAGTTGGTGGCTACCTTGCCCCTGTGTGAATGTATTTGCAAGGCATTTGTCAATGATGTTCATGTCTTGTTCGATTTGACTCCATCGCCCAATAAAGATCCATACTGTTTTCCAACCAACAATTTACAAAAATGATTTGTCCTAACAAAAATCTGACCTTCTGAATGAGTTGTGTATGAATATTTTGAGTAGAGAAGACTGGTGTGTTTGTTCATTGTTGACACCTTTGAGTATTTCCAGTTTTTTCATAGATTTATAGAGAGAGCCCTCTCAAACTGTGCTAGGTCAGTAGCACAGATCTAAAGTGGTTAGTGGTTACCCCGATTCTGCCCTTTCACAACCTTGGGGTACGTTTTGGGTGTTAACACTTTCCAAAAGATTGTTGAATGACCATTCCAATGCATGAAGTAATTTCTACAACGATTTCCAAATGTACTTGAAAATAGTAAAAATGATGCACTTTCAATTTCCAATGATATGCCAAGATAACAACTTGATAACGGTGATGTTTTTAAGCATGGATAACCAAAAATAAAGTTAATTTGCAGCACCCTAATACTCAGGAAATATCAAGCAAAAGACAAGCACTCAAATGGGCTGAAAACACTTCAAAACACTCAAAACATTCAATCAAACAACTGAATGCAAACAAAGCTTAATGACGTGCAAAAAGAAGTTTGGGATCAGATCCAATGCAAGAATCAAATCAAGTGAGGAGAGGGATGATGACAAGGCTAAGTGGATGAAGATGGGGAAGCCAAGGTGTCCACCACTACGAAACTTAAGCTCATCAAGAAATAAGGCCCAATACAACCCACACAAAAACCAAACACTTTCAACACACTGAGCAAAAGGATCTCTGACTGGATCTTGCAGCACAGAGAGGTCTACACACCAAACCAAAACTCAAATCAAAAAATGGAGGGGGATTCCCATATGTCAATTTTGACAGATCGGCACAATCTGTGTGTATACACAAAGCGACCATCGCTGGTCACTAGTGTGGGAATTGCGACGATGTTGTCGTACACCAGTGGATGGGTTGCGACGACAAGCCAAAAGACAGAGAACAGAGGTCCAATCAATGCTCTGGTTTCACTGCCCAGGTGCGACGGGAGAGATCCAAGTTCAATAATGAACAAATATCCAAACAATGAGCAATAAAATGGTTTGAAAATAGTGAGTACAGACTCATAGGAGGACTATAGACTCTTCAAAGTGAATATCTGATGGTGAAAAAGACTTAGGAGACAAAATAAAATGGCTTGCAAAAGAAAATGGAATTCAGATTGAAAACTACAAACAAAGAATGTATTCCCCAGTATGGCCGCCAGATTTGTTTGACGGACAATCTACCAAGAGCGGACTCGAGGCCTGATCTCCCTAGCTCAACATGAGTCTAGAAAAAATAGAGACAGAACATAAATAAATCTCCTAGATCTAATTAGAGATCAAGGAACTAGATGCTTTACCTTTTTAATCGCTGATCCTTTCTCCTTGAATGTCGCTCCAAGCTTGATGGCCTTCAAATCTGAGCTGCAAAACCTGTCAAGACAACACAAAAAACAAGCAGTAAAATGCACCTACACAATAATAGATCTAAGTAAGCAATTAAGTAAGCAAACTACACAATATATCATTAACACAATGAGATTTGGTGGAAAGAACTTATATTACTGTATTAAAAGGGAAATACATAGGATGAAGAGATTACAACCGATGACTTAACGTAGCAATCCTTCTCCGATCAATCCAATGCCAAAGCCTCCAAAGGGATGATAGATCTCTCAAGGATGAGTAGAGATATATCCTAAGATAATTTCACCAACAATTAGATACTATAGACTTCCTCCCCTTGGAATGGGAGTGAGCTTCAATTATATAGGACTAAGTGGATAGGGTAGGTTGAGATATCATAGGAGAGAGATAGGGGATCCTTCCAAGAGGCTAGGAGCCGAATTCCAGCTTCCCCGAGGGCTAGGGATAGGGATACACATCAGCTAGCTTTGAGAATGGGCTCGAAGAAGCTATTTTAGTCCATTAACTAACACCATCATAGTCTATAAGAGGACAAGCTGTGACATCGCAGGCTGCATGAGGACAACCTACGACGACCTCTCAAAACATAGTAAAAAAGGGTTTGCATCTCTTCCAAGTTAATGACTTAGTCAAGGAAACTTTAGGGATGTTTACACTGAGTCTCATGATGGTAAGATTTAGGTGTAACGATGAGATGGTAAAATTATGCCAAGAAGGTATATGTGGGTTATGGAACGTGAAAAGATTGGGGTGGCAAACCGAAGGACTGTCGACTCAGAGAAGGGAACCCCCATTCTTCGCAAATGAAGAGAGAATACATTTAAAAAGGGATAAGTATTATGTAACCCTAGATAAGAACATGCATGTCTGATTATTAGGGTTAATATGCAGAGAATGTTTTATTTTATTTATATTATTTCAGACTACTTGAGTATGATTAGGGCCTACATGGATCACATCGGGGAGGGGTGCACACCTTTCTGGTGATGGTTGGTGATAGGGTTGTCAATGTTGACTACACCCTAAGGGAATGGACGCATTCCTGGTGTTTCAATATTTGATAGTGAATGTTATGAAATATGTTTACAATTTTAGAGCAGCAATACTGATGAGCTTGCTTATCTATCTTGTGTTGTCATCTTGAACAGATGCAATTTGGTGCTGCACACGGAAGAAGCAAAGTGAAAGGTTGTTGTGAGGGGTTGTGGTGGAAAGGTTGCGGTATAAGAAAGGTTTTTGTGAGGGGTTTTTGTGAAGAGGTTTTTGTGTGTGTGAAGGTGTGGTGATATTGGTGAAAGGTTATTATATGCCTACGGCTCCGTAGTAGAGCCTTGACCTAGAAATGGCCGTGGTGCAGTTTCCTTCCATTGGTTGATGATCTAGATGGAAGTGTTGGCTTGGCAATGGAGAGGGAAAACCAGGTATGGGACTAGTTTGGCACCACTAATGCTTGTTAAATCTAAAGAGTAAACTGGTTGGGCATTAACTACTTGATGTTGTGGAGCAGCATGTGTGTTGGCCAAACATCCACCCCACAGGTGATCCAAGGCTTGTAAAGCAGAGAAGGAAACCTGTGCAGTAGCGAAGAAATGCCCAATACAGATAAGTATTTAATTTTCATTCATTTCTTATATTGGATAATCAAAATTTCATGAACAAATCTTATGACAACCAAACTGATACACTATTGTTTGTATGATTGAAAAATTTGGTCATTGCAGTGAAGAAAGAACTATGAAGGCATTTGAAGGATGCATTTGGACATGTGATTGTCTGAGAAAGCTCTGTATGAGCATCAAATGAAATATGGTGCTAGTGGACTTGTGTGGGTCCTAGCAGCCAATATTTTTGTAGACAAACCATGTGGAAAGGTTCCCTGGTTGAGAGGTCTTGGATAGACCTTAGACACTAAGTGTCATAGCCAAGAAAGGGCAAGTCAAGCATTCACATTGAAGTGAAAGAGGCTAAGGAGCATGGAACCACAATGGTGGTGTGGCTCAATATTGGATCAATATTAAGAGGGGAAAACCCTTACTCTCCTCTTCCCTTTTTACTGATGCATCTTAGAAACAGAAAATTGTTGAATGCATGTTATGACTGGGAGTGGATTGTGTTTATTTGCTTGAAATATATTGTGAATGCTGAAATAGTTAATTCCCTGAGAATGGATGAACATGAATATGTTCATGTGTATGTTGGGCATGTTAAATTTTCAGAATTTACTTCAATCTGATCTAGGATCTTAACTGAGAGAACAACATGTACAACAAATCTACAGCATATCATTCATGGACACAATAATGCAAGCACGGAAGAGACACCGAGTTTACTTGGGGAAAACCATAAAGGTGAAAAACCCCAATAACTTCCTCAGAGATAGATAGAGCAATGATACAACCAAAATACAAGAGATAGTCTTCTCCTAGCAGCAGAGCCTCCTCCTCCACAAGTGCGCCACTCTCCATAGTGTGAGTGAGAGAATAGAATGTTTAAAATGAGAGAGACACACTCTTTATTTATACACTAACTTGACTTGACCTTTACTCAACTAGGTCGGCCTCAACTTAACCACTTAACATAAAGCTGACTGGGCCGACCCCCACTAGGGTGGTCTAATAACCCATTGACCCACATGACTTATACAGGGCCGACCCCAACAAGGTGGTCTAATAACCCATCAAGTATAAGTTACGACACTTACAATATAAATGACGACACTTCCATATAGAGGAATAATAACATCTCTATAGGAATACAACATACATATATGTGAAATACATTCCAAAGTTACATATACATCAACAGGGCAAGCACGAAAAGTGTGAAAAATCCCATTAACAGAGCATGGGCTCTCCATGTCAATCGGGCAAATAATTGACTGATTTTTTTTAATGTTTATGTTATGCTTGGACTAACAAGATTTGTAATGATGAACTTCACAGGTGAAGATTGAAGCAATTGATTGCAGCTGTTACAAGCAAGTGTTGCTAGTAAGCAAAGTGTGGTCAGTTGTGCACATTAACCATGGAAGTAGACCAAAATATATTTGATTTGGCTGAAAATGTTCTCCAAACAATTGCCAAGACCCAGAAAAACCTTGGAGAAATGCTCAAGCTACAAAAGCAATAGAATGAGATGAACCATAAGGTTTTGCAGGACTCTGTTTGTCTGCAAGGGAAGGTAAAAAGCATTCTGGAAACAATCAGTTGAGGAAAGGATAATGGATCAATGAGGATGCATTCATCCAATCAGTCCACTAAGAAACGTTCCAAGTGGAAAGATTGACAAGAAATTGAGTAGGAAAAGAAGAAGCAGCCACTGAAATGTTGGGAATGTGGAGGAAATTATCTCTTCTGCAACTGCCCAACAATGAACAACAAGAGGGATAGTAGCCCTGAAGGTTTCATACTTGTGGATGAGTTGGAAGATTAGAACTAGCAGGAGCAGCTTGTGGAAGCCAAAGGACTTGGTCTTGAAAGTTCAAAGTAAAGGATATAATGCAGGGCAAACCTGCAAAATTTTTGAAAATTTTGGACATGTGTAAATTGTATATGTATTCCTAAGTATTGGAACATCGAGGACGGTGTTATTCTAAAGGGGAGGGGATTGTAATACCCTCATTTTGATCCTTAGTATATATTGGCTTTTAATGTAAATATTGTATACATGTGATGTATGTTTTCCTAGCATGGATCTCAAGGCCAAGGCCTTGCTAGTGGATGCACAAAGTTTTAGTTAAAAAGGCAAGTATTAGATATTATGTTATCCATGTGCTATTAAGCCATGGAAATTGTAAAAATGATGTAAATAAACATCATGCAATAAATGCCAAAAACATTGGCTATGGAAACAACTAATAAGAGGGGGGCATGTGTATCCACTAGGGAGTGGTGAGGGGGTTGTGGGGTTGAACCATATGCTGCCAAATGTCATCTTGAGAACCCATTTGACTTTCCTTGGTGGCATTTAATTATGTTGTAAGGAAGTAGTTGAAGAAATCAGTCCATGGCTTCAATGGAGCATGAGCAGCCCATAAATTCGTATGGCAAGGTATGGGATCTATTTCCTTGACCCACAAGTCACTCTACCTCATGGGAATTCATTCTTCCTCATTCCCATTCGATTGTTGAACATCCAAGCTTCAATTTTCATCCATTACACATGCCCAACAGTGAGAAAAACCACGTTTTGAAGTGCCAAAAACGCCCAGAAACTTGTGTGGACAGTGAAATCCAATGGGGGATCCATAGACCTGAACCTTGGGGTGAATTTGAGAGTGTTAGATGCCCATAAATACATAGGAAAACCCTGATTTTATAGCCCGAAAATCCAAATACGGGATAGAGTTATTTGGTGACAAAACTGAGAAAATCCAAGCGTAGATGATAGAGAAGAAGATAGAACAGAGGTTGGAAATGCTTGATAAACCCAACTATGTGTTGGCTTAGCATGACTGTTTGTGTGAAACCATAGTTGTGAGTGAGCCTGTTTAGTTCCTCCTTAGTGGATACACATCCCAGCTCAGGGGTGGTCTCTCAGCTGAAAGAATATAGGATGGGCAGGGACCTATGGTTGGGTGGAATGTTGCTCTCACATAGCCAGTTGTTTGGACCATTTCATCTTAAAGATAAGTATTCTCTATGGTCTAAATTATGTCCATTATGTATTCTGCAATGTGTTAATTAGTGACTATTTTGTTAATTGAATGAAATGATTATCTTAAGTTAATCAACATAAATCCTGTGCATAGCATGAGAAGGGGATTAATTATCTGCATGTTGTTTCACCCTTCAAGCTAGGAGAAACATGCTAATGCATTCTACTTTATATGTGTGTTAAAATGTTTTAATTATTCCGCTATATAATTTAATTATGCATTGATTTTTAATTGTGATTTCTGTCATATGGCTGGGGGGGAGAATTAGACACCCCATGTTGCATTCATTCTCCCTCTGTAGGTCGAGATGACGGGAGGGGACATGACAACTGAGGGTATTAAGGGATTTCAGGTTAGGGTTTTTAGGTTAGATTTTTCAGGTTTGGGTTTTAATGGGGCCATATGAGTTAGTTTGGTTCTCGATGTTCTTTTAGGTTGTTGTCTGGTATGATGATCAATTTTAAATATGGAGTTGATGGACGATGGATTTAAGGTTTTTCTGGCAAGGATTTTCCATTGTTTTTTGTTGCATTTATGATATGCATTTGTCATAATTGCATAGGTTTTGGGGGTGCTTATCCTCTTGATTGCCTTCAATTTTGTAAGGTTCTAGGAAATCCATTTGTTATTTTGTGTCTTGTCTTATCTAAGCTTGTGGGCCTTTTTAGTCAAGGTTTAGAGGCCATATGGCTCTCGAAATGATTTCCAGGAAACTTAAATTTGGTGAACTCAAACATCTTCCTCTTCAGAGTTAGGTTTGGGTTCTTTCACAGTTCTTTCGAGTGTTATCGACTATTCTTTAGGAGTGGAGATATCAGAACCCTTTAAAGATAGTTGTAGATATTTGAGCCCTCGTTAGAAGAAGGCCTTTGTATGTTTCCCACCAGTGGTTTGTTCTTCAAGTGATCGAAGCTTCAGTGATATTGGAAGCGAAGGGGTAAAAGGTGATGGGTTGCAGGATATTTCTTTGAAGGTCTTTCGAAAACACTATATTAGGAAGAAGGCCCCTCAGTGTTGATATCACTATGTGTGAAGTGGTATATTTATAAGGAAAAGCTTTGGTGGGGAGGTTCTCTTGCTGGAACATGGGTCTGGCTTCATTCCACTAATGGGTTGATGAACATTGGTCAGATTTCATAGTGCAAAAGTTGAAGCTCCTATCCTTGGCCAAAGGACGGAAGGGTTTTATTTTCATCTCCTTGGAGGAAGCCACCATCATTTTGGCTGATACATGGAGCTAGGGTATAGTGTCATTTATATTAAAAAGGTGGTCACCTCTATTCGACACATGTAACGAACACATTTTTAAGCGGCCTCTCTAGGTGAAACTGCTAGGCCTCCTTCTTGAGTTATCGACGGTTGCATCATTCAGAAGCAATAGGGATTTCTTAGGTGATTAGATTTCGGAAAATTTCAGCTTTAAGGAATCTAGCAACTTGACAATGAATCGTATCTTTGTTTACATAGACCTACGAGAAGTATTACTTGCTGACATGGTCATTTTGGTTGGCAATTTCTCTGTTACACAAATCCTGGACTACTTGTTGACCTGATCATTTTGGTTGGAAATTTCTTTGTTGTAACCACTTCCATGAACATGTCCACTAGGATCGTCAATGCCATTTTCCTCCCTGAAGATGAACGTAGATGGGTCTTTGTCTAAGAAGCGGACATCATCTAATATGGATAATAAACCTACACTTTTGGGGGATAGTCTCTACAATGGGACCAATAAGTCAGTGCATAATACTTTTGAAGTTCTGGTGGGAGTTGATGTGGGTTATATTGGTGGGAAGACACAAGTGAAAAATGAAACCCTATCTGAAAACAGTTTACTAAGGGTTTCCATTGAGATGGTGGTGAGTTCAATAGTAGCAGCTTTGGAACCTGAAGAGTCCTTGGTGGTTTCATTGACCTCGGCTTTGATCCCAAGTAAGAAAAATCTACCTAGAATCTTGTTACTTGATAGCATTTTTTTTCTCCATGAACTTATTTCTTCTAGGAATGGGCTTGAGACCTTCGATGCATGTCTTTTGGAGGGGGGGTTAGATAACCTTCCTGGGTCCTTACTTGAATATCCCTCTTATGGGTTGTCTTTTGAGGCTCTTGATTTGGGGTCGGTCATTTTTGGGGGATCTAGTCATCATGGTGCCTATCTCTTCCCCTTGGAGTATAATATTGATCATTCTTTATTTAGTGGGTGTAGGAAGGATTCTGATTCTGGATGGGCTCCGGGGATTCTACCTTCCTTAATAATTGGTAAGAAGAGCCATTAGAATTTAAAACCTCATTCTAGGGGGTATTGTACAGGGGTTTTGGCCTCTAAATAGAACCCAGTTACCACCTATGTTCTAAGGGATTTATTCGCACCTAGGGAGGGCCCCTTACCCCTTGAAAGGGGGTTTTGTTCTCTAAAGAATTTTATTCTAGGATCAGAGGGCTCTCATTAGTCCTCCCATATTGCTTGCAGTCTCAACCTTATGTTTGGGGATTCTGGGAGATTACCCAAGATCGTGGTGGTCTTAGTTGACTCACCCCATGTAACTCTCCTTGTTGTGACATTTAAAGAGTGTCTTTTGGATATTGGTCCTTCCACTATGTGTGGTATTTATAGAACGTCATCTCTCTCTTTGGATTATGTCTCTTCTCCACCTAGATATGTGACATGTGTTTTTCTTGGAGGCTCTGGTTCTTCTCCATCCAGTATTGTGACATGTGATTCGCTTGGAGGCTCTCATTATTTTTTAAGGCCTCATAGACCCATTTTTCCAAGCCAATATTTATGCAGAGGTATCTAGCAAGACCCCCATATCTCCTCTAGGATGAGAGGTCAAAGGTATGCTCTATATTATGGTAGGGAACAAACTCACAAGGATGTGAGGGTTGGGCAACAAAAAACCCTTAAAGGGACTCTTAGATCGAGTTACTCCCTGACAGTCGTTCCCCAATGTTAGTATCATCCCTTAACTACAGAGGATTGGGGATTCCCTCTAGGAAATTAGTCCTTAAGCGACTGGTGGAGTTACATAAAACAAATGTTCTACTTTTACAAGACTCGATTGATGTTGGTGATGTTATAGTGACATATTTATAATTTATATTTCTAGGATGGGATTTCAAATGATTGGATGCACATGGTAGATCAAGTGGTCTCATTTCTGGTTGGAAAATGAGATCTTTCTTTTTCACTAATAGTTGGGAGGTACCCTCTGGCCTCGGAGAAACATTATTCTCTCAAGAATTTGGAAAATCCTATACTTTCATTAACATATATGGGTCGTATCATAATAGGCCTACTTACTAGGAGAAATTGTTTCAATCTGGTCTTTTATTACAGGAGTGGGTGATCCTTGGGGACTATTTAAATTTTACCCTTGGGGATGATGAAATTTGGGGAAAGCATGCACAAAGAGACTCTCTATCAGATTATTTTATCATAAAATTGGAAGAAAATTCATTTTTTGATATCCTTCCTACCATAATCAAACCTATTTGGAGGAACATGTATTCTAGTGATAAGTGCATTTCTAAAAGGCTTGACAGGTTTTTAATCAACGAAGGATCTATTCAAGCGGTTTCCAACATATTTCAATGGGTTGGGACTGGTGGTGATTCTGGCCATTTTTCCATCTATTTGGAGGTTGGATTGGGTCAACCTAAGTCTCCCAACCATTTTAAATTCTGCTCCATGTGGATGGATGATGATGGCTATATTAAAATGATCGCAAATCTTAGGGTACCATATGATGAATCAAGCAGAGCTTCCTCTTCCATACAGTTTCTAAAAAAAGGTAAGACTATAAAAATAACTTCTCCAAAATGGGCTATTGAGCGTAGGAATTTCTGCCCACATATCTGAGAAGTATTGAAGAATCTTTGGAATCCTACTACTACAATTTGGAAGGTTACAACACTTTGGAACATAAGAAGGAGATCATAGAATTGCAAGTGAAGAAAAGAAAATTTCTAAACGAGAACGAGGTCATATGGAGGCTCAAAAGCATAGTGTTATGGCTTAAAAACAATAATGCAAACTCCAAGTTCTTCCATAAATATGTTAACCATAGGAAGAACACCAACTCTATCTAGCAGTTAGAGGACGAAAATGGGGCCAATATCACATGATTTCGAAACTTGGCAGAGGCTAGTGTTAATCATCTCAACGGTCTTTTTCAATAAGATGTTAGAGCTTCGATTGATCAAATGATGAGAGTTACTGCCCACTATGATTCCTTTGTTAACGATGAACAAAATAATTATCTTAAGGAAGAAGTATCCATGGATGAATTAAAGGAGGTAGTCCGAAGTTTACAAAAAGATAAAATCCATGGGCCCTATGGTTGGTGTGTTGAGTTCTTCTCAACCTTCTTGGAGTTGTTTGAATTGGATATTCTTAGAGTTGTTGAAGAGTCTAGGATCAAAGGGGGTATTCTTGCAGCTTTTAATACAACTTTCATCACACTCATCCCTAAATCCAACAAAGCAGACAACTTGGAGAATTCCAGACCTATTTCTTTATGCAACCGCAATTATAAAGTGATTGCCAAAATCATAGCTAGAAGAATCAAAGGGATTTTGTCATCTACGATATCACAGGAACAATTTTCTTTTTTAGCCTTGAAGACAAATACATGATGATATTGGTATAACATAATAATTCTTGCACTCAACAAAAATTAAGCATTTACCTACTATGATTGTGAAGGTCGATCTATCCAAAGCTTATGATAGAGTCAACTAGTTCTATCTGAGACATGTGATACTACAAGTTGGGTGTGACGTAAATGTGGTTAATTGGATTCATCCATGTGTTTCAATGGTTTCATTCTTTGTACTCATCAATGCATTGACATCCCCCTTTTTTCGACCAAGTAAAGGTCTCCGACAGGGGTGCCCTTTGGCTCCCCTTCTTTTCATTATGGTGGTAGAGGGGCCAAGTTGCATTTTTCACAATGCAAAATTGAATGGCTCTTCTTATGGTATTCATGTCAGTGGGCATGTTTATGTTACACATTTGTTCTTTGTCGATCTGGTATTTTCAAAAAGCACCCATAGGGAAATTGTCATATCGTAGGGTCTTCTTAAGTTAATTTTTGATGCCTTGAATATGGTCTATTATGTTAGGAAATCATTAGTTTCTTTTCTTAACGTGGACCAAGTGGATATAGAATGGATTTGTAGTCAAATTTATTTTCCTCTGGCTAAAGATGATTTGGGCCTTCAGTACCTCGGGTTCGTTATAAAACCAAATACATATCAGAAAAGAGACTGGGCATGGTTATTGGAAAATATTGAAAAAAGACTCCATTTATGGTGTAACAATTGGCTTAGTAGAGGTGGTGAATTCTATAATGGAAATGATACTTGTCTTTTGGGTTTCTCTAGCATATGTTCCTACTGATATTTTGGATCAGATTAGAAAAATTTGTTATAATTTTCTTTGGAAGGGTTGTAAAGAAGGTCACTCTATGCACTGGGTTGTTTGGCACTCTCTAGCTGGCCCAAGGACATGGGGGGTTTGGATTTAAAGAACCCTTCATGTTTTTCCAAGTCCCTTGTAGCGAAAGGGGTCTATAGGTTTTCGAAGGGAGAGGGATTACAGGTCAATGTGGTTACTCACAAATATATTGCTCCTTTGATTGTGGAAGAATGGTTCAGGTGCATAGATAAGCCTCACAGGAACATATCCATTATCTAGAGAGCTATATTGCTCAATGCCTTTACAGTTGTGATGATTGGTTAGAATGACAGATTAGTAATGGGAAGAAGCTTAGAGTGGGATCAGATCTATGGATCAGATGCAGAGGGGATTGCATACTTCCTCCTGGGCTAGTGAATGTTTTGAGAACAATGAATTGTTTTTCTAGAGCGGGTTAGAGACCCCATGGATACTACTTTTCTTTCTCAAGAGTGGATTGCAGTTGATGATTTGGAAATTAAGGAAGTAGAGGACATAGATGCTTGGCTCAGGAATACCAAAATCCTAAAAGATAGCAATATGAGACTCAACTATAAGGAGGATGTTTTATTATGGTCTATAAATTTGGAAGGGGGGCTCTTCTGCTCCCAATTTAGGATATATGGTCACTAGAGAAGAGGATAACTTTATAGATATGTTATGGTGGCACAAAATGATTTGGAGGTACAAATGTCCCCTCAAAGCTAAAGTCTTCTTATGGCTAGCTCTTTCTAATAACATTCTATTATGGAATCGTCTACTTAGGAAATTTTGGTATGGCCCCTATCGTTTCCCTTTGTGTAAAGTTGATGAGGAGAGTGTAGAAATTCTCTTCATTTCTTGTTCATATACTTAGCAGATGTGGGATCATGCCATACATGTTTGAAAATTATCTTTCATTCGGGATGGCCCTTCTTCATCCACTACACTGGAATATTGGACCACAAATGGGATCTTCAAAGACATCTTGGTGTTGCCTCTAATTTTCTATTGGGTGGTATGGAATTACGAGAACGAGGAATCTTTGAGGCCATATGCATTCATCCAAACATCTATGCATCTCAAGGCCTATCTATCCTTAAACATTTTCCACAAGAGGATCAATCCAAAAATACCAAAATCATAGTGGAAGAATTTATTGACCATTCGATTCTATGGCTCTATTTTGATGGAGCTACTCAAGGCAATCCACTTGTGGGTAGAGCTAGTGGCATAATTCACACCACGGATTTTCATTGGATCAAATTTGCAGCTAGTATGGGATATAATACAAATAATAGAGCTAAGATAATTGCTCTCAAGTTATCATTATCGTTGGCTCATTCGAAGGTAATTAGTAGCTACAAGTATTCAAGGATTCTAAGTTAGTTATAGATTGTTTAAAGATAAAGAGGGATCCAAGGAACATTCAACTTGATCCTAATTATGAAGAAATTATTCATCTAGAAGGACTCTTTTTGTCTATAAGCTACTCCCATATATTCAGACAAAGGAATACAACTATAGATCAGTTGTCCAAAGAAGGTCTTATGTTGAATGTTGGATCATGTAAAATGTGGGAGAAGATAGATGATACAGGGTTCGTGTTTGATCTTGGACTTGTTTAGTTAATTTTCACTATCTCTCTCTACAGTTCTAAGATGGATTGATATTTCTTTTTCGGTATTATTTTATGTATTTTAGGATTCATTATATGTAATGTGGGGAACAAAACAAGTCATGATTTTGGTACTAATGCTATGAATATCATCATATCTCTGTACAATGTGGTTTATCATAATATATAAATTGTAGTTTATTTTCATAGGAAAAAAGCATGAAGAGACTTCATAGATTTCATGGTTAACAAATTAATGGATTGACTATTAAATAATGTATTTTTTCACAATAATGGTTATATTTAATTTAAAATACATTGTTGTAGTCATATATGTACAATCCCATACAATATGGGTAAGTTGAGTTGATACTATATTGTTTCTTCATTTTCTAAATCAAGTTGGGTAGGAGGTATAAAATTTTCTCCCCAAAATTTCTTTTTATGATTGTCATGATTATTTTTAGTACTTTTCTTATGAACTGATTCCATAACCAAAACATATTTAAGATGTACAGCCTTGCAAAGAATAACCAAACATGGCTAGTAAACATTAGGATCCTATGATACCCCCAAAATATTTTTAATTATTTTTGAATTATTAAATTGAGATAACTATTCTTTTATGTAAGAGTTATCTAAAACTCAAAAACACAAAGTGCCACTTTGCACAACAACTATTTTTATTGTTGTTTTTAAATAAAAAGGAAAAGACTACTTGGAGAGTCAGCTAAATGAGGGGACACCACCATGGCACAAGAGAACAAGTGTAAACAAACTAGAGATAACTAAACCAATCAAATTCAATCTGAAACTCAATAACCAGACAAGATCCTGAATCATAGGGATTTAAGGATAGATTGGAGATTTGATTGGGATGGCATAAGACCCAGGAAAAAACTATAAATAAGATGCACTGGGATAGCATGGGACGCCATGTTGTGCATAAGAGAACGAGTTAAGTGTTCTCTCTTTTCATAAGTCCATCTGCTTGTTACGGACTCTGGAAGAGAGTGCCGCGAGGAAGCAAATTGTTTGTGTTTCTAGTTCATGGTGGTGATCCAACTCGGGGCTGGAGCTGAGCAAACAGAAGATTTTCTCTCTCCTAAGGTTATGAGGAGCTAAATCTCTAAGAAGTGTCTTCCCTGTTCCATTGCAAGTAAGTGGATTTCCTACTACATGTGTTTATAATTTTTATAAAGGTTATAAATATTTAATTTTGTTTTATAGAGTATTTTCTGCTTAATATTGATATTAGAACACTGTAAAAAAAACCTCTTTCAGATGGAAAAGGTTGGGATTGCCTCTCTTATCACGCCTTGCACCAAATATATATATATATATATAACAGTGTAATCCCCTCTTAGACACAGGTTACCTTTCTTTTTTTTAAACGGCGTGGTCGCTATTATCCAAAGAACTGGGTCCGTCCCAAGTACAAAATTTCCTGCACGTTTTTTTTGTTTCGTATCGTTTAGAGGTAGCTGCGAGCTGGGTTGGAACGACCCAGCTCTGCAGAATGAGTCCGACCCTTTTGAAAACACAGCCTGTTAAAATCCTACATGTTTTGACTTGTACTGTTTGCATGTTTTCCTATTTGTTTGACTGATTCTGGATGCATTTTTCTGGTTAAGACACTAAGTTGGGCGTTCACCCTTGATGATCCCCAGATCCGAGCGTTTCTTGAGAGGTTTACATCCATTAGTATTTTCTTTTTATATAAATGTGTAATACTTCTCTCATATTGCTTTATATATGTGTTTTGTTTATATATATATATCATTAACAAGAGTTGGGCGATTGGCCATGAACTCTATTCCCCTTGCAAGCGTGAGTCATGGCTTTACACAAAGCTGTGTTATTTAAACCCTGCCCAAAACCTGTTCATAAGAGGTAATCTTGTTAATATTTTAAAGTTGGGCGTTTAACCTTGATGATACACAAACCTGGAGAATCTTTTGTTTTGGATTATATTCATTAATATTTATTTTGGTAATCTAAAAGTTGAAGCATGAGGTGAGAGCCAAGCTTGGGGATCGTAGTGAGAATAGATGATCTAAGGTCGGGCTGCTCTTGTTAAATTTTTCTTGTTATAAATAATATTGACAAATATATTGTTATATTGGAGTCAATCTATATTAGAGTTCGTTGGATTGAAATATGGGTATAATGTGTGGGTTATACATTGTGTGTATTATACATTGTCGCATTTCTTGTAGGGAAAAGGTGTAACATTTGAAATCTGTCATGATATAAAGTATAGCAAATAATATATAAAAATAATAGACCTTGTCGACATGTGCTATGTTTCCTATGATGTAATGTTAACTTAGAAATCTAACCTTGTATGGCGAATAAAGAAAGTTTCTTAAGGCTTATTAAGTTATTGATAAAAGTGAGCAATGAACCTATGTAAAAAAAAAATATTGTGGAAATTCGTGGGTTATTACAGATCCCATCCTTTATTCCACTAGACTTATCTCTCTTGTGCTTCTTTCATAGGTTTTCTTCATTTCATGATTGGTGGGGCATTAATACTTTGTTTAACTACTCTAGCATATGAAGGCATCTAGGGATCTTCTTAGCCTCGTGT
Source organism: Larix kaempferi (assembly GCA_027924585.1). Classification (NCBI taxonomy): domain Eukaryota; kingdom Viridiplantae; phylum Streptophyta; class Pinopsida; order Pinales; family Pinaceae; genus Larix; species Larix kaempferi. The sequence goes on along the minus strand of BSBM01000202.1, from coordinate 5,212,777 downwards.
ACCTAGGGTTATCCTCTTGCAACTCTACCCCATAATTTAGATACCATTTTTCTTGATTCTTCGATGTCTATTGGGAAGAAACCGTTTTGGTTCTTATATATATATATATTGAATAAATGAAATAGATAAGATGATAAAACGTTCACAATAGATAAGGTATATAAACCCTGACCCTTCAAAAAGACATGACCATTAGAATTCATGTTCATTCATAACTAACTCTCATTATTTACTTATTAGTCTGTATCTGTGAATTATCCTATTATTTATACTTAGTTAATATTAATTATGTTTGTAACATTTCCACGCCCTTTAAAGGAGCTTTGTCCTCAAAGCAATACTGGCTGATATCATCTTTGTTTTCTATACACGTCAAAACATCAGGAAGTTCGCCTCATCTTACATGTACATACATCACCTTTTTAAGTAATCCAATTCCTATATTAAAATTTATAGCCAATCCTATTTTATGAGTTGCTTCTTCAACTTGTTTTAAATATTTCCTATTTCCAAGGACATCAACTTGAAATCCTTTCAAGTCATTCTTGTGCATGGTTAAGGGATCCAATAATTCTCTATATCCCTTACTCAACAACATTTTCTAATGTAGTGTGCTCCTCTTCAAATAAGCTTAAGACTGTGTTCATTCACAGTGACCTTCCTCTAGTCAAATTCAAAGAACATTGGGTTGACGCCATGCACATTACATACTATGTATTTTGGAAGGTTTTGAGTGGGACTTAATAGACATATCACTTTGTTGCAATATATTTTGGTGGCCCATTTGTTCACTTGTTTAAAAAAAAAAACTTTGAACTTCCCACTTTTCGTCCGCATTACACCAAGGTAGTTAATATGGACAACATACTGAAACTTTCTTGTCTATCTCTTCCCACGATGGTACCAAGTGAGGTGTTCAATTTTGTCACGAACAACAATGCCAACCTTCTTATCCGTGATAAAATTTGATATGTATCCACTTGGAAAACTGACTCATCTCTCCTTTGAGAACTTCCTAACATAAAACGAAATTTTGAATTCTGGTTTAAAACCAACGCTTGCTATAAGACATCGTCAAACATATTTTTCCTTTTGTATTGGATATCCAAAGTTCGTTCGATTTGGGTGGATCAGTTCTTGATTTTTTTTTGTAGCCAAGGTACCAATGTAGTCTTGGTGGTATTGGATATTTGAATAATGTCTAGGTTGGAATATGATAGAGACTTGTCATGTTGTCCCTTTTTTGAAGCATTGAGCATATATTATCTGAAAAATCATTGCGAGGATGTGTCGCCTCTTATGCAATGCAATTTGATTTGATTCACAATGTTTGCTCAGGTTTGCTTTGTCTTCATTAATTGATGTATAATTCTCACTTACATTATCCTTTTTTTCCTTTTCTTCCACATGTTCATAATTGGGTTTGAATTCAATATCCAATCCTTTGTCTTTGGTAGCTTCTTCTATGGTCTTGGGTTTGTTTTTTCCGATCACTTTCTCAAAATATTTATCAATCGCATTCTCAATGGACTTTTCCATTTGATTGAAAATTTCATCTGTTTTTCTCTTTCATTCATCAAAAATGGCAATTACTATCTCAAGAACTTGATCCATGAACTATGTTGGTAAAAAAAAATTACGTAGTTGGTAAAAATTGTTTACCTAGGTTGGTAAAACGATTTACATGTTTGGTAAAAAAAATTATCAGATTGGTAAAAAAAATTACATGGTTGGTAAAAAAAAGTTATTGTATTGGTAAAAAAAATTTACCCGGTTGGTAAAACAATTTTTACTAGATTGGTAAAAAAAATTATCGGGTTGTTAAAAATAATTAACCTTGCTCTGATACAAGAATAAATTGTTCCAATTCTCTCTCTCTCTCTCTCTCTCTCTCTCTCTCTCTCTCTCTCTCTCTCTCTCTCTCTCTCTCTATATATATATATATATATTGAATGAATGAAATAGATAATATGATTAAATGTTTACAATAGATCTCGTATATAAACCCTTATGGTGACCCTTCAAAAAGACATGACCATTAGAATTCATGTCCATTCATAACTAACTCTAATTATTTGCTTATTAATATTTGTTAGTGAATTATCATACTATTTATACTTAATATTATTTATTATTATTTATGTTTGTAAAAATTTCCCCTCCATAAGGGCGGTAGGTGCAGAGGGGATCATTTTTTATCTCGGAGAAAAAATTAAGGAATCATTTTCCTGGGGAATTGGAAATGAAAGCAACAATCTGGCAGATCTCTTGGCATTGCTTCAAGGAACCGATATCCTTTCCAAAGAGTGAATCAAAGATGTCGTCATTATAGGATATTTGAGACTCATTATCAATGCCCTAGTCACTAATAGTACTCGTAGACATATAAATATGAAGCCTCTCTTATTAATAGTAAAGCAGAACTTAGTAGAGTTGGAAAATGTTGAATTCTTCCACATCCTTCGAGAAAATAATGAAGCTGTGGATAAACTAGAAAACCAAGTGGTAGCCCATCCAATGGGGTCATTGAAATTTCTATATAATGGAACTAAATTCGATCCACCCCCCTAAGGTTCATTTCCCATCCAAAAATCTGAATAATATGGAAATTAAGTTTAAGGGGCATGCAATGCAATACATGGACGCCTCTCATATCATAGTTCGAACAACTAGGTCGGTGCATTTTCTATGGCATGTGGCTCTCCTACATGTCTCCTCACATGGACATGTTGCTATCTTGTGCGCTCTACATCAAGAAATATCCCATCAAGTCTCATTAAATGCTAAGGCCAATTCGTATCTCTCAATGCAGCAAACAATGATGGATCTTGGTGGGAACTCTCCGTGAAAGCACATGTTTAGGGATGGAATTATGGGGATTTTTGCTTCCCACAAGCTGAAATTCAAGCAGAGTATTATTAAAATGCATGTATTTTGGTCTATAGAAGGTGTTGCTTCCTTAATTAAAGATGAATTTGGATGTGGTTATGAGCTTCATGTTTTATGTGCTTGACATTCCCCTCCCTTTTCTAAGAAGAAGGTTCTTTGTCTGCATTCCTTTTGGAATTTAGGTTGCAATTGCGAAAATTGTGGCCCTGTCAATCCACTAAGTATTTTGTTTCCCCTTGGAGGCATCTTTAAATGCTCAGGTGTGGTCTAGAGGTGGGAATTTTATTATCATTTGTGGCCTCGTTTCATCATCATGGATAGCAACAATTGGGCAGATGAAGAGGATTGTTTTGTTGGGTACAAGCTACGCCAGTTGTCTACAATTCACACGAGGTTGAAGTGGAAAGTCCTCTCATTGAGGAAGGATATGCGGAACGGGGACCGGTGATTGGAGGTGTGGCTCGAGGAAGAGGACCAGGCTCAGGTTGCAGATTGTGGGGACACCCAATGTGAAATTTCCATCCTCAGTGCCAATTTGGAGAACCAGTAGGATTTCAATGTGGAGTTTGAGACCATAAATTTTGAACTGGATAAATTGGTCAAGGAATTGCAGTTAAAGATGAAAGAGAAAGAGAATGAGGTGGAATGCTTCTTATGTTAGCCACTAGTGAATATGAAAGGCCAGGTTCCCTGGAAATTTTATTAAACCTATGTATGCTTTGTTTCTATAGTTTTTTGTTAGAGCAATTTACCAAGAGTTATATCACCAAGTATGATATTATGAAGTTAAGAAATGGCAAGGACATAGATAGAAAACGTCAGTTTCAGTCCTGTTTTGTTTTTTTGTTGTAGACTCATGCCCAATTTTGGCATTTTGCATTTGGAACTTTGTACTATTGAGGTTTCTTCCCTCCCTTTTAATATAAAAACTGCTACTTGTTTCTGTCACACAAAAAATAAACAATGTCCCCTCCATATCTATACTTCTATTTCTTTCATGGACCTTTGAAGGCTCAACCTCTACTTCTTCACCTTGCTTTTTCTCACTTGAGACCAAAAAATTGTTGCACATCAATGAAGGAATAGATGATTTTGTGAAAATCCTCACAGCAAATCTAAGAGATGATGTATCTCACAAGAGAATAATTATGATTAAGCAAGAAAATAGAAGAAGAGTGATACATGCAGTATAATGAGCAACAGAATAATATGGTACAGTAGAACTCAGATAGAAGCAATAATACTTCGGTCATACTAGATTATTAATCACAAATGGACATATAAATAATACAATGCATGAGGAATTCGAATGCCTAAGGTGGCAATTCGAATTAGCCTTCATGGAGTGATCAAAGGATCACTGGAGTGTCATCGGAGCACAACTAGGTGTCCTCATGATCATCGGAGCGCAACTGGAAGTCTTCATCATCATCAGTGGAGTCATCAATGCTCAAGTAACTGTCAACCATCAGTCAAACTAACTCTGGTAGGTGTAACTAAGTGTAACTCAATTTAACTGAGTGTAACTGAATGCAACTGAATGTAACTGAGTGTAACTAACTGTAACTGAGTGTAACTAAGTGTAACTGAGTGTAACTGAGTGTAACTGATTGTAACTGAGTGTAACTGAGTTTGACTGAGTGACAACTGGACTGGTAGGTGAAGAAGGGCGAGTTGCTCCCTAAAATCAAGGAAGAAGGGCGCATTAAGCAACTGGAGGGCTAAAACTGAATAGTGAGAAGCTCTTGGGGGCTGGCTAACTGAGGGCTAGGTGCTGGACTGATGACTGGGATGCATGCAAAATGCATGCAAAGCCTAGAATGCATGCAAACCCTAAAAGGTGCGTGCATGACTGAAAATGTAAATGATCAAAATACTGGTGGGACTAGGATGGAGTATAGGAATATCCTAACACCCCCCCTTAATCCATCCTGGGCCCTGGTAACTAAGACCAAAGGTCACCCAATACAATGAATAATAACAATCAATAAACCAAGGAAGCGGGAAAATTTCATGGGAAGCATACCCCCTCCTCAAAAAATAGACTGTAAGGCACACATAAAAAATAAATGCTCCAAACTCAAGCAGGTGTGATGCTTGGTCATATGTCTGGAGGTATCTTCTTCTTGGGAAGAAGTGGATCATGCTCAAAAAGCATGTGCTTGTACTTGCTCTTCAGATCGAATGTGATGAGAACAAATCCAACAGTATTAGAATGATCCTTGAACCTGTGATTCGAATCAGCTGAGGTAGGATCAAATTTTTGAATGTGCATATAGTCCTTTGTCTTCTCCTTCGAACCACCATGGGTGAGATTATACGAAAAAGAACTATTACATGTTTGCTTGAAATCAAAATCAGATTTAAAACTTTCAAAACAGTTTCTTGAGATCTCCTTTGAACCAACAGGGGTGAGATCAAAACTATCATATGCATGAGAAATTTTCCCAAGCAGTAATTGCTTAGAACCCAAATTAGATACAAGACTTGAATCATGGCTTCTTGAGATCTCCTTTGAACCATGAGAGGTGAGATCAAAACCAGTAGATGCATGAGAAATTATCCCAAGCGAATGGCAATGGCCATATTCTTCAATGACCTTCTGAAAGCATGAATTTATGATCATATAGTAGTATAAAAGAGATGTTTGCTGAAGATGAGCGAATGCATTACCTCCATTAGCTGATTTGACCTCTGAAATAATCATGTGATCATGATGCAAACCAACAGACTCTGGTGCAAGAGAGGATTTAGGACCTTCTGCAATATCTAGAGTGTGAGCTGGCACAGAAAGAGAAGAAAGTTTGAGCATGAGTGGAGAATCTGCAAGTTCTTTGTCAACAACTTCAATATGAGATGATACTGGTTCATGATCTGAGAGACCATCAAGAGGAGCGAATGCATCACTTTGTTTTCTTTCGAATGGGTTGGGACCAAGTCCTTCATTCTCTCTGCCAAATTTTCCATCCAGGTGAGCCCATATCTCTTTTGGAGTCCATAACTCTCTTGGAATTTCAACACCATCATGGTATTTGAATTGGAATCTCTGGTATGCACACAAAGAAAACATTATTGCTGCAAAGTGCATGTCTCTTTTATTTAACCAGTCAATCTTCTCTTCAGGGGATTCAAACTCTCTTTCAAAATAACAATAAAAAAGATCATGGATCTTCAAGTCTGCTATCATTCTTGGTTTCCATTCATCATAGTTGAGTGGATCAAGAGGAGTAATTCCTGATGAATACATTGAAGCTGTAGAGGACCTGCAAAAACAATATAGAATAACTGCAACTGCTACTGCTGCAAAAATGCAGAAACTGCTGCAACTGCTACACTCGAAATCTTGGTAATAACCTGCAAAAAAAAACTCTCAAGAACGGAGATAAACAATTCTCTCAACATGCTCTGATACCATGTGAAAATCCTCACAGCAGATCTAAGAGATGATGTATCTCACAAGAGAATAATTATGATTAAGCAAGAAAATAGAAGAAGAGTGATACATGTAGTATAATGAGCAACAGAATAATATGGTACAGTAGAACTCAGATAGAAGCAATAATACTTCGTTCATACTAGATTATTAATCACAAATGGACATATAAATAATACAATGCATGAGGAATTCGAATGCCTAAGGTGGCAATTCGAATTAGCCTTCATGGAGTGATCAAAGGATCACTGGAGTGTCATCGGAGCACAACTAGGTGTCCTCATGATCATCGGAGCGCAACTGGAAGTCTTCATCATCATCAGTGGAGTCATCAATTCTCAAGTAACTGTCAACCATCAGTCAAACTAACTCTGGTAGGTGTAACTGAGTGTAACTCAATGTAACTGAGTGTAACTCAATGTAACTGAGTGTAACTCAATGTAACTGAGTGTAACTCAATGTAACTGAGTGTAACTCAATGTAACTGAACGTAACTGAATGTAACTGAGTGTAACTGACTGTAGCTGAGTGTAACTAAGTGTAACTGAGTGTAACTGAGTGTAACTGAGTGTAACTGATTGTAACTGAGTGTAACTGAGTGTGACTGAGTGACAACTGGACTGGTAGGTGAAGAAGGGCGAGTTGCTCCCTAAAATCAAGGAAGAAGGGTGCATTAAGCAACTGGAGGGCTAAAACTGAATAGTGAGAAGCTCTTGGGGGCTGGCTAACTGAGGGCTAGGTGCTGGACTGATGACTGGGATGCATGCAAACCCTAGAATGCATGCAAACCCTAAAAGGTGCATGCATGACTGAAAATGTAAATGATCAAAATACTGGTGGGACTAGGATGGAGTATAGGAATATCCTAACAGATTTGGCTTGAGGGTTAAAGGTTATCTATACTTCTTCATGGTCATAGAACTTTGCATTGGTTTCTCTATAAAGTGAGTGTGGGTAACTAGCTTTTTCTTACAGTCTCTTCCAAAATGGACATACCCATGACAAAAGTTTTCATTTGAAAGGGAGTTGTTCATAATCCAATGCATAAAGTTGAAAACAACCATGTAGATTTAGTAGAATGGCTACAAGAAGTCCTATTTCCAATCAAACTTTAACATAAATCTGGGCACAAGTGTATGCGCAAGCCTTTGGGATTGCTCTATCCAAGAATTTTCCAATGTTACCCCTATATGTAGAAAAGTTGGGTCATCCCAAAAAATAAGCGGTATGTGTGCGAGGTGAACCCATGTTGAGACCATATTGGGAATGTCTTCTTATATATTAATGTCTACCATCCATCAATTCATATATAGACTTATTAAGCCCTAGAAATTAGGGCCACTTCGAAAAATATATTCTCAATCATCTTTGCATTAGAAAAAGGCAATAAATCTCGAACCAGAGAGGAAGAAGCTCAATCATCCCTTCATTAGTGGAAGCCAATATTCTTCTAAGAAAATTTCAAGAACTCTATGGTTCAGCAACTACCCCATAAATTTACCATAATGGTTTTCTTTACAAAAGTGGGGCCTTACTACTAGGAGATAGACTATAGATTTTCACGTCTGGAACTACTGAGAGTTTCCTCACAAAGAAACCATTATTGGAGCTAAGACGAAATTCATTATTCAAGACCACAACAATAGGGTATTGGAATTTTTTTGTTTTCTAATTCAACCTTAATGTCTACAGAGTTGTCATGGCATCTTGGGATTGTCAGGGCACTAAAATAGGGTCAAAACCCTAACCACAATCTACAATTGGACTCATCGTAGTAATAACTATTATTAAACATTGTGTTTTAATATCTACTTGAGTTCACATATGTGTAGGGGCATATATTTGTGTATAGGAATTTTTAATTACATTCTCTTCCAAAATGGGAAGACTCATGACAAAATTTTGCACTTGAAAGGGAGTTGTTCATAATCCAATGCCTAAAAGTGATAACAACCATGTAGATTTAGTAGAATGGCTAGAAGCAGTCATCTTTCCAAACAAACTTCAACATAATTCTAGGCACAAGTGTATTCACAAACATTTTGGATTGCTATGTCCAAGAATTTCCCAATGTTACCCCTATATGTAGGAAGGTTAGGCCATCCAAAATAATGAGTAGTAGGTGAACCCACATTGAGGCCATATTGGGAATGTATTCTTCGATATTAATGTCTATCATCTATCAATTCATATATAGACTTATTGAGCCCTAGAAATTGCGTCCACTCCAAAAAAAAATATTCTCAAACATCCTTCCGTTAGAAAAAAAGGCAATAAATCCCCAACCAAAGAGGAAGAAGTTCAATGATCCCTTCATTAGTGGAAGCCAGTATTCTTCTAGTTAAATCTCAAGAACTCTATGGTTTAGCCACTACTAATCCAGATGGACATCGGTGGCCACCCACCTATTCCACTGGCTCAAAACAGTTTCCCATTTTGCCAATTTTCTAGTAATTTTTCTATAGTTTTCCGAGTCCCAAACTTCTGGGGCCGTTTTGAGGCTCTAAACGAAATTTTTTGGGAAATCGCGATCCAATAAAGGCCATCTTTTTTGAGGTTGTTGGCATAGTCCTCGGATAGATCTTTCCAATGGGCTACCGAGTGCACCAAACGGAGATCGTATGCAAAAGTTATGACCCTGGGAAGTTGACTGTTCAACTAACCACCTTGGGGCCGCAAACTTTATGACGGTTCATCTTCTAGGGTTAGGTTTTTGGATGCTTGGGATTCTTTCCCTCGTTCTTATGAAAAATAGGCCCTTCCGGCCTCTCTTTTTAATCATCTTGGCACGAATGAGCACAACGGCCACATCTCTTCTCAGAGATAGCTACTACCATTCTTGCTATTGTATTTTGCAGTATGTTCTATTTCCGATATTTAATAGAATATGTGTTTACTATATCGCTGTGTTTCTTGCCATATATTTGTGTATGTGAATATATATCTCTGTATATGATTCTGTATATGTTATCTTTTGTTTCGTTCCCACACAAATCCGGATTAGTGGTATCAGAGCAATCTGCTCTTTGATTGTTTCTCGGTGCATGTCTCCGACGACGTCAGGATATAGAGAGTTGGGTCTCGAGCTAGTTTCACTTGGGAAGATCACTCTCTCTGCCCCAAACGGCCTCCCATGACGGATGAGTTTTGGGAGGAGAGATGGCTTCTTTCCTAACAGAGAGGGTTCTCTCAAAAGATGAATATGATGGCCATAAACATTTTTCAAGAAACTGATATTTCTATTTTAAAAGTGGTTGAGAACATGAGAATCACATTGCGCATGGAGTCACATATGAGATTTCTAAAGACCAGCATAAAATAAACAACATAAATCTTTGATGATGGCAAGGTAATTTCTATCCCACAGTCAAGTTCTTTTAGCAGGTGATATTTGAAAGAAAGTAAAACAGCCCATCAACATTAAGCGTCAACACAGATGAATTTAATATCGACTTTAGAGGAAAACATTAAATGCTTAGGTGCGATTAACACAGAGCATAATTCACATGAATTCTAGATTAAATAACACATTCACCATAAGCATAAGAAGAAAAACAGTATGAAATATTTTCACTAGAAAATACGATTTAAAAATAAAAGGGGAACACATAGACTGCAACACAAACACCACATGAATATTCACCCTTCAAAATGTGCTTTATTTCTGCACAGCAAAACTTTACAATAACAGAGGTCTCCTCAGTACCAAAATGTCCTTCTCTATTACAAGTTTCAACCCCTTATAATGACGGCCCAATGGCCTTTTTATAACATTTCTCTGAAATGAAACCCTAACAAACTTGTAACTAACTTGGTAAATACTTGGGTTTCACTTTTACATTTACTCTAGACAAAATGGTACACATGTCAAAATTTCCAATACTTGGGTCTTTGGTGCCCTGATTTCTGGATGGGAGACTACCTGCTGGAGCTTTGAGCCACGAATCTTCAGGAGCGCAAGGTGTACTTTGTGTTGTTGCAGCAACATCCCCCCCCCCAAAAAAAAATTACATATTGGGGCCCCTCCTTTTATTTTTCCAGAAAGTCTACCTGAAGAGGTTAATTCTTCTTTTTTACTTTGTTTTTCAACTTAAGATCCTGCTTTGAAAATTTCAAGTTTTTCTTCTAAGGGTAATATTCATGAAATTTTTTGAAGTTGCGGAACCGTTTGAGTTATCCTCTCGAATTTGCGGAATCATTTGGGTTATCCTCCCGCAATCGCGGAACCATTCAGCTTACCCTCCCGAAACTACGGGAGTCATTTGCAAATCTTCCCCGGGGCTGCCGAATGACTCAGTCTCTTTTGAAAAAATCTTAAGTCTTTTTTCTCGAAGTTGCGGAAGCTATTTGCGAAATCCTTCCGAAACGGCGGAACCTTTTAGGTTTCCCTTCCGAAATTGCGGAAGCCATTTGCGAAAGCCTTCCGCAACTGCGGAAGCCTTCACGTTATCTTTCTGAAACCCCGCCAAAAGACTTAGACTTTCTGCGGAACCATTTCAGAAACCCCTCCCGAAACAGCGGAACCATTTGGGTTTCCCTTCTGAAACTGCGGGACCATTCACCTTATTCTCTCGAAACCCCGCGTAGAGACTTAGGAATTATTCAAGTTGCGGGAGCCATTCGCCAATTCTCTTCGAAACGGCAGAAACCTTCGCAAAATTGTTCCGCAATTGCGGAAGCGATTGGCCTATCTCCATCGAAAATTGTGGAAAGAAATCTTATGTCCTCCCGAAACTGCGAGACGACTCAGCGAAACCACTCGCGACAAGTTCCCCAAGGTTGTGTTTCGGAAGGATTTTCCAATCTCTTCCAAAACGCCGAGGCCATTCACCATAGCGTTCCGCAATTGCGGGTGAAGTTCGAAAATCCGCCCCACAAATGACGGTCGCGCACAACTGCCGAGGCGGCTTGAAAAGACTGCGACGTACAAAAATTAAAACTCATTTTAAATGCACCATCCACTAGATTAAATGCCGCACGTGTCTAACTCGTTTAAAAGGATGGTGGGGGTTTGGGTCGGTCACAGTGTTAGTTTTTTATTAAACAAGCGCCGTTGGAATACCTTGCTGGACCGCTCCAGCTCAACTCGCCCACGACCGCGTCCACCTCACTCAGCCACTACCACGTTTCCAGGTAGGTTTCTAACCGTTATTTTTGTCTCATCTACATGTCAGATTACATTTGAGTTTTTCTTTTTCGTCTAAAACGTGGCCGATAGACATTAGTTGCATATATCGTTATTTTTGTCTTTAAAAGCCGCTGAGGCCCCATGGGTTTCTCGTTCTACCAGCTAAAAGCCAAAACTGTAATCACCCGAGTGTTTCACCGGCCATATTCCAGGCGTCGTCACCCTCATTCAAAATTTGAACCGGCCACACAACACCTCATAAATGTTACTAATAACCGTAGTGGTCAGCTGAATCCCATCACCTTTTGATAAATGTAGAAGGCGGTTCCTTGTTTTGTCGTAAGAGTGTTTCAATCCAAGCTCACCAGCTATCGACCATTAGGGGTTCAACGATGAAGGATACCCTCTCTCCTAGGGCTAGATGGGAAGCAGGTTGTTTCCACGTCGTATGCGTTCCCTTTCGGGAACATTCCAAACTTAGTTTCCTTAGGATAATCAAGTCTCAGAGCTATATTTCTTGTTTGGAGTGATTTATTTTGCTTCCCCAACACACAGCTTCATAATTTGTCTATGTTTTGGCATGTTGAATTGGTCCTTCTCTTTGTTAAAATCTCATAGCAGGTTGCACATTTTTATAATGACTTGTATTTGGTTGCTAGCAGGGATAAGCCAAGATGCCAAAAGGTGGTAGGAAGAAGGCTAAAATGATGGAACCAGAGCCAGTACTACTTAGGACTGAAACTACATTCCAAGATACTAAGTGTACCACCGGCATTCCCCCCGAAGTCCGCTGGGGCGATATTTACAGGATGATCAGGGACCAGGATATCCTAGATGCATTACTGGAGGAAGAGCAGATCTATCGCAACATCAGAACTTCGGGCATAGCTAGGGCTTCTACCCGCCCTGAATTGTTCCCATGTTCTGAAGTAATCGGGTGGATACTGGAACATACTAATGCGGAGACAAGAGTATTAAATGACAGCAGGGGAATGGCCATCGTCTCATTCCACCCAGCATATATTGTTGCATCCTATAAATTCTCACGTCCCCAACAGGCTCTGAGCGATGAATGGTTGGGCCAGATGAACAATATTGAGATGGCCAAAAAATTATTGGTCGCAGGCAAGCACTTAAGAAAGAGAGGTAATGATGAATACGATGTTCAGAACCTAAGACCTCCTTTCAGGTTGATCACCCTAATGCTGTGCAGAATTTTCGGCATGCCCAATGGCACTGTATACAGGATACAGTGGGCTCCCATCATACACTTCATAGCATTCAAAGGGACTGTGTTTGACTGGGCTACTATCCTTTCAGACAGTTTGGCATCCACAGTGGCTGCTGCAAGAGAAGGTCTGGCCTTAAAAAAGTCAGAATTTTACATGTCTTCCTATCTCATTGACTGTGTTTTGGCCAAGCTATCTTTCCCCAGCTTAAGTTGCACGTGGGATAAATCCAACACCCCGGTTTACACTACTTACAAGATAATGTGGGCTCAAAATTATAGAGCCAGCTATAAGCTCATCTGTGAGGAGTTCATCGTGCCCCTATATGAGCAGATATTCAAGGAAGAGCCCAACTGTCTGTCGGAAAATGCCATGGAGATCCTGGAAAACTATGGAGATTTTTATTTTTCAGAGTAAGGCACCTACATCAAGATGTTTGGAGGGACTAAAGCTCCATATATTTTGTCGAGGTATGCTACTGACTATGTAGTCCTCAAGGAAGCAGTGAGACAAATTTTCCTGGATGGAATTGGAGCAGTGCTTAACAAGCAGCATAAGGCTTCTTTCCCTCCTTTACCCTTCTGCATAGGAGCTTACAAATTCTCAGGGGTTGCATCAGCTGAGGAGTTTGTTCAAGAGTTGAAACCTTTCCACTTCGGCGAAGTAATTTTCCATAGGAATGATAGGCGGGGAAAAGTTGTCGAGCATTGCAAGGAAATTTATGCTCATTTTGAGTACGCTCATTATTATGATGCCGAGGAAGAGGCATTCAGAGGCATCAGCAACATGACTGAGCTGCATATTTGTCGCCAAGGCAGTGGAGCAAGCTCTAGCTCTACCAAGGCCCAAAAAACCAGCCTACAGAAAGAGAAAGAAGCAGCTGATGCCCGAGCCCAAGAAGAACAAAGGTTAAAAGAGGAAGCAAGGTTGCAGCAAGAGGCTGAAATTGCAAGATTACAGCAAGAAGCTGAAGTGGCAAGATTGCATCAAGAAGCAGAAAATGAAAGGTTGCAGAAAGAAGTTGAGGAAGCCCAGCAGCAGAAAGAAGCAGAAGATGCAAGGCTGCATAAAGAAGCCGAAGACGCGAAGCAGGTGGAAGGAAATGAGAATCAGCCGCAAGTTGAAGAAGAAGAGAGAGGGCAACAAGCTGAAGTGAGGCAAAAGACGGAAGAAGAACTCAAGACAGTTGAAGATGCCCAAGCAAGTGGCTCCGACAGCCAGGATATGGAAATAGACATATCTCAAGCAGGTGTCTCCGGCACTCAAAATGTGGAGGCGGATACAGCACAAGCAGGTGTCTCTGGTACCCAAAATGTGGGAACAGATTCGGGTCAAGTAGTCCAGACCCCACCCGCGAAAGCAGAAATAAATATTATAGATCTCCCAATCGTCCCTTACACTCCATCAGAAGAGCATACCGTGTCCGGATGGGATGAATTTGTCTATGATAAGAAGAGGAAGGCAATGGTTCTTAAATCGGAAGAGAGGATAAAGAGACTCTTCCAAGAAGATATTGTTACCCACCGGGAGACCACAGTAATGCAAAATACAAATAAGGCTCCCTTAGCTATGGCATCCGCCGTTGTAGAGACAGCAAAAGCAACGCTGGACAATGTGGCTGATATAGTTAAAGAAGTTGAGTCGACAAAGAGGAGAGCTTGCATGTTACAACACACTATGGCTAACGAGCAGGCTTACAGAGATCTCGTAGTGAATAGGTATAATCACCTATCTGTTGAACATAAGGAATTGTCAGACAAGTATAACCTTTTGGAAGAAGAAAAGGAGCACATGGCGGTCCAGATGATGATCTTACAAGCAGAAAAGAACGATGCAGAAGCTAAAGTATCCCATCTAGAGGCAGATAAGTAGGTATTGGATGAGCAATTAGAGCAAGCAGAAGGCAGAGCGATAGATATGTCTCCTTTCCATGAGCTGTCCTGTAGCATCCTAAAGCAAATCCATGACACGCAGGAACTAATTACTGAGGAAGTATGCAAGCTCAAGGCCATGGTGGTTAGATTAAAGGAAGTTAATGTAGAGGCCAATAGGCTTAAGGCTAAATATACTCGGGTTAAGGAAAATATCTTGAGCCAGATAGAATGGAGAGAAGGAAAGGTGGATTTCCCCAAGCATCTCCCATTCAAATCTATAGATGGTTTTAATGAAGACATAGCCCTTTTGGAATTTTGCAGAAACTATAGCATTAAGCTAATGGCCAAGATCCGAGGGACAATGGATAAAAGTAGCGGTCTTTATCAAAGAATCCATGAAGCGCATGACAAATGCAAGTTGAGTTTCCCTCGGTCCCTTGATGATTTCTCGGGCAAAGAACAACGTTTATCTGACCTGAAGGAAGAGCTGGGAATCCAAACAGAATATGTAAAGAAGATTGATGTCTTAGCCATTGATGATCTCCACCATTATATTGGGATGTCATCAATACACAATCATCTGCTTAAGGAAATCACCAAGCAGCAGTAACAAAAATTCAAGGTATTGGAGCAGAGCTTGGTAAAGATATAACTTCTCAGAAAATCTTACTCCCTGCCTCAGCAAATGTAGTTATAAGAGATACTGGTGTATGGTTTAGTTACATTGCAGAAGAGGAAAAGAAAGCAGAAGTAACAGCCATCTCGAGTTCTTCTCTCCCAGCAGCAGCAACAGTAATAGCTAGCTCGAGTGCTTCTCTCCCAGCTAGAGCGCCTGCCCAAGAGTGAACGCGCTGATATCAAGGCGTTAATTCCTATCTTTTGTAATTTGGCTTTCATATGTATAAAAACGTGGAGCCATTGGACAGCTGTCCTTTTCTTTTTTAAAGTAATTTTCTGTTAAGAAAGGGTCACATTTTTGTCTATTAAAAGGGAAAAGTCTGTAGGTGACAAGTGTAAAGAGCCAGGTGGCAGCCCAAAGGGCATTTTGTAATATTATAAATAGAAGTTTAGGAAGCAATGTAGAGGACTTTTGACAGGGAAATAATATTTTCTGAACTTGTATGAGCTACCTTGCACTTGTCTCAAGAAAATAAAATCTACCTAATAAGAGCCTAGAGAGGACGTCTTTTTGCATGGAAATGAAGATTGGATGTATATTGGATTATTCTTGTGACTTCCATACTTTACTGTGAGATCTTTCTTTACTGTTCTGAATTATTTCTTTGTAGTGAATGATCTTACTTTTTTCTGTGCAAATGAATTCTCTCTTTCATAAGTAATGGAATGTGTTATATTTAATTAGAAGCTATCTTCTGATATCTCTTACCTTTGATGTAGCTCTATCTTTAAGATTTAATGGCTGTCTGTTTATTTTTTAGATAACTCCTACAGCTCATTACTCATGCTTTCAATTTTCTCCTTGCAGGGATAGTTTAGATTTATTTCAATTTTAGACATAGATCTATTTTCCAGTTCTGCATTTAGATTAAATTTAGACTAGGCACTTGCATATCATTCTAAAACAAAAAAAATCAAAAGAACGGTGGATCGGGCCATAACCGATATAACTAGAGCAAATCTCCAAACCCACGGTTGCCGGAACCGCTAACTGGACGGATTCCCCACACCAAACAGTGGACAATCTAATTGGGATAGTCTACTGGGGAGGATCCCTTTTTGATTGATGCTGCGATCTTCGGGGCATCAACACTTTGTTTTCCTGTATTCTCCATTGTTTTCCATTGATTTTCCGTGGGCAGCTCATAGACTGTCTTCTCCTTCACTAATACCTTCATTTCTATATGCTCAGCAGTCGAAATCCGCGGTATTCTTTCACACATCATAGCCAATCTGTGCAGAATTTCAAAATCATTTGTGAGCTTCTCCAACAAAATATTGTCAGTCAAAACATGATTCAAATTCTCAAGGCCATTGTGGTTGGTTTTGGCTTCAAAAAGCAGATCCTTGTGACTGATTAGAAGAATCAAGTCACCATTTTCATCCTAGAACGAAGGAAACCCCTTCTCAATCAGCTGATCAAATTTTCTCTTGTAATCTGTTACCTGCTTTCTCATGTGTTCGGCCCTGGCCTAAACACCTTCATCAAATTTAAGGCATGGTACTTGATGGTACTCCACCTCTAGTAAACCATAGATTATTCTTAATAGCAGGCATAGTTGAAACTCGGTCACTACAGTGTATCCATCAAGCCCTAGGAACTGGACAATCAAATACAAGACTAACTGAGTGTTTTCATCAAAGAAATCCAAATCTAAGGGGTAGGGTGTGTCTAGGATCTCGAGATCCAGCTTCAGGCAACTAGTGAGGAAAATATGTGTTGCTTCGGGGGAGGACTGGCAATACAAACTAACTACGGCTTCTTCGGAAAAAATATCGGGCTCATGGGACTGTGGCTGGGATACTTCAAGTGACCGTCTCGTAACACTGGGCTCGACAGGGCAGATGATAGCGAATTTCTGGGCGTTCATCACGACTCTCTCGGCTTGGGAGTATTTTTCCACACACCATGACACGAACTTCGGGCATCCCATGAACTGGTCTGGGCATAAGTATATGAAGGACGAATGAAAAACCCTATGAACGTCGGTACCTTCTTTGTTTAACCTATCTAATTTCGCTTTTATCTCCCTGACTGACATCTTAACTACAATGTCGAAGACGTCCCTATCCCTATCTTCTAGGGCATCCTCAATCTTATCATTCCCGACATTTAGGGACCCTACAACCTCTTCCATCATAAAATAATCTTTCTTACCAACTGCACGGGTTTCAGGGCCTACCTGTCACTGACAGCTCACAACCCTAGTTTCCTCTGTCACTTTCTTCGTAGCACACCTGTCCAGATCTCTCTGACGCTGTCGCTGAAAAACAAATGTCAACTTTCACGTGACCCCTCTCCTTTTATAACCCGACCCTGGCTATCTTCCTTTCTCCTCTTCCGGTGGTCATCTACCACAGCCGTCAATCCCTCATGCTGCAACTTGGGCTGTCGGATGTGTGGTCCCTTTATCTTCTCCCTCGTGCGATTGTCACCTGCCTTCAAATTTAATCCACTGCTAATATTAACATCTGCACCTACCACTGGCCATTCCGCGTGGAAAATTAGTTGTTTCCATTACCGTATTTCCAAGTTGCGGAATGCTGAAGGGCCGCCATGTGTCCAGCAGTTTCGAATTCCGCAACCGCCTTTCCCTCTATCCTGCCTTGCATCTCCACAGTGCGAAAGTGTCCTTACACCGTCGATCTATCTCATGTTGGTTGATCAACGGTGGGACCTGCGGGCCCTTTAACCATGTCTTATTTGGCCTTTCCTCCTAGCTTCTCCTTATCTACCGTTCCTCTTCCCCAACGGGGATCCCTCACCACCATAGATCTCCTTTACTGAGGTTTTCGTCGCTAGATTCTCCCCATTCCGCGTTGCCTTTAACCGTATTTCTCAACCGTAGGATCCATTTCTAGCTTCCATCCCAACCATAGATCTCCCTTGCACCGAGTTTGGGCCCCCAAAGGCGGTTCCGCGAGCCCCTCAAGCGGTTTCCCATACCACCTTCGAGCTTTGCGGAACACCGAGGAGACGACATGTGGCGGGTGGTTTTGCGATTCTGCAACCGTCTCCTCTGTTATTCCTCCGCACTACTTGGCATTGTGGAAATATTCCTCGATCGTTGATCTGGTGACCAAAGGTTGATCTTCCATGGAAACCGCCCGTCTTATAACTTCCCTTTATGGCTTCCTTTTACTTTCCATAAGGTGGTTCCGCCAGACTTCTAAGTGGTTTCCCAAACTGCTCTTCCCATCTGCGGAACCCTACCAGAATGACACATGGCAGGTGGTTTTAAATTCCACAATCACCCATGGTATCAATCTCCCTCACATCTTGGCATTGTAGAATTCATCGTGGACCGTTGATCTGGATATCGACGGCCCATTGACAACGGAAGTTGCACGCCACTAGCCAGTTTCCAATTTTTCGAGTGGGGTCTCGTCCCTAACCACCGCGCTTCTTCTCCAGTGAAGATCGACCTCCATCATAGATCCCGGCTCTGCTTCGATCTCAGCCACTGACTATTCATTTCCCGATTTCCTAAACTACCTCATGGACTCCGCTGTCTCCGCTTAGCCCCAGCCCACGGTCACGTGGCATAGATTTCTTAAAGGACCGGGTGCTTCCCCCTATTAGAGCCTTGGGTTATATTAATTATAAAATTTATCTTCTACCACCTCATTTAAGCCCTGAAAAATATATGTGATAACAAAAAGGATAATCGTAATATTCACACAGATCGAGAAGCAGCCACAGTTGGAGAGGTTGCTTGGAATATACCGCAGATTAGCGTCGCGTTGGACAATAATCAAGTGGATTATCAACCTTCCATGATCAAGGTATATGGTAAGATCTTTGAAAGACCTATTTCTATATTAATTGATTCCGGGTCTACTTTAAGTTATATTTCTGCTAAGCTAATAGATGTATGTAAAATAGAAAAATATGATTTCTAAAAGTTGTGGTTAGTACAATTAGCCACCGGTACGAAAAGAAAAGTAATCGGCTTTATTTCTAATTGTGAAGTTCATATGCAAAATTTGATTACAAAAGTATATTTGAATATTTTTCCATTAGGATCTTATGATATATTAATTGGCATGGATTGGCTAGAAAAACGTAGAGTTGTGTTAAATTGCTTCGAGAAAACTTTTAAATGTATTGATGAAAATGGTGAAAGTAAAATGGTTAGAGGGATACCAAAAAAGGTGCTTACTAGAAAAATATTTGCTTTGCAAGTGAAAAAGTGTGCTAGAAAAGGATGTAGGTTGTTTGTTGTACACATCATCGAAACTAATGATGATAAGACAAAACTTAGTTTAGAGAATTTCCCTCTTTTAAATGAATTTAAATATGTATTTCCAGAAGAGATGCCTAGACTACCTCTGAAAAGCGAATTGACTTCACTATTGAGTTGGTACCAGGAGTGGTACCCGCCTCGAAGGATCCTTATCGAATGAACACGCCTGAGTTGATGGAACTAAAATTACAATTGCAAGAATTAATAGACAAAGAATATATAAGACCGAGCGTGTCTCCATGGGGAGCACCAGTCTTTTTTATTAAAAAGAAAGATGGCACACTAAGGTTTTGCATTAATGACAGACAATTAAATAAGATGACAATTAAGAACAGATACCCTCTCCCCCGCATCGATGACATGTTTGATCAAGTACAGGGAGCAACGGTATTCTCTAAAATTGACTTGAGGTCTGGATACCATCAAGTCAGAATTATGGACGAGGATGTTCATAAGACGACATTTAGAACTAGGTGCGGGCATTACGATTTCTTGGTTGTACCATTTGGCTTGACCAATGCTCTAGCCACTTTCATGTGTTTGATGAACATCGTCCTCCATAAATACTTAGACAAGTTTCTAATAGTGTTTATTGATGACATCTTAATATATTCTAAAAATGAAGAAGAACATAAAGAACACCTAAAGTTATTCTTACAAACCCTTAGAGAATATAAACTGTGTACGAATTTTAGAAAATACGACTTCTTTCAAGATAAAATTCAATACCTAGGTCATGTGATATCTAGGGAAGGCAGCTCTGTAGACCCAGATAAAATCAAGGTAATCAGTGATTGGCCGGTTCCTAGGGATGTAACTGGGATTCGATCCTTTATGGGGATCACGGATTATTATCGTAGGTTCATTGAGGGGTTCTCCAAGATCGCTTACCGATAAATTCACTCCAAAAGAAAGAAACTAAATTCACATGGTCTAATAAATGTCAAGAAATCTTTGAAAAACTTAAACAATTACTGACCACCACACCTATTCTAAGAATAGCAGATCTGTACAAGGACTTCATTGTATGTATGGATGCCTACTTAGAAGGGCTAGGTGGCGTACTAATGCAAGAGGATGATGTAATATGTTATGATTCAAGGAAACTTAAACAACATGAACGTAACTATGCAACACATGACTTGGAGCTAGCCGCCATAATACATGCATTAAGGATGTGAAGACGCTACTTAATAGGAAGAAAATTCACTTTAATGTCGAATAATATAAGCTTAAAATACTTATTTGATCAACAAATTTTAAATGCTTGGAAAGCAAGGTGGTTAGTATTCTTGAGTGAGTATGATTTTGAAATTAAACACATTAAAGGAAAAGAAATCAAGGTGGCGGATGCCCTGAGTAGGAACGCCATTCCACTTTCTTTGACTGCTTTGAGCAGTTATAAGACAAATCTTGAAGATTTGATAATAGATGCAACTAATAATGATAAAGAATACCTAAAAATTAAACAACGGTTAGAAAATGATGCTAATGGGAATGAATCCTTAGCTTACTCCATAAGCTCAGAATACTTATTAGTCTATAAAAATCGGTCATACATACCTAATTCGGAAGAAGTTAAACAATTAATCATGAATGAGTTACATAAGAAACCATATTCTGGACACCCGGGGTACCAAAAGATGATAACAAAACTAAGAAAGAGATATTATTGGCCTAACATGAAGAACGATTATGTGAATTACCTAGCTAGATGCATTGAATGTCAACAAGTAAAAACATAACGTCAACATCCTGACGGGTTACTTCAACCCTTACCCATTCTGGAATGGAAGTGGGAGATAATAAGTATGGATTTTATAACAAGATTACCTAAAACAAATAAACAACATGAATCCATAATGGTATTAGTTAATAAGTTAAGTAAAGTTGCACACTTCATACCCGTAAAATCCACATTTAAAGCCATTAACATAGCTAATATTTTTATGAAAGAAATATTATGTTTGCATTGGATTCTGAAAGTTGTGATTTCTGATAAAGATGCAAAATTTACAAGTAACTTTTGGAAATCCTTGTTTAAAGGTCTAGACACACAGCTGAGTTTTAGTATTGCTTATCATCCTCAAACAAATGGGAAAACTAAAAGAACTAATCAAGTATTAGAAGATATGCTTTGAATGTATGTAATCGATAAACCAGGTAAATGGGAAGAGTATTTGCATTTAGTAGAATTTGATTACAATAATGGGTATCAAGCGTCATTAAAAATGAGTCCATTTGAAGTCTTGTATGGTCGAAAAATGCCACACTCCAGTGTCTTGGGATAACCCTGTTGACAGGATTTTTCTAGGACCTGACATGTTAAAGGAGATGGAACAAATGGTGAAAGAGGTGCAACAAAACTTAAAAGTTTCCCAGGATCGGCATAAGAGTTATGCAGATTTTAAAAGAACTCCGAGAGAGTTCAACATTGGTGATCATGTGTATCTAAAGGTAAAGTCAAAAAAGAGTGCCTTGAACTTGAGAAGGTGTTCCAAGCTGGCACCCAAGTATTGTGAACCTTTCGAAGTGTCAGCTAAGATAGGACATGTATCTTATCAGCTTGCACTTCCTCCTAATATAAAAGTGCACAATGTATTTCATGTTTCATTATTAAGAAAAATATATACATGATGATACTCATGTAATTGACCGGAATGTGATTCAGGTAGAACCTGAGGGTGAGTTCCAGATCGAATCTTTCTGCATCCTAGATAGGAAGTAACGTATGCTACGGAATCGAAGCATCGTTCAAATAAAAGTGCAATGGAAGCACTTCAGCCCTGAAGAGGCAACTTGGGAAATGGAGGATAAGATGTGAGAAGCATATCCCTCCATGTTCTGGAATGAGCAAGAGAGCTGGTAATAAAGAACACAGAGGACGGTGTTAAGAATAAGGGGGGGAGAAATGTGATACCCCCAAAATATTTTTAATTATTTTTGAATTATTAAATTGAGACAACTATTCTTTTATGTAAGAGTTATCTAAAACTCAAAAACACAAAGTGCCACTTTGCACAACAACTATTTTTATTGTTGTTTTTAAATAAAAAGGAAAAGACTACTTGAAGAGTCAGCTAAATGAGGGGACACCACCATGGCACAAGAGAACAAGTGTAAGAAAACTAGAGATAACTAAACCAATCAAATTCAATATGAAACTCAAAATCCAAACAATATCCTAAATCATAGGGATTTAAGGATAGATTGGAGATTTGATTGGGATGGCATAAGGCCTAGGAAAAAGCTATAAATAAGATGCACTAAGATAGCATGGGACGCCATGGTGTGCATAGGAGAACGAGTTGAGTGTTCTCTCTTTTCATAAGTCCATCTACTTGTTACGGACTCTGGAAGAGAGTGCCGCGAGGAAGCAAATTGTTTGCATTTCTAGTGCATGGTAGTGATCCAGCTCGGGGGTGGAGATGAGAAAACAGAACAGTTTCTCTCTCATAAGGTTGGGAGGATTTGACTCTCCAAGAAGTGTCTTCCCCGTTTCATTTCAAGTAAGTGGATTTCCTTCTACATGTGTTTATATTTTTTATAAAGGGCATAAATGTTTAATTTTGTTTTTAGATTTTTTTCTGCTTAATACATAGATTAGAACAATGTAAAGAAAACCTATGTCAAATGGAACAGGTTGGGATTGCCTCTCTTATCACGCCCTGCACCAATATATATATATATATATATATATATATATATATAATAGTGCAATCCCCTCTTTGACACAGGTTACCTTTCTTCTTTTTTTAAACGTCATGATCGCTATTATCTGAAGAACTGGGCTTGTCCCAAGTCCGAAGTTTCCTGCATGTCTTTTTATTTCTTGTTGTTCAAAGGTAGTTGCGAGTTGGGTTGGAACGACCCAGCTCTATAGAATGAGTCCGACCCTTTCGAAAAAACATCCCATTAAACTCCTGCATGTTTTTACTTGTACTATTTGCATGTTTTCCCTTTTGTTTGACTAAGTCTGGATGCATTTTCTTTTGCACCGTGAGATCTCCTCAATGCGATCTGCACTTACTGAGTCAGGATTGATCTGCACTTAACTAAATCTAGATCGATCTGCAATTAACTGAATCCCGATCGATCTTCCCTTAAATGAGTCTGGATGCACTCCTTTTGCACAGTGAGATCTGCACTATGTGATCTACATGCAACTAAGTCAGGTTCAATCTGCTCTTAACTGAGTTTGAATGTGATCGCACAATGAGATCTGTCGAATGCGATCTGCACTTAAATAAGGTTGGATGTTGGACTAAACCTGAATGTGAGTCACACTACATCCTTGCAAGAATGCGATCTACTTGTTTAACTAAGTTTAGCTACCTTCCCCTGGTCATATGGGTTTCGAAGTTATATGAAGATTCGGTTGCGTTGAGCTTCCTTGGAGCTGTGAGTTATTTTAATTTGTTTTTACCTTATGGATTGTTGATATAAATCTCGCATAGAGAGTTTGGTGATCCTCCTCGATAGGATCGACCCAATATGGTTCCTTTTTATGTTTATTTTTATTTTTTGGTTTTGTTAAGAGTTGAGCAATTGACTATAACCTGTATCCCCCTTTGCAACGCGAGTCACATTTTTATAAAGGCATTTAACCCTGCTCAGAATTTGTCAATGACTTATATTCCCCTTGCAAACATGATTCACGTTTTTACACAGAGTTGTGCTCTTGTAACCCTACTCGGAACCTATCGATAAGAGGTAAACTTGTTAAGACACTAAGCTGGGTGTTCACCCTTGATCATCCCCAGATCCAAGCGATTTCTTAAGAGGTTTACATCCATTAATATTTTCTTTTTATATAAATGTGTAATACTGCTCTCATATTGCTTTATACCTGTGTTTTGTTTATATATATTTATATATATGATTACCAAGAGTTGGGCGATTGGCCATGAACTATATTCCCCTTGCAAGCGTGAGTCATGTTTTGACATAGAGCTGTGTTATTTAAACCCTACCCATAACCTATTGATAAGAGGTAATCTTGTTAATATTTTAAAGTTGGGCTTTTAACCTTGATGATACACAAACCTGGAGAATCTTTTGTTTTGGATTATATTCATTAATATTTTTTTTTTGGTAATCTAAAAGTTGAAGCGTGAGGTGAGAGCCAAGCTTGGGGCTCATAGTAAAAGTAGATGATCTAAGTTCGGGCTGCTCTTGTTAAATTTGTCCCGTTATAAATAATATTAACAAATCTATGGTTATATTGGATTCGATCTATATTAGATTTCATTGGATTGAAATATGGGTATAATGTGTGGGTTATATACTGTGTGTATGTAATATCTGAATCCGGATATTCTCAAATAATTCTGAATAAACCCACTATTTCTGATATAACTCACATATTTGATAATTGATAATAGATTGATGATATAAATTACAATGAGTGGCCTGCTTAAATATTTCTTGGGCATCACTTATTTGAGGAGTCACAATTCCTCATTCAATTACATTAATTATTAATTATTATTTAATGTATATATATTTATTATTATTTTTATGTTCGTAACATTGCCCTTCCCTTAAGAAAAGCTTTGTCCTCAAAGCTAAGTTTGTTGATGTCGTCTTTTATTCTGGCTCTATGTCGAACTAATGATTTGATACATGCAATTTTAATAATGGCCACTGCTTCATTTTGTTTCTTTTGTTTTGGAATCCACATTAAGTAGGTACTTGGTGAAGTTTCGTTGACAAGTTTTTTGCTTGCGTGGTTGTTGCTTTTAACTTCTTTTGTCACTAATTGAAAATACTTGATAGACTTGACAATAGAAACTATTTTTGTGATGTCATTCCCAACACATTCTATGTCAGTTCCTTTGAAGGGAATCCTTGTACTTATAATGTTCACATGAGCACCAATCTCATCTTGTATATGATTAACTTTATAGATGTTCTTTATAGTGATATCCGGGGTGACAAATGTTCTTCGAGCATCTATTATTGTGGCATTCTTGTTGATACATTGATCCTCGTTGTTGTCAGTAATACTAGCATGATTTTCATCACAATCTTGGTCACACTCATCTTCATCTTTGTCATTGCCATTGTCTTCATCACTAGGGTATTCTATATCCATGTCTTGCCTATTATCTTCATTGATACTTTTACTCTCATCTTGATGGAATGAGTATGCAACATTGATATAAACCTTGGAGCGCTCAAAAGTTGTAATTTAATTTCAGGCTCCTTATTGCAGCAATCATCTCTTGTACTTTTTTTTGCTTGTGATGATTCATGAAGTTGTTCTTTACATAGTTGTTCATTTCGAGCGTGGCATCTTTTTATTATCCCATCTATAGTTTTTGAAATATTTCCCATTATTTCTTCTTTAATTTTCTTTATTTCTTCATCCAAGTTAGCATGCCTGTCATGTCTTGAAGACATTTGTGTGTATGTGTAAATGATGAATATCCCAAAGTCCAGGTATTAATTAATATTATTATTATTAATAAGCTTATTATTAATAATATTTAATATTAATAATTTTATTTTTAAAAAATAATGATGTTTTTATAATAATATTTTTTACTATTATTACAAAAATTTAATTATTTTTGAAATTAGGGTTTTGGGAACCCCAAGAGTTGATGCGTTGGAGTAGTTGGCAATGGCGTTGGGGAATTGTGAAGGAGGTTTGCAGTGGAATGGCGTTGGAGTGGTGTAGGAGGGAGCTGAGCGGAGATGCCAGTAATGAAGGAAGCGTTGGATGTAGCATGGAGCTAGAGGGCGTGGTGAAGGAGAGGTGACATAACAGAAGGAGAGGAGGGCAAGCAAGCCAGGACTGGGTTGTGCAGAAGAGAACGCAGAGGAGGAGTGGGGGTCATGAGAGAAGGAGGGAATGGTGTGGTTGAAATGATGCAGACAGGGAGTAGTGGCGAGGGTGGAGTGGTGGCACGCGGGTGGAAGGATTGGGCGTGGGAGAATGAGGGAATGCGCGAGGGGAGATTCGAGGAGAAGGAGAGGAGGTGTGTTGGAGGGAAGGCATTGGACGAGTGGAGGGATAGGATGAGCAAAGGAGAGCCGAGAGGTAGTGAGGGTGGATGGATGCAGCGGTGGGTGAGCGTAAGCGTGGAGAGGGCGACTGTGGAAGGGGAGGTTGCAGGGAGTGGAGGCGAGGGATGGCGGAGGCCGCGTGGGGAGGGAGGACGACGAAGGTGCGTGCAGGGGCTGTGGGGAGGGAAGGACGAAGAGCGAAGCGAGGAGGAAAATGTTGTGCGTGGAGGTAGCGGAGGTTGCATGGAAGAGAAAAGTGAGGAATGGAGCAGGTGAGAATTGGAGAGGAGGTGAAAGGAGCTGCGGAAGTTGCCGAGCAGCCGTATGGCTCTGATACCAATGTAATATATATTCTCAAATAATTTGAATAAACCCATTATTTCTGATATAACTCACATATTTGATAATTGATAATAGATTGATGATATAAATTACAATGAGTGGCTTGCTTAAATATTGCTTGGGCATCACTTATGTGAGGAGTCACAACTCCTTATTGAATTACATTAATTATTAATTATTATTTAATGTATATATATTTATTATTATTTGTATGTTCGTAACAGTGTATTATACATTGTCGCAATTCTTGTAGGGAAAAAGTGTAACATATCGGTCATGATATAAAGTATAGCAAATAATGTATAAAAATAATAGACCTTGTCGATATGTGTTATGTGTTTCTATGATGTAATGTTAACTTAGAGATCTAACGATCTATATTAGAATTCGTTGGATTGAAATATGGGTATAATGTGTGGGTTATACATTGTGTATATTATACATTGTCGCATTCCTTATAGGGAAAAGGTGTAACATCTAAAATCGGTCATGATATAAAGTATAGCAAATAATGTATAAAAATAATAGACCTTGTCGACATGTGCTATGTTTCCTATGATGTAATGTTAACTTAGAAATCTAACCTTGTATGGCGAATAAAGAAAGTTTCTTAAGGCTTATTAAGTTATTGATAAAAGTGAGCAATGAACCTATGTAAAAGAAAATATTGTGGAAATTCGTGGGTTATTACAGATCCCATCCTTTATTCCACTAGACTTATCTCTCTTGTGCTTCTTTCATAGGTTTTCTTCATTTCATGATTGGTGGGGCATTAATACTTTGTTTAACTACTCTAGCATATGAAGGCATCTAGGGATCTTCTTAGCATCGTGTACCTAGGGTTATCCTCTTGCAAATCTACCCCATAATTTAGATACCATTTTTCTTGATTCTTCGATGTCTATTGGGAAGAAACCGTTTTGGTTCTTATATATATATATATATATATTGAATAAATGAAATAGATAAGATGATAAAATGTTCACAATAGATAAGGTATATAAACCCTGACCCTTCAAAAAGACATGACCATTAGAATTCATGTGCATTCATAACTAACTCTAATTATTTACTTATTAGTCTGTATCTGTGAATTATCCTATTATTTATACTTACTTAATATTATTTATGTTTGTAACATTTCCACCCCCTTTAAAGGAGCTTTGTCCTCAAAGCAATACTGGCTGATATCATCTTTATTTTCTCTACACGTCAAAACATCAGGAAGTTCGCCTCATCCTAGATGTTCATACATCACCTTTTTAAGTAATCCAATTCCTATATTAAAATTTATAGCCAATCCTATTTTATGAGTTGCTTCTTCAACTTCTTTTAAATATTTCCTATTTCCAAGGACATCAACTTGAAATCCTTTCAAGTCATTCTTGTGCATGGTTAAGGGATCCAACAATTCTCTATATCCCTTACTCAACAACATTTTCTAATGTAGTGTGCTCCTCTTCAAATAAGCTTAAGACTGTGTTCATTCACAGTGACCTTCCTCTAGTCAAATTCAAAGAACATTGGGTTGATGCCATGCACATTACATACTATGGATTTTGGAAGGTTTTGAGTGGGACTTAATAGACATATCACTTTGTTGCAATATATTTTGGTGGCCCATTTGTTCACTTGTTTAAAAAAAAAAACTTTGAACTTCCCACTTTTCGTCCGCATTACACCAAGGTAGTTAATATGGACAACATACTGAAACTTTCTTGTCTATCTCTTCCCACGATGGTACCAAGTGAGGTGTTCAATTTTGTCACGAACAACAATGCCAACCTTCTTATCCGTGATAAAATTTGATCTGTCTCCACTTGGAAAAATGACTCATCTCTCCTTTGAGAACTTCCTAACATAAAACGAAATTTTGAATTCTGGTTTAAAACCAACTCTTGCTATAAGACATCGTCAAACATATTTTTCCTTTTGTATTGGATATCCAAAGTTCGTTCGATTTGGGTGGATCAGTTCTTGATTTTTTTTTGTAGCCAAGGTACCAATGTAGTCTTGGTGGTATTGGATATTTGAATAATGTCTAGGTTGGACTATGATAGAGACTTGTCATGTTGTCCCTTTTTTGAAGCATTGAGCATATATTATCTGAAAAATCATTGCGAGGATATGTCGCCTCTTATGCAATGCAATGCAATTTGATTCACAATGTTTGCTCAGGTTTGATTTGTCTTCATTCATTGATGTATAATTCTCACTTACATTATCCTTTTTTTCCTTTTCTTCCACATGTTCATAATTGGGTTTGAATTCAATATCCAATCCTTTGTCTTTGGTAGCTTCTTCTATGGTCTTGGGTTTGTTTTTTCCGATCACTTTCTCAAAATATTTATCAATCGCATTCTCAATGGACTTTTCCATTTGATTGAAAATTTCATCTGTTTTTCTCTTTCATTCATCAAAAATGGCAATTACTATCTCAAGAACTTGATCCATGAACTATGTTGGTAAAAAAAAAAATTACGTAGTTGGTAAAAATTGTTTACCTAGGTTGGTAAAACAATTTACATGTTTGGTAAAAAAAATTATCAGATTGGTAAAAAAAATTACATGGTTGGTAAAAAAATTACATGGTTGGTAAAAAAAAATACATGGTTGATAAAAAAAAGTTATTGTATTGGTAAAACAAATTTACCCGGTTGGTAAAACAATTTTTACTAGATTGGTAAAAATAATTAACCTTGCTCTGATACAAGAATAAATTGTTCCAATTCTTCTTCTCTCTCTCTCTCTCTCTCTCTCTCTCTCTCTCTATATATATATATATATATATATATATATATTGAATGAATGAAATAGATAATATGATTAAATGTTTACAACAGATCTCGTATATAAACCCTTATGGTGACCCTTCAAAAAGACATCTATTTGTTAGTGAATTATCATACTATTTATACTTAATATTATTTACTATTATTTATGTTTGTAAAAATGTCCCCTCCATAAGGGTGGTAGGTGCAGAGGGGATCATTTTTTATCTCGGAGAAAAAATTAAGGAATCATTTTCCTGGGGAATTGGAAATGAAAGCAACAATATGGCAGAGCTCTTGGCATTGCTTCAAGGAACCAATATCCTTTCCAAAGAGTGAATCAAAGATGTCGTCATTATAGGATATTTTAGACTCATTATCAATGCCCTAGTCACTAATAGTACTCGTAGACATATAAATATGAAGCCTCTCTTATTAATAGTAAAGCAGAACTTAGTAGAGTTGGAAAATGTTGAATTCTTCCACATCCTTCGAGAAAATAATGAAGCTGTGGATAAACTAGAAAACCAAGTGGTAGCCCATCCAATGGGGTCATTGCAATTTCTATATAATGGAACTAAATTCGATCCACCCCCCTAAGGTTCATTTCCCATCCAAAAATCTAAATAATATGGAAATTAAGTTTAAGGGGCATGCAATGCAATACATGGACGCCTCTCATATCATAGTTCGAACAACTGGGTCGGTGCATTTTCTATGGCATGTGGCTCTCCTACATGTCTCCTCACATGGACATGTTGCTATCTTGTGCGCTCTACATCAAGAAATATCCCATCAAGTCTCATTAAATGCTAAGGCCAATTCGTATCTCTCAATGCAGCAAACAATGATGGATCTTGGTGGGAACTCTCCGTGAAAGCACATGTTTAGGGATGGAATTATGGGGATTTTTGCTTCCCACAAGCTGAAATTCAAGCAGAGTATTATTAAAATGCATGTATTTTGGTCTATAGAAGGTGTTGCTTCCTTAATTCAAGAAGAATTTGGATGTGGTTATGAGCTTCATGTTTTATGTGCTTGACATTCCCCTGCCTTTTCTAAGAAGAAGGTTCTTTGTCTGCATTCCTTTTGGAATTTAGGTTGCAATTGCGAAAATTGTGGCCCTGTCAATCCACTAAGTATTTTGTTTCCCCTTGGAGACATCTTTAAATGCTCAGGTGTGGTCTAGAGGTGGGAATTTTATTATCATTTGTGGCCTCGTTTCATCATCATGGATAGAAACAATTGGGCAGATGAAGAGGATTGTTTTGTTGGGTACAAGCTACGCCAGTTGTCTACAATTCACACGAGGTTGAAGTGGAAAGTCCTCTCATTGAGGAAGGATATGCGGAACGGGGACCGGTGATTGGAGGTGTGGCTCGAGGAAGAGGACCAGGTTCAGGTTGCAGATTGTGGGGACACCCAATGTGAAATTTCCATCCTCAATGCCAATTTGGAGAACCAGTAGGATTTCAATGTGGAGTTTGAGACCATAAATTTTGAACTGGATAAATTGGTCAAGGAATTGCAGTTAAAGATGAAAGAGAAAGAGAATGAGGTGGAATGCTTCTTATGTTAGCCACTGGTGAATATGAAATGCCAGGTTCCCTGGAAATTTTATTAAACCTATGTATGCTTTGTTTCTATAGTTTTTTGTTAGAGCAATTTACCAAGAGTTATATCACCAAGTATGATATTATGAAGTTAAGAAATGGCAAGGACATAGATAGAAAACGTCAGTTTCAGTCCTGTTTTGTTTTGTTATTGCAGACTCATGCCCAATTTTGGCATTTTGCATTTGGAACTTTGTACTATTGAGGTTGTTTCCCTCCTTTTTAATATAAAAACTGCTACTTGTTTCTGTCACACAAAAAAAAAAACAATGTCCCCTCCATATCTATACTTCTATTTCTTTCATGGACCTTTGAAGGCTCAACCTCTACTTCTTCACCTTGCTTTTTCTCACTCGAGACCAAAAAATTGTTGCACATCAATGAAGGAATAGATGATTTGGCTTGAGGGATAAAGGTTATCTATACTTCTTCATGGTCATAGAACTTTGCATTGGTTTCTCTATAAAGTGAGTTTGGGTAACTAGCTTTTTCTTACAGTCTCTTCCAAAATGGACATACCCATGACAAAAGTTTGCATTTGAAAGGGAGTTGTTCATAATCCAATGCATAAAGTTGAAAACAACCATGTAGATTTAGTAGAATGACTACAAGAAGTCCTATTTCCAATCAAACTTTAACATAAATCTGGGCACAAGTGTATTCACAAGCCTTTGGGATTGCTCTATCCAAGAATTTTCCAATGTTACCCCTATATGTAGAAAAGTTGGGTCATCCCAAAAAATAAGCGGTATGTGTGCGAGGTGAACCCATGTTGAGACCATATTGGGAATGTCTTCTTATATATTAATGTCTACCATCCATCAATTCATATATAGACTTATTAAGCCCTAGAAATTAGGGCCACTTCGAAAAATATATTCTCAATCATCTTTGCATTAGAAAAAAGGCAATAAATCTCGAACCAGAGAGGAAGAAGCTCAATCATCCCTTCATTAGTGGAAGCCAATATTCTTCTAAGAAAATTTCAAGAACTCTATGGTTCAGCAACTACCCCATAAATTTACCATAATGGTTTTCTTTACAAAAGTGGGGCCTTACTACTAGGAGATAGACTATAGATTTTCACCTCTGGAACTACTGAGAGTTTCCTCACAAAGAAACCATTATTGGAGCTAAGACGAAATTCATTATTCAATACCACAACAATAGGGTATTGGAATTTTTTTGTTTTCTAATTCAACCTTAATGTCTACAGAGTTGTCATGGCATCTTGGGATTGTCAGGGCACTAAAATAGGGTCAAAACCCTAACCACAATCTACAATTGGACTCATCGTAGTAATAACTATTATTAAACATTGTGTTTTAATATCTACTTGAGTTCACATATGTGTAGGGGAATATATTTGTGTGTAGGACTTTTTAATTACATTCTCTTCCAAAATGGGAAGACTCATGACAAAATTTTGCAGTTGAAAGGGAGTTGTTCATAATCCAATGCCTAAAAGTGATAACAACCATGTAGATTTAGTAGAATGGCTAGAAGAAGTCCTCTTTCCAAACAAACTTCAACATAATTCTAGGCACAAGTGTATTCACAAACATTTTGGATTGCTATGTCCAAGAATTTCCCAATGTTACCCCTATATGTAGGAAGGTTAGGCCATCCAAAATAATGAGTAGTAGGTGAACCCACATTGAGGCCATATTGGGAATGTATTATTCTATATTAATGTCTATCATCTATCAATTTATATATAGACTTATTGCGCCCTAGAAATTGCGTCCACTCCAAAAAAATATATTCTCAAACATCCTTCCGTTAGAAAAAAAGGCAATAAATCCCCAACCAAAGAGAAAGAAGTTCAATGATCCCTTCATTAGTGGAAGCCAATATTCTTCTAGTTAAATCTCAAGAACTCTATGGTTTAGCCACTACTGATCCAAATGGACATCGGTGGCCGCCCACCTACTCCACTGGCTCAAAACAGTTTCCCATTTTGCCAATTTTCTAGTAATTTTTCTACAATTTTCTGAGTCCCAAACTTCTCGGGCCATTTTGAGGCTCTAAATGATATTTTTTGTGAAATAGCGGTCCAATGAAGGCCATCTATTTTGACGTTGTTGGTGTAGTCCTCGGATAGATCTTTCCAATGGGCTACCGAGCGCACCAAACGGAGATCGTATGCAAAAGTTATGACCCTAGGAAGTTGACTGTTCAACTAACCACCTTGGGGCCGCAAACTTTATGACGGTTCATCTTCTAGGGTTAGGTTTTTGGATGCTTGCGATTCTTTCCCTCATGCTTATGAAAAATAGGCCCTTCCGCCTTCTCTTTTTAATCATCTTGGCACGAATGAGCACAACGGCCACATCTCTTCTCAGAGATAGCTACTACCGTTCTTCTTGTTGTATTTTGCAGTCTGTTCTATTTCCGATATTTAATAGAATATGTGTTTACTGTATCGTTGTTTTTCTTGCCATATATCTGTGTATGTGAATATATATCTCTGTATATGATTATGTATATGTTATCTTTTGTTTCATTCTCACACAATTCCGGATTAGTGGTATCAAAGCAATCTGCTCTTTGATTGTTTCTCGGTGCATGTCTCCGACGATGTCAGGATATAAAGAGTTGGGTCTCGAGCTACTTTCACTTGGGAAGATCACTCTCACCGCCCCAAATGGCCTCCCATGGCGGATGAAAAGAGAGACAACGGAGTAGGAGATCCTATCAAGTTGTTTCTCAAGGAAGCCCTCGCGCAATAGAGGAACAAGATGGTCGATAATTTCCCCCAAATCCTTCGACGCATGTCGACGACGACGGATACACCTTCAACGAGCAGTCGTTCCGGAGATGCGACTCCTTTCAAGGTACAAGTTAATTTTAATATCCCTTTATTTGAAAGCCATATCGACGCCGATGCCCTAGATAAATGGTTGAATCTACTAGAAAGGTATTTCTCTATCCACAAATTTTCCGACAGAGAAAAGATCGTCTTTGCGCTCCTCAAGGCCGTCCCCCATGTCAAAAATTGGTGGGAAACTTATTGCGAGCAAAACTCACCAGACTAGTCTAGATTGTTTGAATATTCCAATCCCACTTGAGCCTCTTTTATAGATGTCGTCAAGGAACAATATTACCCCGTTGGAAACTATGATGACCAGTACACAAAATGGACCATTCTGCGTCAAGAGAGGGACCAAACGGTGTCGGATTACAACAACAACTTTCATACCTCGCGCAAAAAGCTGGGTATCAAGGACTCCGAGCGGCACCTAGTACTGAAATATCACAGTGGTCTACACTGGTACATACGAACAGAGATGGATTTCCTGGAAATCTCTTCACTCGGATCCGCCTATCAATATGCTGTCAAAATTGAGCAGAAATTTCAGCAAAAGAACAAGCGTGACTTCGGACCTACGCAGAAGCAGGGAAAGGGAAACTCTGGCTCGCAGAACACGAGGCAGGGAAAGGATAACCAATCCCAACCACAAGCGAAGAAGGGTAACGAAAAGACAAAGAAGGACACCGAGAAGTGGTGCGAGTTCCACAAAAAGCCCTAGCACAACACTGATGAATGTTGCTCAAAACAATCATTGGTGGTTGAGATCAAAGCTTCAGAATCAGATCCCAGTTCTGATTCTGAATCAGAACCTTATTTCACAACCGCGCAAAAAGGGAAGCAGATCATTGATGCAGAACCCAGTGGCATTGTTGACACCACACAAATTCAACCAAAGGAACCTGAAGAGTCTGAGGCAGAGGAGCACCTTTTCCCACGGGGGGTTCACTCAGTGAAATTGTTACATAGCACCATCGTTCGCAGGATATTAAAGAATATCCCTAATTTCACTAAATATTGGAAAATCTCTCCTGAAATTGTATTGTTGAACCCCCCTCCCAATATACCTTTCCAATTAAGAAAACCTCTATTTTCACCAGATATTGTAGGTATCCATTTTTATCAACCCATTTTTAATACCCCCTTTATATCATATTATCAAGGTGTAACAAACAGGATCCTAATGCATCTTAGTATAACCAAACAAGATGCTAAAGAAAGTAGTAGTATAATGCTAACAATGATCCCACTAAGATTGTAGGGACGACTGATCAATTTGTAGCATTGGATAGTGGAAGACCCAATGAAATAGTAATGGGGAAGGTAAAATGAGTAAAAGGAAACCCGTTAAGAGATCAATGTAACAAAGAAAGTACAAGATAGATAGTCCAATAGTCAGTGCAATGCTTATAAAAGATGAGAATTACAGATGTTTCAAACCACAACCTACCAATCTACCAATTTTATATCATGTAAATACAAATATAGCCTTAGAGAGCTCATGTTTTTTATAAGCTTAATAAAATAAACTCCATAAAAATACAAAATTGAAACCCTTTCGTGGATGGACTTCCCTACCTTCCTATTAAAACAATCATCATTGATGTTTGAACCCAAATGAACATAGAAAAATTCCTCTTACTTTCCAATAACACCATATGATCATGTGCATATCTTGGATTTGGGTCATTCACAAGATTCAATGAATTACCTCTACTTCCTCTACATTTATTCTTGCAATCAAGGGAATTAGAAACATTTAGTTACCTTTTCGTGGGTTAATATATCTAATTCTTTTTATCTTTAAGGGAGAGGAAAAAATATCCATTGTTAAGTTTCAATCATGCAATAGATATAAAGATACACAGATGGTGAAACTTATATGATACCATTTCATGGTAATAATAACATATAATGTATGTAAACAAGGATTTAGATTTTCACCTATGTTCATGTCAGTTCCAATACAATATTAAGAAGGATGCCTTGCATATAAGAATTGAAATTTCAATTATGAATGTGCCAAATATAACTCAATCTAATAACTATTCTTAACTGGAAATGTGAAAATGTTAAAGAAGAATACAAAAAGTTGAAATAAATTATTAGTCAAGAAAGATTGATCTAACTTTTCTTGGTTCCAGTGATCCAAGAACGATTGATCTCACTTTTCTTTCTTGTCATGGAACAAGGTCTGATTGAATCTCAATACCCACCTAAACCCCAACCTAAAAAATGAAGAGTTAGATCTTTTACTAGAATGCCTACAAAAATTACAATATAATTGTTCAACTCCAGAATTCTCGATTAGCTACATCTCTTAACCTTGGAGTTGACAAGGAACCAAAAGCACACTCAAACATACTGAACAGTTTCATAGGCTACAACGTGACTTATAGCTAGAAAAGAAACACACTTTGGAAATTGGCCTCATATAGAACAACAAAAGGTATAATGTTACAAGCTTTACTCACTTTTAACACTAGAAAACTCAACCTCAATTACAAAGAAAGCATAAAATCTTGCATACATATTCATAAGTGGTAACATTGACCTTTTGGACATCACATCAATAACATTCTACATAAAAAAAACAAAATACTACCACCATGGTTATCTCAGTGCCACAAAATTCTAATATTGTAATGCATGCTATTCCAAGAATCATACCTCATATCTAAATAACTTCGCCAAGCAACAAAAAGAGTAACCCCACAAAAATAAAACATAGAGCAGAGTTAATAGTAATAGTTGCAATATTATCGAAATTTTAAAAATCCAAATACATTGCAGAATTTGCTCCGAGATCTTTACAAAGACCTTCAAGTCTTTGCTGGAAGAAGAAAGGATGAAAAAAATTAACTAACACATAAATCCATAAAGTTTAAATTAATTATAAAACATTCACATATATTTTTATTAAGCAAAACGGAAGATATGATAAGTCAAAATCATTGTTAAATCAAGAGTATTAGTTTATCTTAAAGATATGATGCTATGTATGATATAAATTGTACTCAAAAGAGTCACCTTTTCCATTTCTAGTACTAAAAAACTACTAAAAGTTTAAAGAGGGCATTGCCCTGAATTTTGAAAACATGTAAATATAAAGTATTTGATCAAATGATCTTGACATCAGCTCTAAATGACCACTAGTATAGAGGAAAGCAAGTTATCCAACTTCCAAAATGTCAATTTGCTTGATTGAAAACCTTCCAACACCTTTAGCCTTGATTTTTAAATCTCGTTGACATGAGGTCGACATCATGAATGACACATGAATTTGCATCAACCCGGGTACCTGTAACAATCAAATCATCATGTGAAATCCAAATCTGTATTGAAATCCGATTTAAAATCATAAGATGGATGGTTACACTAGCACAATATCTATCTTGAAAGCTGAAATACAACTACAAAAGATGAATGGTCAAAGAAACTTACACAAAAAAGTAGGTGGAAAAAATTAGGTTGGTTTATCCCAAAATTCACCATTCGAAGGGTTCACTGCACCTGAGGCCAAAAAATATAAAATCAAGATGGTATTACTACATGAAATCAACAAAAATACAACCAATAATTATTTATAAATTATCTATTAAATGGGAATGAATAAGGAAAAATAAATTACAATAAACTTTAAATTGACCTTGTTGAGATTTCTGACAAAATCAGAAAAAACTTTGTAATCTCTTTCTTCTAATTTGTATGTGTCATTCCTATTGTTGTATGATAAGTTGGCCATTGCTATAACAGATTCAAGTTGTACAAAAAGATGATCTGTCAAATCATACTTGTACAAGTGTTTCCCTTTTATTTTATTGTACCAACAAAACTGAAGCTCAACACCTTCTGGCCTATCCAAAAGATCAATGTCATTATGGTAATCAAACACCCTATTTCCATCCTTCTTTCTTATTCTTTGAACCCTTCCAATGTACCAAGTTCCACAAGAAACACCTTCTTTGGTACTTCGAGAAACACCTTTTCTTGTGGCACGTTCAACTATAGGTATTGAGTTGCTCTCAAACAACACCCCGCAGTCCGATCCAATTCCAAAGCCGATTGAAACACCCTTTTTTGAAGCCCTTTCATCTCGCCTAAAGTAGACCCCATTTCTCACTCTAGCCAACCTATCTTTGGATAATGTTGGATTTCCATTCAACTGACTAACCAAACAAGATTTGAACATATCCTTACCATCAAGCTCTACCACTGGTTTGGTAGTTGTGTTCACATTATCATCAATGGTATCTAAAATTTCATCCAACTCATGCCTCCACTCACTTTCCATTGTTTGCAATTCACTAACATTGAGTATGGATGAAGATGAAGGTTGGAATATTGAGTTGGAGTTATTCGGTGTAGAACCATCAACTACTTCATCCACTACTTGGAATGTTGGATAGTTTTGATCCTCTGTCCATGGTTTAAACCACCAAGAAGATTGTGTGTGTCCTTCTGGTTGCATGCCAAATCTTGATAAAAGGTTTTGCGCATCATTCAATCCTACTTTCAGAGCTTCTATAATTTTATCATCTGTAGATATTGGACCATAATCAGATAATACATCATGATTCTCTGTTGTTTGTTGGTGCAATTTATTCCAGATGCTTTCTTGTTTTTTATGAGATTTATTAAAGCGAAGCCCTTGTGGATTTGATTCTTCTTCGGCAACTCTATTAAGAGTTCCAACAGCATGAAGCAAGTCAGTGAAATCATAGGCCCTCTCTGATCCAACCATCCCACCAACTTTGCTAAAGAAGTTCTCACACACATCTGACCCAGTCAAGTGCAATACACATGGCAAGTTAGAGTAGTGGTCTCGAAACAATCTCATCAATAAAACCGCAAAGTGGCACGAAATTTTCACATCCTGATATGCCTCTCTACTAATGAAATTTATGTTGGCATTAACATGAGATTGTTTCCGTACCCAACATAACCATAACAAAAAGAAATGTTGAACTCTTGAAGCATTTCGCACTCTTTCCCAAAGAGTCAAACTATGAGACATAAAAATGTCAATGTAGTCAGCAACAATCATTAGATAAATCTCTGTACCTAGTGTTCTCTCTGCCCTACCACTCGTTGTACTTCTCATCTCTTTTAAACACCTTTGAACATGCCTTGAAGCAATGCGTTGCGCTGAACCCCAATTTTGTCGATCCATCCTCTCTATATCTTCAATTTTAAGCTTGTGATCATCCACTTTAAAAGTGTTATAAACCATTCTGACATGATTAAAACTTACCAACTCTTCTCCAAGGATCAAATCTCGTCGGCCACTAAACAAAGGATTGATTAGCTTTTTCCCGTTGTGTATGTAATCCTGGTCATGTAGTCCTATTACGTTGCCACCATCATGCAACCCAGACAGCCTCCACCCTTCCCAAGGGATTTGATATCGAATACCTTTTGTTGAAGAATAAGACTTCAACATAAGTTGTCTTCTTCTACTATCCCCATCAGATGAATGACCAATAATAGGTCCCAAACAATTTTCCACGTGTTTCCTCCACATAACTTCTATTTTTTCCCATTGCTTGGCAACAAAATTTGCATCGAACCTATTGCATGTTGGATGAACAACCACAACCAAACGGGGAAGCTTTTCATGTAAAGGGTTTGAAATAATGACACGTGCATAATGACCAATTACACTGTTCTTAAAAGTGTCTGTAATAACATCATAGCCTGCAGCTCCCTCGCCCACAGTCACTAAGAAATGTGATTGGCATTGATGATTTTCTTTATTACCACAAAAACCAACCAAAGTATCACTTTTTGCTACCCACCTAACATATTTTTTCACAACGGTCTCATCTTCAGCAAGGCATACAGGAATCGGACCCTCTATACCATGTTTGGATTTATAAGAAGCATAAACCTTTCCAAGTGCCTCAAAAATGTACTCATGCTCCCCTGGGATATATGACAGTGATTTTCTCACTTGCCTTAAAGTTGTAGATATTGAAGGACCATCTAAATTCAAGCTAATGAAGCTATGCAATCTAGGACCCCCCCATAACTTAATCATCTCATAAATGGATTTAGTGGATGCACCATACCTTCTCCCTGCTTTTGGACGTGTCAGGTTGTGAAAGATATCTTTGACAAATTCCCAAACGGCATCTTTACCTTGTAATTTTCCTTGTCTATGTGCCTCACACACATCCTTGCAAAACCTAAATACATCTTTCCTTTCTGTAGATTCGAACAACTTGTCCTTTAGGGACCTTATTCTAATAGAGAGTATAGCAACCTTTGTCCTCTCCCACCAAAGAGCCCTCATTGTTGATCTATAGCTAGTATTTGTAACCCTTGCAACATTTCTGAGCTCAGTTTGAGTCAAAAAGTCTAATCTTCTCCCTTTCCCTGTATCTCGCCCATGTCTTTTAATGGGGCTCCTTGATTCACGATATAAACGCATCCTAAAGTCATCACAGTCTGGAATCAACTTACAAAACTTGCATGTCAATGATTCAAAAGGTATCCCTGTTTCAGAAGCCCTCTGACAATGAATATGCCTATATGTACCATCAATACGACATTCTGTACCATGATAACATAGCATCCTCTTGGTATGCTTCTCTATGGCCCATAATTTACCACCCCTTTGATCATCCATTAGGATTTTTGTGTTCAATCTCTCCCCATTTCTATCAATATATGGATACCAATACCCCCAACATTGTAGTATCAAGGGAGATAAATGATCTACAATAATACAATAAAAGCAAATAAATTTGAAGATAAAAAATAAAATTATGTTCAATGTCATATTCAAATTAAATAAGCTTGTGAAATTAACATACCTGAAGTAGAAGGATTTGCACTTGTAGAACCCCTATGTGATAGTGGTGTTGATGATGGGACCAAGAACCTAGTCAAACTCTGTTGGGACTTATCATTGGTAGGCTTCTTGGGTCTCCCAACTATGCCAGTCCTCAACCCAATTGTATTATGTGAAGCCTCATTTGTAGTAGAAATGTGCTTGTTTGATTTCATATGTTCATTTAGAGAACTAACAATATTACCACTTGCTGGTACTAAATAAAACCATTTATTGCACCGTGTACATTCCACTTTTACTTTTCTCTTGTCCTCGTATCCTGCAAGTGTTGCTTCCACCACTTTGAACAAATTTGGATCTTGTGTCTTGTTGAAATCATCTAGTATTTTGATGGCTTTATCAATCTCAATTCGATCTCCAACCATTGATGTCTTCCTTTCTATGTTACATGAAGGAGTTTCACTACTTCCCACCCTTGAAATGTTACGTTGATGGGCCCTTGTTTTCATGTGATTGTTTTTGAAGTTGCGAAGTGTCCGTGCTGCTAAAGATATTTCCCCTGTTCCATAATCAATACCACAACTTTCACAACGTATCTTTATTTTAGATGTTCCATTTTCTGAATATACTTTAAGAGTAACCTTCTCCTCAACAAACTCTTCCATTAAACTATTCACTTTTTCTTCCCAAGATGCCAATATAGTAGAATCAACACCTATGTTTTGTTCTATCGAATCACACTCAACTTCAAATCTTGCTTGTTTATGCATAGGTTCCTCCATGTTCTCTTCGATGATTTCAACATTTGGTGTTCTTTCCATTACCATTGATTGCAACGCTTCAGTATCCAATGTGTCTAGTTTCCTCTTGATGCCTATAGGTGTTTTTGTAGCTTTCCATCTTTTCTCTTGTGTTGCATTTAAAGTATATCCTTGATTGTTGGTAAACTCAAAAGGATATCCAATGATATTATCAAGCACAATTTCTTGACGGATTTCTGCAAAAGTAGCATCTGATTGACACCTAACTATGCCAAGGGTAGAATGTTCTTCACCAGTTACAATTACAAAGTCGAAATGATTGTCTGGATCCATCTGCATTTCCATCCACATGTACCTTTTAGTTAGATACAAATGGATAAATATATAAAAACATTTTTCAAAAGATTGGATATAACATACATTTGTCAAAGTGGAGTTGAAACATTCAAACTAAAATTGAATTTATATAGAAGGAAATTCATTGAACTAGAAAAATTGATAAATATTCGGTTTATTCAATAGATAATTAACGGCCTCTTGTAGATATTAAATAACATTCCCAATAGATCCACTAAACATTCAACAAATGGGTGGGCCATAATAGTCCCATTCATTGGATATGCATGCCCCACTATGCCATCACACAAGACTTACATATGGAATCTTTCCCCCATAGGCATGATATGATTTCCATATCGATACTTGTAACACAATGGGTAGGTGACTCATAAATGAAGTGTGGGGATTCATAGTGGAGAATGGGAATTCGATGAACCCATGGGGAAGGACCTTTGAGGTGGGGGGGGGGCACTTCTTGATTTGAAGGTGATTGGGTGAAATCTGAGGAAGTTATGGCAAACCCTAAAAATAGACAAATGTGAGATTTCAGGCTTTGGGAAGGGGAATTGAGGATAGGGTCCTCAGGAATGAAATATGCAGAATGGAATGATAGCGGTTCCCCAAAAATTTCAAGGGAAACAGAATGAAAACAAGGGAGATATGGGGAAAAAACTGAATTTTATACTCTTTTTTTTCAGACTGGAGCGACTACGGCTCAGAAGGGATCTGAAACGGCGCCGAATGGATTGAAAATGGCTGGATCTGGAACAGCTTGCAAAATGGATCTGAACGACTGGATTTAAAACGGTGCAGCAACGATCGTCAACAGTTCAGCTGAAAATAAATATGGACCCCAGGTATGTGCGGCTTCCTAACAGTTCAAGGGTTTCACTCGGCCACCAATGCTGTCTGACGGCTTGCGTATTGGGGCGGTACCCCTCACTCCACGGCTCAGGTAAAACTGATAACCGCTTTGCCACAAACGACAGCTCTTGGTTTACCTCACGGGTGGGAACTAGTCAATCAGGTAGGGGTCGTTGCCCTTTTCGCTGGCAGGTCCTCTCAATGGGCCAGCTACTTCGGGGTTCCTGTGGTACTCCTCACAATGAGTTTTAGGGCTTATGCCCAAGTACTTCCCACAGTTAAGCGGATATGGATTATTCCCAAATCCGAACCTGCAACAGATGCGAAAAAAAAAATTTGGCAGAAATTCACTCAGCGAGCCCAAGAAAGTGCTCTGATACCAGATGTGATGCACCTGCAACAATTACTTAATAAAAATATGCGAAATAGCAGAAATGACAGAACTCATAATCACTTTTATATTGATCACAGGCCACTTCCTTGGGTGCAATGGGTGCATAGGGGCATCTTCCTTGCTTTGGGATACTCTCTTACAATATTGACATTTCTAACCTTTTAACTTGTCACAACTATGACAAT
Source organism: Larix kaempferi (assembly GCA_027924585.1). Classification (NCBI taxonomy): domain Eukaryota; kingdom Viridiplantae; phylum Streptophyta; class Pinopsida; order Pinales; family Pinaceae; genus Larix; species Larix kaempferi. The sequence goes on along the minus strand of BSBM01000202.1, from coordinate 5,169,408 downwards.
CTAGAAATGATTGTCTTCGAGTTTTTCAAACACATAAATATAATTTTAAAGAAAACCAAATGATTCCTTACATTTTTTGAAGTCTATATACTAAAGTGGGATGTTAATAAGGTCATCATTATCTTCATCAAAGAATGTGTGAATAAACTTAATCTTCTAAAAGAGGAGGCTTGAAAGTACATAAAATATATAAATATGCAATGTATTTTTTAAGAGAATTATTGCAAAAATAAAATACAATTAAAAACTAAGTAGATGTATCACAATAGTAATAAATTAAATTAAAAAGAATTAAAATGTTTAAAAATACATAATAATAATAATAATTCTACCATAATAATAACAAGAGAAATAGCTGCAAAGCAGCTAGTCCCTGCTCCAAAATATGTAATCCAAGTGTGAAAGTGAAGCAGTTTGCTGCTTTTGGTATGCTTGCTGGAGAACACTACTTTTGTTCTATTGTCCTATAGGTAAACAAAGTTTTTGGAAATTGCACAGTATATTGTGAGGGGAGGGAGAGATCTATTCGAGGTATACTGTAACTGGCTTAGATTGAAAGGGTTGGTAGATGTTTTAAATACATAATATATGTTTTAAATATAGATTAACAACCACAAAACAGTTCTGAATTTTCTTTCCAGATTCAATACTGTTCTTGGTTGAGATTGAAAGGCTTGGTATCCAACCACACTGAAACTTTCGATTTGATCACAAATCGCAACAAGGCTGCATATCCAGGTCTTTTCCAGGTGTTTTCGTTCTTGTCAATGAATAAGCAAACACAGCTTTTTCTCATCAATAATATGCTTCATTAATTTGTTCTTCCATTGTCTTTTTGTTCTTCTATTGTCTGAATACTATAAGTTTGGACTGTTTTTTAAGAAAAATAGACATGATGCTAACCATTATCCAGTGAATGGATAAATGGTTTTAATACAAACGTCCATGAAATACCCCACCCGAGAATGAATGGCAATTAAAACAGACCTAAATGAACATCCCCACGCTGCAGCCCGGATAGACTATTTTTCTCCTTGTTTTTACGTCTTCAAAAAGCTCATTTGCCAGTTTGAATTTTTTGCTTTACTGTGCAATATTGCTGGTTCGAACATTGCATCAGCAGCCAGGTGTGCAGGAAATTCGCTCAGCCAAATCTCCGCAGAATTAAAGGCTTAGTTTATAGATAAACACAGGTATAGTATAGAGGCACATCAAATAGTACAGAAACAATTACAAATGCTAGATGCTGTGGCTCAAATTAGTAATGGATAGAATCTCTACTAAAAATTAGATTTCAAAACTTAAGTAAAATTTAGCCCGCTGTTTGACCAGTCTATTGCTATAGCCCAGCGTGACACTTTCTACAAATCTCTTTGATCTTCCCTTGCATACTCAATTCAATATTCTTCAGCATAACAACAAACACTGTAGTAATTCTCTGATAAGTAGCATTGTAACAAAAAAACACATTCCAGTTGCATCTTATGCCTTTCATTTCTTGCTATCTATGGCACTTTATCAAACCTGTTTTTCTTCCTATTTGATTACAACAGAAAATGAATATGCCTTTCATTTCTTGCTATCTATGGCACTTATTTAAAGTTGTCAGAAATTCCAATACTTACAATTCGTAGAAAGTTGTCATAAGAGTTATCTATAAAAATGCAATTATTTCTTCATTATGTATACTATAGTGAAGGCATTGCCTTACTTCTTTTATTTTAGCTATCATATATATATGTAATTCCTATATACAAAAATGCAATTATTTGTTCATTATTAATACTATAGTGAAGGCATTGCCTTACTCCTTTTATTTTAGCTATCATATATATATGTAATTCCTATATACATTTCATAGTTTTGTTTTAATATCTACACAACACCTTGTAAAGTAAATATGCCTAATCTATGGTATAGAAGTGATATATATATCGATCCAAAATAACCATAAGAGTTAGCTAATTGTATCATAGTCCCGCGATGGAGATTCAAATAAATATGTAAAGCTAATTAGGTGAACTCCATAATGCTATTGTATCACATCATTTAAATATATAAACATGAATTGTGCACCATGTAAATGCTACAATCCATTCATATTCATCTTAATAATTACTTTATTGAAATATATAAAATTTAGTCCTCTCAACATTTAACAAATCTCCAAATAAAATATATATTTAATTAATTATTTTAAAAAAATTATTATCATAATTATTATAAACATGATATATCAACCTCTCAAATAACAAATACAGAAATAAAATAATGCATAACTTCGTACTTAATGCATAGGTGAGAGAGGAACGTACATTGTGTAAAGCACAATTCATGACTTCGTACTTAATGATAACTTTAAGCTAACACATAACTTCTGACCCCATCATTTTTTATAGAAACAATTAAGATTTTTATGAAAAAAGGGGGCTGTGGCCATGCCAAACAGCTATTAGAAAACGTAAGAAAAGTCTAGGCATTACATACAAAACTATCTTGCATGAACAGGTCTGCTCATAGTTTTCAGAAGTCCAAAAAAACACCTATTAAGTTTCGCTAACTATACTGCCTAACATATTGCTGAAGCAAACATATAATTCGGAAATACATACTAAAACAAAAGCACTTAAACAAGAACTGAAATCATGGCTTCTTCTCCAATTGACACTTTTTCCGAATCTTTTCCTCTTGCTCCCAGAAGGCCTTAGCTTATTTCATCTGGCGGAGCATTGAGACGCGTGGAGTCCATCGGTGCCCAAGAAAAGTCTAAAGCAGAGGAAGGATTTGCTTGAATAAGAGGAACCATAACCAAATCTGGGAGGCTTTAGATGAGACACCATCCTCTGGAGCATCTGTTTAATAGAAACAACTTGTAAAGAGACCTCCATATTCCTGCTAACCTGTACACCCATGAAAGCATCTACTTCCTTTTTCCAATTTCTCAAATCTACAACATGTCTTGCAGTGTCAATTGAACAGGTGTGTCTCTTGCAGGGCTCATATCCTTTATCTTTCTTTCGAACTCTGCTTGCCAACTGTCCCATCAAATGTGTCCATTGATAACACCATAGTGCGCCTCATTGCATCCTGCATAAAATATTTAACCCCTTTCTTCAGAGGGCACCTGTTGCATGCACAATGCGCCATTACAATCACTGGCGGATTTCCCAGACAATCTGAAGCCTCGAAAACCTGATATTGAGACCGAGTAGAGACTAGATGGACACTGTGTTTTTGCTTAATCTCAAGTTCAAATACCGGAGATGCCAAATAATTATATAATTATATATAGCTAATAAAATCAGCTTTTGGAGAGGGACGAGGAGAAATCATGGATATAATGCTTACTTACTCAAGAAAGCAGCAAACATCTTTCCATAATCAGGGGAAGATGGTTTACATGACGATCAATCTGAAGATTTTATTTTGAATACATGAAATCGGCTACAAGTTCATCCATTCATATTATGGATGCTCATGATAAAAGGGACGTTGAGGCTCTTTTGGCATTCAAAAGGCGATCGCAGCCAATCGTTGTCCAACTGGACGGTTAAGAACTCGGAAAAGGTATGCTCATCGAAAGGGATCTCGTGCAGACAAAACAATAGAAGAGTTGTTGCCATAATTCTTGATGGAATAGGACAGGAAGGTACCCTTTCCCATCTCTCAGTGACCTATCTCTATTGCGCACACTATCTCTTTCTTCAAATAATTTTAGTACAGGAAGACTTCTGATAACGTTTGGGTAGATGAAAGTGTTGGGATTACTTGATCTCAGCCGTAACAATTTGACACAGATCATACCTGTAGAGTTTGGTCATTTAATGAAGCAGAGTTTGGTCATTTAGTGAAATTGGAAGGTGTGAACCTGTTGCACAATCATCTGATTGGAAGAATCCCAACTTTTCTAAGCAATTGCACATCACTCATCTATAGGTAATTCTCTTAGTGGTCCAATCCCTCCAACTCTTTGCAATTGTATTATGTAATTATTGTCCGTCGTATTTTCTGATAAGAACTTGAGCGGAAAATTTCTAGTTTTGAGCCTGCTGCAAAATATAGAGTCCCTAGACTCTTCCAGAAATATGGAGTGGCAAAATTCTTATGGAATTGCGTTTGCTTCAAGAATCCTCTAACAAGTTGGAGAACTTAATTTCTCCATTTATAGGAAACTATAAATTCAATTAAATTCAACCAAAACCAGTAATTTAATTAATTAATTTAGCTATACCATGTTGTTTTAATTTCTATCAACCACTTAGCATTAAGTTGAATAACCTTTAATTTAGACACGAGATCAAATGACCTAATTAAAAACCATTTTAAAACATTGACAGGTATGGTCCATAAAAAGTAGATAGAACTGTGGTTGTTGACAGGTGCCAGCTATCTCGTGTTACAACGGCTACATAAAAAGTAGACAGAACTGTGGTTGACAGGTGCCAGCTATCTCGTGCTACAGCAGCTACATAAAAAGTAGACAAAATTGTGGTTGTTGACAGGTGTCAGTGTGTTACAACAGCTACATGTTAATGCATAAACAATGCAGTGTTAAAAGAATTGCAATGAGGAAGTTCAAGGAGGTAGAAATGCCTTGCTTTAGCCGCAGCCCATAATGCATCTCGACAAACTTTTCATTCTTTCAATCCCTACTTCAAACATCACTCCCATTCCCAGAAGGAAATGCACTTCTACATGACAATGGAAAGCTCACGCACTATATTTTTCATGGGTGGATTTATTAGATTAAACTTCTTTATATCCTTCAGCGAATCAATGACTCGTCTCCATGAGCAAGAACCCAGAAATCATTGTCTTAACTTTGGCTGATAGGCTTGCGGAATCCTATCGGGTATTCTTCATTCCTCCCCGTCCGGACAAAAGTGTTGTTGAAATCCAGGTTATGCAGAAACATGAATTTATTGAGCAGCGAAGATTAGCACTGGAGAAATATCTTTGCAGATTGGCTGCTCATCCAGTAATCAGGAAGAGCATTGAATTGAGATTATTTCTTCAGGCTCAAGGAAAGCTACCCTTACCTAGCACGACAGACATGGCTTCACGAATGCTTGACGGTGCTGTGAAACTACCTCGTCAACTATTTGGAGAGGGCAATGCCGCATGTTCAGCTCAAGATGTCGCTCAACAGGCAAAGGGAGGCAGGGATTTGGTTAGAATGTTCAAGGAGCTAAGACAGTCTGTGACAATTGATTGGGGAGGAGTAAAGCCTCTTTTTGTTGAGGAAGAAAAGGAATTTTTGGAAAAGAAAGAAAAATTACAGGATCTAGAGCATGAGCTAATTGATGCGTCTCAGCAGGTATGCAAGGAAGCATTTATTGTCTGGATACTGCGAAAGTCTTAGGGCTTAGTCCATCATTGAAATGTGATACTTCTGTGATTATGAGCAACAAAATGATAGCCGTAACCCAAGTGTTAAACCTTTGCTAGGCTGACTGTGTTTCTAGGGTTTTTACATTTTAGGCTCTTCATTTAAGCTTGTAACTAAACTTTTAAAGCTGTTTGAAATGCATTCAATAATTAACCTGAAAAACAGAAGGGCTTGTTTCCGAGATGATTGCTCCATCCTTTAAAATTAATATGCTCCTCTATGACTTAGAAAAGGTTACATGCTATTACGTCTACCCTGGACCCTTGATGCTTGTGGTAGTGTGCATGTAAATGGGGATGGGAATTACCTTCAAAGACATTATAGCATTCTCTGCTTGCAATATTCATATCAAACAACCCACTATGTTATGTTGATTCTCTAGCACACAGAGGATAATACCGTCCATAAAATTTATCTTCACTCTAATCGTCACATATCAGACAATCGGCCTCCGGCTCAAATTCTATGAGTATCTATTTGGGATAAGGAATTTCATTCATGGCGATTGTTCTATTCTTTAGCACTACACTAAAGAGGGTCTGAACCCACCAAGCTGCTCCTCTTTCTCTCTAGTTTGGATCCATAAAATTCCCCACTTCTAGATTTCCACCCCAAGAACAATTCCATGTCCAATTCCATAATCACGACCATTAGGCTCTTCATCTCATTTACAAAAGCGAAGTTGTTCTCGACTTGTAATTTTCTACTTTATTCCTTCACCACGTCTGGTAATTAAATTGCCATACTTTATAGTTACAATAATGGATTGATTAGTTTATTGACCAAACTTGTAGAGACATAAGTATATTCATGCACTAAGCACAAATATTCCTTAAAAAATTCACAAATTCAATTGAATTTACCTGACATAGTTGATCAATATATGCATTAGTTCAACTTCCAACAATGGCACCATTTCTTCTACATTCCCAATCGATAAGGCCTCTGTTTGTTCACCTCTTCCATTTTATTTGTCTCCAGTTTTGGTGGAGATTGATCGGAAGCAGATTATTCACCTAAATTCTTTAGACTTTTGGAGACACTTCATGGTCATCATCGCTTCATAGGTGGATTTATCTTCCCTTGCACTAGCGCTATGATTCTCACTTCCAGAACTCTATCCATGAGAACAATATCGATGATTTCAGGTTGGCATGCGCAAGATAATATCTATAACAAAGCACACAATCTGAATCACTATTATTAGTTGTCTGAATCGCTGCTATTATTAGTTTGATCCTGAGTAAGCTGGACAATTCTCTGTTATACGGGCTCGCGAATTAAGAGAAACGAGAGTGGCTATCTTTGCATCTGAAGCCTGTACTATGAGACCAGTGAGTCCCGGGACCAGGTGAACATCCTCTCTCTATCATCCAGATACGCCCAGTTTCATGAGTCAATTTCCCGTCTTCATAAGGCCAGGTTCGTTTGAACTATCTATCATCTTTAGACGCCCACTTTTGCTAATAAATTTACCAGCTTCTAAGGGCTAGGTGAACGTAGGAAGGATAACTTTATTTTCCAGACCCCTATAGCAAATTTTCTATATTCTTGGGCCGCTTAAGCATTTACAACGCCCACTTTCATGAGGGTGGGTAAGCACGCTCGACTGATAAGGAGAGCAAATTTCCCAGGTTAAATTGCTAAGTCGAACATTCACTGAGGCATTCGCTACGCCCACTTTCATGAGTCAATTTCCCATATTGAAGGACCAGGTTAATATTATTCTTTCTCTCTATTGGATACGCCCACTTTCTGTACTGAAATTCCCAGTTACTAAAGATTTCAGAGTAAGATTCGTTCATTCAATGTTATGGACTCTTAGTCGTTAAATATCTATGAACTTCCAACTCTGAGTTTATGTTCCTGTAATACAGGATGCGAGTGAGAGCTCCTACAGAACAATAAAAAATTTCGTGGCGCGAAATGGACAGACTTACTAGGCAGACCGGAGGGTATCAAAATTTATCGAACATATTTAATACTTGCTCATAAGATGAGACTCAAGGTATGTAACTAAGGGTTTTTACATTTTAGGCTCTTCATTTAAGCTTGTAACTAAACTTTTAAAGCTGTTTGAAATGCATTCAATAATTAACCTGAAAAACAGAAGGGCTTGTTTCCGAGATGTTAACACTGGGTTTCAAAATGTGTAGATGGAAGAGAAATATTAACACAATGAAGAGTAGGATATTCAAATGTTTACTAATCATCAAATCAACATGTGAAACTATAAAGCTGTCAAACATTCAGATCACCAAGCCGTAGCAAAAATACAAATTAATTGTAAAATATAGCATGCACCAGCGAATTCATATAAGAAGTACTAGAAAACAATAAGTCCCAATTCTGTGTTGAAGACCTGTATTCTCGTAAGAATTCGCAGAAGTCTAAAGTACATTCAAATTTATCAAACATATTTAATAGTTGCTCATATGCTGAGACTCAAGGTATGGACACAGACAAATCACAACAGAAAATCAATATACAGAGTTATATCTTGTGGCATATAAGTATATGAATATGAGAACGTGGAAGTCACAATCATTTTTGGAATATTGATTATTATTCACCTCTAATGCACAGGCGAATAGTTTTTGGAATATTGCTTACCTCTAATGCACAGGCCAAGACCGCACTTTCTTGCTCCAAGATGACACAGGAACGGCAAGAAACTGGAAATTCTTGCTCCAAGATGACACAGGAATGGCGAAACTGAAAATTCTTTAGCGCAGAGCTGAGTCGATCGCCTGCTTCACAATGAAAGTCAAGTTTGCTTCTTCAGACCCTTAAATCAATGTAGGTAGCTAATCTGCAATAAACATTCATTAATGCTAAAATGATACATTTATTACTTGCGGTTGGAATATTAAAATAAAAAAATTCCAATATTTGTTGACGATATTGGTAAGGTCGGAGATATGCAATACTAAAGCTATACAAATATGCACATATTTCGATGTGCTTAGCCCATGAAATTTGCGAAGATTTGCAAAAAATTGCATATTTATTACCTTATCTCTAATATTTATTGCATATTTATTATTAAGATCTTTTTAAGATTTTGTTATGTGTGATGCTTCATAACGTGTTGCTATGTGCAGCTAGCAGGTAGAGCGGGAAAAGTTTGAGCTGGAGCAGGCCTATTGGAGACTGGGTGCAAAACATTTTTGGAGATTACGTGCAATGAAAAGTGCTAGTGTTTGTCATTACGGAGATAAGATTTCAATGGCCACAGTCATGTTTTACCTAACCCCAGTGTTACAACACTTACTGGCCAGATCTGTACGCTTCTACATGTGTGATAAAATATTTTTAATTATATTTTTATTACTTGTTGATAAAATCTTGTTTAATGCTGAATATTACAAGTATTTTTTTATTAAATTTAAAAGATTAGAAAATAAGATAATTTTTTTTATTAAATTTAGAAGAAAATATTAGAAAATAAGATAATTTTTTTATTAAGTTTAGAAGATAAGAGAAATTTAGAAGATAATAAATATTTTTTTTTATTAAATTAATCTTAAATTTAGAAGATTAGAGAATTTGTTTTTATTAAATTTAGAAGATGAGAGAAATTTAGAAGATAATAAGTATCTTTTTTATTAAATTAAGAAGATTAGAAGATAAAATAATATTTTTTTTAAAAGAGAAATTGAGAAGATAATAAGTATTTTTTTTATTAAATTAAAAAAATTAGAAAATGAGAGAATTTTTTAGCAAATTTAGAAGATAAGAGAAATTTAAAAAGTATTAAAGAAAATCAACTTTTGAATTGTTTTTTTTATAACATCTAATTGTCAATTTCATTATATTATTCCATTATTGCACCTGAAATTTTATAACGGCTTCAATATAATTTCAAATCCTTTAATTGCTCAAACTTGGTGAGAAGACATATTGCCTTGGGACTTTGTTGGTTTCACATAGAGAATGGATTTTCTAACTCTTCCTCTTATATTTGTTTCAATATTTCTTTGTTGTATCTATCTTGTTTAAGATTTTGCAAAGTGCATGAATATCCTCGTTCTTTAGCTCTACATATATTTGGCTCTCTCAAGTGGTCTTTGTAGAATTTATGTGTCTAATCTACGATTTGTTTAAAGTTTGATATCTTGGATATTTCACAAATGGAATTTGATATCCTTCTTTAGTTGGCTTTCTTATGGAGGCACTTGGTATTTTGATCTCCTACCTTTAAATAAAGTTGTAAGATTTAAGATGCCAACATTCCTCATGTTGTGTTTGGGATTTAGTTAGATGAAGGTTGACTTTCCTTTCTTCATTTATAAACAAAATAGTGTATCCTCCTCCTCCCTCGATAAAGTGTATGTGTGCTTAGTGGTTTTGATTTCACAAAAATATTAGGGTAAGGAGGTTCTTATGTGTGAATTTTGATCCATTCGTTGATATCAAATTGTATCCTTTTCACCTTTTTCACATATATATGAGAAGGACCCTTATCTATTAATGATTAAACCTTCAAAATCATCATGGTTTAATTTCACATTGCTAAATTCTAATAGACTAGGTCCCGTGTCTTTTAGGGAGGCGATTTCCAAGGAGATATGATTCTAGTTTAAGGCCATAGAAGGGGTGATAATGGAGGAATATCACCACCCTAACTTAACCAACTAGTTACACCCTCAGTGGTAGAAGAGATAATAGAGGAATACCACCATGCTCACTTAAACAGCTAGTTACTCCCTTAGTGGTAAATGAGATTCAAATAGCAAATACCAACAATTCTTTTTTTCCAACAAAACAACAATCTAACAAAACAACAAGAAAACCATTTGTACAAATGAAAAGGGAATAACAAGGAATACCTTGGGAAACACTACCTTCTTCAAGATGCTACATAAACTTAGGGATGGGTTTGCTAAAGGACTCGTTCCACTTGAGTCGAGCACACAGAACAAAATTAGTTCATCACCATGTTAACAATTAAAGGGTAAAGTGATAATGGAGAGGGATAATCTATAGTGCTTAGGGTCTGAGCAGGAGCAATACTAGTTGCTGAGATGGAAGGAAAATACAAAGAATGACTAAGAAGACCGGTATAGAGGGAAGCACATTCCCCAAGTATGCAACAGAGTATAATTAATAAGTTGTATGGGCATTGTATGGTCCCAATAACAAATCTCAACCAGATGGAGAACCCATAGTGCCTCCAAAAAGGCTAAGGTAAGGTATGCCTATGACCAAGAAGATGGGTAGATGCACCTATTGTGCTCATGGAGTATGGAAGGGGCTAGACGAGATACACATCGAAGTCACCGAGTGAGTCAAAACACCCGTGGAAGAAGATGGGACCCTAGACAATGTACACATCGCAGGAGCACCTTGTTTGAATCCACATCAGGAGTAAATGCATGGATATGTTGTGGATCGGGTCAAGACAAGAGATTTGGCATATTAACCCCATTAAATTTATGCATTTAAAACAATATGACAAAGACATGTGCTACAAGGAACAATTATTAACCCCAACATTGAAACCATTGATCTGAATACTATGCAAACGTTTCGACATAATGTTTTCCCCTTACAACCTTCTATTTAGGAGTTGTTTAAGAGTTTGAAGGAGTGGTTATAAATTTATACACACACTCGACCATATACTTATATACAAAATCGAATTGACTAAACAATGGGTACCAATGTCAAAGCCTAAGCCTTAGGATGGTATCGTAGACCATGACAAATAGTTAGGGGTAAAATTAATACCCAATGGTCACTGTGATGACTCTGTTAGTATTTGGATATATGTACACCCATATAATAGTATTTGGGGCCGCCGTTATGGCTGGGTGGCTGGGGCGGTCGGCTGTGGCCGTCCCCACCCAGGATCGACCCCGAGACCCCGTCCTATTCGGCGTTCTCGCCTACCATTGAGCGCCGGTTTAACTATCATGTGAAAAAAAATGTACACCCATATAATAGTAGTGCAACTTTTCCTACATAGCAGGTTATGGGTTTTAATGGCATACTCTTGTATAAGTACTCATAGGAATAATACTTCAAGGTTAAGTAATTGTCCTATTTGGTTATCGTCGTCACAAGTAATGACATAGGAGACTATTCTTAACTAATGTAAAGAATGTTGAATAGGGATATAGAACTCTGTAAGTAAGCCATAGTTCTATCAATGACAAGAGTAATTAAGATAAAATATTATAGAATAGAAAGTATTGTTTATTTGTTATTTTAGCAAATTTGGGTATGTTGCATATGGTTTCAGAGTTGTAGTTATAGAACTTAGGCCTATATGGGTATGTTGTTTATTTGTTATTACAACTACAAACAAATTATTGTTGTAATCATTTTTATGGAGGTAAGACGTGGGTAAGACACATCACTGTCTTAAAGCATCATTAGTTAAAAGGACATAGTAGTTAAATTGTTATATACATTAATGACTTTATTATTTAATACTGCCTTAACAAGCATTTATTACTTCCGCAATCAAAATTTTAACATTTAATGCTGGTATAATTTATTTTTTTAATTTTTATGAAATTATCGGGATCGTGATTTGGACGTATGAATCCATCCCATGATTTGGAGGTTATTCCTCAACACTCCCGAATAAAATAACCCCCAATATTTATATTACTATGTCAAATAAAAAAAACCCTTTGACCCCTTAATACGGGGCAATATATTTTTGAGGTTTTTAAGAGTATTCAACCCCCCAATATGAATGGACGTGATATAATATTGCCTCACCAGTGAACCCCCCGTGCCTTTTCCACTCACAGATGTGGGTGAAGGGAATTCCCCTACACTTTGTTGTGGACAGTGGAAGCCAAAAGAACCTGATCTCAACAGAAGTCATCAAGAAATTGGAGCTACCAATAACACCACACCCGCAACCATACACCATTGGTTGGCCAAGCCAAGGATGAGGGATCCGCGTCAGTCATCAATGTCGTCTACCATACGGCATCAAGCCCTTCAAAGATGAGTTATTGTGTGATGTGGCCCCACTTGAAGTATGCGATGTTCTTTTAGGATAGCTATATATGTGGAAGCGTCATGTTGTATATGAATCACAACCTCGTAGTGTCATTGTCATTATGGGAGGACAACTCTATCAGATAGTAGAGACAGTTTCACCTACCCCGACCAAGCAGGGCAGGAAGATAATCTCCCACACTAGGAAATTTTCTCTATTCGCAATCACCACTAAAGGAGAACATCAGATCATAGAGACATCCACGACCTCTGCCCATTATCCCTCTACTCAGCAGAAACAAGAAAAACAGAAATTCAGTGTAGCATTTCCTATTCGAGTACCTTTGCAGTGCAATGCCACGCATTCAAGGTGATCCTCCAAAAAGAAACCATCCACACCAATGCAGACTAAGGATACCACGACAACCAAAACTATTGAACAACTCCAGCGCATCCAACAACAACAACAATTACAACCCTCTGGAGATTTCGAAGAAAGGCAACCTTTTCGCTTCAGCAAACGCCGCACCAGGAGATCAACTCAACACACAGTTCGACATATGATAAGGGATTTGACGCAATTGATACCATTGCTTCCTAAGGGGGGAGGATTGATCTAGATGGACATCGGTGGCCACCCACCTATTCCACTGGCTCAAAACAGTTTCCCATTTTTCCAATTTTCTAGTAATTTTTCTATAGTTTTTCGAGTCCCAAAATTTCGGGGCCATTTTGAGGCCCTAAACGATGTTTTTTTGGAAATCGTGGTCCAACAGAGCGTAGTCCTCGGATACATATTTCCAATGGGCTACCAAGCACCCCAAACGGAGATCGTATGCAAAATTAATGACCCCGGGAAGTTGACTATTCAACTAACCACCTTGGGGCCGCAAACTTTATGACGGTTCATCTTCTAGGGTTAGGTTTTTGGATGCTTGGGATTCTTTCCCTCATGCTTATGATAAATAGGCCCTTCCGGCCTCTCTTTGTAATCATCAAGGCACGAATGAGCACAGTGGCCACATCTCTTCTAAGAGATAGCTACTACCATTCTAGCTGTTGTATTTTGCAGTCTGTTCTATTTTCGATATTTAATAGAATATGTGTTTACTGTATCGCTGTGTTTCTTGCCATATATCTATGTATGTGAATATATATCTCTGTATATGATTCTGTATATTCTATCTTTTGTTTCGTTCCCACACAAATCCGGATCAACTACCCCATAAATTTCCCATGATAGATTTCTCTACAAAAGTAGGGCCTTAGTCCTGGGAGATAGAGTATATGTTTTACGTATTGGACTACTGAGAGTTTCCTCACAAAGCAACCATTATTGGATCTAGGATGAAAAATTCATTCTTCAAGAGTACAACAGTAGGGTCTTAGAAGTTTGTTGCTTTCTAATTGAACATTGAGGTCTATAGAGTTGTCATGGCATCTTGGGATTGTCAAGGCACTAAACTAGGGTCAAAACCATAACCATGAGCTACAATTGTACTCATCATAGTATAACTATTATTAAACATTGTATTTTACTAGCTATTGGATATCATATATGTATAGGGGCATGTGTGTGTGTACGCGCATGCATGTGTGTGTACAAGCACACACACACACACACACACACACACATATGCATATGCATACATGTGTATATATATAGGAATATATATACATATTATATATGTGTACATACATATACATGTGTGTGTACAACTTGAGTGGGCCTAATGGTTAAGAACATGTGTAATCTCCCTGGAGGTCATAGGTTCAATTCTAGAGGGAGTTAGGGTATGTACATGTTTATGAAACATGTTGTTGCGGATATTTGTGTGGGGTTGGAAAGGTAACAACAACCTCATTCGGGCTTATGAGATTGATATTGGGGTTATATGAATTTATCAGGTAGACCTCAATGCCAAAAAATTTAGTACAACCTAAGTGGCCTAAACAGTTAAGCACATGTGTTATCTCCTTGGAGGTCATAGGTTCAAATATGGGGGGGGAGGGTATGTACATTTGTTTGCGTAAATTTGTATGCAACTGGAAAGGTACCAACAACCTCGTTCTAACTTATGCACTTGGGAATGGGGCGATCGTATTTCTTGGGAAAACCTCAATACCCAAAACAATTTGTCATTTGGGTCTAGCTTGAGTGGTTGGGAGGAATGATTATCACCCTCCCCTGACATGATTAATTCCCACAAGTGACATGTTAATCTCTTAATGCCTATATTGTTGTATCGACATTGAGCCATGAGGAGTCTAGTTTACCCTAGGTACCATCCTTGAAATAAGGGGAAGTACCTAGTGGGTTTCCCTAGGATATGTATTTCATGGGAATATATATATATATATCCCAAGGATGGGGAGGGGTATGGCGGTCTATTTTTTGCGAAGGTCGAGTCTGCAATCCCGAAGGTGGTGAAGTTAATGAATTTTTAATTTTTTGTGTTTTTCGGGCTTATACCATGACTTATTCTAAGCTGGTAGACTATGATTCTGCGTCACCTGCATGCCCATATTCCTCCATCAATGCGTTGACTTCAACCCGAATGAACATGACCTGACAAAACTTGGTTATACAATGACGAAGGGTGATATGTACATCCCATTAGTCCAGAAAACATTAACTCCAAGCCTCTGCACGCCTGGAAATAATAACAGTTTTGTACTTCGGAAAGGAGCTTGTGCGAGACAGAAGCCAGCCACGCTTTCGGTTGGGAAGGAAATCGACATCAATGACATTCCAGTTTACCTTTCGGCGGCGCTCGTTAGTCGTTTTTGTGGCAAAAATGTTTGTGAAAAAACCTTGCGAACGTGGATCTCCTACAACTGGGTTCCTCTGCTTAACGAAATGCCTCAGTTTCATATTCTAACACGGGGGTGGATCTTGTTCAAGGTCAAAAATGAAGTTGATAGAAAAAAAGTTACTAGATAGAAACTGGAACTGGGGGCCTTCATGCTTAATTTTGAAAAAATGGCAGGTGGAATTTGAAGCAGCCAGAGAACCTCATAATGTTCAACAAGTTTGGGCCTTACTTCCTGTTCTCCCAATGATGTTTTGGCAGAAGGAAATCTTGGAGGCAATTGGAGGAAAATTAGGAAGATTCATCTCTTTAGAAGAAGACTAGGAGTTTAAAGTGGACAGAAAGTGTGCTAAAATTCTAGTAGAGTTAGATATTAGGGATGGCCTGTTCGAAGAAATTCAGCTGGAATTGAACAAAAGTTTATGGAAGCAGCGCCTGGATTATTGGAAAATCCCTTTCTGTTGTTTTAAATGTCGACAAGTTGGGAATTTGTCTTATGGTAGTCCTACGAATTCAGAAAGATTAGAGCATCGCAAAAAAATATGGATAAAAAAACCAGTTCAAAAGTTATGCCCAGTAAGCAGCAGCACGTCAAAAGGTGGCGGTCATCCGGAATATGTTGTTGACGACAGTTCAATTAACAAGTTTATGGTCCCTGAAATTGGTAAGCACATTGTACCCAGTGACTTCCCTCCTCTTGGTTCTTCCGCTTTTGATTCGACTCTTGTTTCTACGCCCAAATCCAATAAATTTTTGGAAGTCTCTGCGTGTCCTTTGATTTCCCCTGATTTGGAGAATCCCACCCTTTTCCTTGTCCCTCCTCCAAAGTCACATTTGGTTAAGTCACCAAGTAGCTCGTTGGCTTGTAATTTCGACGTGGTAGAGACGCAGGTTGTTGTAAATGATCCTTCGTCATGGATCAAACATAAAACTTACAACACTAGATCTAAAAAACTATTTTTGGAAGAAGGAGAAGTCTCCTCGAAAAGAGGTATGTCGTTAGATATGCCTAAAGTGATTTTAGGTTGGAAATCCCACATAGCTAAATCCAACTCAAAGGCAGAAATGGAAGTGCATATGGGGAAGCAGATAACTATTAAACGGGCCCTTAGAGCAGGGTTGACCCAGTCGGGGGTTACAAAATGATTTGTCTCTCCTTCAATATTAGGGGGTTGGGGAGATCCCCTAAGAAAAACGCTCTTAAAAGAGTGATCAGGAGTCTAAACCCTTCAGTCATTTTCCTTCAAGAAACCATGATGGAAGGAGCCAAATCCCAAGAGGTAGTGGAACCGTGGCTCAATGGATGGTCATTTGCACATGTAAGTTTATAAGGGAAATCAGGAGGTTTGTTAACAACCTGGAGTCTTTCCTTCATGGAAGTCAAGACCGAGAAATTCGAAATAGTGTTGAAAACAGTTTTAGAAGATTAAAATTCAAGAGAAGTTTACTCCCTCTTCAATGTCTACGGACCTTATACGAATAGAAGGACCTTATGGGAAGCTTTCAAGTTCTGAGGGTTGCTCGAATCCAGGAACATGATCCTAGGTGGAGATTTAAATTTAACTCTCTCAGAAAGAGAGGTTTGAGGTCCTTCAGTGCGTCCAGATATCCTAAGCAATTTCTTTAGATCCTTTTTCGACTCTGTTGGACTGGTGGATGTTCAACCATTGAAAATGGAACCTACTTGGAGGAATAACAGAATTGGGGAACAGGTCATTTCTAAGTGGCTGGATAGATTCTTGGTTTCAGAAGATCTTGTCTCAAGTGAGCTTTTAGTTAATTCTTGGGTGGAGGTCGGAGGGTTATCAGATCACCTTCCTATCCTTCTCTCTTTTGAAAAATATTTCATCAAGCCCCCTTCTCCCTTCAATTTCAATCCAACATGGCTAAAAGAAGCAGATTACTTAAAATTGGTAGAGAATTCTTGGAATCCTCTGGTGAGTGACTCTTCTGAATCTTTCATGAAACAACTCTCGGCCAATCTCATAACTTCGAAAAAGGCCTCAAAGAGCTGGGAAAAGACCTATAATGCAAACCAACTGGCTCATCTAAAATAAGTTGAGGCCAAGCTGAAGAGTTTCTACAAAGACAATATCTCTGGAACTTTCTCTGTAGAGGAAATAAAGGCAGTAAAAGAGTTAGAATTAAGGAGGGGAGAATTGTTGGCTAGGGAGGAACAATTGTGGAGACTGAAAAGTCGGGCCTTATGGATTTCAGAAGTGGAAAACAACACCAAATTCTTCCACAGGTTTTCCTCGCATAGGAAGAATTTCAATTCAATACCAAATCTTAAAGATGAAAACAGTAATCCTTTATGTACCTTTGAGGGAAAAGCGGAAGCTGGGAAGAGTTACTTCAAAACCCTCTTTACATAACCAGAAGGATGCCCTATACAAGAAATATTACAAGTTTTAAGACTCTTTCCCCCTTTGATTACTGAAGAAATGAATCAAGATTTATCCAAGGAAATTTCAGAAGAAGAGTTGGAAAAGATTGTTTTTCCTTTCATTGGTCTTGACGGTTTTACAATTGAATTCTTCCAAGGTTTTTATGAAACCTTAAAAATTGATCTGCTAAAAACAGTAAGGGAGTCTCAACATGCAGGGAAGGTGCTAGGCTCACTCAATTCCACCTTTCTTGCTCTAATTCCCAAAAAGAAACCTTCCTCCTCTGCAGACTTCCGAGTTATCTCCTGTTGCAACGTAGTCTACAAAATCATATCCAAAATCATCGCCTAATGGTTGAAACCCATCCTCAGCAAGATAATTTCCCCTAAACAGTTCGGGTTCCTTCACAATAGACAAATCCACAATGCAGTCTTCTTAGCCCAGGAGGAAATCCACTCCATTCACAAGAATAAATCCCAAGCACTGGTTCTAAAATTAGACCTCTCAAAAGCGTATGATAGAGTTAGTTGGACCTTCTTGAGGCTATTGCTGATCCAGATTGGTTTTTATTTAGAAACAGTAAATTGGATAATGGACTGTGTACAATTTGCATCCTTCGCGGTCCTTATAAATGGATCACCTTCAAGCTTCTTCATATCATCAAGAGGAATCAGACAAGGGTGCCCCCTATCCCCCTATCTTTTCCTCCTAGTAGCTGATGCTCTGAGTAGATTGATATCACATGCTATACGATCAGTTTCTTTTAAAGGAATCAATATTACAAAGACAGGAGAGATTTCTCATATCCTATTTGTAGACGATGTGTTAATGATGGGGGAGGGTTCTCTGGGGAACTACAAGGAAATGAAAAAGATTTTAGATCTCTACTCAAAAGCCACTGGTATGTTCATAAATACTGAGAATTCTATTTTATCAGTGAATTCTCTTTCATCTGCAGTATTAAACAGGCTAGAAGTGGAAATCCCCTTCTCTTTAAAACCATTATCGGAAGGTTTTAAATATATTGGCTTTCTTTTAAAGCCAAATTCTTATTCCTTCCAAGATTGGCTCCGACTGAACAAAAAGGTGGATAGCAGGATTGGATGTTGGACAAATAGATTCCTTTCCAGAGGAGGAAGATTGGTTCTAATCAAAGCTGTCATTCAAAGTATTCTTGTATACTGGGAATCTATAGCCTATATCCCAGTTGGAATTCTTCACAAAATTCGAAAGAAATTCTTTTCTTTTTTATGCATTGCTAATAAACAGTCAAAGGGTATCCCTCTAGTAAAACGGGATTATGTGGCCAATTTGAAATCTTTTGGTGGTTGGGGAATCAAAAATCCATTCTTATTCTACCAATAATTGGTAGCCAAGTCACTCTAGAATTTAATTAAAAAACCAACTTCTCTTTGGGGCAGAGTGATGGTGTCTAAATACTGCCCAAACTCTTTGATTTTGGATTGGATAAGGTCTCCTCTCAAATCCTTCAAGTACAGCTCCATAGGATGGAAAGCCTTCGTTCTATCATTCCCCTTTTTAGGTGATTGGTTGGCCTGGAAGGTAGGAGATGGCAAGAAAGTGCGGATAGGTGTTGATCCATGGATCGAAGCAAGAAATAATTACAAACTCTTTGATGGCATTATAAGAGAACTCCGTGGACTCAGGATTCTCTCCATGTTTGATGCTAAAAGAACAGTGTCTATAGATTCAACAGTAACTATATGGAAGTCTGCGGATGAACTGCATCTGGAAGAAGACAAAGCAGAGGAATGGAACTCCTTCCTAGCTTTGCTAAAGTCTGGATTTATTTTTCTAAAGGAAGGAGAGGAAGACAAGTTGGTCTGGTCCAAAAACTCTTCGTCAGGAGATTACACAGCGATACTTGGGTATGAAACAAATGCTAGGGATTCCTTCGCTGGTGAATCTCGGTGGTGGTGGAATCCACTTTGGAAGGCGACTGGTGCCTTAAAAGCAAAGCTAACTCTTTGGCTTGCTCTCAGTAGTAAAATTTTAACGTGGGAGAACCTTATGAAAAGAGGCTGGAAGGGACCAAGCTGGTGTGTTTTGTGTCGAAACAGTGATGAGACAAGCGCTCATATTTTTGTTTGCTGCTCTTATGCAGAGAAGGTGTGGAAGTCAACGGAGAAAGATTTTAATCCTCAAGCATCACTTGAAGGTGCAACTCTGGAACAAAAGTGCCAGACATGGTGGAATGACAGTTTGGTATGCCCCTTTGCTGCTTTTCCATCTTCCTTTATTTATGGTATTTGTTGGGCACGTAACTCGGGAACTTTTCAAGAAAAATTCATTCCGGAAGAAGTAACCTCTGGTATCGTTGTGCAGTGGACAAAGGAGCACAAGTGCAAAGACAAACAAAGAAAATTAGAACTTCGCATCCTCCCATAGTAGACAAATCAGTTCCTTGGGCCTTTTTTGATGGCGCCAACCAAGGAGAACCCCCTCTTGGAGGATCGGGAGGAGTAATTTTTCTAACAGAAAGTCATAAAATTCAAGTGAAATATGATCTTGGTCATTGCACTAATAGTAAAGCTGAACTGGCAGCTCTGCTTTCAGTGTTAAGAGTGGCTCTTTCCAGAATTATAACTCGTATAAATATTTTTGGAGACTCAAAGATGGTCGTAGACTGGTTAAACAACTCAATTCAGATCAAAGTGCCACATCTACAACCACTCCTCTATGCAATCAAAAGACTCCAAGGGTCCTTTTAAGCCTTTTCTATTGCGCATTTTTACAAGGAGTTAAACACTGAAGCAGATCTCCTTTCAAAAAATGCTCTTCTCTTAGAGCCGGGCCAAATAGTTGTTGAAGAAACTTTTTCATGACAAGGAAAGAAATAATTGTAAAAACAGTTTTTTTTAGTCAATTGTAATGAAGAAACAAGAAGATATGCAAACTTTATGTTGTTTATGTTATAGGAAAGGAAGCTTCTTCGAGAAGATCGTGAGTCCTGATGTATTATTTTGCAAGGCCCCTGTGGATAGTTCATGTTCATTCTTGTAGAATGTTTGATATTTTCCTATTGGAAAATATATATCCCAAGGAGAATATTATGATACCTCTCACCCCATTGGCGTGCATACTACATAGCCAACATGCCTAAAAATAATGGCATGACCAACTAAGGTGTAGCTACAAATTTTACTTGAATTAATTATATATATATATATATATATATATATATATATATATATATATATATATATATATATATATGATACCTCTCACACTTCATACACATAGACTACATAGATAACATGCTTAGAAATAATGTCGCAACCAACTAACAAGTAGCTGCCAATTTAACTTGAACCAATGAATTGCACCTGACAAATACTCAAGACAATTATTTTACAAAATGAACTTCTCTCAATATATATATTTCTAGAAAAAAGCATTTTTTTACATGAACCAAAATACAATCATCAAGTGCTCACGCAAGGTCCAAAAAGAGGAGAAAAAATTCCTAACATCCAACAAAATAGGACCGACAGAACTTCAAAGTATCGAAACAAAAGATGAATCTAACAATAGATTTAAAAGAAGCCATGAAAGGGCATAGTGAAGACTCAAAACTGACATATTACATATATTTTAATATCATTAAATACTAATAAAAAATCACCAAGATCAAAATTTCTAGAAGCAGTTGGGATTCCCTCCTGATATTCCACCAAATTACCAAGTTCAATAGGAAAGACCATGCCTTCTTTAGATCAAACATCTCCTCTAGAATTTAACTCTCTGGATACATGTTTGAAACAAATCCTTCCGAACTTATTAGAAATATTCTTCAGTTGCGAAGTAAAAGGAAGAAGAGTAATATTTTGAACCTGCAAATTATCCAACATCCAATTAATGACTAAAATAGAATCTCCCAAAACTTGAAGTTTAGAGATACCTTTTTCCAAAGCACATTTGAACAAATAAAATGATGCCTTAAACTCCCCCAAATTATTGGTTCCTCGGCACAAATTAGCTTTTTCTTCTATATAATGAACTTCAAGGAGGTAGAGAACAAAGTTAACTCCACATGTAGAATTTGGGCCCTGACAAGCGCCATCAAAGAAACCCCAATCATAATATTTATCCACCTATAACTCCTCGGTCACTCTCTAGGGATTGAATTTGGGAACTCTCTTAAAAACTTCAAGAAAAAGCATTCACTTTTGTTTCTACCTTAATAGAGGAAATGTATTTCTCTCTAAACAGAACTGAGTTCCTTGCAAGCCCAATTCCCCATATTACTACCAAAGGAATTGTCCTCAAGTTTTTCAAGCTACCATTGACAAACCATTCCAGGAAGCAATCCTCAATAGCCCTTATTCCAAAGGTTGTTTTTTCCTAGTAAATCTAATACTAAATTGTGTAGAAAAGGAATAGTTCAAAAACAAATGTGTGGCATTTTCTCTATCCCGCATACACAACATGGAAATGCCTAACCCTAATTTATTCATCCTTTGAAGAGCCTCCAAGGTAAGGAATTTGTCATTTAAGACCAACCACGTGAATATACTTATTTTACGTGGGGCCCTTATCCTCCATAATTTCCTCCACCACCATTTGACCTCACCCATATCTCTATCAAGGAGAACTGAATAACTGTAACGTCCCCTTCCATCATCAAATGCCGGGAAGGAAACGTTAACCACACACCGGGGTTTTGGCAGACTTAGCCCCAATATTTTTTTACTCATAAATTCATA
Organism: Larix kaempferi; assembly: GCA_027924585.1. Lineage (NCBI taxonomy): Eukaryota > Viridiplantae > Streptophyta > Pinopsida > Pinales > Pinaceae > Larix > Larix kaempferi. The sequence goes on along the minus strand of BSBM01000202.1, from coordinate 5,147,129 downwards.
ATTGTTAAAAACTTCTATATGCAGATCCATCTCAATATAAACACAGCGGAATAAGTACAGTAGTAAGCACATTCAACCTCTACATTACTAAGAACTGTATGGATAATTAGAACTTCTTGTGTGCAGACTCATACTTCAAATAAAACACAGCAGAATGAACATACTAGTAAGCACACAAATAGTAATGCCTAACATATATATATATATCACAGCAGAGGATGATTTAGCAGAAAGAGACCCAATCTCATTCAAGTGCCATGCATGGATTCCATACTAAGATAATTAATTCCTTTCATTAAACGTGGACAATTTATCATACTGCAGAGCACAAAATGCAAATAATTTATAATACAGAGAACACTTATCTTGATAAGTAGATGTCCAATGACTGGCTACGTGAGGGCAACGTTCCACCCAACCATAGATCTCTATCCAACCTATATTCTTTTAGCTGAGAGATCACCCCCGAGCTGGGCTGTGTATCCACTAAGGAGGAACTAGCTGGGTTCACTCACAGCCATGGTTTCGGTCATCTACTATGCTAGGCCAACACGCCGTTGAGTTTATCAAACATCCAGGAAGATAGAGGAGGGTAAAGCTAAGCCAGTGAGCTCAACCACAGAGCTACAGGCATCTCAAGTGACCTCAACAGTCAAGCACCCACATTACCTACCACATCCAACACAAGGAAGATTCCCTTCTCTGTTACACAGTTCTTCAGGCAACTCTTCCCTCCAGTGCTCTTCAGGATGGGCATAGAAAGGTCCAGCTGCTAACCTTGAGATCCTAGCCTTCACTGTGTTTATCAAGCACACCCAACCTCTGCATAGTCATTCCCAACTCGATTTCTCACCATTCTGCTCACCAAGTAACTCAAATCCGTCACTGGTTTTCTGGGCTGCAAAAATTGGGTTATCCTATTGATTTCGGGGTAGCTAATGCTCCAAAATTCGCCCCAAGGTTCATACCAACGGATTCCCCATTGGATTTCACTATCCAATACCAAATCTTTACGTTTTTGGGTTCCCAAAACGTGGGTTCTCTCACAGTCGCGATTTCTGGTTCTCTCCCTGCTGAAAAACTCGTTTTTGGATGGAGAATGATCATTGGTAACTTCACCATGGAATGGAGATGAGAATGAAGCCCCTCCTATGAGGTTGAGTGACTTCTTGTACAAGAAAACAGAGCTCATAACTACCCCTATGAATTTCTGGGCTGCCCATGCTTCATTGAAGCCATGGGTTGAAATATCAACTACTTCCTTACAACAGGCATAAATGTCATCTAGGGAAGTCAATGGGTTCTCATAATGATATGTGGTAGCCTAGAGTTTAGTCCCATAGCCCCCTCACCACTCCCTAGTGGATACACGTGGCCCCTTCTCATTCGTTGCCTCCATAGCCAGTTTTGATATTTTATTTCAATATTAAATATTTACATCAATTTACAATATCCCATGGCTTAATAGCACGTGGGTAACAAAATATCAAGCGTGTCTAATTTAAAATAAAATCCAAGCATGAACTAGCGGGGCCTTGGCCTTGAGCTCCACGCTAGGGAAACATACATCGTGTGTTTACAATATTTACATTAGAGCCAATATTTCCTAAGGGTCAAAATTGGGGTATTACATTCCCCTCCCCCTTAGAACAACACCGTCCTCGATGTTCTCAAAACTGAACAAAAATGGGAATGCCTCCCTCATGGCATCCTCTAGCTCCCATGTAGCCTCATCGGGACTAAGGTGCTCCCATTGGGCCTTTACCTGCCCGATGGCTCTATTCCGGAGAAATGTGACTTTCTTGTCGAGGATGCACATAGGCTCTACTTGGAACTCTCCCTCGAGTTCCACCTGTATCACATTCCAATCAATCATATGATTAGGATCATGTACATACTTCTTAAGCAAAGATACATGAAAAACATTATGAGCTCTTATGCTAGCAGGCAATGCAATTCTATATGCAACTGGCTCTATCCTATCAAGGACTTCAAATGGCCCACAATATCTGGGTGACAACTTGGCACAACTCCCCAACTTGAGGGAACTCTTCCTTGGTTTCACTCTCAAATAAACATGATCCCCAATCTGAAATTCCTTATGTACTCTTTTCAAATCTGCATAATTCTTTTGCCTGTCCTGAGCTACCTTTAAATTCTGCCTGATCTTAACAATTTCCTGTTCCATTTCCTTGATCATCTCTGGTCCAAGCACTACCCTGTTCACTGGGCCGTCCCAATTCACTGGCGTCCTACATCCCTTGCCATACAATGCTTCAAATGGACTCATTCCCAAGGATGCATGGTGTCCATTATTATATGCAAATTCAACCAAGTGTAAATAATCTTCCCACTTGGATGGTTTGTCCATCACATACATTTTCAGCATGTCTTCAAGAACCTGGTTCACCCTCTCGGTTTGGCCGTCCGTTTGAGGATGGTAAGCTGTACTGAAATTCGATTTAGTTCCCAATTCCTGAAATAATCCCTTCCAGAAATTGGAGGTGAACTTTGTATCACGATCAGAAATTATTGCCTTAGGAAATCCATGCAATCTAAATATCTCTCTCATGAAGATGTTCGCAATGTCACTAGCCTTGTGAGTGGACTTTACTGGGGTAAAGTGAGCTACCTTTGATAGCTTATCCACCACAACCATGATTGAATCATGCTTCTTCACTGTCATGGGAAAACCTGTTATAAAATCCATGGAGATCACTTCCCACTTCCATTCCGGAATGGGTAAGGGCTACAATAACCCTGCTGGATGTTGGTGTTCTGCCTTGACTTGTTGGCACTTCTGACACCTAGCAATGTACTCAGCTATGTCCTTCTTCATGCCATTCCAAAAGTATTGCTTTCTTGCCACTGTTATAGTCTTCTGATATCCTAGGTGTCCAGAGTACGGCATTTGGTGTATTTCATCCATCACCAGTTTCTTCAGATCTGCATTATTTGGAATGTACAACCTATCTTTGTAGATGAGGATATTGTCTTCACCCAGCTGATATCCTGCACACTTTTCATCCACATTACCGTGCTGCAACTTCTCTTTAATTTGAAGGCAAGTTTCGTCACCGTTTTGGGCTTCAAGAACTCTTGTCTTCAAATCTGATTTGCACATACTTACTGCTGAAACATGAAATTTTCTGCTAAGAGCATCTGCAACCTTATTCTCCTTCCCTTTTACATGTTTAATTTCAAAATCAAATTCACAAAGAAATTCCATCCATCTAGCTTGCCTAGCATTCAAGTTTGGATGCTCAAACAAATACTTCAGGCTCATGTGGTCTGTTCTAAGCTCGAATCTTCTTCCCATCAAGTAACGCCTCCACATTTTAAGAGCATGCACTATGGCTGCTAATTCTAAATCATGTGTGGCATAATTCTTTTCATGCTCTTTTAATTTCTTGGATTCATAGCAAATCACAATTCCTTCTTGCATGAGAACCCCACCCAGTCCTTCAATGCAAGCATCTGTGCACACTACAAAATCCTTCCTTGGATCTGCTATCTTCAAAACAGGAGTGCTGGTAAGTAACTCCTTTAATTTATGAAAACTTTTCTCACATTATTCAGATCATACAAATTTGATGTTCTTCCTTTGCAATGAAGTGATCGGATGAGCTATCTTGGAGAATCCTTCAATAAACCTTCTGTAGTAACCAGCAAGGCCCATAAAAGATCTAACATCTGAAACATTTCTTGGAGTTGGCCAATCCATGATGGAATTAATCTTCTCCGGATCCACCGCAATTCCTTCTTCTGAAATGACGTGACCCAAATATTGAATCCTCTTTTGATAGAATTCACACTTGCTTAACTTGGCATACAGCTGATGTTCTCTAAGAACTTGCAACACCATTCTTAGATGTTCCTCGTGTTCTTCTTCATTTCTTGAATAGACAAGAATGTCATCTAAAAACACAATCACAAACTTATCCAAATATTTGCTGAATACACTATTCATGAGACACATGAATGTGGCAGGTGCGTTGGTAAGGCCAAATGGAACCACATTGAACTCATAATGACCATATCTAGTTCTGAAAGCCGTCTTGTGAATGTCTTCTTCCTTAATCCTCACTTGATGGTAGCCAGACCTCAAGTCAATCTTTGAAAATAATTTGGCTTCCTTCATTTGATCAAACAAGTCATCAATTCCTGGTAATGGATACTTGTTCTTAACTGTCACTTTATTGAGCTGCCTGTAATCAATACATAGCCTTAAAGTCCCATCTTTCTTCTTGAAAAATAACACCGGTGCTCCCCAAGGGGACACACTAGGCCTGATATACCTTTTATCCATTAATTCTTGCAGCTGTATCTTCAATTCCACCAACTCCGGTGTACTCATTCTATAAGGAGCTTTGGAATTCGGCGCTGCCCCTGGAACAAGATCGATGGTAAAATCAATATCTCTCATCGGTGGCAACCCTGGTACTTCATCCGGAAACACATCTTGGAACTCTTGCAATATCCTGAAGTCTTCTAGTCTTATCCCTTTGTCCTCTAATGAATCCGGCATATGGACTGCATATAATTGACAACCCTTCTTATAAAACTTTTTCAACTGCAGGGCTGAAATCTGCCTTATTGAAACTTGCTTGGGATTCCCTTTTACCAATGTTGGCATCCCCTTTTCATCAATGCACTCAAGTGCATTCTCATAACAGTCCAATTTGGCTCTATGTTTTTCTAACTTATCCATGCCAATTAATGCATCATAGGATCCTAATGGTAACACATTCAATTCAGCATATGTGTGGAGTCCATTCAATTCTATGGGACACTCCATCACTAACTCACTTACTTTTCTCTTAGTTCTCGTGGCTAGTTGCACTAGCCAAGACTTGTTATGCTTCATTTTTCGAAGAGAACAACCTTCAACAACTCTTGGAGAAACATAACTATGAGTACATCCTGGATCAATCAAAACAGAAATAGATTGCATAGCAATCTTACCTTCGACTTCCACCACTGATGATTGATGGTCTGCTTGGTGATTATCCAACGCTGCATAAATCCAAGGTGTTGCCCTTGCCATGTCCTCCACCGTAGCTACTCCCTTCAGGTTGTTCAACTTTCGAGAATTGTTCTTTCGATGCGGACAATCCTTCAACATGTGGTTTTCTCCACATCCCCAACACTGAAGTGGTCCCTTTGATGCTTTGTCTACTGCCACCGCTGGTTTGAATCCACTCCTTGCTTGTTGCCCCTGTGGAAAGGTTCTAGGCTGACCCCTGAATGGTGGCTTGAATCCATCCTTCTTCTGATCAAACTTCCCTCTTGGCTTTCCTTTCCATGCTGGGTTAGCCTCTGTTTTTCCTTTATTTTACTCATAGCAGTGCATTGCCATCCTAATGGCTTCATCCAAACTTGGTGGATTAACAAACTCAATACGATCTCTGAAACTCTGAGGTAGACCCCCAAGAAAGCATTGGATTTTTACTCTCTCATCTTTGATATAGTCAACATACCTTAGTAATTCCAAGAATTTGTGGACATGCTCTTCCATAGATTTTAGTCCCAACCTGAGTTCATTAAACTCTTTTCTCTTACCATCATAATACCTAGCAGAAAGGTATTTCTCCTTGAAGTACCCCTTAAATCTTTCCCAACTGATCCTTCTTTCGTTAATTCTTTTCACTTGCAAGAGATTGTCCCACCAAATGGAAGCTCTGCCATTTAAGTTGTAAATGGCAATTATGGCTTTCTCATTTCCTGAGTAGTCTTGAATTCTGAAGTATTTCTTCATTCCAAGAAGCCATGCTTCTACCTCTTGGCCAGTCTTGCCTTCCCCATCAAATGTGGGAGGTCTTGCCTTCCTGAATTCTCCCTGTGGGATGCCCTTGAACTTATTTCTTCCATCCAATCCCTTAGGTGCATGTCTTGGACTTCTCCTAGAACATTTGGAGTCACACGACCTGCTGGAAGAAGACCTTGATGAAGATGTTTTATGTTTTCTGCTCACCGAACTCTTCCTTGGGCTTGGGGTCCTCCTCTTCGAACGACCTCTAGAATGACTCCCTGCATCTCTTCCTTCTTCACCCATATTTCTTGGGTTGGACCCAAGGTTTATCTTATGCTGCATATCAATGAGGCTTTTCAAAATAGCAGCATTTAGTTGGTGTTGTTCTTCTTGAGCCTTCATCAATCTTTCATTGAAGCTCACCATGGTTTCAACCAAATTCTGAGGAGTCACCTGCTCCCTTCTCCCATTGAATTCGGTCTCCGCATTCCCTTCATTCACATTTTCTCCTAGAACGTCTTCTTCGTGTTCATAAGGATCTTGAGCATCATTTATGGTCACCATCTTTCCTGTATGCTACCTCTGCTACAATTATAAATTTTATGAGCTGCAAACACTGTGCATTATGAAATATTTGTCAGACATCATAAGAATGCATATAGAAATATATACAATCAATATTTAACATAATAGAACTCATGGAATAATTCACATAGCTGTTACTTATTCAATTCTTTTGCCCATTCATGCAATTCTGAAAATTGCCCATATTGTCATTAATTTGACAAAATAGTCACCGACACTTTTCTGCCCTGATTATCTATGATGTCTGATAACCCAATTAAAATTCCGGTCATACTCCATTATTCCTTGCTAGACAAGCTTTCCAATGCCTATCCCCATGCTCCATTCCGACATCGGGTGTGGAAACAGCGTTGTTTCAAAAATGACAACTTTTACCAATAATTCTACACATTCTACATAGTTGTATTTTGGTCCCGAATGCCAACTTCAGCCATCTGTGGAAGAAAATATATGAGGAACCACAAAAATTTATCTATCGGGCGAAGTTAGTCCATATAACAAGGAACACTCAGCAATTCACGAATTTCAATTCCGATGCACCATTCATCTTCTATGAATTTCTGGGTGTTACCACTTCTCACTTTTCACATTTTTCCAAAATTCCAAATTTTGGGCCAAAAATGGCTATCTCCCAAACGGTGCATTTCTGGGAAATCTTCGTCTAACGGAAACTGTCCGTCTTAATGAGAATATGAAATGTCTAGTTTAGTAATTTTTTTTTATTCTCACATCTAGGGTTACTTTTACTGCCCACCAGCTTTTCAAAATCCCGAAAAAGTGGCCCAGAACAGTGCTTTTTGGCCCTCTTGCTCACCCCGACCTCACATCGTTTGGAGTTTGGCTCCAATATTCTGAACTTAACATCGTGCTTGCTTCATGACTACCTCATATCAATTTCAGCTCAAACCGACCTTCTGTCAAGCCTCGGGACTCCGTCCTCAAAAGTTGCTACTATCCATTTTTTGTCAAGTCGGAGTGTAATGGGCTCGGGGTCTTCACTGGTTCTTTCATGGCCTTCGTCAATGGCCTCCGAGCCCCACAAGAATTATCCCATTCTGAGCCCGGATGCTCCCTCTATCCAAAAATTGAGTTTTCGTCACTTTACTCTTCTTCTTTTTTCAAAGACACTTGGGAAAAATTTGAAACTTTCTTTCTGTCAGAGATGAATATAATTGGACTTGGCCCATAGAGGCCCAATGCTGCAACCAGCAGCTCTGATACCAAACTGTAACGTCCCCTTCCATCATCAAATGCCGGGAAGGAAACGTTAACCACACACCGGGGTTTTGGCAGACTTAGCCCCAATATTTTTTTTACTCATAAATTCATAATTGTTAAAAACTTCTATATGCAGATCCATCTCAATATAAACACAGCAGAATAAGTACAGTAGTAAGCACATTCAGCCTCTACATTACTAAGAACTGTATGGATAATTAGAACTTCTTGTGTGCAGACTCATACTTCAAATAAAACACAGCGGAATGAACATACTAGTAAGCACACAAATAGTAATGCCTAACATATATATATATATCACAGCAGAGGATGATTTAGCAGAAAGAGACCCAATCTCATTCCAATGCCATGCATGGATTCCATACTAAGATAATTAATTCGTTTCATTAAACATGGACAATTTATCATACTGCAGAGCACAAAATGCAATTAATTTATAATACAGAGAACACTTATCTTGATAAGTAGATGTCCAACGACTGGCTACGTGAGGGCAACGTTCCACCCAACCATAGATCTCTATCCAACCTATATTCTTTTAGCTGAGAGATCACCCCCGAGCTGGGCTGTGTATCCACTAAGGAGGAACTAGCTGGGTTCACTCACAGCCATGGTTTCGGTCATCTGCTATGCTAGGCCAACACGCCGTTGAGTTTATCAAGCATCCAGGAAGATAGAGGAGGGTAAAGCTAAGCGAGTGAGTTCAACCACAGAGCTACAGGCATCTCAAGTGACCTCAACAGTCAGGCACCCACATTACCTACCACATCCAACACAAGGAAGATTCCCTTCTCTGTTACACAGTTCCTCAGGAAACTCTTCCCTCCAGTGCTCTTCAGGATGGGCATAGAAAGGTCCAGCTGCTAACCTTGAGATCCTAGCCTTCACTGTGTTTATCAAGCACACCCCACCTCTGCATAGTCATTCCCAACTCGATTTCTCACCATTCTGCTCACCAAGTAACTCAAATCCGTCACTGGTTTTCTGGGCTGCAAAAACTGGGTTATCCTATTGATTTCGGGGTAGCTAATGCTCCAGAATTCGCCCCAAGGTTCATACCAATGGATTCCCCATTGGATTTCACTGTCCAATACCAAATCTTGACGTTTTTGGCTTCCCAAAATGTGGGTTCTCTCACAGTCGCGATTTCTGATTCTCTCCCTGCTGGAAAACTCGTTTTTGGATGGAGAATGATCATTGGTAACTTCACCATGGAATGGGGATGAGAATGAAGCCCCTCCCATGAGGTTGAGTGACTTCTTGTACAAGAAAACAGAGCTCAGAACTACCCCTACGAATTTCTGGGCTGCCCATGCTTCATTGAAGCCATGGGTTGAAATCTCAACTACTTCCTTACAACAGGCATAAATTTTATCTAGGGAAGTCAATGGGTTCTCATAATGACATGCGGCAGCCTAGGGTTTAGTCCCATAGCCCCCTCACCACTCCCTAGTGGATACACGTGGCCCCTTCTCATTCGTTGCCTCCATAGCCAGTTTTGGTATTTTATTTCAATATTAAATATTTACATCAATTTACAATATCCCATGGCTTAATAGCACATGGGTAACAAAATATCAAGCATGTCTAATTTAAAATAAAATCCAAGCATGAACTAGTGGGGCCTTGGCCTTGAGCTCTTCGCTAGGAAAACATACATCGTGTGTTTACAATATTTACATTAGAGCCAATATTTCCTAAGGGTCAAAATTGGGGTATTACAATAACCCAGCATGACAATATATTTTCCCCCTCCTCCATTCGAAACCTAAATTAACTCATATTCATTTTTATTCAATCTTATGTGATCCCTTCTTAATTCAAGGATAAAATAATGGCAATCTTGGTTCAAATAACCCCAATATCGATCTCATGTTCCCTTAATCACGCTTGATTCCACAACAAGGTCTCCAACATGTTATTAGTCATTTTAAGCGTGCACTTCCAATGTGTCATTTAAGTGTCGAATTAACTCTTCAGAAAGAAATACATTCCTACTACAAACCATTAGTGCATTTTCCCCAACCCTCTCCTATGTACCATCCTCCACTTTCCAAGCTAGAATATTGCCAATTATTGGAAAGGCAATTGTCATAGCCTTCCACTAATTGGAATCGTTGTGTATACTTTTCCTTCCCCTTTTAATCCAGTCCATAGAGTGGTGGAGCTATATACTTCTAGATGAGAATCCTTTTCCATGGGTTGTTTTTATTAATAACATTCCAAAAGGATTTAGCTGCAAGAGCTTTACCAAATAAGTGTATGTTCTTAATTCCCATCCCCCTTGTCCTTGGGGATGGAAATCCTTCACCATTTCACTAGGAGAGAACCCTTGTATTCACAGCTTCCTTGCCAAAGAAAATTGAAACAATACCACCTAATTCTTTCCAAAATTCCCTTTGGAATGAAAGCAAGGGTATGCCAACACACCAACTTCTCTGTGTGTGTGTGTGTGTGGAGAGAAAGAGAGCATATATATATATATATATATATATATATATATATATATATATATATATCACAAGCTTTGATGGATATATATATTTAGCAATTGTAAATATGTCATATTATAAGCTTGAGTGGATTTAATGTTGAGTTAAAGTGATTACGCAATATTTATAATTTCTCAAAATGGAAAAAAATTAAGCATAGTCATTATTATTTTATATATATGACGATGATGACAACGATGACAACGACTATTCATTAAGACCAACATTGGTCTATTCGACCTTCAGAGGAAAAAATGGTAAGGAATTAATTGCTTTATTTAAAAAACTTGTTTTTATGCTCAAAAAATTAGAGAAAAGCTTTCCAAAATCTCCATATTTTTTATGAGTTAAAACATTAGGAAGGTCGGTATTGTTACAAATATGTTGAATTGAAATCTATTGTGAGCATATGTTGGACATTTTAAAAAAAAATGGTTTTCATCCTCCACCTTCTTATACCACAAAGATGACAAATTTTCTAAACCCATGACGTTTAAGAATCATCTAGTAGCATGTGTCACTATTTAAATTGAATCAAAGTGATTAGGTAATATATATGTTTTTAAAATGGAAAAAATATGAACAGTCAATGTTGATTAAAAGTGATTAGGTAATATTTATACATTTAAAATGGGAAAAAAAATTTAATATATCAATGAAAAAGGTTTTCATTCATATTCAATTATATTTAAGTGATATGTTTCTATTTGTGGATGTATGTCTACCTAGGTGTACATACCCTACTCCATCTTACCTAGGTGTACATACCCTATTCTATCTGGATTTAAACTATATCATTCATATTCAAGTGTATTTAAGTGATATGTTTGTATTTGTGGATGTGTGTCCACCTAAGTGTACATACCCTACCCTACGTTATCTAGATTTGAAACTATAACCTCTTAAAATAATTGTTAATCATTAAATTCACTAAAACTTTACTTAGTAATATGTAAAAAACGACATCCACATGAAATGTGAGCAATTTTCGGTTGGAAAAAAAGAAATGTCAACAATTTTGAATTATAAAACAAAGTTACTTAGGTTGTCTTGCTCTTTTACTCTCCATATCCTCCATTTCGACGTCCCTATCGACATGTCTTTGTTACCATAATCCACCTCCTTCTCTTCTCCTTCATTTCTCATGAGAGGTCACGGAATTGATGGTGATGTAGAAACTACTTACCTGTCTTACGCGGCTTGTCGCAATCAACCTCAATTCCATATTTTATAATAATAAAAATATCGAACTCAAATTTAAAATTATATTAATTCATTAAAAAAACCAAATTCAAATTCAATCACATTATTTATTTCACTCTAACGAACATTTTTTTGAATTTCATCGACAACGTAAGTTTAGAAATGTGGCAAGTAACTCACACTAACGAACATTTTGAATTTCATCGACAAGGTGATTTTTTGAATTTTTGAATTTCATCAACAGCGTAAGTTCTAGAAATGTTTAGAAAAGTGAGAAGTACACATAACACGTACAATGTTATCAGCAAAAAGTTGAAACGATCGAATTATCATTATATTGACATAGATTTATAAAAGGAGAAAAATGGTAATTTTTTTAATCAAAGTTTACAACGTGGAAAGTTTATAGATTTATAAGGTGTTTTAAATTTAATTATTGTTATGGTATCATGTTCATTGTATATTTTTTTTAGTGGAATGTTACTAGTGTTTTTCATAGTAACATGATGTCTTGGTTAAGGAACTTTAAAAGATTCTCCTTTTTTTTTAATTGAGATGTGTTTTTCCTTTTCTATGGTTGTCTTTATATATTTTATCTTTTGATCATTTTTTTTTAATAGTAACATGATGTCTTGGTTAAGGAACTTTAAAAGATTCTCCTTTTTTTTAATTGAGATGTGTTTTTCCTTTTCTATGGTTGTCTTTATATATTTTATCTTTTGATCATTTTTTTTTCATAGTAACATGATGTCTTGGTTAAGGAACTTTAAAAGATTTTTCTTTTTTTTTTTAATTGAGATGTGTTTTTTCTTTTCTATGGTTGCTTTTATATATTTTATCTTTTGATAATTTTATTATCAATTGTAATTTTTTTATAGATATTAATGTTTAAATCAAATTAAATTAAATTTTATATCTTATTAAAATTTACATTTCTTAAAAATGGTTAATATATTGTAATATATATATATATATATATATAACTTATTGCTCATTAAAGCATTCCTAGAAAAATGTTCACCATCTAAATATTTTTGTCCTTGACACTAAGCTTCCTTGTCCATAACCCCAAAAATAAATCTATGTCGAACCAAAAACACTTTGCATCAAATTATAAATAAATATCAACTTATAAATTCAATCACAATTTTTGGTAAAATCACTCACTTGTTGATAAACCAAAGAAACCAACTTGCATCCAAAACAAAAAATGATCTGTGTTAAACCACAACAAGGAACTAACCCACTAACACGCATATATGAGGCCCCAGATAATTTGTTTAATATCTTAAGTGGGGTTGAGCGTTGAGATGTTTGTGCAATTTGAGTCCAAGGTTGCGACCTGCAATCGAATATGAGATTTTCAATCGTAATTCTCGTAATAGTTTGATGATGAGCCCTATCTTCAGTCATAACCCCACTATCCTTCTTATAAATAGTGTAAGCATATTCTTGCCTCATCTTATTTTCCCATCACTGCCTATTCTTGCCTCATCTTACTTATCCATCATTGATTGGCTTCAATGTTCCCATTCACCTATCTCAAGATATAACAAGGTATAACAATATATAAATCCTTTTAATTGATATGTGGAGAGCTACGAATCCCAACTTTTTCAGACGAAAAAAATACTGTACTTTTGTTATTTATGTAATCAATCAAAAAGTACATAGAGTCCAGAAGCTTATCTATCAGATAGCTTCTAAAATCATCCCATAGCCAAGGAGCATAAACATTGAGACACAATACATGATAGACCGTCATTAACCAGTCATTTACAAAAAACAAAAAGTGAATCACAAGTGACCACTCGAAACAAATAGAAGGGGTCTAATCAGCATCGTCCAAGAAGAACACCAAACCATTATGTGTATTTATACCTTCAACCCATTCTTCCCAAAAAATCATGCTCGCATCCCCATCTAGCGCAAGTTTAGATAAAGAATCTGCCACATCGTTTAATTCCCTGTAGATGTGGTCTATTGAGAGGTCATAAAACCAATTCATCATGTATTTAACTCTGTCACTCCAATGCTTAAGATGTATAGCCTTCATTTTTAAAATCCCCTTAGCCCATTTTATAATGAACATGGAATCACCAAATATCTTGAGAGAACCCAGACCACACAACATAGCCACTTTGAGAATGCCCCACAGCCCTGATAATTCAGCCTTTGAATTCGAACCTTGTCCACCCGAGGTATAAAATTTATAAGAGAGACTCTCACCACATTGAATGTGAAAGCTTGCCCCACATTTCTGACCTGTTGCTGCACCGTCAAAGAATCCATAAGCAGTGCCAACCACGTTACAGTTCCACTTCAGAGATATGCCAATATTAATAGTCTTGTGCCCAGAATTTTTATAGGAACAGAACAGTTTCCAGAAAATGAAGAGAGCATGTTTGATATCAGGCACAATATTCTGGAATATGGCAGCATTACGCATCTTCTAGACACACCAAGCAGCAATACCAGGGATATTTTAATAATCCCCATTCCCCTGAATCCAAGTATTATACGCAAAGGTGGAATTCGAATCCGGCCAAAACTCATTTACTTTGAGCGAGCAACAAAGTGAATGCCAGAAATATTTTGAGAAGCTGCAATGGAAAAAAAAATGGTCCACTGACTCATTCGCTTTCCTACATAGAATGCAAATGTTAGGACCAATATTACCTCTGCGCAAGAGGTTTTCCCAAGTCAGTATTTTGTCGTTGAAGATTAGCCATAGAAAGCACTTTATTTTGAGTGGCAGCTTCCATTCCCATAATGGACCAAACCACCAACACCTGTTACCTTCGAAATGAGATTCTGCAATGGCAAGCTAAGCTGAGTCCCAACTTTATATTAATACAATATAAATGTTTACTTTACTCTATGCAAAGAGACTTGAATCTAACACCTTTCCACAAAGATTTATCAAGTAGTAAGTTGTTATTTTGTTATATGTAAATCTATTTTTATTTTTGTAATCTAAATGTTCTATGAACTTGTTATTTTATGATTGCTCAAAATAACACAAGGAATATCTATTATTTTAATTTAAAATTTGGAAAAGATCATTTTGTATTGAAGGAATCACAAATATTAAATATTAACATTATATAATTTGGTTACAATAAGGATATTTGAAGGCATTGAATCCATTTTTGCATTAAAGTTTTATTCATCCAAAATTGCAATTTTGACAAAAATTAAATGGTAAATTTTTTGTGATGACAAGCCAGAAAAATTTAAATTTGTAGAATATTTAGTCTTCTTCATGTTTATTGATATATAAAGAGTGTGAACTTCAACATTTTTATTATTATCACTTTAACATGGAAAAATAGATTTAAACCTTAAATATTTAAAAGAAAATTTATGAAATGGTGAGTTGTGTTTTTACTCATTGTAAATTATTTTGATTGATATATCTAGAAAGTTTTGTATTTCAACTTTGCATTATCATAGTGTAAATATTTATGTTTATGTTTATATGGAGAAAGAAATTTGGAACTTAACACCTTTTCACATACATTTATAAAGTGGTAAGTTGTTTTCCTTTATACATGTGAAGACTTTTGATTGGTATGAAACATAGTAATAATATTCACTTTAACGTAAGGAAATAGACTTGAACCTTGTACCTTTCTTATACATTTTGAAATGCTCGTAATTCCAATATTTCTTTATAGATGTGAAGTATGAGAACATGTTTTTTAAAAACAAATGAATTCAGTTTGAGTGGGCGTAGAAGCCTTAAAGTGTAAAATTAAGCAATGCCCCGTTACCAAAAAAAGTGAATGGAAACCATGGACAAAGAGATGATTCTCAATAAAATTAATAAAGAGGTGTTGAAAAGGAGGAAGGAAACATAGAATCAACAATGCATAAAATTGTTTAAAATGTGGCATAGAATAATAAAGGTGCATACAATTACTTTGGAAAATTATGTACATGGATGTTAAAATAAAATAAATGGAGAAAACATGTCAAAAGAAAATAATCGTACTAAATGAACAATTCCAACAAACAAGAGGAGATCAAAGTGCAAAACTACTTGAAACTTAACATTGTTATTTTTTATCTTTAATTCAAAAACACAATAGTACTAGAAATCGAATAATAATCATGAACATAAGCAATCACATTCAATCACATTTGACACAAGAATTTACCCTAGGGAAACCCTCTATGACTTGAGGGAGAAAACCCCAGCAAAACCTTCCTTAGTATATTGATAGATAGCTACAGAGAATGTATTTTACATAAAGCACCTCCAGTGCAATTACAGAGCAAGAGAAAGATAGATATAGAGGAGAGACTCAAAATAATTATTCTCCACACAACCAATTTGTTTGTCTTGGTCATATGCATAAGATAGCCTTCAATAGAATTCGCTCCAATATTGAAGGCATCAATCTTGCATGAAGAAGTGTGCCCCACTTCTCATGCAATGCATTAACTCACTGAACTGGCTCTTAGGATTAGCTCACCCCTTAACTGAGTTAGGTGGCTAACTTAAGTCATGCAAGTATCGCAACTCAAGTGTCGTCTTTTAGTTTAACACAAGTGTCATATTTTAGTTTAACACAAGTGTCGTCTTTTAGTTTAACATAAGTGTCGTCATGCAATAACACTTAGTTAACTAAATCTTCTTTGATATCACTTAGTTAAGTCTCTTAACTGAAATATTTCTTGTTAACATTACTGTAGTGATCAGTTCGAGTTCTCCTTTGATTGATTGAAGTCTTCTTTGTTGGTATCACTAAAGTTTAACAATTTGAATTCTCTCTTAATTAATTCTTTATGTGCAATTTGAATTCTCTCGTATCTTGTCACACCATATCTTTATCTCTTTTCTTATCTACATGGTCCACATGTGCCAGCTTAATTATCATATCAAATATACTAAGGATATTTTCCTAGTGATGTGACCATATTGTTCTACTATCATTCCAAGTGGTTATGTGCTAAAATAATTCACTCTAGAGGTGGCTAGTCTCTAGAGGAGACTTAATAGCTCAACCATGGTTAGCAGTACATCACACACTATACATGCAAAGCATCACCTCAACACATGAGGATCTGTCTTGACACACAAGACCTTAGCATTGACTAGCAAGACTGTACAAAATCATCACTTTGACATACAAATCACTTGCCTCAACACATGAAGCTTAACCATTCTTGAGTCCAACAAAAGATTATTCTTCGAGTTTCCTACGTCTAACTCAGGCTCCTATAAGGCACTACCTAGACACACGAGGCTCAATCTTGACACCCAATATTGACCTGGAGAATGACTAATGGTGATGTAACTTTAACATTCCCTGTCAATGAGGGTGGCATTCTTTTCCATGCCAAGCTTGTCTCGGAAGGACCTATACTTCTTCACAGACAGAGGCTTAGTCAACATATCTGCAATATGATCGCTAGTAGCAATGTACTGAAGTCTTATGGAACCTCTCTAGACCATGTCTCTGATGTAGTGATACTTCATCTCAATGTGTTTTGATATATCATGAAACACATGGTTTTATGGGAGCTTAATGCATCTTTGGTTGTCATAGCAAATGACAGTAGTCTCAAGCTTCTCATCAAACAACCCAACAAGTAGCTTCCTAATCCACACAGCTTCTCGGTAGGCGGTACTAGCTGCAATATACTCTAATTTTGTAGTACTATGTGTTGGAGTATCGGTACAACTGCATGGTATAACCGCCGCACCTATGGGAATATAAAAATGTGGACTAACCGCCACTCCTGGTAATAGGACCTTGTGCTTGGTTTCAAATGCTCATCAACATCTGCAGGTTTTGGATTAACGGAAAACCTTACATGGTATCAGAGCTGAGGTCTCAGGTTCAATTCCCCTGAGCTACGTCGGAGGGGGGGTGTTGGAGTATCAGTACAACTGCATGGTATAACTGCCGCACCTCTGGGAATATAAAAATGTGGACTAACCGCAACTCCTGGTAATAGGACCTTGTGCTTGGTTTCAAATGTTCATCAACATCTACTGGTTTTGGAGTAACGGAAAACCTTACACTATGGTCTACGGAGCCCTATTTCCTGCTGGACCAAGAGATCATAGTTGATCCCAAGATAAAACAAAATCTGGATGTACTCATTCGGTCCCCAATACTACCACCCCAATCAGAGTTGGCATATCCAAGTAACATCGCTCCACCACTGGAAGCATATATGAGTCCATAAGCAATAGTACCTCGAAGGTATCTAAGCACATGCTTGGAGTCAACCCAATGTCTATGTCTTAGCTCAAACATGAACTGACTCAAGATACTCACTACATAACATATGTTTGGTCTACTATGTATCATATACATCAAGGAACCAATGAGTTGTCTATACATGGTAGGATCCACTAGATCCGATCTGGAATCTGACTCATGTAGCTTCTTTAAATTAGACACCATTGGAGTAGACATGGACTTACAGTTCATCATCCAAATCTCCACAATACATCAACTGTGTACTTTCCTTGTGAAAGAAAGATCTCATCTTTCCTTTGCCAAAATTCTAGATCGAAAAAATAATGCATAAGACCTAAGTATTTCATTTTGAACTCAGAAGTGATCTCCCTCTTGCACCGAGCTATATGTTGCTCCTCTCCAGTAAGGAACAATTCATCAATACAAAGAACCAAGATCAATGGTTGGTTTTTCACAACCTTAAAGTACAGGTTGGGGTCAGCTTCGCTTTTGGATAATCCCAAGCTCAGAAGATAGTTGTCAATCCTCAAATACCAAGCCCTTGGGGCTTGCTTAATCCCATACAAGGCTTTCTTAAGTTTTCATACATGGGATTCCTTCCCATGGAATACAAACCCCTCAAGTTGTTGTATGTAAACCTCTTCCTCGACCTCACCATTGAGGAAGGTAGTCTTCACATCCATCTGGTGAAGTTTCCAACCCAAAACTGAATCAAAGGAAATTATGGTTCATATAGTAGAGTACCTGGCCACAGGAGAGAATGTCTCATCATAGTCTATCCCTTCTTTCTGTGAGAAGCCATGGGCTACAAATCTTGCTTTATACTTTTAAATACTTCCATTAGTTGCATGCTTGATTTTGTAAATCCACTTAGAAGTTACTATTAAATTCCCGTCAGGTTTAGGAACCACTTCCCACACATCATTCTTCATGATAGATTCGTATTCTTCTACCATGGCATCTTTCCATACTTGTTGCTTAGAGGCTTCCTCATAGGTAGAGGGTTCTAAATCACTGATGTCTCATATGTGCTACATTTCCTGAAAATATTTCAGGTCTCTTTCGCTCTTTGGATGAGCCTGGAGGTGCTCCATGCTTTTCTACCTCTTGCAGAATGTTTTGACACCATGTAGATCTCCTCTTAGCAGGAGGTTCATCAAGAGATATTTCTATCAGATCTTCAGGATCAAACGTATATGCAAACTCTTTTGGCTTCTCCCTCTCAACATCTGAAAGGGGAGAATTAGAAATTGGATCCTCCTTCATAGGAATATCATGCTCCTCCATATATGAATCACACTGAAGTTGTTTGGAGCGCTTGAAGGAAGCCTCTTCATGAAATGTTACATTTAACTGACTTCAATGTTTCTTTGACCTAGAACATATATTCTGCAGTCTTTGGAGGATTCACTATATCCAACAAATGTTCCTTTCTTTTTGGATGGATCCATCTTTTTCCTTTTCTCTTTCGGTATGTGAATGTAAACATGACAACCAAAAATATTCAAGTGTCCAATATCTGGTTTTTCATCAGTGAAAACCTCTTTAGTATATTTTTCTCCCAAGATAGCATGAGCGTTGTAATACCCCCATTTTGACCCTTATGATATATTGGCTTTTATTGTAAATATTGTATACATGTGATGTATGTTTTCCTGGTGTGGAGCTCAAGGCCAAGGCCCCGCTAGTGTATGCTCGATTTTTATTAAAAAGGCAAGTATTTGATATTACACTACCCATGTGCTATTAAGCCATGGAACATTGTAAAATTATGTAAATATTAATATTGCAATAAAATACCAAAAAAACTGGCTATGGAAGCAACTAATGAGAAGGGATCATGTGTATTCCACTAGGGAGTGGTGAGGGGGTTTTGGGGTTAGACCATATGTTTCAAAATGTCATCTTGAGAACCCATTTGACTTTCCCTGCTAACATTTAATTCAGTTGTAAAGAAGTGGTTGAAGAAATCAGTCCATGGCTTCAATGGAGCATGGGCAGCCCAGGAATTCGTATGGAAGGTATGGGCTATGTTTCCTTGTCCCACAAGTCACTCTACCTCATGGGAATTCATTCTTCCTCATTCCCATTCCATTGTTGAACATCGAAGCTTCAATTTTCATCCATTACATAGACCGAACAGTGAGAAAAACCAAAAATCGCAACTTTGCAAGAAACCACGTTTTGAAGTGCCATAAATGCCCAGAATTTCGTGTTGACGGTAAAATCCAATGGGGGATCCATAGACATGAACCTTGGAGCGAATATGAGAGTGTTAGATACCCATAAATCTATAGGAAAACTCGGTTTTAATAGCCCAAAAATCCAATTACGGGATTGAGTCAATTGGTCACCAAATTGTGAGAATCCAAGCATGAATAACAGAACAGAGGATAGAATAGAGGTTGGGATTGCTTGATAAACCTAGTGAAGGCTAGAATATCAAGGATTTAGTAGCTTGGACCTTTCTATGCCCACCCTGAATAGCACTAGAGGGAAGGGGTGCCTGAGGGACTGTGCAGCAAAGAAGGGGACCTTCCTTGTGTTGAGTGTGGTAGGTATTGTGGGTGCCATGACTGTTTGAGTTTAGTTGAGATGTATGTAGCTCTGTGGTTGAGCTCGCTGGCTTAGCATCTTCCTCCTTTGTCTCTTTCATGTTTGATAAACCCAACTGTGTGTTTGCTTAGCATGACTGTTGATGTGAAACCATGGTTGTGAGTGAGCCGGTTTAGTTCCTCCTTGGTGGATACACATCCCATCTCGAGGGTGGTCTCTCAGCTGAAATAATACAGGCTAGACAGAGACCTATGGTTGGGTGGAACGTTGCTCCCACATAGCCAGTTTCTTGGACAGTTAATTTTGAAGATAAGTATTCTCTATGGTTTAAATTATATTCATTATGTGTTCTACAATGTTTAATTTGATGAATGTTATGATTATATGTTGAATGCATGATGCAATTGTGTGTGGATAGTCTATCATTCTGCTGTGTTTATTTGAAGTATGAATCTGCACACATAAGTTTCTATTTATTATGAATTTGCTAGTAATGAACGGGGTTGAGTTTCCCAAATAAACCATGGGATTTCAGTCATGTTCCCTTACTTGCATCGAATCGACGGGAGGGGACGTGACAGAGTGGTATCAGAGCCCATGTTGCAGCACTCGGGCTGCTTGGGCCAAACTGTGAGTTTGTAAGCAAATATCATAATGTTAGATGAGGCATTGATGAAGTTTGGGTGACATTTTGATTAAAAAAATGACAAAATCAGAGTTCTCAAGTGTGGTAGGGGATCACACCATTGCATATGAGCCTCGCCTTATTTGGTTAAATGACAAGGGAGATATGAGCCCCACAAGTTTGCAGGAGCGGAAGAGGTGTTTCCGCAATTCCGCATTGCAGAATGCAGAAACATAAAATTTTCAAATTTACATTTTTGGACTTCCGCATTTCCAAACCCGCATTGCGGATTGCGGAAAAAAATTGTGTTTTGGCGTTCCGCATTTCCGAGTTCCACAGTACGGATTGCGGATTGCGGAAGTGACATTTCCCGGAGTTGAAAATTTGGCGTTCCGCATTTCCGAGTTCCGCAGTACGGATTGCAGATTGTGGAAGTGACATTTCCTGGAGTTGAAAATTTGGTGTTCCACATTTTCGAGTTCCGCAGTACGGATTGCGGATTGGGGATTGTGGAAGTGACATTTTCTAGAGTTAGAAAATTGACATTTATGACTTCTACATTGCGGATTGTGGATTGCAGGTTGCAGAAGTTGCGGATTGCGGGTTGCAGAAGCGAAAAAAAGAGAGAGAGAGAGAGAGAGAGAGAGAGCCTGAAACTCGATTTTTGGATAGCAAGAGCATGCGGAATCAGAAGTTGATGAGTTATGTGGTGTTCTAAGGCCATTGACGAAGGCCATGAAAGCACCAGATAGGGTTCCGAGCCCATTATGCTCCAATTTGGTATAAAATGGGAAATAATGGCTTTTACAAATCAGTGTCTCGATGCTTGACAGACGGTCAGATTGATCTGAAATTGATATGGAGCAACCATTTGGTATAAAATGGGAAATAATGGCTTTTACAAATCAGTGTCTCGACGCTTGACAGAAGGTCAGATTGATCTGAAATTGATATGGAGCAGCCATGGAGTAGGCAAAGTGTTAAGTTTGGAGCCAAAATTCAAAGGATGTGGAGTCGGGGTGAGTGAGAAGACCAAAAAGCACTATTCCTAGCCACTTTTTGAGGATTTTGAAATGTTGGCAGTGGATGAAAGTGACCTTAGATGAAGGATTCAAGAAATCTACTGAACTCAACATTTCATATTCTCATTAACACGGACATTTTCCGTTAGACAAATATTTTCCAGAAATGCTCAGTTTGGAAGACAGCCATTTTTTGCCAAAATTTTGAAATTTTGGGAAAAGTTAAAAGTTAGAAATAGTCAAACCCGGAAATTTATAGAAGATGGATGGTACATCGGAACAAGGATCCGAAGGTTGCTGAGTGTTCCTTGTTGTATGGACTAACTTCTCCTGGTAAAAAATTTTCCGTGATTCTTTATAGATTTGCTTCTAAAGGTGGCTGAAGTTGGCATTTCAGGTTATTTTGCAGTTGTGTAAAAGTGCAGAATTTTGGTAAAAATTGTCATTTTTGGAGTAATGTAGTTTCCACACCCGAAGTCGTAATGGAGCACGTGGATAGGAATTGGAAAGCTTATCCAACAGGGAACAGTGGTACATGACCAAAATTTGAATGAGGTTATTATACATTATAGATATTTGGAGCAGAAAAGTGCTAGTCACTATTTTGAAAAATTGTTGTTAATTTGGGCAATTTCCAGAATTGCATGAATGGGGCAAAAGAAAAGAAGGCATAATAGCTCTGAGAATTGTTCCATGAGCTTAATTCTATTAAATATTAATGTTTTATGTTTCTATACGCATTCCTAATATGTCTAATAAATATTATATATATATTGCACAGTGTTTACAGCTGATAAGATTTGAATAGTTGTAATAGAGACAGCATACAGGAAAAAGGGTCTCCAAAGGAAAATGGTGACCATAAATGATGCTCATGATCCTTATGAGCATGATGAATATGTACTATGAGAAAATGTGCAAGAAGGGAATGCTGAGACTGAATCCAATGGGAGAAGGGAGCAAATAACTCCCCAGAATTTGGTTGAGACCATGGTAAGCTTTAATGAAAGATTGATGAAGGCTCGGGAGGAACAGAACCAGCTCAATCCTTCTATTTTGTAGAGCCTCACTGATATGCAGCAGAGGATAAACCTTGGTTCCAACCCAAGCAATGTAGGTGAAGAAGGAAGAGATGTAGGGAGTCGTTCTAGAGGTCGTTCTAGGAGGAGGACTCCAAGCCCAAGAAAGAGTTATGTGAGCAAAAAGCAGAGAACACCCTCCTCAAGATATTCTTCCAGCAAGCCATGTGACTCCAGGGGTTCTAGGAGAATTCCAAGACATACTTCTAGCAGACTTGAAGGAAGAAATAAATTCAAAGGAATTCCACAAGGAGAATTCAGGAAGGCAAGGCCTCCCACATTTGATGGAGAAGATAAGACTGGCCAAGAGGCAAAGGCATGGCTTCTTGGGATGAATAAATATTTCAGGATTCATGATTACTCAGGGGATGAAAAGGCCAAAATTGTCATTTACAATCTAAATGGAAGAGCTTCAATTTGGTGGGACCACCTCTTGGAAGTAAAAGGGATCATTGAAAGAAGGATCAATTGGGAGCGATTTAAGAAGTATTTCAAGGAAAAATACCTTTCTGCTAAGTACTATAGTGGTAAGAGGAAAGAATTCAATGAACTCAAGTTGGGACAGAAAACTATGGAAGAACATGTCAATAAATTCTTGGAATTGTTGAGGTATGTGGACTATATCAAGGATGAGAGGGTAAAGATCCAATGCTTCCTTGGGAGTCTACCTCAAAGTTTCAGAGATAGGATTGAGTTTGTTAATCCACCAAGTCTTGATCAAGCCATTAGGATGGCAATGCATTTCTATGAGCAGAGTAAAGGAAAATCAGAGGTTCACCCAGCATGGATGGAAATCCAAGAGGGAGGTTTGATCAAAGGAAAAGTGGATTCAAACCACCATTCAAAAATCAACCAAGGAATTTTCCACAGGTTCAGCAAGCATGAAGTGGAAACAAGCCAACAATAGCAGCAGAAAAGACATCAAAAGGGCCACTTCAGTGTTGGGGATGTTAGCATTTGATAGCTCGGTGGCACTCCTACATCAGGTGCCTAGGTGCAGGGGTCAATAACTTGGAGTCTCATTTATATTCTTAAAGTGACTTTAGTAATGTGTTTTTTATTAAAGTACCTTTTTTATGTGACTTTATGATTTAAAAGTGAGTCGCACTTTATTATGTTTTTAAAGTGACTTTAAGTCATAAAGTGTACTTTTAAATATTTAGGGTAATATGACTTTTCAAAAGGAAAAATTTGTTGTAAAGTTCACTTAGGGGATTTAAGTGAGTGAGAGATTAGATCCCAGCCATAGATCTCTTGGCCAAGATCTAATCTCGTCCGTTGAATTTGAAAAGTCATGAGAGCAACCCTAATAGGGTAAATAAAAGTGCATGAGACTTCATTTGGGCATATTATTCAAGAGAGAGTTCTTGGTGTGGCTCGATTTCCAAGGAGGAGCTTGATGAGGAGTGTGTGAAGCACTGGAGCAAGAGAATGTGAAGAGATTGAGCAATAGAAGGAGAGAAGAGAGCAGCCCAAAGTGTGGGCACGAATTTCTAGAGAGGGCACGATTTTCTAGAAGAGGAAGGGCACGCTAACAGAGATTGTTGATGAGCAAGCATTCCCAAAGAGGTCTGAAAATCATGTGCAGAATTTACAGCAGTGTGTTGGCGCACTTTTCAAGGTAGAAAAGTGGCTCAAAGTTCAAGGTGGATGCAGCATTAATTGAGGATCATACAGCAGAGAATGAGGGTGTCGTACAGCAAGAGATTTGCTGCTGTTGGCACACATTTCGAGGCACTGTAGCTGCATGTTTGACAATACAGAAATGTATGATGTCTATGCACACAAACCGAGGGAGTAACTGCAGCCTGTGAGGTCCATACAGTGAGGTCAAACTTTGCAGATTTCCTGTAGCTGACTGTGTACATTCAGGCACGCATTTCGAGGTAGATGAAGTGCACAGAAATCAAGGTTCAGTTCTATTTATTTAATGCTGAAATTAATGACTGTTGTACTCTCTGAAATTCTCTCTCAAGCTCAATAAAATTTCTCTTGCATGTTGGTTTTCCCCAGGGGTTGGGGGGGTTTTTCCAGGGTCAAATTTGACCAAAAATATCTGTGTTAAATATGTTTTACAGTCTGTTGATTTTGAGTTAATTTTCCGCTGCAAATTTTACTTAGTTACAGTATATCAGCTTACAGAGACATGAAATTTACATGCATATGATATGTGTTTGATTTTATGAATGTTGAAGACTGATATCAGAGTTCTACTAAGTGTTTGGGATGAGTTAAGCTCAGATTTTAACAGGGGATGTGGAGGAAACCACATGCTAAAGGATTGTCCACATCGGAGGGAGAATCTCTTGAGCTTGCACAACTTAAAGGGAGTAGCTATAGTGGAGGATATGGCAAGGGCAACACATCGAATTTATACAGTGTTGGATAATCATCAGGCAGACCATCAATTAGCAGTGGTGGAGGTTGAAGGTAAGATTACCAAGCAATCTATTTCTATTTTGATTGATCCAGGATATACTCATAGTTATGTTTCTCCAAAAGTGGTTGAAGGTTGTTCTCTTGGAAAAATGAAACACAGTAAGTCTTGGATAGTTCAGTTAGCCACGGGGACCAAGAGAAAAGTAAGTGAAGTAGTGGTGGAGTGCCCCATATAATTGAATGGACTCCACACACATGCAGAGTTAAATGTACTACCAGTAGGATCTCATGATGCCTTAATTGGCATGGATTGGTTGGAAATACATAGAGCCAATTTGGACTATTATGAGAAAGCACTTGAATGCATTGACGAAGAGGGAAGACTAAGATTGATAAGAGGAATTCCCAAGCAAGTTTCAGTAAGACAGATTTCAACCTTACAGTTGAAAAAGTTTTATAAGAAAGGTTTCCAATCATATGCAGTTCATATATCAGATTCATCAGAGAATAAAGGACTAAGTATAGAAGACTTCCCATTGTTGGAAGAGTTCAAAGATGTGTTTCCGGATGAAGTGTCGAGACTGCCACCAAAGAGAGATATTGATTTTACCATCGATCTTGTCCCAGGGGCAGCACCAAATTCCAAAGCTCCTTATAGAATGATCATGCTGGAATTGGTAGATTTAAAGATGCAGCTACAAGAATTAATGGACAAGAGGTATATCAGGCCAAGTGTATCTCCTTGGGGAGCACCGGTGTTATTTGTCAAGAAAAAGGATGGGAATTTCAGACTATGTATTGATTACAGGCAGTTAATAAAGTGACAGTCAAGAACAAGTATCCATTGCCAAGGATTGATGATCTATTTGATCAAATGAAGGAAGCTAAAGTGTTTTCCAAGATTGACTTGAGGTCTAGCTACCATCAAGTGGGGATAAAAGAAGAAGACATCCACAAGACATCTTTTCGAACAAGATACGGGCATTATGAGTTCACAGTGGTGCCATTTGGTCTTACCAATGCACCTGCTACATTCATGTGTCTCATTAATAGTGTCTTCAGCCAATATTTGGATAAGTTTGTGATTGTGTTCTTGGATGGCATCCTTGTCTATTCAAGGAATGAAGAAGAACATAATGAGCATTTAAAAAAAGTGTTGCAAGTCCTTAGAGAACACCAGTTGTATGCCAAGTTAAGCAAGTGTGAATTCTATCAAAAGAAGGTGCAAAATTTGGGTTATGTTATTTTAGAAGAGGGTATTGCAGTTGATCCAGAGAAGATTAATGCCATCATGGATTGGTCTACTCCAGGGAATGTTTCAGATGTTAGATATTTTATGGGTCTTGCAGGCTACTACAGAAGATTCATTGAAGGATTCTCAAAAATAATTCATCCAATCACTTCATTGCAGAGGAAGAATGTCAAGTTTGTATGGTCTAAAAAATGTGAGAAAAACTTTCAACAGTTAAAGGAGTTACTTACCAGCGCTCCTATTTTGAAGATAGCAGATCCAAAGAAAAAATTTGTAGTGTGCACTGATGCTTGCATTGAAGGGCTAGGTGGAGTGCTCATGGAAGAAGGATTTGTGATTTGATATGAGTCAAGGAAATTAAAAGAGCATGAAAAGAATTATGCCACACATGATTTAGAATTAGCAGCCATAGTACATGCTCTCAAGATGTGGAGACATTATTTGTTGGGAAGAAGATTCGAGCTTAGGACATACCACATGAGCTTCAAGTATTTGTTTGATCAACCAAACTTGAATGCTAGGAAATCCAAGTGGATGGAATTTCTCTATGAATTTGATTTTGAAATTAAGCATGTAAAAGGGAAAGAGAATAAGGTTGCAGATGCTCTTAGCAGAAAATTTCATGTTGCAGCATTAAGTATGTGCAAATCAAATTTGAATACAAGAGTTCTTAAAGCCCAAAACGGTGATGAAACTTACCTTCAAATTAAAGGAAAGTTGCGGCAGAGAAATATAGATCAAAAGTGTGCAGGGTATCAACTTGGTGAAGATGATATCCTCATCTATAAACATAGACTGTATATTCCAAATTGTGCAGATTTAAAGAAGCTAGTGATGGATGAAATACATCAAATGCCATATTCAGGACACCCGGGATATCAGAAAACTATAACAGCAATAAGAAGGCAATATGTTTGGCATGGTATGAAGAAAGACATAGCTGAGTACATTGCTAGGTGTCAAAAGTTCCAACAGGTCAAGGCAGAGCACCAACATCCAGCAGGATTGTTGCAGCCCTTACCCATTCCAGAGTGGAAGTGGGAAGTGATCTCTATGGATTTTATAACAGGTCTGCACATGACAGTGAAGAAGCATTATTCAATCATGGTAGTGGTGGACAAGCTATCAAAGGTATCTCATTTCATCCCAGTCAAGTCCACTCACAAGGCTAATGACATTTCAAATATCTTCATGAGAGAGATATTCAAATTGCATGGATTACCCAAGGCAATAATTTCCGATTGTGATACAAAGTTCACTTCCAATTTTTGGAAAGAATTGTTTCAAGAATTGGGAACTAGATTGAATTTCAGTACAGCATATCATCCTCAAACAGATGGCCAAACTGAGAGAGTGAATCAGGTTCTTAAAGACATGCTAAGAATGTATGTGATGGATAAACCATCCAAGTGGGAGGATTACCTACACTGAAAGAAAGAACATATTGTTATGTTCTTTCTTTCAGCAATCCCATTTTTGGGGGGGTTGTAGGATATAGTCAAGTGTCTTTTTATTCATGCATCTCGACAGAAGCCATTGAATTCATGGGAATCAAACTATCCTCCATTATCAGATCTCAAAGCACAAATGTGCTTTTGATTATGATTCTCAACCAATGCTTTAAACTCTTGAAAGTTGTTGAAAGTTTCACTCTTTGCTTTCAAAAAATAAACCCATGACTTGTGAGAGAAGTCATCTATGAAAAGCACATAATACAAGTAACCACTCAAGGAGGGTGCAAACATAGGACCACATAGATCGGAATGAATCAATTCAAGGATCCCCTTGGATCTTTTGGTACTACTTGGAAAACTCTTCTTAATGTTCTTGCCAAGAGCGCAACCTCTAAAAACACTATCAAAATCAAATTTAAACATGGGCATACCTTTCACCATATTTTGCAATCTGGGTAGTGCTTTGAAATGGAGATGACCAAGCCTCCTTTTCCACAGCTCACAAGGACTGACTATGTTATGGATCATGGCTTGCATGATCTTTCCTGTAACTTTGTAGAGACCTCCCTCTCTAACAAGAACTATTGATGCATAGTTCAAGTCTACATGATTAGGCCACAGGAGCACTTTGTTGTCCATAAAGGTAACTATGAATCCTTCATCTTCTAGAATGGAAATAGACATGAGGTTCTTCTTCAACCCAGGGACAAATAAAATTTCATCCACATGTAGTACATCTCCTGAATCCAATTGAAAAGAAGTGGATCCAACTCCCTGGACCGAATAGGTGGTATTATCTCCAAGCTCCACCTTACAGAAAAAATTATTTTCCTTCATATCTATGATAGTGCTCATATATCTAGTCATGTGCTTCGATGTGCCATTGTCCACCATCCATGTCTCAGCACTAGTGGTAATGGATCTAGAAAGGGTTGAGACAAGATAGTACTCCTTCCTCGTCTCTTGATAATCAGATGAATTATTTCTTGTAGGTTCACCTTCTGTAGCAATAGAAGCATGAAACCTACCCTTGAATTTTCCTCTTTTATTTGCACGACATTCTCTTGCATAATGACCCTTCTTATCGCAATTGAAACATTTAAATTTAGACTTATCAAAGTTCTTGAAATCATTCTCCTTTTGATGAGAGAATTTCTTGTGATATTTCTTACCTCTCTTCATATGTGTTGCAAGAGAGAGGTTCTCTTCTTTGGAGGAAGTATATTTGCTCTGGATTCGCCCCTCTTCTTATAGGAAATCATGCTACGGTCTCTCAAATTTAGGTTTCACTTCTCGACCATTTATAGTAGCCAATAATGGCTCCCGTGAGGATGGAAGACCATCGACAGCAGTCTAAATGAGATCATCATCATCGATCGTCACACCAATGCTCATGAGTTGATCTCTTAGTTGAGATATATTTGTGAAGAAGGAAGTCACAGCTTTGTCCTTTTCCATCTTCAGATTTCAAAGCTTTTTATTCAATGCCCTCTTTTGATTAGGCGCCTTCTTCTCATAAATATTTGTCAAAGTGTCAAAGCATTCCTTTGCGATCTTCAATGGAGTAATCAGGGGCATCATGTTGTCTTTCACATAATCATAAATAATCCTCTTTGCCTTGGTTTTATTCTTCTTGAAGTCGATGTTCCCTACATTAGTAGTAGGCTCTTCAATAACACTAGATACATAGTCATCCAAATGATGCTCTTCCAGGATATTTAGAATCCTAACCTTCCAAGTATTGAAGTTCGAACTTCCTTCAAGAGAGTCTTCCAGTCTTACTGAAATTGAAGCCATAATTCTTCAAGTATCACACTCGGGATCTACGTAGGCTCAAGCTTGATTGTTGAACTTAGCTCTTTCACGCCCTGAGCTCTGATACCATGTTAATTTTTTTATCTTTAATTCGGAAACACAATAGTACTAGAAATCAAATGATAATCATGAACATAAGCAATCACATTGGACACATGAATTTACCCTGAGGAAACCCTCTATGACTTGAGGGAGAAAACCCCAGCAAAACCTTCCTTAGTATATTGATAGATAGAAGAGAATGTATTTTACATCAAGCACCTCCGGTGCAATTACAAAGCAAGAGAAAGATAGATATAGAGGAGAGACTGAGAATAATTATCCTCCATACAACCAATTTTCTTGTCTTGCTCATATGCATAAGATAGCCTTCAATAGAATTCACTCCAATATTGAAGACATCAATCTTGCATGAAGAAGTGCACCCCACTTCTCATGCAATGAATTAACTCATTGAACTGACTCTTAGGATGAACTCGCCCATTAACTGAAAGCTTTCCCACTTAGTTAGGTGGCTAACTTAAGTGTCGTCATGCAAGTGTCGCAACTCAAGTGTTGTCCTTTAGTTTAACACAATTGTTGTCTTTTAGTTTAACATAAGTGTCATCATGCAATAACACTTAGTTAACTAGATATTATTTGATATCACTTAGTTAACTCTTTTAACATAAATCTTTCTTGTTAACATTACTGTAGTGATCAATTCGAGTTCTCCTTTGATTGACTGAAGTCTTCTTTGTTAATAGCACTGAAGTTTAACAATTCGAAATCTCTTTTAATTAATTCTTTATGTGCACTTTGAATTCTCTCATATCTTGTAACATCTTATCTTTATCCCTTGTCTTATCTGCATGGTCCACATGTGCCAGCTTAATTATCATATCAAATATACTAAGGATATTTTCCCAGTGATGTGATCATATTGTTCTATTATCGTTCCAAGTGGCTATATGATAAAGTAATTCACTCTAGAGGTGGCCAGTCTCTAGAGGAGACTTAATAGCTCAACCATGGTTAGTATGACATCACACACCATACATGCTTCTACATGCAAATCATCACCTCAATACATGAGGATCTATCTTGACACACAAGACCTTACCCTTGACTAGCAAGATTGTACAACATCATGACTTTGACATACAAAGCACTTGCCTCAACACATGAAGCTTAACCATTCTTAAGTCCAACTCAAGATTCTTCTACAAGTTTCATGAGTCCAACTCAAGATTCTTCTACAAGTTTCATGAGTCCAACTCAGGCTCCTATAAAGCACTACCTCGACACACGAGGCTCAATATTGACACACAAGATTGACCTAGAGAATGACTCATGATGTTGTAACTTTAACAAACATCACATGGCATGAAAATCAAGCTACAACACAACTAAAATCTAATGCACATAGGTTGATATGTGAAACATAAAAATGGGAACAACCCAAGGATCCATGGAAGGGAAGGTTATAGTGAGTATGTGGGGAAGATAGAAATTGAGAAACACTTTCTCTTATGTTGTGAAACATACTAACAAATCAAGTAGATGACAAATTAGGGTATAGTGGAAGGTATAACAAGGTTGGTTGAGATAAATGATGCACATAAAAAGCAGTGGCTGAAAGTAGAGTCCACAAGAAAACCACAATTTGATGTGATGCAAAGAGGATTGAATTTAATAGAATAAATCAAGTCCATGATTTAGGTCCTACCATTACTCGCCCATATATTGTTATCATCATATGTTGCTTTAATATTGCTTTAATAGCTTTGAAAATATCACACAAAATGTAAACTTCATAGTCATATGTGACCATCTAATCATCTAGTCACATGGATGCTCTCTCTCACACACAAATCTTGAAACTAAGAATAAATTTATAAATGGGAAAGTTCAAGTTTGCATAGATATAAGGAAGTTCACCAACATGAGTTATATATTTGTGATAAGAATGCATAATAAGTCAACCATATATACTAAATAATTATATGAAAGAATTACTTAGGTAGAAACATCTTAAAATCAAATGGCGCTTGTTTGACACATAGTTAAAAGTGTCATTGTTGTCATCATTGTGCATTGCTCTAAGTGAACCCTACACAATCTACCTACGTAAACCTCAATTACTCAAGTCAACCTTCACCACCAATTTTGATCTATGGTCACAATGGTCCTTTGAGTTCCAATTATGGAGAAATCCATTCTGATCGTTCATATTTTTCTTCACTTAATGTGAAACCAAACCTTCAAGAGAGAGACTCATAATTAACTAAAAGAGGAAATATAATGCCAACAATCCAATTCAAATCCTCAAAAGCTTGTAGTTGTAGATCACGGTTTCAGTATACATCTATATCAATTTCGTTTACCCTCTTGCACCATCCCATTTCTCCCAATGAAACTCCCTAAATGAATAAAACCATTTTCTTTTATTACCCACTGTGGTGACCTACCAATAGTTCCTTGTTACTAATATTTTTCTCAAGAGATGATTGACCCCATCTCTACCCCACCTTTGTTTTAATTTTTTCTTCCCTAATGGAATTTATGCTTGTTTTCTAGACAATAATGATGATATAAATCAAAATAATTTATAACATTGATATTTTAAAGAAGAATGAACAATTAAAGGGATTAATGAAGATATGTATTGAGTTGTATAGGCATAGTTGAGTAATAGCAACTTCACTAAGATGATCAGGCATTAGGATGCATAATTCTTAATCAACTTGAAACTATTTTTTGAAAAGACTATTTCAATGGGGTAAAAAATTATATTGCCTTGCATGTGTTTAATTTAGAGGGTAGAGGCTCCAAAAAATAAGTCACTCATGAAAGCTATGTTGGGTATGTGTTATATTATTTGCATGAGGGTAGCACCAACCTACAATGTGGGGGTTTGGTGCAAAGCCTCGAGAAAAAAAATTATGGGTTATTTTTTCCGAGAAAAAAAAAATAGTAATTTCATCCTTGTTAAGGGATTAGGGTTATAATCTAATTTGGGTTTACATATTTAGGTTTTGGATGTTGCAAAATACCTAAATATTTTATTGTAAATGGTTAAGAATATACAATGAGAAAGTGACAGGTGTGGCTCTATGTTTTGTTGGTTTTCTCGGTTAAGAGTTTTCAGGGTAAATCTCTATGTATTCTGTGTGTCATTGTTTAATATTTGTTTTGCTTAAGAATATGTATGCATTATTCACTTCACAGGTTTAAAAATTACAAGTTCATCCATTACAATTGTCGCCCCATTTTTTTTGTATGTAGTCCCAACCAATACAAGGGTTTATCAATCAATATACTCTAAAGTTATTTAATAGACTTTTCCTTCTTACAATACCCCGAGATTAACTTGATTGTGTGTTTGGTCATATTGACAAACACACAACAAAGTCATTGCAGTGACTTTGATGCACACCCATCAATGTGGCCAAACACACAATCAAGTTAAGTTCAAGGCTTACAACAGGTTCTATATCTCTGTGATTAATAAGCACCCAACAACATAGTAATTAATGTTGTATACGTTGGGATATATATCATTGGATCTTAAGTACTTTAAAATCCAATGGTAATGTATGCAACATTAATGAGTCTACTATTAGGTGCATAATGTTTGCCCTATAATTCTCTATTCCTTTAAATTTCATTGTAGTTTATGCTTCCCTTACAATAAATAGAATTATGTTTATTTATCAATCAAGAAATGACAACTTCCTCTTCTTTGGGATCCATGGGACCATGAGCAATTACTTAATTACTTATTTGACCCTTGGATACATGTTTCTCAAACTAACATTTAATAAGGCAAGAGAGTACCAAAATAATTTAGATAGAATTTGATCCATGTCCAATTTAGAGAGGTTACTACTTCCCTTACGGTTAAGGTGGATTTAGAATTTAAAAAAAACATGTAAATACCCAAACATCATAAACTCATTAAAAACAATAAAAACTACATGGTTTGATAAACACAATTTTAAGACATAATATATATTAAAATATATATATAAAATAATAATAATAGCTTTGAAAAAACATATATCAAAAGCATTTTCTCTATGAATTTTAACAATGCTCAAAGCTATGGAACACACTATTATCATCCTTACAATGAACCAACTTGCTCACATTGCATAGGCATCTCTGCCATTTAAGATGTCTATTAACAAATTACTCTATCGATGATGTTAGTTAGTTACAAGGGTGAAATCATATTACTCCAACAAGATAGCCTTCCTCCCTTCGAGGAAGCTACATGCCTTTGATATATAAAATTTAGTTCACTGCAATGACATGTGTACCATTATATATATATATATATACAAGTAGTTTCTTAGAATGCCATGTATACATTATAAAAGTTACTTACGTCTTAGTAGGAAGACATCCATGGCTTTCTTAGAAATTTGGAATTATTCAAGGCTATTTTGAATCGGTTCATATGAAGTAAAAATGTGGGTAAAATATGAATATGGTTACTTTAAGCTATGAAGGTTTGAACTTAGTGGTTGTTTTTGTCTCATTAAATGCATATATTTATATTACTATGTTTAGGTTTAGTTAATTGTGGTATGGACTAGTTTAAATATTATATGAAGTGAATTTTTTATTATTATTATCATCGAAATTTAATTATATAATTCTTAGTTAAATTATGATTTTTTATTCTTTAAATTGTAATTTTTAATATATAAATAGATTTAACGGGGTTGGTAGGTGCGGGGGGAGTTATCTTCGATTTCAAAGGGAACAATATGAAATAGTTTTCTTGGGGTATTGGAAGGAAGACGAACAATGGAGCGGAGTGGCTTGCGCTCATCAAAGGGCTAGAGATAGCTCTAAGTCCAGGCATCGAGAACCTGATGGTTATTGGGGACTCTCTTATCGTCATCCGAGACGCAAGGAACATTGTTAACAACAGGAAGAACCCCTCCTCCAAACTGCACCACCTACTCCTCAACATTAGTAAAGAATTTAACAAGGTTTCCTTTTGGCATGTTTTGAGAAATCTTAACGGGAAAGCTGACATAATGGCGAATACCGGAGTTGGACTCCCTTATGGCTCCCTCGAATGTGATAATGTCATCTCAACAAATATATGGATCCCCTAGTCCAAGGCCTCCACATGGAACCTTGGTCCTTCACTCCTCTTATAGAACTTATAATCTTTTGAATTCCAACTATAGAAATTCCAAGCTTTTGGTTTTGGGAAATCACACCACCCATAGTGATGGCCAACTCTATCTTTGTGAGATTTGGAGGCACTTCAAAATTTATTGCAGCTGGCCAGCTGGACAGATGGCCAGCATGTGTCGCCAGAGGCACAGTTTAAGACAGGGAATGTGGGTAGATCCTCACACACTCGATGTTTTCCCTTCATTCTGGATTGTGTTGATCTTCTCATCGGTTTTGTGTTGGTTTTCGCATAGGCTATTTGTGTCCGTATTGTTTAGCAGGATGGATCACCACTTGCTTCCTCTGGTTGGGGACAATCGTTGCAGGAAATGCTTTGCATTCAACAAGTCTACTGGCCCTAATACTGCTTGCAATGGGGCGTTGTCGTTGGTTGATGAAGAGGTTGGAGTCCGAATGGACAGAAGGCATTCTGGGTGTGGCCTCTGCCACAGGCAGGACGGGGCTAGAAGTGCTCAAAATTTTGATGAGAGGCACATCCTCACGAAACATGACTTGGAAATGAATAGTCGACTTCAAGAGCTGGAAGGTCAAGTCTGGCTAATTCGAAATGAAAACCTGGAATACAAGCAAATCCTGACTTGCCTCCTCTCTCTGTCTCAAGCAACACATCATGAGGTTAAGCATCATAGCAGTCTAGTGGCTGAGAAGATGGAGCACCTGGAGGAGATGTTGGGCCTCTTCTACCCGCACAAAAAACGTAAACCTGGTGTCGGAAACAGAGATATGGTTGAATTGGAAACGAAGATGGAGAAATTGAAGAACTTCATGGCACAGGCAGGGAACTTTGTCGACCTAAGCTCAGATAGGAACGAGGTTGCTAAGTCCAGTGGAGCAGTCATGAACATCGATATTCCCTAGCTGCAAGTTGGTCGGTTCAATCTTTTTTTGTTTTGTTATGTGTCTGTATCAGCTCTATAGTTTCTACTCTGCATCTTTGAAATCCACAAGCTAGGAGAAACTCTTAAGGAACGACACTTTTCTAGACAGCTCCAATTTCCAGTCCCTGGTTTAAATTATCAGCATATATATGTATTTCTTTTGTATTAGGTTATTAGGACAGTTTGTCAAATGCTACAGTTTTCATGGAACTGGAAGGATCTACTCTAGTTACAAGCTTGTAAATGATGATCAAGGAGAGCTAGATGTTGCCCTGCTAAGGGAGCAATCAACCCCTACATTCTGTACTTTTTGACTCTACTTTTAATCAAAGCTTATCAACCGTTTGTGTAAAATATATATATAGATTTAACATTTGCAAATATCTCTATTGCATTTTAATTCTACAATCTCAAAATTTTATATTTCTAATTTTATTAATCATTTTCAATTTTAAATGGATTTTATGTAAAAAAATAAAAATAAAATATGACTAGAAAATGTCCAAATCATAGCATGTTTAAACTACTGCATTGTAGCGTATGATGTGACTTATAATCCTTGTTGTAAAACTCCCCAAATTTCATCAAAATTTAAAAAAAATTCTAAGCGGTCTATTCACCATTAAATGCTATGCGGAAGTATAAAGTGTAAGTTAAGCAGCTGTAATTTACTGCTTACTTGTATTAATAGATGCAACAATTAATCACCTCATAAATTATCTTTAATTAAATTAATTTAATTGTCTTAAAGACAATTAAATAGTTAAGCAAACCTATGTCTATAATTAATAAAATTATGTTTAGATTTATAATTGTCATAACTGCGGAATCATTAATGGTAAAGTCTTATGTCTTTGACGATGCTATTTCTATATCATAGATTTGTCCTCTTTTATCATTAAGGTCAGATAGTAGGACTATGAGCCATGTGTACAGTTGCGAGTATTTCATGAACACAATCGTATCTTTGTTATGATCCAATGATCTTTCTATGACTGTCCTTAATAAGACAATAAAGAGCAAATGACGACTTTTTATATTTATTATTCTATGTTGAGCATATTTACTGTGTACGAGGCAGTTTCCGCGCTTATAAGTAATACTGCCCCTATTATGATAGTTATGTAATTATTGTGAACTGTACATTTATTTGAGTTTTCAGTATAGTCTTTGTTTCCAAAAGATTACTTTACCGTCTCTGATGTTTATGTCTTAAGATGATGTGATACTATAATTTCCGTTATTCTGAATGTGCCTACGATCTATGTGCTTAAACTGAACGTTTGAATCTTTTAAATGAAGGGATCCTTGTGAATTTTCTTGATGCTTACTTAGCTTATTGCTAAAGAACTCTATTTTTGTTACCAGGCTACAGGTGAGATTTCCATTCTTCACTAAATATGTGCTTGGCACGCCCATGTTTAGCATGGTCACTATACGACTTATATGTTAACTTGATTTATGTACAACACTTGTTTTAAATGTCTTACTATAGGGTTTTCAAGTTCCCTAGGACACCATAACATGGTGTTGGGTAAAACTTAGCCCAAACTTATACGATAAAGGGTGGAAGAAGGTGGCGCTTTTATTATTAATTACCATGCTAAGAATTACGATTGCAAACTATGGAACTCCGGGTTTGATATTCAGTGTAAGTGGTTGGTATCTGGCACATTTATGAGGCCACGTGATGGCCTTGGGAGATGGACTGCACGCGTGAGGAAAAACCCTAACGCTACGGGTAAGGTTTTGGTCTTGGCATTTGGTTACAGTTTCATAATGCTGGAGAGCTATGTTCTCCCTCTAGGCCACTATGGTGGCTCTATCACTACGCACCGTTCGCATGAATGTTGAAACAATAGAGTAGGGATTTAGTGCACCACTTCGCCGAGGTTATTGGTCTTTGAAGTCCCTGGTCATGGGTCTTAATGGTTTCCAGGTCGTGCCCAAGCAACCGTTGCTCAACTCTGTACTACAACCCTGAAGGTAATAGCTTCGTGACCTTACTGCAATTACCTTCCACCATTAAATTGTTTATATGTTACTGCCATTCGTTAATGTCCAATGTTTACGTGATTGACAAGGTGGTTTTTGTGATTTTCCCGTTGCTTTGGGG
Organism: Larix kaempferi; assembly: GCA_027924585.1. Classification (NCBI taxonomy): domain Eukaryota; kingdom Viridiplantae; phylum Streptophyta; class Pinopsida; order Pinales; family Pinaceae; genus Larix; species Larix kaempferi. The sequence continues at coordinate 5,109,262 of BSBM01000202.1, read as the reverse complement.
TTTGGCTACGCTATAATATCCAACCGCGGGCTTATTGGTAAGCTTCGGGCCTTCCCAAGGATGTATACCCTTGTTACGATTAATATGGTTGATGTTTGTTTTACTCATCCTTTGTAGAAAGATATTGTAATGTAAGTTTCTTAAGGCTAAGCCATCGTGGGTTTTCGTCTTGCTGAGACTTCTTTTATTTAAGTTTTTGGGTACCATTTTGGTAACCCAGGCAGTGATACTTCGTTGTAAAACTTAAGGTATAAATAATAAAAATGATTAAAGTTATTTTTTCAAAAGCTATTTTGTTCAAGATTGTTGATAATGGTTCTCTCGGCTCTTCTCCATATTTAAGTATGGATAAACTTTGATGTAAATTGTGTTTTGGGCTAAGCCCTGGTTTGGTTTTGCATTTGGCTTTCGATATTACATTAAGTCTATAAAATCATGAGTTTTGTTATGTTTACGAGATGAAACCCTAAACATTATGTAAATTGTGGATGGGGCTAAGCCCGACTTCGTAGCTCTATTAGTAATTAATATTTGTGCTTCTTAATGAGTTCCAGTTATGAATATGTTTTATAGGGTTAAACCCTAACCCTATCATAGATTGATTTTATGTTACTGGTTTGGTGGTTGATATGTTATAGGGTTTGAACCCTACTCTTGTTATAAGCTAAGTTTATATTCAAGAATTTATGTTTTAAAGTCTAAGTCTGGGCGAGTTCTCTAAGTCGAGACTCGATCCCTTGACCTCCGTTTAGTACCTATGTAAACACTGATGCAAGAAATTCATTTTTCCTTACTACTGATAGTTCACGTGTAATATGGATTGGTTTGATCATTTATAAATTACGATATGGGATACTGCCCCATTTGTATTGTTAAATTGATTGGTATTGTGGTTGATTTCTAAATAGTATTTGGTAACCACGGGTTTTGTCGATAAGCTGTATATATAAATAGTACTTCATCAAGTTTTTTATTAATTATGTTAAATGCTTGGGTGAATACGTTTCAGGACCTTTGTTTTAGTTATGGAAATTGATTACGTTAATGCTACATTCTTACGACTCAGTTGGAAGGGTTAATGTTCAGGGTTTGACCCTTGGTACATTCAATACTGGAATATGAATGCATATGGTTTATTTTAGTAGAGATACTAAATAGATTCAGTATGCACCCTTAATATACTATATCAGTTGTGAGTACTATTTTATATAATATGTTTCTCCAGAACTGTATTTCGATTCGACATTTTATATAAATAATACTCTGTTTAGAAATGTCTGTATCAATATTGCTTATATTTAATAATGATATAATGTATCGTATTTACTGTGTAAGATAGTACATGAATATTAAACTAACTTCAATGTTTACAACTCTAGGGTTTGTCTTTGGTTCTGTATAAAGAGATATTTTGTTTTCAATATAAACCTTGTTCTTGTTTATTAATGTACAAGTATATATCTGAATGCTTGGTATGTAGACAATACTCTACCTATTTATAAGTTCTGTAATGATTTGCTTGTGTAATATTGTTTATAGGCCATGCATATAAAACCTAGGGTTTTCAAACATATTTCTATGTAAAAACATGACATGTATATAAACTTTGTTTTCAGTTTATGAATGACCAATATATATACTACATATATAAATATTCAGATGACAACATTACAATATTTTCTTTTTGTTCTGTGATACTTAGTTTTCTACTGTAAACTTCTATTTAAATGTAAACAGAGATAGTCTCTGGATCTATTGTATTCGGATAACTTGATAGGGTGGAAAAACACCCAAAGAGGCATTTTCCTCCCAACCTTCTCCAGAAAAGCAGCCAAGTTCACTTGCTCTTTGGACCCTCGAGCCTGTTCACTGAACCACTAGGATGAAGTCTTTGTGTAGAAGCAAGGTACTCAAGTTGTACTTCAGCAATCAATGGAGACTTGCATACACACGTCTCATATGTACTTCACCAATCAATGGGTACTTTCATACATATCACTACCTCTGCACGAAGCAAAAAAACCTCTGCACTCAACAGGAATAAGACAGTCTTACTCTGCAACTCAAAACATAGCTTCCCCTCATCGAATCTCTTGTGTGCAAATTCCAGCAAAACCACAAGGAATAATTTTCATCTCCTCTGAGAATGTGTGAGCCTCTGCTCAAATTTGATGGTTATAAAAAAGATTGCCTAAGTATTTTGGTGGTCAGTTTTGCATTCAATGAGCCATCAGCTCCAGTTTCACATCCTTGGGAACATGACCACAATTTAAGGGAGGTTGTCCCATAACAACAGCTAGTTACTGAGTTCAGATGCTGCCACTTGTCCATTGCCTTCTACCCTAGATTCCATTCCTCCTAGTGGGTCAGTGAACACTCTTTCAACAGTCCCTTTGGGTGAGTGTCTCCTATTTTATTTTATTAAATAATAATATTATTCATTTACAGTCATCCTTGACACTTGGTCAAATATAAAACCTTACAATAAAAGTTAAAGTAATGTTTTTCCACAAACATAAAATGTCTCAAGTACTAGGTAGGTTACAAACACCCCCTCTTAAGTTCAACATTGTCCTCGATGTTGCTTATTCTTCATCAGAGCCTCCCTGGAACAGAATTGGATATGCTGCCTGCACATTACTTTCCAATTCCCAGGTAACTTCCTCAAGGCTAAGGTTCTTCCATTGCACCTTTACCTACCCTATGGTGCGATTCCATAGCAAAATTTCCCTCCTATCGAGGATACAGTCTGGTTCCACCTGAAAATATCCTTCGGGCTCCACCTGTATGTCATGCCAATTTATCACATGACTAGCATCATGCACATACTTTTTCAAAACAGAAATATGGAAAAAATTATTCAGATTAGATGGTAAAGCCAACTAATATGAAACGGGGCCAATTCTTGATAGGATTTCGAATGGTCCACACTACCTTGGTGCTAATTTAGCACAACTCCCAAGCTTGAAAGAGCTTTTCTTGGGTTTTACCTTAACGAAAACATGCTCACCTACCTGAAACTCCTTCTCAGTTCGTTTCAGATCTGCATAACTTTTTTGTCTGTCTTGTGCAATTTTTAAATTTCCTTGTACCTTCAATCTCGACCATTGAAGTTTGATAGTCTGCCTGTCAGATTTCCAATGCTACCTTGATCCTGGGCATATCCCTTGCTAAATCACCAACTGTTGGTTCTGCCTGCATTGTATGAATTTTGCTGACTATTCTTCTCCTGTTCGGACAGTTATTTCTAGTATGTGGTCCTCAACAGTCATAACATTTTAAAGGTGGTCCTTGTTCATTATTTATGGCATTATTATTACTATTATTATTATCATTAGGCATGTTTCATGCAGCTGTGAAATTATGCGGTGCATTAATTCTGTAATTATTGCCATGAAAATTTATGTTAGTAAAATTCCTCTTGTTACTTCCAAAATTATTATTAAAATTAAAAAATTTCTTTTTATGCTCAAAGTTACTAGGTTTATTATTCCTCCAGCTAGATACACCTTCTCTTTTCCTGTTCTGTTCATAACATAAGTTGGCCTTCCTTATGGCTTCTTCAAGAGTTGTAGGGTTGTCATACTCAATTTTGTCCTTTATATTGAAGGGTAAACAACTCAGAAAGCTTTGTACTTTAGGTTTCTCGTCCACTATGTAAGGCACATACCTTAACAAACTTAGAAATTTACTGCTTAACTCTTTCATAGTCATAGAACCTAGTTTTAAATCATAAAACTCTTTTGCTTTTTCTTCATAATATTGTTCAGACATAAACTTTTTCTTAAAATATTTCTTAAATGCACTCCAAGTTACGCTCTTTTCTTTAATACTTTTTACTCTCTTAATATCCTGCCACCAAATATATGCCTTCCCAATCAGATTGTAAATGGTCATCTTAGCTTTTAACTGATCTGAATAATCGTATATTTGGAAATATTTCTTCATACCGGACAGCCATGCTTCATCTACCTCTCCCTTTTCATATTCATCGTTAAACGTCGGGGGTTTTATCTTCTTGAATTCCCCTGAAATCTGTTCATAAGGTTTGTACTTTCTTTTCTTAAGACTACAATCACTATCACTGCTGTCTCAATCATACTTATGCTTTCTTCTGTATGTTTTATCATTAGATTCATAAGAAGAGTCACTTTCACTTTTATAGTATTTTACTTTCTTACCTCTGTGTTGATAGGACATGGTTCCAGACTCATATTTTATTTCTGTTCTCTTATCATTTTCATCATTATGATATTTATCCAGTAAAATCTGGTTTAGCTCTTCTTGTGCCCTTAAAATCCTTTCATTTTCTTCCTTCACAGTTTTTATCTCAGCTTGTAAATCTTTAACCGTACGTAAAATTTCAGATGATTGATCATTTAATTCTACGTAAATTTATTCATTAACCTGTTCATGTTCGTTATTATTATGTTCACTATGATGAGATTTTTCCTCTGCAGATTCTTCTAGTCCTTCCATACCTGCAAATTAAATATCAAACTGTTCTGTACAGAAACAAAATAAAACATAAATTAGTAAACTATGTTTTCTATTTTCATTTTCTGTTGCGCGCGTTGAGCCATATTCAGGCCTAGAGTTTGAACTCGCGCTCTGATATCACATGTAACATCCCCAAATTTCATCAAAATTTAAAAAAAATCTAAGCGGTCTATTCGTCATTAAATGATATGCGGAAGTATAAAGTGTAAGTTCATCATCTGTAATTTACTGCTTACTTGTATTAATAGATGCAACAATTAATCACCTCATAAATTATCTTTAATTAAATTAATTTAATTGTCTTAACGACAATTAAATTAATTTAATTGTCTTAACGACAATTAAATAGTTAGGAAAACCTATGTCTATAATTAATATCATTTTGTTCAGATTTATAATCGTCATAACTGTGAATCATTAATGGCTAAAGGCTTATGTCTTTGATGATGCTATTTCTATATCATAGATTTGTCATCTTTTATCATTAAGGTCAGATAGTATGACTATGAGCCTTGTGTACAGTTGTGAGTATTTCATGAACACAATCGTATCTTTGTTATGATCCAATGATCTTTCTATGACTGTCCTTAATAAGACGATAAAGAGCAAATGACGGCTTTTTATATTTATTATTCTATGTATCGCATAAAGAGCTTTTATTTGTATTTTATGTTGTTAACGTTGAGCATATTTACTGTGTACGACGCAGTTTCCGTGCTTATAAGTAATATTGTCCCTATTATGATAGTTATGTAATTATTGTGAACCGTACATTTATTTGATTTTTCAGTATAGTCTTTGTTTCCAAAAGATTACTTTATCGTCTTTGATGTTTATGTCTTAAGATGATGTGATACTTTAATTTCCGTTATTCTGAATGTGCCTACGATCTATGTACTTAAACTGAACATTTGAATCTTTTAAATGAAGGGATCCTTGTGAAGTTTCCCGATGCTTACTTAGCTTATTGCTAAAGAACTCTATTCCTGTTACCAGGCTACAGGTGAGATTTCCATTCTTCACTAAAGATGTGCTTGGCACGCCCATGTTTAGCATAGTCACTATATGACTTATATGTTAACTTGATTTATGTACAACACTTGTTTTAAATGTCTTACTATAGGGTTTTCAAGTTCCCTAGGACACCATAACATGGTGTTGGGTAAAACTTAGCCCAAACTTATACGATAAAGGGTGGAAGAAGGTGGCACTAGTATTATTAATTACCATGCTAAGAATTACGATTGCAAACTATGGAACTCAGGGTTTGATATTCAGTGTCAGTGGTTGGTATCTGGCACATTTATGAGGCCACATGATGGCCTTGGTAGATGGACTCCATGCGTGAGGAAAAACCCTAACGCTATGGGTAAGGTTTTGGTCTTGGCATTTGGTTACAGTTTCGTAATGCTGGAGAGCTCTATTCTCCCTCTCGGCCACTATGGTGGCTCTGTCACTAAGCACCGTTCGCATGAATGTTGAAACAATGGATTAGGGAGTTAGTGCACCACTTCGCTAAGGTTATTGGTCTTTGAAGTCCCTAGTCGTGGGTCTTAATGGTTTCCAGGTCATGCCCAAGCAATTGTTGCTCGGCTCTCTACTCCAACCCTGAAGGTAATAGCTTCGTGACCTTACTGCAATTACCTTCCACCATTAAATTATTTATATGTTACTGCCATTCATTAATGTCCAATGTTTACATGATTGACAAGGTGGTTTTTGTGATTTTCCCGTTGCTTTGGGGTTTGGCTACGCTACAATATCCAATCGCAGGCTCCTTGGTAAGCTTCAGGCCTTCCCAAGGATGGATACCCCTGTTACGATTAATATGGTTGATGTTTGTTTTACTCGTCCTATGTAGAAAGATACTGTAATGTAAGCTTCTTAAGGCTAAGCTAGCGTGGGTTTTCGTCTTGCTGAGACTTCATTTATTTAATTTTTTGGGTACCATTTTGGTAACCCAAGCAATGATACTTCGTTGTAAAAGTTAAGGTATAAATAATAAAAATGATTATATTTATTTTTTTTGAAAGCTATTTTGTTCAAGATTGTTGATAATGCTACTCTCAGCTCTTCTCCATATTTAAGAATGGATAAACTTTGATGTAAATTGCGTTTTGGGCTAAGCCTTGGTTTGGTTTCACGTTTGTCTTTCGATACTGCGTTAATTCTGTAAAATCCTGAGCTTTGTTGTGTTTACGGGATGAAACCCTAAACATTATGTAAATTTTGGATGGGGCTAAGCCTGACTTCGTAGATCTGTTAGTAATTAATATTTTTGCTTCTTAATGAGTTCCAATTATGAATATGTTTTACAGGGTTAAACCCTAACCCTGTCATACGATTGATTTTATGTTACTAGTTCGGTGGTTGATATGTTACAGGGTTTGAACCCTACTCTTGTTATAAGCTAAGTTTATATTCGAGAATTTATGTTTTAAAGTCTAAGTCTAGGCGAGTTCTCTAAGTCGAGACTCGATCCCTTGACCTCCTTTTAGTACCTATGTAAACACTGATGCAAGAAATGCATTCTTCCTTACTACTGATAGTTCACGTGTAATATGGATTGGTTCGATCGTTTATAAATTACGATATGGGATACTTGACCCATTTGTATTGTTAAATTGATTGGTATTGTGGTTGATTTCTAAATAGTATTTGATAACCACATTGGTTTTGTCGATAAGCTGTATATATAAATAGTACTTCATCAAGTTGTTTATTAATTATGCTAAATGCTTGGGTGAATACGTTTCAGGACCTTTGTTTTAATTCTGGAAATTGATTACGTTAATGGTACAGTCTTACAACTCAGTTGGAAGGGTTAATGTTCAGGGTTTGACCCTTGGTACATTTGATACTGGAATATGAATGCATATGGTTTATTTTAGTAGAGATACTGAATAGATTCAGTATGCACCCTTAATATGCTATATCTGTTGTGAGTACTATTTTATATAATATGTTTCTCCATAACTATATTTCGATTCGACATTTTATATAAATAATACTCTGTTTAGAAATGTTTGTATCAATATTGCTTATATTTAATAATGATATAATGTATCGTATTTACTGTGTAAGATAGTACATGAATATTAAACTAACTTCAATGTTTACAACTCTAGGGTTTGTCTTTGGTTCTGTATAAAGAGATATTTTGTTTTCAATATAAACCTTGTTCTTGTTTATTAATGTACAAGTATATATCTAAATGCTTGGTACGTAGACAATACTCTACCTATTTATAAGTTCTGTAATGATTTGCTTGTGTAACACTGTTTATAGGCCATGCATATAAAACCTAGGGTTTTCAAACATATTTCTGTGTAAAAACATGACATGTATATAAACTTTGTTTTCAGTTTATGAATGACCAGTATATATACTACATATATAAATATTCAGATGACAACATTACAATATTTTCCTTTTGTTCTGTAATACTTAGTTTTCTACTGTAAACTTCTATTTAAATGTAAACAGAGATAGTCTCTAGAGCTATTGATTCTGATAACTTGATAGGGTGGACAAACACCCAAAGAGGCATGTTCCTCCCAACCTTCTCCAGAAAAGCAGCCAAGTTCACTTGCTCTTTGGACCCCCGAGCCTATTCACTAAACCACTAGGACGAAGTCTCTGTGTAGAAGCAAGTCACTCATGTTGTACTTCAGCAATCAATGGAGACTTGCATACACACCTCTCATATGTACTTCAGCAATCGATGGGGACTTGCATACATATCCGACTACCTCTACACTAAGCAGGAAAACCTCTGCACTCAGCAGGAATAAGACAGTCTTACTCTGCAACTCAAAACATAGCTTCCCCTCATCGAATCTCTTGTGTGCAAATTCCAGCAAAACCACAAGGAATAATTTTCATCTCCTCTGAGAATGTGTGAGCCTCTACTCAAATTCAATGGCTATAAAAAAGATTTCCTAGGTCTTTTAGTGGTCAGTTTTGCATTCAATGAGCCATCAGCTCCAGTTCCACATCCTTGGGAACATGACCACAATTTAAGGGAGGTTGTCCCATAACAACAGCTAGTTACTAAGTTCAGATGCTGCCACTTGTCCATTTCCTTCTGCACCAGATTCCATTCCTCCTAGTGTGTCAGTGAACACTCTTTCAATAGTCCCTTTGGGTGAGTGTCTCCTATTTTATTTTATTAAATAATATTATTATTCATTTACAGTCATCCTTGACACTTGGTCAAATATAAAACCTTACATTAAAAGTTAAAGTAATGTTTTTCCACAAACATAAAATGTCTCAAGTACTAGGTAGGTTACACTTGTATATTCTTGTATTTGTTGTGTACATAATACTAAGAACACAAAAGTATAGTACCTTCCAAATTGGTTTTGAAGCGATGTATCGTTATAAGAATGAGTGGCGTTCGATTTTGAGGTTTTTTTTTAAGATTTTCATCATTTTTTGTAAGCTAGCGGATATATGCTCTATTAATATATTTATATAAGAAAAGGAGTACATATAGTCAAAAAACAAAATTTGGGTCTTCCTAAAGGAAATTTTGCCCAAACATTAAACAAGAGCTTAGTTGTATCAGCTCTATCTATACTCCCCATACTACTAGAAGTGTTCAAACTGAAATTGATTACATGATTAAAGTTTTGCACCAGGCTATTATAGACATGGCAGTTCTGCATAATGCTAATATAGACATAGATGTTCGTGGACTCAAAAAAGACTAATTGGAAGAACCTGTCTCTATTTTTTTCCTTCATCATCCTAGGTAGAAGTGACTGGGGCCTGGCTCACTTAGGCTTTATTTGGCTCACTTAGGCTTGATGTTAATCTTCGAAAGGAAAACAATTCCTGCAATTGCTCTGTAAATGTTATTTAACTTCATGTCCATCCTTTTGTTTGGGACATCAATTTGTTGTTTTGGTCAATTACCTCCTCCATCATAAGCACTAGACCATTCATTTCCTCTTGAGTATATAAATAGCTTTAATGAGCAAAGATTTGAGTTGCCACTTGAGAGCCATTGTTTTGAAAAAAAGTGTTTCCCTTTCTCTAGTGTTTCTAGGGTCATGTACATACCCTTCCATATTTTCCATTATTTCTTCTTTAGGAGTGCAGTTCTGGTCTAATTGAATGTCCTTCTCAACCTCCTTGATTCTTCTCTGAATGTGGGCTGGAGTGAGGCAAAGGTAGCAGGTGTGGTTAAGCTCTTTTTAATGTTTAATGTTAAGCTAGATATCGGGGCCTTGTCCTTGCAAGGTCTCTGGAAAGAGGGGTTCTAGGCAAGATGGTGGATGAAATAAAAGGGAGGCAGGAAGCATAAAAGGGAGAAATAGAAATGAGGCAAGGGGTTAAACCTTCCAGCAAGGGGAGAGGAGACCCTCTTCTACTTAGTTTGTCGAATAGGTTTGGTTCAGACAAAGTCTCGACAAGGACTGCCAACTTCACTGAGGGTAAACGAAGGGTAACACACAAGAGCAAAAGCAAGCTAGATACAAAATCAAAGAACGGGGAGGGGAGTTTAAAAATGATACAAACCAAATTAGACCTAAAAGCGGCAGGACCTAAACAGTACTTGAGCATTATGTCGTTGCAATATGAATTGACAGTCGGATTTCCTAAAACTGGTGCCCTTCTCTTCGCATGATGCCTTGCCCAATTGCTTGAAAATTTGATAACATCATATTTCTTAGCCACTGAGACCTTTGAATCATTTCCCATGTGGAAGTTGAACTTGTTCATGCCAGTGAGCCATTAAGAGGAGTTATTATTGTTGTACAATTTCCCTAGGAGTAATCACCATGATTTCTAATCAAATGGACCAGAGAGTTGATCTATCACACGCTCCATCAAAGGAAAAGGTGGTCGATAATGCCTTGTATTCATGCAAGAGCGTGAAAGGGTGGGATGTCTTTCAGGAGGAGGACGGACATATGGTAGAGGTCCTATCCTCTCCTTGAGGTGAGACACGTAGCCTCTCATATCTTGTTTTTCTAGCAATCACCCAATCCAGGTTCAAAATTTTCATGATAAATTTATGTTTATATAACAAATTATTAGAGGAAAGTGTTGATTCCATGAATCAAGGTTTTTCAATATTATTTTAATGCATTATATTATCATTTAACACACTAACGCTCCACGTCATTTAAATTAATCCCATATGTGTATTCAAGAAGGTATTGATATCCACACAATACTATGGCTTTCCCTGCATTTGACTCAATTACTATTGCAATTCTAGTGGAGAGGAGTCTAGGTGTGGTCTTGAAGGTGGTCTTTCCCTCATGTTGGTTGTGGCCCTCTAGATTTCTTGTGGCAGTTGTGAAGGTTTTGTTTGATGTTCGTAGATTTTCTAGTTTCAACTTCATCTCTGGATTGGCGGGCTCTTGTGTTTCTCATAGGGTAATTCTCTCTTTGGGTTGGTCTCAACTCTTAGATTATTCATAGGGGTCATGGGGGGTCTAGTTTGTCCTAGGTAGTGCCCTCTGATTTGGGTTGGCATTATTGGGACAATAGTTCACCAAGGTTAACTATGTTACCTTGAGAAGCAAAATTATGTGGAGTTCAAAACGCCATTCGAGATCTCAAAGTATTGATGCGGCAATTATAATCTTAGATGGAAGGAATCGTAGATTCCATGAGGAAAATATCGTATCGACTCTCTCTTGTGGATATGTGAATTGATGATATGGAGGACAGAATCAGAGTCCAACAGGGTCAGGTTTATAGATTAGTGGAGGACGTGGACAAGCTACTCAACATGAATCATGAAGGAAACCTCTTGAACAACTCCATGGTGGAATCAAGGGTCCTGGAAGAAGACTCATGCATCGGCCTCAAATAGAAATCGTAGAGTTGGATTCCTCTATGCAAGTAGTATGAAGCTTCGCCTTAGTATAGTTTTTTACTAGTGTTTTCCATTGCAATCTATTGTGTATATTTTTGTGCTTTTTTCCTAGTCCAGTTTATTCCGCTATATAGTGCTAGAACTTCTATCAATGTTGGAAAAAATTTGTTAGAATTGTCATTTTGGGAATCTTATTGTAACAATCTTGCTCCCCCTAGAAGAAGGGTGAATCTTTTTGTACATTTTGGTTGATGTTCCTAGCTTTTTAATATAAATATTTTAACTGCTCTTGTTATATAAAAAATTATAAAAAAATACCATACAAGTTGTTAGAAGTTCATACTCGGCCTTCCAATTATACTCATTCAAGATAACTTTTTACCATTGCAGTGAAACTAGTTGTATAGGTAATGATAGTTTAGGGAAAAGGATAAAGATCGTCGAATGCGTCAAAAAGTTGTTTATGTTTCTTAATTTATTTGAATCTTATTTTTATTTTTTACATATTTTTGAATAATTTGTTTTTTAAACCTAAAAGGCTGGGACTAAGTTGCATCCAGCTCTTGTTATTGTGTATATCCATGCAAGTTGGGTGAAAACAACTTCAGAACACTTGGCTCAAAGCCATTACAAACAATATACTAATTATGAGTGTAAAGATGATATATATAAAGAGAATGAGAGAATTTAAAATGTCTCCAAAGAAAGCATAAGGTAAGTACATTTGGAGAAAAACAAGGAACTAAGTGTAAGTTTATGCAAAAAAAAAATACGAGCAAAGTGATTTCTCTCAATATTTGAGACTAAAAAAAAGTGAGTAATATACCACGGTCTCTATGAATCTATATTATGAATAGAGTTTGACATTTGTGCTCTAAGCTATATATTAAGGAAAATTTGAGATCAAGAATGAGCCTTATGGCACTTGACTCAAAGCTATTACAAACAATATACTCATCATGAGGTCAATGTGCCACTTACAGGAATAGAACCTGGGTGGGGAGGATAACACTCTCAATTGACTTTTACTCATTTATAAATAAATAAATAACTATGAAAAATTGTGTTCATTCTATTTATTTTATTTAATAATAAATGTAAAAACATGTATTAAATAAATAAAATATAGAACTTAACTAAAAATATAAAGTTTCGCTTATTTTCACACTACATAAAAAGTTATTCATATTAAATAATTATTTTAATAGACTTCAAGGTCAACCATAACCATTTTATTAAAATTAACTTATGTTATAAATCTATCCATTTTTCCCCGATTCGAATGGATCACATGAAAATTTGGTTAATAGGAGCTAACCAAGTTGAGGAGTTGAACCCTCTAGAAGCTACTGCAGACACTCATGCAAATGATATGTGGTGTTAAGGAAACTGCCACTTAGAGGCAGACATGCACAGGTTTAATGGTCAATGTGTGGGAGGACTGTGATGGAGACTGCATTATGCTTCCTGTCATTATGCATATCCGCTGCCCTCACACGGGTTGCATCGTGAGTATGCCAACAAAGTACAAAGACAAGACCAGAATGAAGGGTCGAGCTAGAGGCAATGATGCTAAAAGCATGCATGTTTGGGAAAATTCACCACTTCAATTCATGGTCATTTCCCTTCTTATCTAAAGCAAGTTGGGTTGAAGTTTACTACTCTTGACTTTTTGAGGGTTTATGAGAAGCAAGAGCTTCATGTTGCTTTAGAAGACCGAAGAGTCGAAGACACTAGGATAAAGTTGTGCTTGAGAGTACAAGTATACCATTGACTTTGATATTCATCATGGTTACCAACGAGTAGAATGCAAGGTGAAAAGGTGGACAAAGGGGAAAGGGGTTAAGCCATTGTCCCTGGGTGACGTTGGAGGAGGAGGACTCTATGTCTCATTATCTCCGCCAGAATTCTACAAGGATTCAAAGGGAAATTACATAGTCTACAGAATGGGGGAAGTAGGAGAAGGAGGTGACCAGGGAGGAGGACATCTACCAAGATAATTCTCCATGGCTTTTGGATTTAGGTGATTCTAGGACTTAGGATAAAAAATTCTTCAGGACAACTCTACTGGAAAATTAAATCCTTGTCAGGAAAATTGCTCGTAGAACATGAGCAAAAGAAGGATATTCTTCTCCAACTGGACAAGTTGAATGATCATTATAGACAAATGCAAGCCCAAATCATTTTGATTATCAAAGCAACCGTTAACCATTCTGAAACCAAAACTGGAGCAATGGAAGACACTCTCTGGCCTCCACTTTTGAGGTGACACTTATTTTTTATGATGAGGACTTTTGCCCATTGTCTATTTTTTGTAAACGTTTGGTCTTTCTAAAACCAAAACAGTAATAAACTTTGATAAACTTTGATATTCTATTTTATTATTGCTTGGGTTTCCTTTACACCCAACCAACTTGGAAACTTTTTTAGCTTTCTTAATATATAATATAATATAGAGTGATTAGATTTGTTTAACTATTAATTATTTTAACCAAATTATAAAATAAAATAAATGTTTTTAGAAACTTTATCTATGTAAAAAGTATACTCAAGAGTAATATAAAGTAATTAGTTTTGCTGAACTATTAATTATTTTAACCAAATTATAAAATAAAATAAATGTTTTTATAAACTTTATATAGTTTAATAATAAATCTAAAAAGTATACTCAAGATTAAATTAAACATTTAAATAGAATTACTTTATGGGAGTGATTTTTATTTAATGAATGGAACTTCTTCTTTTAAGAAGCGGAATTTTTTTCAATAGTGAAAAAATGTAAAAGTGAGCTCATGTTTTGAGAGGACAAATGATTATGAATGTGTCTTATTTGATGTGCATGGAAAAGAATGTAATTATATATTCACATTTTAATAAAAAATATACTTTAACAATAATTATGCACGGAGACAAGTTTTTTTTCAAAAGTAAAGATGTTTTAAATATTAAATTGGTATTTAGTTAAATTGAAATTAAAAAAATAATGAATTATTATGTTTAATAGTTTGAAAGGTGATAAGGGTTCATTCTTCACATTAGGGTTCAAATCTTTAATAAGATATTTGGGCTACAGTGATAAGGCTATAAGAGTAGTTCCCCTTGTCCCTTTGGGATGTCTCACCCCTTATTAAGTCACAAGTTATTGGTATATATAGACTACATAGTATTGTATATACTCTTAAGTTATAATAATAATCATAATCTTGAATAAATTGTAGATTCAACTACGACAGTTGGTAGAGGAAGAGATTGATCACTCTGTTCCTTAGGCGTATTTCGATGACGCAACCCAGGGGGATTCACGGCATTGTGGAGCAAGGGGCTTACTTTATCTCTATGATCAACATTGGTTTAGTTTCAAAGCAAGTCTTGGGTAGGGAATGAATAATTTTGTTGAACTTAGTGCTCTTAGACTCTTGGTGTGGCTGGAAGTGGAGCATGATGTCAATGTTTTACAAATTTTTGGTGACTCTCAGATCATAGTAAATTGTCTTAATGGTCACAACATAATTCATAATTTGCAGCTGGATTCACTTTTGGAAGAGACTTTAAGATTATAATCTCTAGTGAATACTATGACCATTAAGCATGTGTATAGAGAACACAATAAAAAGGCAGACGAGCTACCAAACTCTAGATCTTACATGCAAGAAGATACTTGGTATATATCTGAAAATTAAATGCGACCTCAAATGGTTTTTATCATACTCCTTTTCGTGGTGTTTGAGAAATATGTTCTTCGATATGAAGACTCTTCTCCAGATTTGGAAGCTCTTGGCTTTCTGTAAGCTTGTTTTGATCAGTAATTTTTGAAGACTTTTTTGTCTTTCAGATATTATGATGACACTTTACAGGGCTATGAGTATGTGTTTTTTGTTTTAGAACTATACTGAAAACTTTTTAGGTATGTCCTTTGAAGATCCATAAGCATGAACTAATGAATATTTGATATTTGTTTTTTATTTTTTTGGTTTGTATAGGATGTAATAATCTTATGTATAAGATAAGATCCATAAGCATGAGCTATTGAATATTTGATATTTGTTTTTTTATTTTTTGGTTTGTATAGGATATAATTATGGTATGTATCATCAAATAAAAGTTTTGGACTTTTGGTTGGATTAGTTTTGACTAATTTTCAACCAAATATGCACATTAATTTCATGATGGCATGTTAAGAATGTAACTTTCTTTTTCCAAATTTCATGATTATTTTTTTCAAATTTTATTTAGATATATTTATATTATAAAATGTTTCCTTCTCTTTCTAGATTTTAATGCATTTTTTCTAACGCGTAGTTTTAAAGTTCATGAATCCTCATTAGAACTCTCAAACTTTGAAATTTTGGGTGCCCCAAGGGTTTTTAATGATGATAAATCCATTTCTACCGTCAAAATCACCATTAAAACATAGTTAATTTCAAATTTTGCAAAATAAAAAACATCCAATTCCAATAAAAAACCCCATCTACATCCTATGTCCCTCTGATAACAACAACTTAATCACGAGCCATTGCATCCTATGTCCCTCTGATAACAACAACTTAATCCCGAGCCATTGCATTGCTTAGGACCGTCCATCCCATGCTTCGTGGAATTGCCACTGAAAAGACACCTTTGATTGTGACGACTCGTCGGTTGCCAGTCATCATCCATATCTATGTCACTGCCACGCTGCCAAAACACTGCCCATACGAATTCGTGCAGGTCCATGGTGTCTGCCGTGCCCTTTCATTTGCCGCGTATAGACTTTTTTTTAAGTCTAATTCAAAATAACTAAAATGTTTCGGCAAAGTTGAAAAATGCGCTTATGTTTATTTCAAAGCAAGAACTAACTTATATTTATATTTTTATATATAATCGTTCATTAAACGTGTTTAAATTTACGCGGATGTGAACTTATGTTTTCTTAAGGCAAGAACGAAATTATTATACCTGCCTAGCGATCAGTTGGTTGCCGTGATGCTTTTGACTTTATATTTTTAAACTAAAGTAAATTTTTCTAAATTTTTAAAATTTCATATTACTTTTTGTTTAATAATTTTAATTTTTTAAAATAATAAAAATTTTCTAAATTTCATATTACGATGGGTAAATAAGCTTAATTTAACTAAATACTTTTAGAAAAACGTAACTTTTTATTAAATAATAATAAAATTTTAAATTTTATAATAATTTTCTTTGGGTATGATTCAATCTCCAAAAGCTCGTAAATATATTTTGTACACACAAAGATATGTTTAAAGCAAAAGTAATAAATATTTGCATTAAAATTTACATAGATATTAAATATTTGTAGATAATGAATATTTGCCCTACTATACAAATAAAAATTAATAAACATTTGCTCTGTAAACTTGTAAACTGGTGTTGAAAGTATCTAGCCCACTAAATGCACGTAAAAACCTTTTTTAACCTTTATTTAATACCAATTCCCTAAATCTTTAATCTCTCACTCTACTTGTACAAAGGGAAATTATCAAAAATAGGTAGATTAATGAAATGCATAATATTTAGTGATTTTTTAGACGTGTTTTAATATCTAATTTTGAGATAATATTTCATAGATCCTCTTTATCAATACACTTAAATATTGTTTTTTTAACTTTTAAATAAGTGATTTGTACTTTTACTATATATTAATATTGTATATAAGGGATTTTGAGAATTCTCTTTATTTTTATTTTTTTTTTAGTTTTTAACTAAGTGATTTGAGTTTAACATGATAAGATAGATTTTCTTATTTAAAAATTGTTTTATAAAATAATATAAAATATTGGTACTTACTCACTTAATTTTTCTAAAAGAACATAAAATTAAAAATAAGATAAAAATACAAATGAAATATAGTTTAAATATTAATATATTTAATATCTAATTTTGAGATAATATTTCATAGATCCTCTTTAACAATACACTCAAATATTGTTTTTTAAACTTTTAAATAAGTCATTTGTGTTTTTACTAGTTTTTGTATATTAATATTGTATATAATAAGGGATTTTGAGAATTCTCTTAAATTATTCTTTATTCTTTTAATTTTTAGATTTTAACTAAGTGATTTGAGTTTAACATGATTTGAGTTTATTACTCACTTAATTTTTCTAAAAAAACATAAAATTAAAAATAAGATAAAAATACAAATAAAATATAATTTAAATATTAATATAATGTATAACAAAGACAAAAATAAATTTTAGATAAGATATTAATAAAATGTATAACAAAACCGTAAAAAAACTACATCTTTAATTATATTAAAAAAAAAATTAAAAATATTCTATTGATAGCCATGTAGCTAGAAACAAGTACTAGGATTATAAATGAAAATGATTCACAATAAATGAATTCTATTATTTTTGGATTTTCTTTTTCCCTTGCCCTTTACTTTCGTGGTCCGTTGGTTGTGTGATTCACAATAAATGGAAATTGCATATGGTGGTCCGTCGGTGGTGTGATTCACAATAAATGAATTCTATTATTTTTGGATTTTCTCTTTCCCTTGCCCTTTACCTTCGTGGAAATTGCATATAGTGTCGTCCGTCGGTGAGGTTAGATGGATTTCATTCCATCCACCCGTTAGATGGATTTCATTCCATCCACCCTGGTTCAATTACGTCGAGACATCTTCTGGCTTGGATTACCCATTGAGGGTTTGGTGATTTTTCCCCTGAAAAAAAATTGCATTTGCCTCAGGTCCTCAACATCAATTTCTTAAGCAACACAAAATGAGTTAAATAACAATGTAAGAAACACAAAAAATATATATTGTTGAAAATTTGGAAATGTAACAATGTAATATGTGAACACTCCATATACTTAAAATTAAAATATCTTAACAACTTATATAAAATATTACACTTTCTATATTTTCTACTATGTGAACACTCCATATACTTAAAATTAAAATATCTTAACAATTTATATAAAATATTTACACTTTCTATATTTTCTACATCGTTAACTTGCTTTATATATAAAATTTCATTAACATTTATGAATTGTTCGTGTTTATAGTATAATTCAAATTTCTTAAAATATTTAGTCATTTAGACAATTTTAATACTTTATAACAATAATGTTATTCTTACCCCACCACTTATCTAGTATTTTTTTGTTTTAAATAGCATGCAAGATATATATAAATGATAAAATTGTTACAAGTTTTAAATTGTTTATGACTATTTTTTGCTTTAACAATTACAATAAAACATTTCTAAGAGGTAGGTATAAGCAACTTTGTTGTTAATTTCACTTGTTTACATAAATAATCACATTTTATTTCCATGAATGTGACAGATGACCAATTATTTAAATAACTTATAAATATTTAAATATATAGTATTACAATAGTTTGCATATTTATTATAAAAGCTGGGAATTTTGTTAATATTTAAACAAAGAAACAATAATGCAATAGTTTTCATATTTAATATAAAAATTGAAAGTAGTATTTTTTTCTTAAATTAATTTTATATTTGTGTTTATTATATATTTCGAGGTTGTTATTTTATCTACATAAATCGCACCCATCCTAGGCCACACCAACCCTTAGCATGACTGGATTTTGAATGTCTCTTCTACGCTACTTTGTGGAGTTCGAACTCAGGTCCTCAAATAGAATGAGGTCCGTGAGGCCAACCGTGCTAGCTAGATTTGACTAAAATTTGAAAGTATTAACTTTGCTTGTTTGTGTTTATTATAGATTTTAAAAATGTGATTTTTTATTATTAATGTTAGATAGTAAAAAAATTATACAAAATCATGTTTTAATATTTATATTTATTTCAATTCACTAGTAATTTTAAGGAACCATACTTATTTGAAAGTGTATAAAGCTTGGCGAATCTTATCAATTCTTAAAATGTCAACTATAAAATATTTGGCGATATTTTTCTAAAATTATTTCAATTTCTAAGGATTTTATATAGTTTATATAATAATTTGGCGATTTTTACAGTGAAAAAATTTTACCCCATCAAAATTGGGCGAAATGGGGCTTCAAAAAATGCAAATTGGCGAATCTGTTTTTGGAAAAAAAACATGGAAAAATAGCCCATGGGATAAATTTCGCCCCTAAAATTATCCTTGTTCACTAGTAAAATAAATAAAGTCACTCAAATATTTTTATTTGAATTAACTAGATTCATTAACAAAGTCGCAATTATTTTAATGATTGTGACAGTGATCCATGTTGCTTCCCATGTCTACAAGCTTGATGAGATGCTAGCATAGAGGCATCATCTTGATGTGGTCACCTATATAATGTTAATTGACAAGTTCTCAAAATTAGGTAAACTGGAAAACGCCTTGAGGATCTTTGACAAAATCACATGGAAGTATCTTTTAATTCACATGTTGGTGTTATAAATAAATAGTTTGGGTTTTCTGCAAAGAAGGCAAATTAGATAAAACTTACAAGCTCGTATAGAGCATGGTGGATGGAAACCAAACATTGATATTGCAACATATGATGTATTGATAGAAGAGTTTGGTAATGAAGGGAGTGTTGGGAGGCCCAAAACCATTTTTTGTTTTGAAAGGCCAATCTCACTTAAGGAGCTTGAGGCATGGCTAGGTGGGAAACCACAAGAACCGAATGTCATTGTTGAAGTGAATCAAATGATGGGAGTTGTTGAGGCCAAGGCCAATGTCGTGGTGTAGAATAGTTCCATACATTTTAAGATGTGCTTGCAATGATAATCTAATGTGACCCTCGATGGTTATGACCCAAAAAATGGAAATCAACTATGCCATGTTCATGGATTGATGTGGAGGGAATTGCCACCAACACCTATGCTTCTTGTAGTCTTGTTTGAATACCTAGATACATTAGACTCGATTTACACACCATGCCAACAATGCAATGTTCCTCCTAGATCACTATCCACAAAATCCACAACAAAAAATTTAATGTTTATTTTTAAACTCAATTTGAAATTATGTTACATGGCATGGATTAAAAAGACAAACACCACAACCAAATCTTCCTTTATTGAAAGTAATGAAATAATTTCACTAGCACATGTACTCGTACATTATTTGCTTTCAATTAGTTTGTTTTATTAATTCATGTTTAGAACACCAAGTGTCGACCATCAACTCTTCTTACAATAATCCAATTTGTATAGACATAACAAGAGACCACGAACTCCAAGGCAAGTGAAACACGTAGTGTTGGAATGCACAAAACATTCCCTATGAGGAATAAGACATTGTCATCAATCACATTTTGTTTACTACTTCACACATGACCAACATGATTTAACACACATGTATAGTTTTTGCACCTCGATCCAAAATAATCTAATCTAATCTAAACGTTCACATGATTGTAGTTTCTTTTTGCATTTCCCCCAACCTATTTCCAAAACCTTTTATGATGCTTTTACAGGATGTTGAGCTTGCTTTGAACCATATATGACATGTAGGGAGATGTTTCACTTGCCTCATTCTTTTGTTTTGATGTTGTTATGGCATATCAGTAGAGGAAGAGTGTTAGGGTCCTACCCTAATCCCCTTACTTTAGGAGTTAGTCAAGTAATGTATGTGGTCATCTCTTTTGAATTAGGTCAAGCAGTTAGCAGTGAACAATTAATTAATGTAAAAAGGTTCTCTCTATTAATTAAGGCCCACTAGGTAGTCGGTACTCATTAATTATGGGACTAAATCAAGTAGTTAGGGTTTTGGGATATTGAAAGCCTATTTAAAGAGCTAGGAGGCTATGGATTGTTTTGTCAAGAATTGGGTATTGGAGCTCTTCTCAATGAACGGTTTCCCAACCTTAAGAGGCGAACGAACATTACTTTATGAATTTATTATCATAATACACGGGTTGTTTTTACATCATCTCTCTTATCTATTGTCTTGTTATTGGTTATTATGCACTATAATTAATTATTTCTTGCATCCTAAATCTCTGTATATCCCATGTTGTTCTAAGTTGCAAGGTTAAAAACACCTCAAGTGGCATCAAAGCACTTTCCCGAGCTAGCATGCCTTGAAATTTTTTGCAATTCCTTTTAGGCTAGAGACATGTTCCAACATATTTAAATAACATAGTTATATCAATTTGCGGGTAAACCTATGGTTGGGGAAGCATACACATAGAAAATACAAGTGGTACTAAGTCACATTTGTTGGACACACTTGTAACCTTTGTTGGTACCCCTTCAAGTAGTATCGCATTAAACAACACATGTATATCGAATCTCACTTCCACATACCCTCAAGTATATTGAAATTCCCCTAGGAAACCTAAAACCAGTTGTAGATCATTTGATTGATCGTCTTGTTGTTATAGTGTCATTGTGTACAACACTTGGGAATATTACTCTCTAGTACTTGCGTAGTCAAGCCGTATTGCTAAGGGCACGCTTGAGCCTCCTTAGCTAGTGCCTTGAAATATTAGGTTGAGTACTACCATTGGACCCTACAAATATATCAGAGAGCTATTACACCTTACAATCCCTTGTCTTCAAGACCTAGGAAACCCTACCCTCTATGACCACTCAACAAAATTCCTACATCATTGCATACAAACGGAATTTGTAAATTTTGTTAGTGCGGTAACCCTATTCTCTCTGACCATCCAATGAAATTCCTACATATTTGACTCCATAAGGAATTTGGAAATTTGTTAGTGCAGTAATATTCAACAGAGAGTAATACTCCCCTCAGCGTGAAAAAATTATGGGATCCATCGACACCATAGTTGGAGACCTATCTCAAAAGAATCTGGTGGGGGCCTGTGTCGACCGTAGCCAACTCAACCCTCACCCTTCCAGGATATAAGGTGATTCGCTGGAATCAATTCCTGACTTGGATGGAAACCAGCCTAGTCCTTCTTCCACATGGCCCTTACCTTCAACACGGGCTCTCCGCAGCATTCTGGGGTCTCCTTCCTTCGAAAATGACCTTCCACAACCACAACGTCCTTCTGCAACCACAACGTCCTTCTGCAAATTCCTTTCGCAGTCGTCTTCTCCGCAACCACCTTTCTGCACTCTCCTCTCCACAACGGTCTTTCCGCACTTGCGGGTTGAGGGTTGCGGGGCGCACTCCTTGTGCTTTCCGGAAAAGGATTCCGCAATTTCCCTTCTGCAATACTCCTTTCCGCAATATCCTTTCTACACTTGCGGATTGCGGATTGCGGGGTGTTCTCCCAAATTTCTTGAAAAGTCGTTCTGCAAAGACTCTCCGCAACTGAGATTTCGCAATGCCTCTCCGCTAATCTCTGTGCTTCTCCCTTTTGCGGGACGCTGTCTCCACCATCGATCCTTTGTGGATCTGATCACGACTGTTGATCTAGGATCAAGGCGGGATCCTTCACTTAGGCTTGTGAAAAGGTTAATTTTCACATCGCTTCACTTTGGGTGACCTTTCTCCGTCGTCGATCTTCACCTCGACTTCCATCTGAGCCGTTCAACTTTAACTCACTGGTTCTACTCTATGAATCTGTGATTTCTCGGCCAATTGATCATGGAAACGATCAAACCAGCTCGACCCTCGTCTAGATATTAGGGAAAACTAAACACAAACAAGAATTAGACTTAAACAACTTAATGGTGATCGGTCTACAAATGTTTAGGGTGTTCTTCACTGCACATAGGAATCATATGAACACGGAATAGAGATTCATTCACACAGAAATCGGGTCACAAATGCACACAGCTCTACCTGACAGAAACTAAAAGCATTCTTAATTCAAATGCACAGAAAGATTTCTCAAACACACAGAATTTCTAACTTCATTCACAGATAAGCATAAAAACTACATTCCATACAGAATGACCAACACACCCCGAGCCGACCAACCCTTAGCTTCTTCAACTCTGCCCTACTTATGCATTCGTCCCTCTAACAGAATCCCAAATCACTCAACTACCTAACAACTTGACACCCTCCATGATGGCGGGTCTTCATCATTACTCAGTCAACTTTCTTAATCTGGCTTAATCTCCACGTAGGGAGTATCAACTCGCCACTATGTCCTATCTTACCAAAAATAGACAACGCATCAAATGGTTACATATCTTGCGATCTCGAATCATCATAAAACAGATCATACTGTCCACATCAAAACAGCTTGCCTCCATACTAGCCACAACATGTGACCACACAATCACATTGCTGACTCAGCATTGCTTCTCCTACATCAGACTCCCAAGGTTAAAGTTTCTGAACCCCTGTTCCATAAGTCAGCTACTGAGAAACCCTTTGTCTCCAATTCTTTAGCATTCATGCATGTAGAATCCTCTACAGGGCGTCCTTCCCATTTGATCAAATACTCCAAGCAATCCCCCTGTATGGTACTCCTTGCCACTCTAGTTTCCAAGATAGTCTCGGCCTTTCTTGGCTGGGCTATAAGCATCTGCCTCAACCACTGAAGATCCTTTACTTCTGGCACTTGCCCTGTATCATCTGTGACATAAGTATATAGGTCTGCAACATTGAAGATAGGTGATATACCAATCCCTGTTGGCATTTCTAACTCATATGCATTTGCTGAAAATTTTCTGAGTATCCTACAAGGTCCAATCTTTTTCATCTTTAGCTTGTTGTACTCTCCTTTTGGAAATATTTCTTTCCTCAGATGTGCTAGAACCAAATATCCTACCTCATATTTTTTCTCTCTTCTCTTGGAATCTGCCCTTGCCTTGTAACTATTGTTACTCTGCTGTAATCTTTCCTTAACTTGGTCTTGTAGTTCACTGATCCTTGTTGCAAAATCTTCTCCATCTGCACTCCTCTTCTCCAATTGACCCAAATCACGTAGTTCACATGCTCCTCTTGGATGCATTCCGTACAGAATCTAGAATGGACTCATCCCTGTACTTTGGTTTGGTGAGTCATTATATGCAAACTCATCTTGAGCTAACACTTTGTCCCATTGCTTTGGATTTTCTCCAATCAGACTTCTCAACATGTTACCCAGACTTTTGTTTACCACTTCAGTCTGGCCATCAGACAATGGATGATATGTTTAACTGAAGTTCAACTTGGTACTCAACTTCTTCCACAAGGTTCTCCAGAAATGACTTGTGAATTTTACATCCCTGTCAGATACAATACTATTGGGTAAACCATGTAGCTTCACCACTTCACTAAAAAACAAGTTAGCAATGTGTGTGGCATCACTAGTTTTATAACATGGAATGAAATGTGCCATCTTAGGGACTCTATACACCACCACAAAAATAGAGTCATTTCCCTTCTGAGCTTTTGGCGGACCCAGAATGAAATCCATGTTCACATAATCCCAAGGCCTAGTTGGAATAGGCAATGGTGTGTACAAGCCTGTGTTTTGGCTTCTTCCCTTGGCATGCTGGCATGCCCTACATCTGCTCACAAATTTCTCAACTTTAGAGCTCATCTTTGGCCAAAAATATAAAAAAAAAATGGCTCAACTGTCCAAAGGTTTTATCACTTCCAAAGTGACCTGCCATTCCTCCACTATGTTTCTCCTGTATCAGGTTCTCCCTCATGGAACATTTGGGAATACAAAGTTTATTGTTTTTAAAGAGTAACCCATCCTACAACATATAATCCATCCATGGCTCTCTATCCACCTCCACAGGATTCTTACAAACTCTGTATGCATCCTGAAAATCAATGTCAGTTTCATACAAACCTCTTAAGTGCTCAAATCCCAAGACTTGGATCTGATTTTCTTGCACCATCAATTGTCTCCGGATTAAAGCATCAGCTACTCTATTTGATTTCCCACTTATGTGCTTTATCACAAAGGTAGAGTTTTGCATGAACTCAACCCACTTGACATGCTTCTGATTCAACTTAGGTTGCTGCATGATGTATTGCAATGCATGGTTATCAGAAAACAAGACAAACTCTCTGGGCATCAGATAATGTCTCCAATGCTTTAGTGATTGAACAATAGCATAGAACTCCTTGTCATAAGACAAATATTTATGTTTTGAATCATTCAACTTCTCACTGAAGTATGCTACAGGTCTATCTTCCTGACTGAGTACAGCTCCAATTGCTACTCCACTGGCATCACATTTCACTTGGAAAGGGTGTTTGAAATCTGGTAACTTCAGTACTGGTTGTTCAGTAATCTTCTTCTTCAAGAACTGAAAGTTTATTTCAGCCTCTGTTGTCCATTGAAATGGTTGTTTGTCCTTCCTATTTGTTTCAATGATAGATGAACAAATAACACTGAAATTCTTTATAAACTTTCTATAAAAACTTTCCAATCCATGGAAACTTCTTACCTCAAAAATACTCTGAGGTGAAGGCCAATCAATGATTGCTTGCACCTTTTCTAGATCCATCTTCAATCCATCCCTTGAGATAACATAACCCAAATACATTAGTTCTGACTTCATAAATGTACACTTCTTCACATTTACCAACAAATTTTCCTTTTGCAGTTTCTCTAAGACACATCTTAGATGCTTCAAGTGTTCTTTTTCTGTTTTACTGAAAATCAGAATATCATCAAGGTAAACTATCACAAACTTACCTATGAAATCTCTCAAGACTTCATTCATCAATCCCATGAACATGCTTGGTGCATTGGACAGTCCAAATGGCATAACCAACCACTCATACAACCCATCATTTGTCTTAAAGGCTGTCTTCCACTCATCTCCTTCTCAAATCCTAATCTGATGGTATCCACTCTTCAGGTCTAGTTTTGAAAAGCATGTTGCCCCACTAAGGCAGTCCATCATGTCATCCATCCTTGGTAATGGAAATCTATATCTGATGGTAATCTTGTTGATTGCTCTGGATTCAGTACACATCCTCCATTCACCATCCTTCTTTGGGGTAAGTACTGCTGGTACTACACATGGACTCATACTTTTCTGAACCAATCCCTTGTCCAACCATCCTTGTACTTGCCTTCTAACTCCTTCATTCTCTTAAGGTGTCAGTCTGTATGCTTCCTTGTTTGGTAAGCTTGCTCCAGGAATAAAATCAATATGGTGACTTATATCCCTATTCAGCGGTAACTCATCGGGTAAATCATCTACCACAATGTCACTAAACTCTCCTAGCATCACCTGGATCTCCTCAGGCATATCTGTAATGTTAGTATTTACTACTACCACTCTAGGCTTACATACTACAGCATAATGTAGTTCCTTCTCGTCAATCTGCTGCAAATACTCTTTCCCTGTCATCATTAGGACCTTAGATGTCTGTTGCTCTGTTGAACGCTCTCTTTGCAAAGGATGGAGAATATGTTTTATGCCATCTTGCACAAAACTATGATAGTTCTTCCTGCAGTCATGCACTACCTTCTTATCAAATTGCCATGGCCTCCCTAAAAGAATATGGCAAACGTCCATGGGCATAATATCACATATAATCTTGTCCTTATATGTACCTACTTGGAAATCAACTTCACATTGTTCACTTACCAGGATTTGATGTCCTTTATACAACCAGGATAATTTATATGGAACAGGATGCTTGGTCTTTCTTAGACTCAATTTCTCCACCATCTCTATGGAAACAAGATTTTCAGTGCTCCCACTATCAATCACCATCTTACAACACTTCCCTCGGACTTTACACATGGTTCTGAATAAATCCTTCCTTTGAACATGTTCCACTTCCTCCTTCTCAGGTTTTAATAAAATCTTGTTCATCATTAAGGATTCTCCCTTCTCTTGCATATTCTCAGCCACTGTCATCTGCTCTTGTTGTTGCTCATTCTGAGCTACATAGGCTCCCCTCTGTCCTACGTCTTCCTTCTCTAGACATTCAAAGGATCTGTGTCCCAATTTGTTACACTTGTAACATCTGTAGACAATTTCTCTGCCTCTTCCTCTACCTCTACCTCTTTGATAAGGTCCTCTCTCTCTGGAATTTCTTCCTCTATCTTGGTGTTCATGCTGGTGTGAATTGATGGGTCCTCCTCTGTGGGCTGCAAACCTTCCTCTCCCAGCTTTTTTCCCCCTTCCTTGGGCCGGACCTATGCCCCTATTGAAGCTCGGTTTCCTTAATAACTTCTCTTGTGCTCTTAAGGCACATTAGTACGCCTCCTCCATTGTCCTCGGTGATATCATGTTGATCTCATCCTGAATTTCCATCCTTAAAACATTGACATATCTAGCAATCTTCTATGTTGATTCTTCTACATAGACTTCCCTTAGGTTTACCTTGTAGAACTCTTCAGTATACTCTCTTACAGTCAATAATCTTTTCCTAAGGTTATGCATTTGTCTATACAAGGTTAGCTGGTAGTCCTTTGGTAAGAACTTGGCTCTCATCTTAGCTACCATTTTATCCGAGTTCTTTATCAACGCTTTTTTCTTCCTTCTTCTTTCAGCTTGCACACTATCCCACCATAAGGATGCATGTCCTTTCAATCTGGTCACTACAAATCTGACTTTCTTGTTCTCCTCAACTTCATCATACTCGAAGTATTTGTCTACCTCACTGATCTATTCAATGAGGTGTTCAACAGTGAGACTTCCCTCATAGGTAGGCAACTCAGGTTTTGACCCCGAAGTTGCTCCAAGAATTGACCGAAAGTATCTCAGCTCAGGTGTTTCTCGCATAGGTTCCGCTTCTTCTCCTTGTTCTTCTTCTTCAGGGTCACTTACGTCTCTTGTTTCTGGATCTCTTCATCGACCCATCTCCATAGCTTCCATACATGCTCACATTTCCCTCATTTCCTCCATGACTTCGACGTTCATTTCCAATCGTCCTCTACCACGCATTCTTGCTCCTCTCATGTGTACAGCCATGTCTTTCTTCTACTGTGTCGCGCAAACAATCTCGCTCTGATACCAAAAATGATGGGGACCTCGGTCGACCGTAGCCAACTCAACCCTCACCCTTCCAGGATATAGGGTGATTCACTGGAATCAATCCCTGACTTGGATGGAAACCAACCTAGTCCTTCTTCCACGTCGCCCTTACCTTCAACACAGGCTCTCCGCAGCGTTTTGGGGTCTCCTTCCTTCGAAAATGACCTTCTGTAATGTTCTCGCAGAATCACCTTTCTTTCGCAACCACAACATCCTTCTGCAAATTCCTTCCGTAGTCGTCTTCTCTGCAACCGCCTTTCTGCACTCTCCTCTCCGCAACGGTATTTTCGCACTTTCGGGTTAAGGGTTGCGGGGCGCACTCCTTGTGCTTTCCGGAAAAGGATTCCGCAATACTCCTTTCCGCAATATCTTTTTCGCACTTGTGGATTGCGGATTGCGGGGTGTTCTCCCGACTTTCTCGAAAAGTCCTTCCGTAAAGACTCTCCGCAACTGAGCTTCCGCAATGCCTCACCGCTAATCTTCGTGCTTCTCCCTTTTGCAGAATGCTATCTCCACCGTCGATCCTTTACGGATCTGATCACGGTCATTAATTTAGGATCAAGGCGGGATTCTTCACTTAGGCTTGCGGAAAGGTTAATTTTCGCACCGCTTCACTTGGGTGACCTTTCCCCGTCGTCGATCTTCGCCTCAACTTCTATCTAAGTCGTCCGACTTCAACTCACTAGTTCTACTCTATGGCTCTGTGATTTCTCGATCGATTGATCATGGAAACGATCAAACCAGCTCGACCCTTGTCTGGATATTAAGGAAAACTAAACACAAACAAGAATTAGACTTAAACAACTTAATGGTGATTGATCTGCAAATGTTTAGGGTGTTCTTCACTGCACACAGGAATCATATGAACACGAAATAGAGATTCAATCACACAGAAATCAGGTCACAAATGCACACAGCTCTACCTCACAGAAACTCAAAGCGTTCTTAATTCAAATGCCCATAAAGATTTCTCAAACACACAGAATTTCTAACTTCATTCACAGATAAGCATAAAAACTACATTCCATATAGAATGACCAACACACCCCCAACCAACCAACCCTTAGCTTATTCAAATATGCCCTACTTATACATTGGCCCTCTAACAGAATCCCGAATCACTCAACAACCTAACAACTTGACACCCTCCATGACGGTGGGTCTTCATCATTACTCAGCCGACTTTCCTAATCTGGCTTGATCTCCACGCATGGAGTATCAACTCACCACTATGTCCTATCTTACCAAAAATGGACAACACATCAGATGGTTACATATCCTGTGATCTCGAATCAACACAAAACAGATCATAGTGTTCACATCAGAAGAACTTGCCTCCATACTAGCCACAACATGTGACCATGCAATCACATTGATGCTCCTACATCAGAATCCCTACATCATGTTGATCATTCTGGTATACATCTCTAACAATCTTTTTTTATTGTGGACCCAACAATGCAACATTTGGAGGTATGTCTCAAAAGATTCCTCTTTTGACACTAATCATTTTGAGATAAGCTCGTGTTAATATTCTTTTGATCGTAAGTGATCGCATTGTCCACACCTACAACCAATCGAACATGGAGGACCAACACAAGGATCCACCTAAGGACATTAAGGATCTGGACTCATTGGTCATGACATTGTAGCATTCAGTTGACAAAGTTAGCATCAATATAGCTCATATAAACATCAATATGGATAACCAACAACATATGATTGATGCCATCACTCAACACATGGGCTAGCACCTAAAAAATAGGATCCATCCAGTGAAGCATTTATAATTGAAGAACAAGGTTGTCACGCTCTATTTCTAGAAACCCAACCTCCATCCTTTCATGATAGCAATTCATGGCAATGATTCCCAAAGGTAGACATGCGCAGATTTGATGGCTTAGATCCCTCAGGTTGGGTTACCCAAATGAAACACTATTTTGTTCCCCATGGCATTAAGGATGATCTCCAAAATTTAAAATCAGGGGCCTCGTATTTTGACTTAGAACGTTGGTAATGGTGGTAGTGGTACCATAAATATTGTCATTGTTATGTCCCTTGGAACCAATTTCAGAAAATCCTTCACGATTGTTTTGAAAGGGATACTCACTACTTGTGAAGGTTTATCAAATTACGGCGGAGTGGAACAATTCAGTAGACTATATTAGAATATTTGAGCAATTGAAAATCTGCATAGATGGCATCTCTGATTCTTCTTTTTTTTCGAGAATGCTTCGTCAGTGGCCTCGAAGAGGCAATTCGATCACATGTCATTATGCAATGACACACAACATGGTTAGTAGAAGCTTGTGATAAAGAGCACATTTTTCTAGCACTGAATTCAACCTTGAAACAAAGAATCTTAAAGGAGTTACATTCATCACCTTCAATAGGTCACTAGGGATTTCATAAAAACTATAAAAGGTTTAAGTGCTCATTCTTTGGGAAGGCATGAAAACAAACATCCAAACCTTTGTGTAGCTTGTGACACTTGCCAAAGGCATAAAGGAGAAATGGTGAAGTTGCTAGGGGCATTACAACTTCTTCCAATTCTTACCCATCTATGGACTGATATTTCTAGGGATTTTATATTAGGGCTTCCTATAGCTAGTAATAAATCAATCATCAGCGTGTTTGTTGATCGTTTTTAAAAATAAGCCCACTTTTGTGCATTGTCACATCCTTTTACGCCATCATTAGTTGCTCAAGTATTCATGGACCAAATTTTTAAATTATATGGGATGCCCAATTCCATTATCTTTGATCAAAACCATTCCTTCACAAGCAACTTTTGGCAGGAATTATTTAAACTTCAAGGCACCCATTTGAAACTTAGCACAACCTATCACCCACAAACGGATGGTGAAACATAAGCAATGAATAAGTGTTTAGAAACTTATTTGAGATGCTTTGCTTCAAAGAAGTTACACCAATGGGCACAATGGCTTCGTCTTGCAAAATGGTGGTATAATACAACTTATCATGGAGCTACCCAAATGACCCCATATGAAGCAGTATATGGCCAAAAACCCTTGTATGTGGTTGCCTATTTACTAGGCACTTCCTGGTTCCATCAAGTGGATAGCACAATTTGCATGAGAGAATCTATTCTTCACACACTTAAGGACAATTTAGCTATGCCTCAAAATAGAATGAAATAATAGGTAGATCAACATCACTTAAAGCATTTGCTTGCAAAAGGGGATCTGGTGTTTCTTAGACTTCTTCAAACTTATAAACATATATCACTAAAAAATAACCTCCATTAGAAACTAGCCCCAAAGTTCTATGGACCTTACAAGATCTACAACACATTGGACAGGTGGCCTACAAGCTAGCTTTACCATATCACTCCAAGATTCACCTTGTTTTTCATGTATCTTGCCTCAAAAAGTTGGCGAGCTCCAATTGTAAAGTGAAAACCAAGTTACCAAATTTTGATGAGGAAGGTTCCATTTGGCTCTAGCTAGAAGCAATATTGGATACCAGGGAATGTCATTTGTGTAAGCATACAGTCAAAGAAGTATTGATCCAGTGGAAAGATATGCAACCAGAAGATGCCACCTAGGAACCTGAAGATATTTTGAAATGATTTCATCGCCTTCAACCTTGAGGACAACACTACACTTGAAGGAGGAGGGCATCTTAAGGTCCTACCCTAACCCCCACTTTAGGAGTTAGTCGAGTAATGTATGTGGCCATCTCTTTTGATTAAGGTCGAGCCATTAGTAGTGAACAATTTATTAATGTGAAAAGGATCTATCTATTAATTAAGGCCCCCTAGGTTATTGGTATTCATTAAAGTTGGGGTTTTAGGATATTAAAGGAACATTTAAAGAGTTAGGAGGCTATGGATTGTTTTGTGAGATACAAAAGGGAAAGGTCACCCAACCTTAAGAGGTGAATGAACATTGGTTTCCAAATTTGTTATCATAATACGAAGGTTATTTATGCAACATTTCTCTTTTATATTGTCTTATTATTGGTTATTTTGCACTATAATTTATGTTTTCTTGCATCATAAATCTCTGTATATCCTATGGTGTTCCAAGTTTCAGGTTTAAGAACACCATAAAGAGAACGGGAATGTGGGACAATAGGGACATGTATGTTGATGTTGTGTGAGGGAAAATAATGTATGCATTGTTCACACCATATGGCAATCCATTGAAAAATGCTTTAAATCTACAATGCCAATCACTTCTCTTTATCACATATTTTGGAATTCAAGTATGTTATACTTTCCAAAGCGACAGCTTGGTTCCTTCCTTGTTAACATTTATTAATTAGTGATTTTTTTTATGTTGTTACTTCTAAATGTTCACATACATTTACTTTCTAATTACATTTTCAATCTCTTCACGACTACCTTGAAATCTAACAAATCTTTATTGTATCCAACACCATTGAAAATTTACAATTGAAAACCTATCAACATTCATAGGAAAATGTGTGTACTATTATGTGTGGTTACATTTAGTGAATACATTTATATGTTTGTATTATTCCTTTCTCATTTTTTATTTATTTGCTTGCAAATATTTTGTAGAAATGAGTAAGTTCTTAACTTACTCATTTCATATTGTTCCTATCAAATACAAAATTTAACAAGAAAACATTTAGACCTATTCACCTTATAATGATGTACTTTTTGCATATTCAAAGGGCGTCGTTGGTTTATTATTTTTTAATAATAAGTAATTAAGTGTTTGATTGGGTTGACTATGTTTAATTATTATTTAATTAGAAAGATATTTAACTTTGAAATTTGTTTAATAAATCCATAGGTTTATTGATTGAAATTAAATAATTTT
Source organism: Larix kaempferi (assembly GCA_027924585.1). Classification (NCBI taxonomy): domain Eukaryota; kingdom Viridiplantae; phylum Streptophyta; class Pinopsida; order Pinales; family Pinaceae; genus Larix; species Larix kaempferi. The sequence goes on along the minus strand of BSBM01000202.1, from coordinate 5,076,317 downwards.
TTACATTAATTTTGTAATACAACCACCCATTTTTTCTTAATTTAAAACAAAATTCTAATACAAAATTATGATGCTCATTCCTCAATTTAAAACAAAATTATTAGTGTTCAAACTCCTATCATTTAGGTTATAAACACCATTAAAACTTTAATGCTTTATTTTTTTCCAATTTACTTAAATAATAGTAAAAAAAATGAAATCATTTTTACTATGAAATATGTAATAATTTTCTTATTACATTTTAAAAAATAATGACATAATTTAAAAGATATTTTTCATAATTATAAATAATATTTCAATGATAAAACTTATTGACATAGAATATTGTACCTAAAATGAAAACACATTTTTTTTTAATAATCAAATACGTAATAACGAGTAGATTTAACTCGTCACCTCCTCCTTTCTTGGAAAGGTGATTTTAATCGTTACGCTCCGTTAATTGATGGCGATGTGCAAACTACCGATTTGTCCTGTCCATCAACAGCCAATATGTTTTGATGTAGATGTTTGTTGGATGATAAATCTTTTTTGTGAAAGCGTGTTGCATAGTAATGTAGACTTTTTTGACGTGTGCGAAATCATAACGTGAAATTTGACTTTTTATTTTATACTTCTTTTGGTTCGAAATCATAACGTCGAAAATATTATTTCTAAAATAAAATGTAGAGTATAAAATTTTATGATTTGGATTGGAATTGGTAGATTTTTTAGGATGATTTTGGCTTAAATTTTTCAAAATTTAGGTTATAGTTATCAAGTTTTGGAATTTTGGATGTTCAAGGGATTTCTAAAATTGCTGAATCTATTTTATCAATAAAGTTGTGATTAAAACACAGTAAAATTCAGATTTTGTAAAATAAAAATTATCAAATTCTAAACGATACTTTTTACCCAAACAACTTTACATTTTTTTTTTTTTCAATGAAATTCACATCTTACGTTACCTAGTGAATAAGATCAAGGGATTTTGGAATTATAGTTTTTTGAAAACAGAAATGGTTGTTTTTTCTTGGAAAATTAAAGAATGTATTTTAATTTTATGAAGAAAAAAAAAATCACCTAAATCAACTTTAATTTAATATATAAAATTATAATATATTTTTTTAATAAGTAAATAAATTTAATTAATTTTGTGTTGAAGTTCTTTTTAGTTTTATAATAATTTGTTTCTGAATGACCAAATTTAATTAATTTTATGTTTGAAATTCTTTTTTAATTTTATAAGAAGTAGATCATTTCAGTTGACTATAGGACTTTGTCCTTCAAATTTTAAATTATTTTAAAAAAATACATATCATTAGAATTCCAAAAAAGCAATAGATATGACATAGAATAACTAAATAAAGTAAATTATGGAAAAATATATATCATTAGAATATATAGACATGACATAATTTTACCTAATTACAATAAAAAAATAACTAAATTAAAATAATCATCAAAAAAAATTTATTTTTTCTACTTTTGATTCATTCTCTTTCCAATCACATGACTATAATTTTTGAATTTAATCATCTATACGAGTTTAGGAAAAGTGAGAAGTACATCTAACAAATATAATATTATCAAGCAAAAGAAATTAAAATCATTATCTTGACATGAATCGAAAATCAATTAAAATTATTATACTGACATGGATCCAAAATCAACTAAAATCATTATATTGACATGGATTTATACAATGGTGAGTTTGATGTTTTTTTTTATAGATTATCATGTGAGAGTTAAAATTAATGTTAAATATCTGCAAGGTGTTAGTATATTTAATGATTGATAAGGTTTTATGTCCATTACATATTTCTTTAAGATTTTGAATATTATAAGTGTTTCTGGGCAATGGTATGTTTTGATAAAGGAACTTTTTTTTTCGAGCTTTGCTTTTTTTTCTTTTTTCTTTTTTAGTTTTTTCCTTTCAAATAAAAAATAATTATAATTTCATTATAAAAAGTATATGTGGAATAAAAACATATACAGCTTAGAGAATTTCTTCTCATATAACCCAATACTCTCAACACCCACAAGTCCTCTAAAGACATAAAGCAGATCACCAAAGAGAGCCACAAGTTCATCGATAATAAGAGCATGAATTACCCAAATTACAAATAGAAAATAGCATATCCCATAACCGGATGAGCTCACAAGTGACAAAAAAAATTAATACATGCCTCAACACTGGAAGAAAAAATATAAAGGTTGTACTACAAAAAAGAAAAGGAATAGAAAGCTCCCTCGCAAAAAACAAAAAAGGATGTAAAGCAGCTGGAACTTATGAGAAGGAAAACACCGGCAAGCATCCTGAAGAAGTAAGTTGATCATCACGCTAAAACTATAAAAAAATGACCCCTCTGAAGCCAATGGAGCTCTCCTGGATAAGGAGTCTGCAAGTGAGTTGAACTCCCTGTAGATATGTAAGATAGACACCTACGGAAAATCCAAAAGCAAAGCCTGTACATCTGACATCCATGGGATCAGCGCCAACGACCGAAGAGATCCATGTCCCTTTGCCCAATCTATAATGGTCTTCGATTTTCCTGCAACATGTTGAAGTGGAAGATGTCGAGACTTTGTGAAATATAGTATGAGCCAGAGTGCCAAAAGTTCTCCACGGGTGTTGGTACCCATACCACAATGCATCCATAACTAAAAATGACGAGACTGGTCCAGAACAATTTAGGAACTTGCACCACAAATGCTCGCTTGATTCTGTGATGAGCCATCGAAATAAGCCCTGCAACCCGACATGGGAGGGGGGACAGGCCGAATGATCGATCCCGAACCAATAGTGTTACTTTGAGAAGAATCAGAAACCTCCAAAAAGGTTGCTACCCGCTTTTCTAGCATACCATTCAGGGGAAAGTAATTTGCCTTCAAAGATACAGGAATTCTGCGCAAGCCAAATTTCCCAAATAATAAGACAAGCGAGTGCACCATTTCTTCTAGCTTCTTCATTTTTTCATTGTTTCTATTTTATTAGTTTAGCATCTCCAAGTAATTTTATTTTTCTTTATTCTTGTTTTAGGTTTTTTCCCGGAGATGTGCTCTCATCTTCCTGTTGTCATCTTTACATATTATATCCCTTTCAATCCTATGGCCAACTTTGGCCATTAGTTTAAATTGACTAAAAATTATGCCGAAGATGTAAATAGAGATTGCGTGTCTCTAAAAAATTATTAGTATATTAATATAAACGTATTTATGTACAACATATTGTCTATGAAACCATTCCTAGAAAATTGTCCTCTTGATATAAACTAAAAAACTAATCTATGTTAAAAAACAAAGCCACTTAGTATACTACAACTAAACATTGACTTGGAAATTTCACTAGTCTCTAGGAAATCTCTTCCTTGTCAACAAATCTAAAAAACCCTATTTGGATAAAAAACTAAAAGTGTTTTGATGTAAACCACAAGAAACTAACTTATAAATCCAAAGCTCCATTTCAACTAAACATTGACTTGCAAATTTCACTAGTCTCTAGGAAATCTCTTCCTTGTCAACAAATCTAAAAAACCCTATTTGGTAAAACACTAAAAGTGTTTTGTTGTAAACCACAATAAACTAACTTATAAATCCAAATCTTCATTTCAATTTGTTTAATATTTTGAGTATGATTGATGGGGTTGAGGGTGTGAGCTAGTGATAGGGCTTTATGGCTTACTGATGAAATTCCAAGTTCGAATCCCTATGGGGGAAATTTATTACCGGCAATGCCTTTGTGACCATAGTGACAATTCTACTCTCGCTAGATAGATCGTTCTTGCATCCAATATTAAAGCTAGCCCTGACTCATAGTTTTCATCCAATTTGTCAAATAAAACAACTCGCACAAGTGAAATAGTAGTGTGGTGACATAGATTTCCACATATTGTAAAAAATATATCTTAAATAGGATTGATATTAGAATATTCACACACAATTCAAGCTTAAAGCTGCCACAAACAATCAAAGATGAAATCTTTGATCATAATTGGTGTAATAATTTGATGACGAGCTATTACTTAATTCACAATCCCAATGTTCTTCTTGTTATGCCGTAGACGTTTCTTCTATGAGAAGTTGTTTCTGGACACTGTAGCTAGATTCCTCGTCTCTTGTTATGTCGTAGGCGTTTCTTCTATGGGAAGTTGTTTCTGGACATTGTAGCTAGATTCCTCGTCTCTCGTTACGTCGTAGGCGTTTCTTCTATGGGAAGTTGTTTATGGACACTGTAGATAGGTTCCTCGTCTGTCGAATGAATGGAATCTAGCCACGTGTATCATGTTAAATTTATCAAAGTTATCATTAACAATTGATTTTTTTAGCGGAGTTGAGTAATTCCGATGTAACGTTATCATGTCCCTTCCAATATAGCCGCCCAAGGATAGCATGGTCCTGAGGTTATAGGGAGACCCTACAGACGAAATGAACTGTTTGCAAAACCTTTCCACAATGGCTACATCCCCAAATCGAGAGTCGTTGTGCACATGGTCCAGCAAGAGATCGACGTTGCTCGAGACAGGTCCCTACATGGCCGGAACTTACAGGGACTTCAATCGATGTCTCAATGAGTCAATGGACAAGCTCTGCCTCACTTTCATCGTAGTCAGAAAACTCATGGTGGTTGTTCAACTCTAGGAGCTTGTACAACTTGGAATCTGGTTTGAGGGTTTTTAACCTGGAGATTTGACCATAGCATGGAGTCTGATTCAAGGGAAAATTTTGACTGACTGGAAACTTCCCCTTTTCCCGAGTGTTGATTGTCTTTCCAATACCATCTTTTAGGGCTGCTGCTACAGGCCAAAATAGAGCATCACTACTGGCTCAATGGTCATATCGAATCGATGGTTTGGAAACTTCAAATGGTTTTGTCTATTGCTTTATTCAAAGGTAACACCACCAACCATGTAGTTCACCTTTTGAAATTTTTATTTATTCAAATAAATTAGAGTGCCTTCACTTTGTTGAAAACCTGTAAAAGGGTTTTCACAACTGTCTTGAAGGGTTTAGAGTGCCTTGTGTTAGATTTTACCATAACTAGCACAACTCAGCTTTGATTCTTAGTGCAGTGTGGTATGGGCTCTATTTTTAAGTCGTGCTAAAAGTTTCGAGTTAGTTTTGGCAAAAGAATTGGGTTGTTTTGTGATGAACCTGCAATAATTAATTAATGCAAATATACAAGATATCAGAAATAACAGAACAGAATCACTTTTATGTTGATCACAGGCCACTTCGAGGGGGCAACCTCCTTTGAGCAAGCTCAATACAATTAACTTCACGGTGCCTTCAATGACCTCAACACACACTTATATACTAAGTCTATGCCCAATACCATGAGTCAAAACCATGGGACGACTTACAAAGCATATGCGTCCAATACTATGGGTCAATACTATGGGCTAATATAAACTATGGATCAACAAATACTACGGGACGACTTACAAAGCATATGCGTCCAACAACAATATACTAACATAGTAAAGAGAAGGGTTTACATAGGTTCCTAACATCCCCTCTCCCTTAGAAAAAGCCTTGTCCTCAAAGCTTTGGTTGGAGAAATTGCTGCAGAAGCTGAAGGAGTGGTTCCCCGGTAGCATCCTCGGATTGCATTTCAGGCCATTGACACCTTTGGAGTGTCAAGGAGGATTGCTTGGAAGGCTGTAGATGAAGAAGAACCCTGTCAGCTGTGTGGAAAATGCGCTCAGAACGGTGCTGATTGGCTTGTTGATTCAGGCGAATTCTGGCCATGTGAAGATTGTCCTGCAGAATGAGAAGGATCTGATCGCGGTTTCGAAGAACCGAGTCAATTGCCTGAACTGGAGAGCTGCTAAGGGTGTATGGAAGAAGAACTGGCGGTGTTTTTCCATAGACCGCTTCATATGGTGTCCTGTGAGATGTGGTATTGTACCACCAGAGCGCTGCTAGGAATTCCATAGAAATAGTTGGCCAAAGTTGTTTAGGGATGGGCAAGGGTTTGAGCAATCCCGAAAGGAGTGTCGTTTCACCCTTGTTGACTTGGAAAGTATCATCGTCATCCACCATCTGTTGAATTGTCATTTTTAGTCCCTGCCAAAAGAAGTTACATTGTTCTTGGTCATACATGTTGCAGAACCCATAGTGCCCTGTTGATGAAGAAGCATGGAGTTCATAGAAGAGAGAGCCCTGTTGAACATATTGCAACCAATTTGGAACAAGCAGAGAAAGAGCTGTAAGAGAAAATGGGTCATCAATTGTGCGAGAAGGAGCATTTTCCACCATATTGTCCTTACCCTTCTTGTAAGTGATCACATAGGGATAACCCATGAGTTGGATAACCCATTGCAAGTGTGTTGGGGAGGAGACCCATTGTTCCAGAAAATTTTCCAGACTCGGGAGATCAGTCTTGATGCAGAAATAATTCCCTAATAGAGATGGCTGCCACTTCTGTACTGCATGCAAAATAGCCATCGTTTCCTGCTGAGAGCTAGATGTGGTTACATTCTTACCGGAAAGGTCTCTTGAAGGCAGCAAGCGCATTGGTTCAGCAAAGGTACCTGCATATCTATCCAAGGAAGGAGTGGAGACTGTTGATGGGTGCATTTGAATGGCATTGAGCTGAGCGATGACACCATGTGAATTCTTCTTAAGGATTTTTTCCAGGCGATGTGAACTGATGATGCAGAGAGACCCTGGTTGTAAGCCCATAAATTTGTGTTGTGCCCCATTGAATTTAAACTGCAGCCAAAGTTCAGTAAAATCCCATAAGATGGGGCCAAGTGTGCATAACCATTGAATGCCCAAAACCACATCACATCCGCCTAAGGGCAAGGCAAACATGTCAGAGCGTAGGTTATAATCTTCCATAGAGATACGCACATTGTGACACTGCCCCTTGCAAGGTAAGGTGCCCCCATTGGCAACCATGACTTCAAAGTTGGAGCAAGGATGGACAAAACAATCAGCCTGTTTGGCAATTCGAGGGTCAATGAAGTTATGAGTGCTACCAGAATCAATGAGTATGGTAAGAGGGAGCTTCTTGAAGTATCCCCTAACCCGGATTGTTTGTGGGGTGGTGACGCCGGTTACAGCATGGAGAGAGATCTCGGGTGGGTCGTCCTGAGATGGGGTGTCAACAGGCGGTTGTTGCATGTCGACCGGATCATCTATTGTATCTGTAGCTTCTTCACCAAGTTCTAAGGCAGGCGGAGAATCCACATCCAAGAGATAGAGATTTTGTTGAACACATCTATGTCCCCGAGTGAATTTCTCATCAAAATTATAGCAAAGCCTTTTTTCTCGGCATGCCTGCATTTCTATTTCAGACAAATTCTTGATAGGAGTTGGTTGAGGAGCAGGCGTGATGGGAGGTCGTTGGGAACCCATATTTTTGAAGGAAACAAAAGTGGGTTTGGAGAGTTGTTGACCTGCGATCTTGTCCTCGGCCAACTTAGCCAACCCTAGGACTTCCATCATTGTGTTGGGACAAAACATTTTGACCTCTGAGCGGATTTCATCCTTGAGACCACTGATAAAACAACTCCTGTAGAATTCATCAGACAATCCTTCTGTGTGATTGGCTAGTTTCTCAAATTCCATCTGATACGCTCTCACTGTGCCAGTTTGGTGAAGTTTAGTGAGTGCTCCTGTGAAGTCATCAAAAGCACTAGGACCAAATCGTGGCAAAATGAGTTGGCAAAAATCTGTCCAGTTTGGCTCGGGATGAGCTTTGATGTACCAACGGTACCATTGAAGGGCTTCCTGTTCCAAATGAAAGGATGCAAGTGGAACTTTCTGAACATCAAAAGTATTATGCAGACTGAAATATTGTTCTGCTCGGTATATCCATCCAGTCGGATCAGTACCATTGAAGCGAGGAAAATCAAGCTTCGGTCCACGAAAAGTGCTAGAAGCAGAGAACCCGGTGACTGCAAAAGATTCTGGCTGTCTGGTATTGTTCATGGCTGAATGCTGAAGATGGAGGCTGAGAAATTTTTCATCCAGATCTTGGAGTTTGGTTTGGATCGCTGCAAGTGCTTCCTCCATGGTGCGTGCTCCTGCACGGGTGGCAACCATAACCAGGTTTTTTTTTTTTTTTTGTGGTTGACTGGGTAGGAAAACAAAAACAGGAACTACTTCAGTAAGGAAAATTTTGGATTTGGGAAAAAATCAGAAGGGTAATTGGGTGAAATCTGAGGAAGTTATGGCAAATCCTAAAAATAGACAAATGTGAGATTTCAGGCTGTAGGAAGGGAAATTGAGGATAGGGTCCTCAGGAATGAAATATGCAAAATGGAATGACAGGGGTTCCCTGAAAATTTCAAGGGAAACAGAGGTAAAACAAGGAAGATATGGAGAAAAAACTGAATCTTTTTTTTCCATCCAGACTGGAGCGGCTACGACGCAGAAGGAATCTGGAACAACGCCGAACGGCTGGATCTGGAACGGCTTGCAAAATGGATCTGAAACGGTGCAGCAGTGATCGGCAATAGTTCAGCTGAAAGTAGATATGGACCCCAGGTATGTGCAGCTTCCTAACATTTCAGGGTTTTCACTCGGCCACCAATGCTGTCTGACGGCTTGCGTATTGGGGCAGTACCCCTCACTCCACGGCTCAGGTAAAACTGATAACCGCTTTGCCACAAACGACAGCTCTTGATTTACCTCACGGGTGGGAACTAGTCAATCAGGTAGGGGTCGTTGCCCTTTTCGCTGGCAGGTCCTCTCAATGGGCCAGCTACTTCGGGGTTCCTATGGTACTCCTCACAATGAGTTTTAGGGCTTATGCCCAAGTACTTCCCACAGTTAAGCGGATAGGGATTATTCCCAAATCTGAACCTGCAACAGAAAAAATTTGGGCAGAAATTCCACCCAATGTTCAAAAATCGGATCTATATTGCTCAGAATCGCTATTATAGCATGTTTCCGGAACTGGAACAACCACTCTGCTTCTACTCTTAAAAGCGGAATAGAAATCTGGGCACTCGGTCAAAAGATTTTCTCGCCGCAATTTCCGCGGCCGTCACCGAAATTCTGAAAAATTGTTGATTTTAAATCCGCGATATCTCCACTTTTAGAACTCCAAATGAGATGATTTTTTTTTTGAAACTACGTATTTTTGAAATAGGAATTGAAATATGCAATCATTTTCTTCTGATTTTGTGCAGAAAGTTTCATAAATTGATCTTAAAGTCGCCGCCCAAAAAAAGAAAAAAAATTCCCACTTGTGCCAAGGAAAGTGCTCTGATACCAGATGTGATGAACCTGCAATAATTAATTAATGCAAATATACAAGATATCAGAAATAACAGAACAGAATCACTTTTATATTGATCACAGGCCACTTCGAGGGGGCAACCTCCTTTGAGCAAGCTCAATACAATTAACTTCACGGTGCCTTCAATGACCTCAACACACACTTATATACTAAGTCTATGCCCAATACCATGAGTCAAAACCATGGGACGACTTACAAAGCATATGCGTCCAATACTATGGGTCAATACTATGGGCTAATATAAACTATGGATCAACAAATACTACGGGACGACTTACAAAGCATATGCGTCCAACAACAATATACTAACATAGTAAAGAGAAGGGTTTACATAGGTTCCTAACATGTTTCTTTCAAAAGTAAAAAACATAGTAGCATAATTAGAGTACGAATACGGATACGAATGCGATTCGATACGAAAAAATACGTAATGAAAAAATCTAGTACGAATAAAATACAGAAGTAGAATGCTTACATATAATACTTTTAATCAAATATTCACAAATACACCATAAATGTACATAGATATTTGTATAATAAAATCAATCATTTATTTAAAAAACAAAAATATAAAATCTCAAGAACCTAGAATACTGTTAGTGTGAGACAGCAAGTAGTTATTAATAATTATTTTAATAAGATAGTATTAAATTGAATTGTATTTTTTTTTTACAATGTTCAAATAATTAAAGTTTGGTTTTTTCAAATTGGTTTTAAAAATTTAATTGTTCACTAGTAAAAACCCATATCCGTATTACACCTACACCGAATATTCGACGAATTCGAATTGTTCTGAATTTTCGTACATGAACTACCAATACGGCCGAATTATGCTACTATGGTAGAAAATGATGAGCAAACAATATTATTCTCAGTTATGGCTCTCAAGGATTTGGCATGAGATTAGATAGTATGAAAGAATCAGGACACATGAAGAAAAAGTCGTTTGTGTAGAGAAAGACAGGATATCTTTAGAAGCAGCAACAACAAAGAAAGAGTGAGACGTTTATTCAAACTAACCAGGAAGAAGCGGAGGACAAGGAGTGGGAGGAGGGTGAGGATTCGTTTTGTATTGGGCATGTGACGTCGTCTCACGTGGTCTACTCTGCTTTCACAGTTGAAGGTTTCATGGCGTCATTTTGTCAAGCTGGTGAAGGAGAGCCAAACCCATTTTCCAGATTTGTTAGCTGGGAATCACCTTTTCATGCATCTAACTCCACCTATGCCCATTTACTGGTACAATCACCTTGAAAGAGGACGTTCTAGGAATATTTATGGGTTGTCCTGTGGGCACCTACAATATATGTTATACATGCTGTAATGTTACTAATCATGCCTGTGAGGATTTATAATACAGGGCTCCGAATAATTTAGCTCACAGGAGGAAACAAAAGTAATTGTTTGCAAATATGTATTGAATGTAGCTCGTATGTGCTATCTGTACATGGTTGGTTGGGCTATGATTTGGGTACAGCAGGGCATTATAGTTTAAATTTTGTCATCGTTATTCTTCACCCGTCCCCTTTGACAGTGTTCGACTCCAGCTCTATGTCTAGAGGTACTTGGTACTTGACTTGTATCCTGGTAAAGTTTGCCATTAATATTGGTTCTTGGGCAATATTATTCTGTGCATAGACCAAACTGGCTTTTCGTGTTGTGCTTAGATATTAGCATTTTGAAGACTAACAACAATTATGTGATATTTTGAGCTGTCTTATACCTGCAAATACTGAAACTTTGCTATTCTTCCACACAAGACACCAAATGCTTCACGTTTCAGTGCTTGATACACCAAACTCCATAAGTGGGTGTGTGGAACACTGACATCCAAGTTCCAATAAACATCTTGAGAGCAGACATGAAAAAAATCAAAGACAATTTTTTTCAAAAGAGTGATAAGTCACCTGAAACAACTACAACAACAAATAACCAAGAAAATTCATGAAATAACCAAAATAGCCAAAATCATGGCTTGAAATGCAGGGTCAGGGATGTAAGTTTGTGACATTTCTTCTGGGCTTTGGAATCTTCAAAATACAGTTCATAGAGACGATCTCAAGTACCTCCTACATGTGTTACTGCATAAGATTTGCAAACTATTTTGCATTGAAGTTTGTTGTTGTTTGAAGTTCTTATGTTAATAGCCTCCATTTAAAATGATGTTGTTGAGATAACTCTGGCTGATCTACAAAATGATATCAATTAAAACCTTAGTGTAAAAATGATTAAAGCTTCCTTAGCTTTCCCATGAGGTAGTTAAAGATTGAATTTCACATTTTAAATAACAGTGGGTTTCCAATAAATTATATTTAGTGGAGGTTACATCCCAGTGTCTTCCCTGGAACAAAGATAATTATTGACATACATCCACATTTTTTTATTATCTAGCAAATGCGCATATATTACCCCTTCAACCTTGCCATGCTTCCAGTAATGCTATTTTGTAAATTGCTGAGTGTCCATACTTAATTTATATGTCCATTGTTGATGAAGGAATTATTATATTGCAAGGATAATGGTCGATTAAATTTGCAATTGGTGATTTCTGATCAGGACATATGATATGCAATGATTCAGGCATATTCTTTAACTTTGGTAGGGACATATGTTTGTACTTCAATCCTACTGAATGCACGATCCACGTATGGGCATTGTATGCATATCATGCAAGCGAGAAAGATTTGGGCAGACAACTAGTTTTGACATTTCAATTTATTAGTTTTCATCACCTCTTAATTCCTGTCCCTTTTCAAATTTTCTATTTTCATCACCTCTAAATTCCTTTGTTTTGACCAATTAGGTATCTCTAGACATTTAGAGTAATGTGGCATATCGTGATAATTTTTCGAAATTGCAACCTTTTTAATGCAATAATTTTTAAAAGTATATATTTTTTATCTCTTGGTTTGAAAATTCAAACTTCATCCATTGAGGATGGACTTCCTCAATTTATTTCTTGTTTTTTAGCATTTCATTAAAGTACTGTATTGTATTTTCTTTTTTATCACTCATTATCATTATTTCCTGTTGTTAATTGAATAAGATTTGATGGTGCTCTAAGAATGGTGGGGTTGTGAGGCTACATAGGACGTTGCATCCTCGTTTGCTTTTTTTTCTTGAATCAACAAAACATTCATAGATTTTGTGATCATATATGAGAAAATATAACTTTCAAATTCTTCTCGGTTTGGCACAAGAGTTACACTATTGTTGTTTTTTTATGCAATTATATGCAAATCATCATATACATGAAAAACAACACAATGAACAAATTATGGAAGCACCTCCATAAATAGAAACCATTTGATAATTCCGATTTATCTTGAGAATTTTTTTGTCTCTGAATTAATTTGTGTCACGGATCTGGCCCTTCCATATAATTGAGTATTTATTTCTCTTGTTGGTACGTGTAACTGTAATCTCGTAGTCCTAGAGGTTTTTTTTCATGGAATCTCCAATAAGAACATGGACATGGTAGGATTTTAGTATGTTGGAATGTGAATATTTGAAAACGAAGGAAGCCTTTTCCCTTGTGAATGATGTAATATTCAGGGAGAAATGATTTAGGAACATAATGTCTTAATAAATATTGAATGTGAAAAGTGACTAAAGGACAATGGGTTTGTGTCATGAGGATGTCAGATATCAACATAATGAGTTTCTATCAGATATTACCTTGTTTTCGTCTTTATATAGAATGGAGGTTTCAAAAGCCGCCAAACTTTTTCTTTAGTCATAGCACATTCAAGAATTTTCATTTTAGAAATTCTATATCTAAGTAAATAAAACTTTTTTTTTAGTTCTAAGGACATGGTAGTTTGTACCATGCTCTGTATTTTTATAATGAATATGAGTTATCAACGTAGTGAGCTTCTATCAGTGATTACCTTATTTTCATATTTATATTGAATGGAGGGTTCGGAAGAAGCTAGACTCTTTTTAGTCACAACCCCATTCACAAGAATTTTCATTTCGGAGATTCTATATATAAGTAAATAAAACTTTATTCTTGGATCTAAGTACATGGTAGTTTGTACCTTATTCTATATTTTTAAAATGAATGAAATTATGAACATGGTAGTTTGTACCATGCTCTATATTTTTATAATGAATAAAATAATGTAAAATTATGAATGTGTGTTGGGTTAAAATCAAAGATGGCATTATATTTTACAAGGGGAAAGTTTACCTATATCTAAAAAAATTCATATTTCAAAAAATTATCTAAAATAAAATTATTTTAATTTCTATATTGTTTGCTATTTTTTTTATATTATTTGTTATTTGTTGTTAGTTTAGTTTATAGATAATTAAAAGTATTTCTATCTCTATATTATTTGCTATTTGTTTATTTATATTATTTGTTGTAACTTTAGATTGGAGATAATTATAGTTATGATGTTTATATATCATTTATTTTGTTGCGCCGAGAGGTGCTCTACATCCAAGTATGAGGGAGATCTTGTAACGTTTCTGGAGTAACGTTTGTCGATATTGCCGGCTATTAATAAAATAATAAAAAGTTAAAAGTAATAATATGAGGGAGATCTTGTAACTTTACATGTAACGTTTGTCGATATTATTGTCGGCCATTAATAAAATGTAATAAAAAATAAAAAGTAATTATGAGAGAGATCTTGTAACGTTACTGTGAAAATCCTCACAACAGATCTAAGAGTTGATGTATACCTCACAAGAAAGATTAAGATTAAGCAGGAAAATAGAAGAAGAGTGGTCAATGCAGTGTAAAGGAGCAACATAATTATGATACAATAGAACTCGGATAGAAGCATAATAACATCACACTCTAATTCATTAATCATAATATGAACAATAAATAATACAATGGTGAAGAGGATTTGAATGCCAAGGTGGCAATTCGAATTATCCTGCATGGGCATGGCTTATCTGCACTAGGAGTCATCATCATCATCAGTGGAGTGTCAACAATACACCACTAGGATTCCTAATCATCATTGGTGGATTCATTAATGCACAAGTAACGGTCAACCAGGGGTCAAACTGAGTCTAACTGAGTGTGGTAGGTGCATCTGGCACATGGAAGCACTAATGTAGTGAAGGAGGCTCAGTGGAGGGCGCATGGGGAGATGACTAGAGTCAAAATAGGCAATCTAGTCTCACTGGGGGTCCAACGGAGTGTTTCAATTAGTTAACAAGTCAATCAATCCTCAAATCAAGGAGAGATCCACAAATAACTCAACTAACTGAAGTGTAACTAAGTGGTAGGTGAAGAAGGGCGCCTTTCACATGTGGTAGGTGAAAGGAGGGCGCACTAAGCACTAGGAGGGCTAGAAATGATCAGAAAGAAGATCCTAGGGCTAGCAAAATGGGGACTAGGTGCTGGGATTGATGACTGGGATGCATGCAATTACATGCCTGCATGCAATTGCATGACTGCATGCAAAAATGCATGCATGAATGAAATGAAAAATAATGAAAATGTTGGTAGGACTAGGATGGAGTATAGGAATATCCTAACACCCCCCCTTAATCCATCATGGGCCCTAGTAACTGAGACCAAAGGTCACCCAATACAATGAATAATAAATAACAATCCATAAACCGAGGAAATGGGGAAAACCTCATGGGAAAAATACCCCCCCTCAAAATAGATTGTAGGGCACACCAAAAAAAATGCTCCAAACTCAAGCAGGTGTAATGCTTGGTCATATGTTTGGAGGTATATTCTTCTTGGGAAGAAGTGGATCATGCTCAAAAAGCATGTGCTTGTACTTGCTCTTCAGATCGAATGTGATGAGAACAAATCCAGAGGTATGAGGATGATCCTGGAACCTGTGATTCGAATCAGCTGAGGTAGGATCAAATCCATGAATGTGTAGATAGTCTTTTGTTTTCTCCTTTGAACCATCATAGGTGAGATTATTCCCAAAAGAACCATCACATGATAGTGATTGCTTGGAATCCAAATCAGATCCAAGACTTGAAAATGGTTTCTTGAGATCTCCTTTGAACCATTAGAGGAGAGATCAAAACCATGAAATGCATGAGAAATTATCCCAAGCGAATGGCAATGCCCTATATCTTCAATAAACTTCTGAGAGCATGTACAAATGATCTTACAGTAGTACATAAGAGGTGAGTGATCAAGGAGAGTGAATGCATTACCTCCAATTGCTGATTTAACCTCCGAAACATTCATGAGATCATCATTATGCAAACCAACAGACTCTTGTGCAAGAGAGGATTTAAGAACCTCTGCAGTTTCTAAAGTGTGAGCTGGCACATAATTCGAAATAGAAGATATTGAGAGCATGAGTATAGAATCTGCAAGTTCTTCTTCTTTGTGGACAACTTCATTATGAGATATGTTTGATACTGATTCATGATCAAAGAGACCATCAAGGAGGGAGAATGCATCACTGGGCTTGCTCTTGAAATGGTTTGGACCAATCCCTTCATTCTGTTTTCCAAATCTTTCATCCAGGTGGGCCCATAGCTCTTTTGGAGATTCAGTAGAAAGGAAGTGGGTTACCATGCAACGAGACATAGCATACATCATTGCTGCATAGGCTCTGTCACCTTCATTTAACCAATAATTCTCTTCTTCACAGGATTTGAACTCTCTTTCAAAAGAATAATCAAAGAGACCATGTCTCTTCAAATGTGTTATCATCTTTGGTTTCCACTCATCATAGTTGAATGGAGAATGGAGAAAGAGGAGGAATTCCTTCCGGATTCATGGAAGCCGTTGCAGAAGACCTGCAAAAAACAATAGAAAATATCTGCAACTGCTACTGCTGCAAAACTGCAGAGAACTGCTGCACTCGAAATCTTGATAATAACCTACAAAAAACTCTCAGGAATGGAGATAGACTATACTCTCAACATGCTCTGATACCATGTGAAAATCCTCACAGCATATCTAAGAGTTGATGTATACCTCAGAAGAAAGATTAAGATTAAGCAGGAAAATAGAAGAAGAGTGGTCAATGCAGTGCAAAGGAGCAACAGAATTATGATACAGTAGAACTCGGATAGAAGCAGAATAACATCACACTCTAATTCATTAATCATAATATGAACAATAAATAATACAATGGTGGGGAGGATTTGAATGCCAAGGTGGAAATTCGAATTAGCCTGCATGGGCATGGCTTATATGCACTAGGAGTCATCATCGTCATCAGTGGAGTGTTAACAATACACCACTAGGAGTCCTAATCATCATCAGTGGAGTCATCAATGCACAAGTAATGGTCAACAAGTGTCAAACTGAGTCTAACTGAGTGTGGTAGGTGCAACTGGCACATGGAAGCACTAATGTAGTGAAGGAGGCTCAGTGGAGGGTGCATGGGGAGCTGACTGGAGTCAAAATAGGCAATCTAGTCTCACTGGGGGTCCAACGGAGTGTTTCAGTCAGTTAACAAGTCTATCAATCCTCAAATCAATGAGAGCTCCACAAATAACTCAACTAACTGAAGTGTAACTGAGTGGTAGGTGAAGAAGGGCGCCTTTCACATGTGGTAGGTGAAAGGAGGGCGCACTAAGCACTAGGAGGGATAGAAATGATTAGAAAGAAGCTCCCGGGGCTAGCAAAATGGGGACTAGGTGCTGGGATTGATGACTGGGATGCATGCAAAAATGCATGCATGATTGAAATGCAAAATAATGAAACTGCTGGTAGGACTAGGATGGAGTATAGTAATATCCTAACAGTTACATGTAATAAAAAGTAAAAAGTAATAAATATTTTACTTTTCCTCGAAAAGATCCTTGAGTGCAATACCTGAGAAGAGGTTTTCACCTCGGGAGATTTGATCCCTCTCAGCGCTTGATAGAGCCTAGGATTTGGATCTAGGCTGGTTAATTTTTATATACAATTTATTTTTATTATTTTAATGATGTTTATAAATTATTTATTTTATAAGTTAAAAATTTAATAGTTAGGAATACTAATAGGAATTAAAAGAGAGATTGAGGAATAATAACATAAATCATGTATTGGTTGAGGAATAATAATAGGAATCATGTATTTGAGAATGATCATTTTATAAATTTAGGGAAATTATGGTATGATATGCAAATTCAAGGGATGAAAATTTTGAATTTTTTGTTTTTCCAACAAATATTGAAGTAGCATTAAATTAATTAATTATGGTGGATAAAAAAAATGATTCAAGCTTCACATTCATACGAGGAAGAAAATATGAGTGAAAACTGTGAAGTAGATGAATATTCATTCGGAGAAGAAGAAGACGATGTTAATGATGATTGTGAAGAAAAACATGAAGTTAATGATGACTGCGAAGAAGAAGAACCTTCTACAAGCCCACGACAGGAGGAGAACGATGGTTTTAGAAGCATCATTACCAAAGAAAAAGAAGATGAGGGTTACACAGGCATTAACGAAGATAAAAGTAGTGGAAGCGATGGGGAAAACGGGGGAGTTCGGTTTGTCGAGCGATCCAATGCATTTCCACTACATTTTCCATAATTATGGAGATTTTTATTTTTAAATTGTTTTATTTACAACAAATGTTGAAATTAGTAATATTTTTAATTTTTAAATTATATGTTTTTGTTTATTGCAAATGTTGAAACTTTTTTCTGGTTGAATTGCAATGTTTATAAATAGCATGAACGTGGAGTGGATTTATATAAAAAAGAAAAAAATGAGATTGTTTTGTTTATTAAATGACAGTGTCTTTTTGACAAGATCAAGGGTTTTTATTTCCTTTTTCTAAGGAGTGAAATAGTTGGAATTAGAGTCGACAATAGTTGAAAATTGACAAGCGTATAGATGGTTTTATTTTTATTTTTCATTTAAAAAGGGCATAATGGGAAGACTTATTAATTCGGCCATAAAAAAAATTCATATCTCGGAAAGGATGATCTTCAGTGAGTGGTCAACCCTATAACATAAGTAATTATGCCCCAAGAAAGAAGGTCACAACCGGAGGTTAAACTTGCTTTTTATGAGACAAACCAACCAAATCAATTCATTTAGGAGGTATTTCCACTTTTTTGACTCAACAATCTCCTCATCACCATACTAACCGAATAATGAGAATTGGTAGCTTTCAAGCCTATTTTCTTTCGCTTTTTAACATATTTAGTAACAATGGTTTGCTTTAACTATCTCCTAGCTTTTAGCAGATTTGGCATAACTATTATTTTCAGCCACCAAGGAAAAAGAATTGCTCATTCTAATTCCACCAAGTTGAACTATAGGTGCAGACTGGATAAATTATAGGAAATGAAAAGAATCCATGGCAAGATAGAACATCGGTCTTATCCCTAAAATCATCTTGCACCAAATATGAAATTGTAATGGTTTCCACATGCCACTCCATCTGCTTAAATGTTGGTCTTAACTCAATACTATTTGACCACCAAAACCTTGACCACACCTTCACTGTTTGCTTGGAACCTCGATTTACATGTCCCTGCCATACATAGAAACTGCTCATTTTAGACATTCCTAAAAATAGGCTTTCCCAAGAAAACAAAAATCCAAAAAGCAAGAAAGACTGGTCTTGAAGAAAAAGAGCACCAGCTTAGCTTCTTGCAAAAAATGAAAAAGCATAAAAAACAAATAATAGTCTCACCAGACTTGATTTTTTACAAGAATCTTAGATGTATGAGTATCAATATCATGTGGACCCCCTAATCTAGGGTTCCAAAAAAAACTTCCAAAAATAGCAGTCTTGGATTCTGTTGGATTTGACAAGGACTCTGATCAATTTGTAGGCTTGGATTAATGAACAATGTAACCAGCCTAATGGAATCTTGCTCAATCTTAACCCTCTAGTAGTGCAAGCAAAATTGGGGGTTAACAACTACTAATTTCAACTTGCATCCACTTCCATTGAATGCATTTTTTAATCTTGTTTCAGGTTAAAAAGGCTTAAGAGTATATACTAGATCCCTCAACTATCTCGACAACTTTACATATGATCCTTAAAGAAGGAATTCTAGGTCCTTTCCTCCCTGCAGGTTTATGTTACGATTTGGTGAGGGGATTAGGGGGAAGGTGGTGCCAATCTCTCACTTTCCTTTAAAATCCAAGCTATTGATATGCCCTCCCCTTCATAGATTTGTGAATTCCTTATCCAATATGAATAAAATTGTGTTGAACTGCTTCATTGTTGGCCAATAAAACTGTGGACATTCAACTTAAATAATGTAGGTTGATTGTTGTTTTGGTTGATCTCACTGTAATGTGATATTTTCCTTGCCATCATGCAGTATTGTTGTCTATAAGGCCTTGTATAGGCAATCTGGAGGTTTTGTTGCAGATGTAGTGGCTGCCATTGATCAGGTTTGATGCTCTCTTGTTAATACTTAATTCAAATTTAGGTGCATAGACAATAGAGTAGTGGTTTTCATATTCAAGCAAGAGGCGCTGAATTTTGGAGTAGTGGACAAAAGTATGTCAGAGATGTAAAATGTTACCATGCCTTATTTGCATTTTGTTGAGGATGATGTTGACATTTTGAGCCTCTTTGGACCAAATACTCCACCTTCAATTAGTGAAAGTACTACATTTCTCAATCCTTTTGATGTCGCCCTTCTTGATGCCATTTAAGTAGAAGTTTTTGTAGCACAATCTGGGGGAAACTGTGGTCCATTTCCCAAAACAATGGTATTGTTTAGTCCATGGATAAATTATGTAGCAACTGGTGTAGATGATTGGAGCTACAAAAATGGACCCTTTCTAGGAAATGGAAAATATTTTATAGGGATTGGGATTTCACGTAAGTTCTCCTTATTGAGAAATTAGATTTCTTTGTTTTTTCACGAGAATTAAATAAGAGATTTCGCTTTCCATTGCTCCAATAGAACCTTTGATTGGCATGTATGATTCTACATTCTTTATTTTGAAATATAGTCTCCTTCATAGTATTTATTTGAAACATTGTTTAGTGGTATTGTTGGGACTAGAATGATAGAACCCACTAATCGCTGCAATGAATTTATGACTGCAAGGAACTTATGCAATGTTAAACTCTTCTTATGTGATATCCACTGCATATGACTGCCAAAACCTTGTATATTCATACAACTTTGAATATGGTGTTGCATATGTAAGACGCCTGTTAGAAACTGCCAAGGGTTTAAGTGCATCTGGGTTCATCCTGGCTGTGGAGTCGAAATCTCCAGGAGCTAAATTTGATCCATTTCTAGTGGGAATTCCAGGAATTGTTATAAAAGATGTAGATAAAACACACGTATAATTTACAATATCAACATATTTGGGTTGAACTGCTACATTTTGATGGTATTATGGAGTCCCCAACAAATATTTAGTAGTATTTTTCCTTTGAATGAAGGAAATATTCTCTCTAGGTCAGATATTTTATCTTTTTCAAGCAATCAATGTGCTTATCTACAGACTAATTCTAGTCTGCGTTTCCATATATTTCCTGAGTGTTTCTTTGTTTATCGCTAAAGGTTCTTGTCGTTTTACTATAATAGATCAACAATAACGGATTCATCGGGTCAAATCACAAGAATTGAATCAAAAGCTTTCATTGGAAATGGGTTGAAGCCCATATATCAAGGTACAACTCCTCAAGTAGCATTCTATTATTCTAAAGGGCTAGACATTAAGGATTTCAACTTTCAGGACACTAATGTCTTTTAAACCAGATATTCTATCTCTTGGTTCTCTATTATGGCAAACACAATCTCCTAATGGCATTGACGAGGTTGATTTTTTAGGTAAGAACAATGCTGATTTTTTGAGTTTTATATTAGGATGGCAATAGAATATTTGGGACATTCCATACAATTATTTTGTGTTTATGGTTGCAATTTATGATAGAGATAATCTTTATATTATCATCTTTTTCACCTAGAATTCTATAAGTTTGAAAGTTGAAGAATACATTTTTTTTAACCTCTGGACGATGACCTATTTTTAGAGAGTTGATAAAATCAATTTAGTAGAATTTTTGTGTTAGAACTTTGAAAATTGAAGCCATTTGTTTGAAAATGGTAGCTTTTGACAAGCACATTAATCATATGGAGCTTTTGATTTTCTTCGAGCAGGGGAATATGAAGGATTTGCTATGGTATCAGGAACAAGCATGGAAACACCACATATAACTGTCATTGCAACTTTGGAGAAGGAGAACCATTCCAATGAAATCAACATTACAAACAACATCAACAGTTATTGACCATGTGGGGAAGCCCCTGCAAGCACAAAATCAATCTGGAGAAGATACTCTGCGCAGTCTTATAGCCGCCTCACCCTTTGTTTGTGGAATTGGTGCAGTAAACCCTAAGGCTACACTTGATCCAGACCTCATTTTTTGTGCAGACAATCCCATGGCCATCCATGACATTACACGTGATTTTTATTTTATTTTAAATAATTTCTCTTCACGGTGCTCATCCCTTCGAGACTGTTTGTGTGGGATAAGTGCTCAGCTTCACTGTTTTTATGAGTTATGTTAATTGGTTCATGGTCTATAGCAGTCGAAAAGGTTGCTTGCTCTATTGCCAAAGTTTCCTTTCAATGTATTTCTAGCTTTATAAAAATTGCCAAGGTTAGTTCCAATTTATCATGGTCTCAAAGAGTTCATTTTCATTGGCTGGAGAGTCCTTCACAACCCCAATATGTTGAAATCTTGGAAATATGGCATGTAACCATTTAATGGATTGAAAAAAAAGGTGGCTATTGAACTATTTGTTAAAATTTTCAATGAAGGGGCTTGTGAAGTGTTCCTAATCTTTAATAGGATGTATGCTAGGTGTTTGATATAAACTTTAAATCTATGCATTAGTATCTCAAATGTGAAAGTTCACTCTATATATAAAACAAGCATGGGTTGTTATAAAAAAAGCATGGGTCATTTTGCCCATCAAATAGGAATTTTTATATACCCGTCATGCTAAGGTCGCTAATTTCTTTGTGAAAACGTATTTCTAACTATCAACACAATATCCAAAAATCATTAATTTAATTTAATAGAAAATAATTTATGATGTAATTAAATGTATAATGTTATGATAATATTGAAGCCCAATGGTATTGAGTAATTAATACTATAACCAAGTCTGCACAAAAAATCATTAATTTAATTTAATAGTAAATAATCTATGATATAATTAAATGTATAATGTTATGATAATATTGAAGCCCAATGGTATTGAGTAATGAATAATATAACCAAGTCTGCACTTGTTTTTAGTGTGAACTTTGAGAATTTAATAAACTCTTCAACCGTCTACTCTAAATTACTACATCGATTTCTCACAGCATATGATGGCTATTTCTAGGTTTGTTGCCAACTGATAACTGAATATATACTACATTGATTTCTCACATCATATGATGACCATTTATAGGTTTATTGCCAACTGATAAGTGAATATATATATATCATATATATGATTTGTTGGAAAGGTAAACAACCTGGCCCCAAATTCCAAGCTCCCAAGCCATCTTTGTCTCTTTCGAATTCTATTATTCCATAAGTGATCTCAAACCACTTCTCTATTATAACATATTAACCTAAGCAATGCATTGTTAACCAAAATGTTTATTCCTTCAAAATTAATTTGGGTTGCAATACAATTGGAGCAACGATCCAATAGATTGATGACAACTTCTGCGAAAATTTGAAATAACATATTATCATTTGAAATTTTACAATTGTCATAAGGAGATGAATACATTGACCATTTATTTTTCCCTAGGTTGTTAGAGAGATAAAAGCATCAATGTAAATTTTAAGCAAGCTAAAGGTCTCAAGTTCTCAACATAACAAAGGAAAGCATTATCATAGTTACTTCTATGCTTCTCATCAAAATTAATTGTAGATGTATAATGCCTTCAAAAAACTTGTTACATTTTTTTCTCGATCTCCTTCACCTTCCTTTCTCATTAGAGATTTGATGAGCCTAGTCTATAATCCAAAGACCTTACCAAAATTATTATTGTACTGCTTTACTTGTTTATAAATTCATATTCCATTTTCCATTCCTTTTGCCCCTCATAGGGCAATTGCTAGTTATAGTATTGTAGATAACACAAAGCTCGTCTTCGTGTCTCGTTTTACGTATCCATTCCCGATTCAACTTCATATTAAATACAATGTAAATATTTACTTCAATCAATTAAAAGACACTTAACCTAGATTTATAAAGTAGTAAGTTGTTATTTTGTTGTGTGTAACTATTTTGTAGTGATATGTCAAAAAGAATTATTAGTCCCTATGACAAAGCCTATATTCCCACCCTTCATTCCTTTTGCCCCTCATAGGGCAATTGCTAGTTATAGTATTGTAGATAACACAAAGCTCGTCTTCGTGTCTCGTTTTACGTATCCATTCCCGATTCAACTTCATATTAAATACAATGTAAATATTTACTTCAATCAATTAAAAGACACTTAACCTAGATTTATAAAGTAGTAAGTTGTTATTTTGTTGTGTGTAACTATTTTGTAGTGATATGTCAAAAAGAATTATTAGTCCCTATGACAAAGCCTATATTCCCACCCTTCTTAATTAATACGAGAATAATATATCAATTAATATAATGTTTAATAAAGTTAGCCAAAGTAATATCATTTTTTTTAAATTATTATGTTTTTTTCCAAATTTTATTAGGCAACAAGTCAAAATTTGATATTTTTTATCATTAAATGTATTAGCAAAAAAATAAAATAAAATAAATATTCATATACATTCACAGGTCTTTACAACTTTTAAAAAATATTTATGGTCTTGTTGTACCATCTGACATATAGTACAATATGGACATATTTAATTTGGATTTTGTCTTACATTAACCAAAGAGTTGGTCTAGTGTTAAGAACTTTCCAGAAACACTAATAGTATCAAGTTTCTATCAAGTTTTTGGAGACATCCAAATTGTCTCTCTCTTCCAGATATAATGTTTCAAAGGATTCTCAATGTATAGTATTATCCTTTTACATTTTTTATCCTCTGCATTCAATTTTTATTGTTTAGCTGGCTCTTGTAATTGGGTAAATGGTTGTGACAAACTAAATTTGTTCTGATAAAATGATGAAGCTGCAATATGGGAATGGGAAGTATATGTTGTTCTTTACATTTGTGGTTTGATTCTTGGCTAGATCATGCTAAATAAGAATCTCTAGCAAAAAATTGCAGTCATGTTTTAAAATAATTTGCATTTGTTGTTCAATTCCACTCAAAAACTGGATGAATCTAGAGAACTTGTGCTAAATAAGGGTCTACAACAACAAAAAATTGCACTCGTGTCTCAAAATAATTTGAGTCGATGGTTCTTGCTGAAAATAGATGATTTTGGAGACAGATTTCATGTCTAATATTTATTTTGTACAGGTATAGTCGTGTTAGGAGGGCGTTATGTCTCCGTTACTCTTCGAATTTGAGTTACGCGGATTAAGTTCCTTTAATGAGTAGTTAATTTTGTCGAAGAGTGGACAGGATGAGACTAAGATAGGGTTTATATTCCTTCAATTTGAGTTATGCAGCGTAAGTTCCTTCAATGAGTAGTTAATTTTGTCAATCATAGGCCGAGACTAAGGTAGGGTTTCTTCAATCGTTGTTGAGTGATTTCTCACTTATTTTTCATGGATTTATAATTCTTGTGTATCTGCTTTACAATACTTAGGGCTGGTAGGTGTTCTCTTACTCAGGTGATTACCTCTACTCTATCTCCTTTAGGGTTTTCCAATCTTGAAGATTTGGATGAAGGCAACAATAATCTTACTTGGATCTGGTTAAGGCTTACTCTTTATATAAGGCATCATATGACCAGCCTGATCATGTCCTTGGTTCAACAAAGTCGAGTTTTACAACTTGGGGGGAATTGTAGCTTTCCATGATATGAATTTAAAGATTTAAAGAATCGAGTTTACAAGGCCTTGAAAAATACAGAGCACACGTATTTTCACTACACTGTGAATGTGTTTTGTCAGATGCGGTGTTCACCTATTTTTTGCCAAAGAAATTCATAATAGAACTATGAGAAAGGCTAAGACAACAATAGGAAATCCATTTGATGGTCGTTAGTCTATTGTGTGGGACATCCAACTCGAGCGGCTTCCATGCCAGTGACTCATAACAAGACTGCTCAGGAAACGATGGAAGAGTGAACCACTATTTGGTTTTGGGCATTTCATTGGGGTTGGCCTCCAAGGTTTCAATACCATGTGACCCTGTGGTTTTAGTTGTTAATTCCAAAATGTAAGAGGATTGTGTCGAGTAGTGAGCTGTCCAACTCTATGAATTAAACAAATCCTTGTAGAGAAAAACATTCTTACTACTACTCCTGATGAGGCAAAAAGGCCAAGGTTCACAATAAACATTCCATTTCCATGGCTTTCATGACAGCTTCTTCCACTTGTTGATCGTGTCTATTGTTTCAAACTATTTGAACTTCCAGGAATGCTTGTTTAAAAGACTATGTTTGTGAAGTTGGAGTCTATATGTTTGTGAAGAGGGGGAGTCTATATTTTGTTTTGTGAACATGTCAGGTTGATTTACACAAGAATTGCACTGCAAAGGCATTTTTTATGTTTTATTTCTCTCAGTATCAACATTAATTCCCAGAAAAGTGATTGTTCATCCTTTTATATGGTTAAAGCAGATAAAATTTCTACTATCCATAAATAAATAATCTTGTAGATGCCTTGGTGGGAAATTGATAGCCACTGAAGTGTTAAATGCTCAAAATGGTTGAGATATTTTGCCATGGGATCTGTTCACAAACCTAAATGCAATTGCCAGTTTCTTGGTATGTTGGCAAAGAATTTTCCCATAGGTTCCTCCACATCATTTATGCACATCGGTAATATTCACAATTACATATAGATCTCTCCCCACTTTGTTGAACTTTTATGTTTAGATGTGATTAGTCTCCTACAAGGAACATATGCCTGTGCTTGTTAAATTCAATCCAACTACATCAAGATTTTATTGTTACCTTCCCGTCTCTCATCAATCCCCTCAATTTCTGAAAGTTATCCCACCTGCCAGCTGCTGCATAAATCAAAATACAAAGAGCCTAAAAAGTTGACAGTGAACTTGAAATATGACATGGACAAGTAAATGAAAGCAACCAGAACTCAAAACTGACACAACCATTCCTGGATGTGTTGAGTCACTTTTCCTGGCAAGGAGCTATGATTTTATGTTTAACAAGAAATATTACATTATGTATTCAACCCAATGTTATTGTTTGCAAAGAGACTACCATGGGTGATTATGCATGGGCATATCATTTCCTTGAGGATTACATTAGTAACGTATGGGTGTTTGATCCTTCAAACAATATATTACACAACTTGATGTCACCCAATATCATTGTGAATAAGCAAAATAGAGAAATTACTTGTGCAACATAAATCTTTGTAAAACACAAAGGGTTAGATGGTGATATATGCAGTGTGTAGTATGTTTTTTTGCTTTTGAACGCTATTTGTAATAGTTTAGATTTGATTTCAAGTTTTGTCAGTAACTCAGTAAAGGAGAAAATTTGATCTTTTCTAGCATAGTATTAATTAGTTGTTCTTTCATCGCCTCTTCATATATAATAGATATAAATGGGTTATGTCTCTTAATTTGAACTGATAATTTTACTGGTATGGTATGAGCATTAAAATAGTAAAATAATGTGCAGATATTTTTCTTATTTTATTAACCATCCAAATCTACTCTTAGTACAAAAGTTAAATGCACACCATGCACAATCGTTCGAGCAGTTTGCAATTTGGAGCATAACCAAAGCAAGGTGAGTGTTAGGATAATTAATACTCCAACCTTTGTCCACTTTGGATTCAATTGCTTCGTGTCCTTTCCCTTCTGCTTCCCTTTATCATTCACATTTTTTGGGCTCCCCATCCATAAGAGCCTGATTCTTGGAGGCCTTTAGGACTCCCATCTGGATCAGCTTGTCTTGTTCTTGCATCAAGGATTCTGTGAATGCATCTAATGAAGGCATTTTCCAATTGGGGATTGACAATATCCCAGAGTGGAAGGTAGACACAAATACTGAAAATTCAAGGCCAATCTTACTCGGGATGGATGGAACCAACTGCTTGTCCTTCTTGTCAATTCCACATTGTTTGCACTGCATAACCAAGGACTTGAACTTTGAAAAGAATTGTTGTATGGTTTCGAAACTGTTGGTTTTAAGAGTAATTAATTTAGTCTCCAAAATGTTCCTTTTCAACTTATCTTGCTTACCAAATAGAGTTTCAAGCTTCTGCCAAACCTCCCTTGGGGTTTTCAATCCATCAAGATGGAAGAGCAAGTCTCTGTAGATGTGAATACACATAAAACCAAAAGCCTCATCTAACTTGTTCAAGTACTTTGCTTTCTCAATAGTTGCCTGAGGTTCAACCTCCTTTCCCATTGTGACCCTATACAGACTCTTGTTGCGCAATACAATCTGCATATATGCCCTCCAATACAGATAATTAAATGGTGTCAGGATTCTTGGTGTCAAAGGAGCATTCGAATTCTCCATATGTAGCTACTGGAGCGAATGGAAACTACTACTACTGCATTGAAAACTTCTCAAAAACCTACAGAAAACTCGCAAAACAAAGATAAACCAGCCCTGCTGAGCTTTGATACCATGTGAAATTCTAGAAGACGGCAGATCATTGAGCCTGGGAACACCTCATAGTGATAGAATTAGCAAGATAGAAGAATTACAGTGAAATCTAGCAAGAATTGAACAGTAAAATCAAACATGCAAAAAAATTCATATGTGCATCAAAACTAGTGTCATGTTCCATTCATATGTATACTATAGTATAATAGAGAGAATTCGATTACCTAGGAGGAATTCAAATCCAATTCAGTCTAGCATAGGAATTATCCCCTCTACAATGCTCCGATAGTGCCAAACTCAACTGAATGTCAGTTCACTAAAGCTAATGTCAATTAACTAACCATGCAAGGCACATCAATGAGTTATCCACACAAAATAGGATAGAAGGTGCGCATTATATCACAGTCAGTGGCAATCGAATCTCAAACCCTCCACTACAGTCATGAACTCAGGTGGACTGAACCAGATCACTGAGTTAGCTCCTAAAATCTAGGGAACTAACTCTGCATGGCCTAAATTCATGTATGCATGCATGCATGGCCTAAATTCATGCATGGGGAGCTCATCAAGTGATTAATGAGTCCTAGATGATAAATGTTTTGTATGTGCCTTCTTTAGCAGCAAACTTGTTATCTATTTATCAGGTGACACACACAAGTTCACCGAAGAAAGTTGTTTTCGGACCTGACATAGTTGAGATTGCAGAGATCTCTTCTAGGAAGCTAATAGCAAAAGGTGTTGCAAACCATACCTCAAAGACATATGAGTTCTCTCACTTTCTGCCATATTATCTGCCTACTCTATTTGCACCTGATGAAGATCAGAATGATGCATCTTCTGATGATTCAAATTCATATTTTGAAGATGAGGACCAAGTTGAATCAAATCTTGATGTTGAGTTTGAATATCCAGATCCAGATCCAACACCTGCCCCCAATTCAAGGCCAAAATGGGCTCACAAAGTCCTTGAAGTTATTGGGAACATATATGGGGATCCATCTGACCATAGAAGAACCAGATCTCAACATCAAGATGCAAACCTTGCACTATGTCATACAAATTCACTTCTCCTAGAGAGGTGCTACATGATGGTTGGTTCTGATCCGCAATCCTTCAAAGAGGCTTGCCCTGATCCAAGATGGTAGGTTTCCATGGATGAAGAATATGAGTCACTGTAGAACAATGAGATATGGGATCTTGTCTCTCTTCCCCCAGGGAGAAATCTAGTCCATTGCAAGTGGATCTACAAAACAAAACTTGCTTCTTATGGATCTACAACCAAGTACAAATCTCAGTTGGTTTCCAAGGGGTATTCACAAGTTCATGGCTTGGAGTACAATGAGACATTCACTCCAGTAGCAAGAATGGACTATGTCAAACTTGTTTTGGAAATTGTAGCTCGAAACAGCGGGAGGTACATCCCATGGATGTAAAGAGTGCCTTCCTGCATGGTGACTTAGAAGAAGAGATCTACATGAAGCAGCTCGAGGGGTACACAGATGATCCATCCTTGGTATGTAGGCTAAGGAAATCATTGTATGGGCTCAAGCAAGCCCCTAGGGCATGGTATGCCAGAATGGATTCCTTCTTACTGTCACAGAAGTTCGAAAGATGAAAATCTGTCTACAATGTCTACATGTAGCAGAAGGGAGGTTTCCTATTGTTGATTGTTTTTTATGTGGATGGCGTGTTCATCACCAGTGGTTCATCTACTAGATTGAAGAACATCAAGTCTGCTTTGATCAAAGCCTTCTCCTTGACAGATCTAGGGCTGCCGAAACAGTTTATTGGCCTCAAAGTAACTCAAAAAGCTTCAAGGATCATGATTTAATAATCTAGGTATGCATCTGACTTGCTCAAAAAGTTCCACATGGTTGATTGTAAAGAAACAACTTTTTCCTTCCTATCTGGCATAAGTTTGGAAGAAGGTGATTCTACTCCTTTGGTTGACAACACCTTGTACAGGCAGCTGATTGGTAGCTTATTGTACTTGGCACATTCGAGACCAGGTATGTATTATGCTGTAAGCGTTGTGGCAAGGTACATGCAGAAGCCACCTGAGCTGCATTGGAAGGAAACAAAGAGAATCGTGCACTATGTGCAGGGTATAAAAGAGTTTCGCATTCATTATTCTGCTCATACTCAATTAGATCTGGTTGGTTTTACTGACTCAGACTAGGCTGGAGACTGTTGAATATTGTAACTTCAAAGAATATTATATTTGTAATTTATTATTCCGGAGATGTTTCATTCCTCCGAGGTAACCCTATCATGTATCTGGAGATGTTTATTCCTCCAGGGGTTTGTATTAACTAGGGTTATTAGACCCACCATGTGGGGGTCGGCCCTGTAGTTATATTTTAGGGGTTATTAGACTTCTCCAGGAGAGGTCGGTCCCATTAGGTCTTTTAGTCAGTTAGGAGTCAGTATAAATAGAGGAGGTGAACTCCTCATTAGATCATTCACTCACTTGTGGAAGAGTGCGCACTTGTCTGGGAGATATGTTAAGAAGACAAAGAAGGAAGGAACACATCTTGTATTTTGGTTGATCATCTTATTGAGGAAAGATTTGCTGGGTTTTCTACCCCATGAGGGTTTCCTAGGGTATATTTTGTGTCTATCTTGTGATTATGTTTCTTTCAGTGATGTTGCTAGTCTATTTGGTTTAAACTTAACATGGTATCAAAGCTAGACTGAATAGGACATCTTTCACAAGGTAAGAATACCTCTCTCTCTCTCTCCGATGAAAGTTAGGGTTTCAGCAAAAAGTTGGTATTATTGAATTCTGGTTGCATGGCTGGATAGCCCTTTTCAATACCATTCTTTTAAGCCCTAGATCGAACTTTTTGGTTGGGTAGAACTCCGGGAAATCCAAACCCTAATTCTACCAAAAGTGCAATAAGTCAGAATTTGGTTTCAGAAAAAAGTTTGCATTTTTGAATTCTGATTACATGGCTGGATAGCCCTTCTCAAGACCATTCTTTTGAGCCATAGATCGAACTTTTTGGTTGAATAGAACTCCGGGAAAGTCAAACCCTAATTCTACCAAAAGTGCGATAAAATTCTGTTCCAGATTCCGGAAAAGTGAAAAGTAACATTTCCAGGTAAGTCTACTCTGTCTCTTGGACTCCCCCAAGAGAAGATGGCTCCAAACACTAAGCTTGAAGACAAGCTAGAAGGTATAGAAAATTTCCGGGCTTGGAAATACAGAATTGGTCTCATTCTTGATGAGAATGATCTTGGTCATTATATCAAGGAAGAAGTTGCAGAACCAGAAGGAGATGAAGCCAAAGAAAAGCACAGGAAGGATTTGATTAGGGAAAAGAGAATCATAGCTGATTCTATTAAAGACCACTTGATTCCCCAAGTGGCCTCCAAGAAGACTCCAAAGGAAATGTGTGATGCCCTAGGAAGAATGTATGAAGGAAAGAACATCAACAGGAAGATGAACCTAAGGACTCAGTTGAAGAGTACCAAGATGCACAAAGGAGAATCCATTCAAGACTACTTCTCAAGGATCTCTCTAATCAAGGAACAATTAGATGCCATTGGTGATACTCTTGATGAAGATGAACTTGTGATGACTGCCCTAAATGGTTTCACTAGACCTTGGGAATCTTTCATACAAACCATGTGTGCCAGAAAAGAAAGCATGAAGTTTGATGTAGTATGGGAGGATTGTGTTCAAGAAGAGGCTAGGGTAGCCAACAGAGAAGCTCTTCTCAAAGAGGATGACCAAGCTTTGGCCACCCACACCAAAAGAGGAAAGAGAGGCTACTTCAAGAAAGTAAACTACAAAAGGTCTCAACCCTCTCATAGATTCAAAAGGAAAGGAGGAGACACCTCCACAGTCCAATGTTTCAATTGTCTTAAGCTAGGACACTATGCTAGAGACTGTACCTTACCAGAAAAGAAGAAGAAAAGGTTTGTCCACAAAAGACATCATGCACATATGGCAGAAGATGATAGTGAAGAAGAAGAAGAAGTAGTAGAGGAAAGGCCTCAAAAGAAAAGATCTAAAGTGAAGAAAGAAGATCCAAAAGAATATGTACTATTTTCTGCTCTCTCTGGATCTGTGTCTCCTGGTGAAGGCACATGGCTCATTGACAGTGGTGCTTCAAAGCACATCACAGGTCATAAGGAAACTCTCTCCAGGATCGAAGAAAAGTCTTCACCCCAAAAGGTATCTCTAGGAGATGATTATCAATATCCCATCAAGGGAATTGGTGAAGCAAGCTACAAGCTTGATTCAGGAACACCCTTAAAAATGAAAGAAATTTTATATGTCCCAGGTTTAAAGAAGAATCTACTCTCTATCTCAGCACTAGACAAGAAAGGCTTTAGAGTAGCCTTCATAGATGGACAAGTACTCATGTGGTCCAAAGGAAAATCAATCAAAGATGCAATTGTCATAGGTGAAGAAGAAGGAGGACTTTATAAACTCAAGGGTCATCCAGAAACTGCCCTTGCTCATGAAGTTTCTAGTCCCAGTGAGCTATGGCATAGAAGGCTAGCTCACATCAACTATAAAGCCTTACCCTATGTAAGCAAGGTGGTTATAGGATTACCAGAATTGAAGGCTGATCATGATGGCTCATGTAAAGGATGTAAGAAAGGGAAGAATGTCAAGAATCCCTTTCCGAAAAGTGAAACAAAGACTAAGAACTCTCTAGAGCTAATACACTCAGATGTATGTGGACCTATGCCCACCACTTCTCTAAGTGGGTTTGAATACTATCTCTCATTCATTGATGACTATTCAAGGAAAACTTGGATATACTTCCTAAAAGGTAAGAATGAAGTCTTTGGAAAATTCAAAGAGTTTAAGGCTCTAATAGAAAATCTCTCAGATAAGAGAATCAAGATTATCAGAACAGATAATGGCGGAGAATATACTTCAAAGGAATTTGAAGACTTTTGTAAAGAAGATGGAATTAAGAGGGAACTAACCACTCCCTACAATCCCCAACAAAATGGGGTAGCTGAGAGAAAAAAATAGAACTATCATGGAGGCTGTAAAGACTATGATACATGACCAAGATCTTCCCATGTATCTATGGGCTGAAGCAGGCAAGACAACAGTATATGTACAAAATAGACTATCTCATAGTGCTCTTGATTTCAAAACTCCAGAAGAAGTCTTTACAGGAAAGAAGCCTGAGGTAAGTCATCTTAAAATATTTGGGTGTCCTGTGTACATCCACATTCCAAAAGAAAAGAGAACCAAGTTGGATCCCTCAGGCAAGAAGGGATTGTTTGTTGGTTAATTTGAAACTTCCAAAGCCTTCAGAATCTACATACCAGGTTTCCATCATATAGAAATAAGTAGAGATGTAACCTTTGATGAGGAAGCAGCTCTCAAGAAATCCAGAAAGTGTCAACTTGAAGAAGTTTATGAAGAAGATTCATCTCCCAGAATCTCAGAGACTGTTCACATCCCTGAAGAAGATGCACCAGAGGATCATGACATGCTGGAACCACAAGAACCCCCTGTTGCAGAATTATCTAGGAAAAGAAGACCAGCATGGGCTAGAGACATTATTCAAGGAGCTGAAAGATATGGTGCTCCTGAAGGCTCCACTAGAGAAAGGAAGAAACCAAAACTAGTGTCCAACTATATGGCCTTGATGTGTGATCTTGTGGATCAACTACCTACTAGCTATGAAGAGGCAGCTCAGAAGAAAGAATGGGTAGAAGCAGTGACAGAAGAATTTCAGTCAATAATGAAAAATGATGTTTGGGATATAGTTCCCAAACCAAAAGATAAAAGTGTGGTTTCTTCCAAATGGATCTTCAAAATAAAACATGCTGCGGATGGAAGCATTGAAAAATACAAAGCAAGATTTGTAGCCAGAGGATTCTCTCAGAAGGAGGGAATTGACTATGAAGAAACATTTGCACCAGTTACCAGGTATACTTCAATTAGAACTATTATGGCACTTGCATCCATGATGAAGTGGAAATTACACCAAATGGATGTTAAGACTGCTTTTCTGAATGGTGTAATTGAAGAAGAAGTATACATAGAGCAACCACAAGGGTTTGAGGTCAATGACGGAAGGACTCATGTATGCAAACTGAAAAAGGAATTATATGGGTTGAAACAAGCTCCCAGGGCTTGGTACGGAAGGATTGACAGTTTCTTAACTAGCATGGGCTTTACCAAGAGTAAAGCTGACCCAAACCTTTATCTCAAAGTAATGGATGATGAACCAGTTATACTATTGTTATATGTAAATGATCTATTTCTAACTGGAAATGAGAAACAAATTATTGAAAGCAAGAAGAAGCTTTCTTCAGAATTCGAGATGAAAGATCTCGGATTAATGCACTACTTCTTAGGCTTAGAAGTATGGCAAGAACCAAGAGGAATCTTTCTAAATCAAGGTAAATATGCTGTGGAGATTCTGAAAAGGTTTGACATGTTGGAGTGTAAACCCATGGCCACTCCCATGGACTCCAACTTGAAGATTTTGGTTAATGACTCATCAGAATTAGTGGACCTAACTCTATATAGACAAATCATTGGGTCACTAATGTATTTGACAAATACTAGGCCAGATATATGCTTTGCTGTAAATACCCTAAGTCAGTATTTAGTAGAACCTAGAAAGGTTCATCTAATAGCTGCAAAGCATGTAATGAGGTACCTGAAAGGTACATTAGATTTTGGTCTACTTTATCACGGAAGTCATGAACTCAAGTTACATGGTTACTCAGACTCTGACTGGGCAGGTAGTGTCTCAGATAGAAAGAGTACTTCAGGTGGATGTTGTGGTCTTGGATCTACCATGATATCATGGTTCAGCAAGAAACAATCTAGTGTGGCCCTCAGCTCTGCTGAGGCAGAATATATAGCTGCTTGCTCTGCCAGCTGTGAAGCAGTATGGCTTCGAAAACTGCTATCTGGAGTGTTTGACTTAGAAATGGATCCCACTGTAATTATGTGTGATAATCAAAGCTGCATCAAGATGACAGAGAATCTTGTGTTCCATGATAAGTCAAAACACATAGAGATCCGATACTTCTATATTCGAGATATGGTGCAGAGAGGAGCTATCAAGCTCGAGTATGTGAGCACTGAAGATCAAATTGCTGATATCCTGACCAAACCTCTGTCTCGTGTGAAATTTGAATACTTTCGAGACAAGCTTGGTGTAGTTCAAAAGGACCCTCCTAGAAAGGGGGAGTAGCATAATCCCTGATGACAAGCTTGTCTCATCAATAATGAGACTTCACCTAGTCACTTAGAAATAGTTAGATTTAGGACTACTATATTTAGAATGCTTAGTTTTACTTATACATAGTTTTG
Organism: Larix kaempferi; assembly: GCA_027924585.1. Lineage (NCBI taxonomy): Eukaryota > Viridiplantae > Streptophyta > Pinopsida > Pinales > Pinaceae > Larix > Larix kaempferi. Next base: position 5,041,203 of record BSBM01000202.1, on the reverse strand, counting down.
ATGTTAGATGTATTAGTAAGAATACATGCTTTTGATGATAGATGTATACATGCCTTTGATGTTTGATGTATTAGTAAGAATACATGCTTTTGATGATAGATGTATACATACCTTTGATGTTAGATGTATTAGTGAAAATACATGCTTCTGATGATAGATGTATACATGCCTTTGATGTTAGATGTATTAGTAAGAATACATGCTTTTGATGATAGATGTATACATGCCTTTGATGTTAGATGTATTAGTGAAAATACATGCTTTTGATGATAGATGTATACATGCCTTTGATGTTAGATGTATTAGTGAGAATACATGCTTTTGATGATCGATGTATACATGCTAGATGTATACATGCCTTTGATATTAGATGTATTAGTGAGAATACATGCTTTTGATATATGATGTATACATGCTGTTGATAATAGATGATGATACATGCATTGATTAATGTACTTGTATGGATGTGGATACTTGTACTTGTATTGATGAGAATACATGTGGGGATTGTATCATCCTTGAACACTTGTTCTAAAATGAGTCGTAGACAGAAGTCTCCGAGAAAGAAGAGGGATTGTATCATCCTTGAACACTTGTTCTAAAATGAGCCGTAGACAGAAGTCTCCGAGAAAGAAGAGGGATTGTATCATCCTTGAACACTTGTTCTAAAATGAGCCGTAGACAGAAGTCTCCGAGAAAGAAGAGGGATTGTATCATCCTTGAACACTTGTTCTAAAATGAGCCGTAGACAGAAGTCTCCGAGAAAGAAGAGGGATTGTATCATCCTTGAACACTTGTTCTAAAATGAGACGTAGACAGAAGTCTCCGAGAAAGAAGAGGGATTGTATCATCCTTGAACATCTGTTCTAAAGAGAGTCGTAGATGTATGTCTCCGATAAATGAAATCCTGAATTAACAGGTAGGGGATTGCATCGTCCCCGGACTGAGGTCCCAGAATAGAGCCGTAGACTGGGTCTCCGATAATGAAGTCCTGAATGAACAGGCAGGGGATTGCATCGTCCCCGGACTGAGGTCCCAGAATAGAGCCGTAGACTGGGTCTCCGATAATGAAGTCCTGAATGAACAGGCAGGGGATTGCATCGTCCCCGGACTGAGGTCCCAGAATAGAGCCATAGACTGGGTCTCCAATAATGAAGTCTTGAATGAACAGGCAGGGGATTGCATCGTCCCCGGACTTAGGTCCCAGAATAGAGCCGTAGACTGAGTCTCCGATAATGAAATCCTGAATGAACAGGAATGGGATTGCATCGTCCCCGGACTGAGGTCCCAGAATAGAGCCGTAGACTAGGTCTCCGATAATGAAGTCCTGAATCAACAGGCAGGGGATTGCATCGTCCCCGGACTGAGGTCCCAGAATTGATCCATAGATTGATGTCTCCGAGAACTGAAGATCGTATTGTATCATCCATGGACCTATGTCCTAAAGTGAGCAGGATTGATCATCCTGGAACATGATCGTGTGATGACGATGCTGATGATCGTGTGATGATGATGTTGATGATCGTGTGATGACGATGCTGATGATTGTGTGATGACGATGCTAATGATCGTGTGATGAGGATGCTGATGATCGTGTGATGACGATGCTGATGATCGTGTGATGACGATGCTGATGATCGTGTGATGACGATGTTGATGATCGTGTGATGACGATGCTGATGATCGTGTGATGACGATGCTGATGATCGTGTGATGACGATGCTGATGACAATGTTGATGATCGTGTGATGACGATGCCGATGATGACGATGCCGATGATCGTGTGATGATGATGCCGATGATCGTAGTGATATCGACACTTTTGACATTGATGTTCCAGTAACTGGTTGAGTTACTGATGAAGATGAATTGAAGAAAGCTTCCGATGATTTATAGATGTATCATATATGATGACTCCTTGCTCCTGCAGATGTTGTTATAATATCCTTCTCGTTAAGGAGGAGTGTTGAATATTGTAACTTCAAAGAATATTATATTTGTACTTTATTATTCCGGAGATGTTTCATTCCTCCGAGGTAACCCTATCATGTATCTGGAGATGTTTATTCCTCCAGGGGTTTTTATTAACTAGGGTTATTAGACCCATCATGTGGGGTTCGGCCCTGTAGTTATATTTTAGGGGTTATTAGACTTCTCCAGGAGAGGTCGGCCCCATTAGGTCTTTTAGTCAGTTAGGAGTCAGTATAAATAAAGGAGGTGAACTCCTCATTAGATCATTCACTCACTTGTGGAAGAGTGCGCACTTGTCTGGGAGATCTGTTAAGGAGACAAAGAAGGAAGGAGCACATCTTGTATTTTGGTTGATCATCTTATTGAGGAAAGCTTTGCTGGGTTTTCTACCCCATGAGGGTTTCCCAGGGTATATTCTGTGTCTATCTTGTGATTATGTTTCTTTCAGTGATCTTGCTAGTCTATTTGGTTTAAACTTAACAGAGACAACACTGACATAAAATCTACTTCAGGCTACATGTTCATGTTGGGATCGAGACCAATCTTTTGGTCAATTAAGAAGCAAGCAGCTCTTGCACTCTCTTCAACAGAAGCAGAGTACAGAGGGGCTGTGAATGCATCTATTTAGGCAATTTGGTTACATGGCATCTTGACAGAGTTTGGAATTCACAGTTCTCCTTCAATAGATATTTTCTGTGATAATCAAAGTGCCATAAAGACCATCAGTGATTCAGTTCAGAATCAAAGAGCCAAACACATTGAAGTTCATATGCACTACATCACGGAACTAGTGCACAATAGGGCCATCACACTACATTATTGTTCTATAGAGGAGCAAATTGCAGACATTTTTACAAAGTCTTTCACTCATAAGAGATTCGTCTATCTCAGATCTATGCTTAGTGTGAAGGCTACTTGAGTTCCCTGATGTTCATTTTTTAGGGGGGGGGTTTACCATGAGGTTTTCCCCATTTCCTTAGTTTAATGAACAATTATTTTATTATTATTGATTGTATGGGTGACCTTTAGTCTCAGTCACCAGGGCCCAGGTTGTCTAAGTTTGGATTAAGGGGGGGTGTTAGGATAATTAATACTCCAACATTTGTCCATCTTAGTATTATTTCCCTTTTCCTAGAATTGGATGATGTTGTTGACCCCCTAGTGGTGTGCAGTTGTCATCTAGGACTCATTAGCCACTTAATGCGCCCTCCATGCATGAATTTAGGTCATTCAGAGTCAGTTCCCTAGATTTTAGGAGATAACTCAGTGATCTGGTTTAGTCCACCTGAGTTCATGTCTGTAGTGGGGAGTTTGAGCTCTGATTGCCACTGAATGTGATCTAATGCGCCCCTTTTGTCTTGTTTTGCATGGGTAACGCACTGATGTGCCTTGCATGGCCAGTTAACTGACAGTAGCTTCAGTGAACTGACATTCAGTTGAGTTTGGCACTATTGAAGCACTGTAAAGGGGATAAATCCTATGCTAGATTGATTTAGATTCGAATTCCTCCTGGGTAATCGAATTCTCTCTATTGTACTATATTATTTTAGTATACAAATTAATGGAACATGACACCAGTTATGATGCACATCTGATTTTCTTTGCATGTTTGATTTTACTCCTCAATTCTTGCTAGATTTCACTATAATTCTTCTACCTTGCTAATTCTGTCACTATGAGATATTCCTAGGCTCAATGATCTGTTGTGTTCCAGAATTTCACAGTCAGTATGTCTACAGGTGGCAATGAGCGATATGAACTCATCCAGAGTTGACAATTGTGATACGAGGTATGGGTTCACATGGTTATTCACTTTGAGTGGAGGCTGATCGGTTTGGGATAGCGACAACCTCAACTTCCCTTTGGATAGTATGGAGAGAAGAACTCGATACAAAATGTAAATTTGAATATTGTTATCCAATTTAAAGGAAACCAATTTTATTCTAAAAAGCATTTTCGACTATTAAATATTTAAAAAAAATATTTGCTTATTGAATTTTTATAAAAAAAAATTGATTATTGAAGTTTTAAAAGAACTATTGTTGAATGTTGATTTTTTTAAGGTATATTTGATGATTGAATTTTTTGGATTATTGAATTTTTATAAAAAAAATTGATTATTGAAGTTTAAAAAACTTATTGTTGAATGTTATTTTTTTTTAAATATATTTGATTATTAAAATTTTAAAAACTTTATTATAAGTGATATTAATTTAAAATGTTGATAGACTTTTCAAAATTGAATTCTTTTTAAGTTTATTTCTGTCTATTTTATTTGAATTTATAAGTGTATAGATAAAGAGATTTGGAAATATGCTCAATATTTATGTATAGAAAGAGATTCGGGCTTGTGATTATATATAAAAAACATTTGGATTGCATTATGGATTTTATTTGTATTATCATTCACAACTATTATTTTAGTCAACTATGGTGACTAATATAATATGATTTAGTGGTTTTATTTTTTCCATGATATCAGTATAATAGGTTTTTTATTTGATTTATAATTTATTTTGTTTATATAATTGATAGTTGTATAGTAATATTGAAGTGTACTCAAGTTCATAGATGTAGATCAAGATATAGCCGCTCGTCGCCATCGCTGAAGGACGTTTGGTGAGGAGGGGGGCTCGCCCGTGTTCAATGCTCCTTTAATATAAATGAATCTATGGTAGACGGTCTCTAACCAAGGAAGGGAACAAGCCTTTCATTGCCCTCCCTTTGGTCAAGCAAGTCTTTCCTCTTTTATTTTTAAATGGCACATTATATGTATGTATGTGCTCTTCCATTGTATTAGCAGCGGAGTGTAGCCACCTAGGAGGGGAGTAATTAAAAATAAAATTATTTTATATTAAATTATCAATCCAAGCAGAATCGACTTTCATTCAATGTCCTTAGTTAACGAAGTATTATCCCAACGGATGATGGAATTACTGACCCAACAAAAGGAAGGGGGAAAAGAGCTTATTTATCCCATTAAATAATTTTATGTATAATCCATCTAACATACTCTAAAGCAAATATCCTAGGTGTAAAAACCTTTAAAATCAGTATCATAATTCCTTTTATCCATAAGAATCTACCTCGTCTTCATCCGCTCCTCTCTTCCCTGCGGGTATCTTCCATAAATGGATGTTGGGGCTCCTTCACTTGGCGGCTGGCTTCACACACTTTGCTTGGCTCCCGGGCAGGATGCTTGCTTGTTGGAATAATTTATAGGGAGGTTCACTTTAAATCCTACATCCATTCCAAGTTGACAACAGATGGCCTCGAATCAGCCCCGGCACAGCACACAACACAGGTATGCACATGGCACTAGGATACACATTGTTAAGTCACATGTGAGCAATAACATCACACCCATACCCGAGAGAATAAGGAGAAGGCCCCTATTGAGCTACCTTATCCGTTAATTGCTTTTATATCCCGGCGAGTGAAGTTGGTAATGCCCTATCGGATCAGTGTATAAAGGAAAGGGCACTTAGCTTAAGGTAGGTCCGCCTTTCGAATGCGGTTCTGGGCTGTTAATATAACCTATTTCCCTACTTCCCGGAATGCGACCAACCCCAGGACTACTAGCAGTGAAGTTGCCTACCACTAAAGTATTTTCTTCGTCTAAGAGACGCAAAAGAATACACTTGCACACGTAAATGTAAAACAATGTATCATAATAAATGATTTATAAAATTAGAAGGTTATTATTTAAATTACAAAGGTGAGCATAAAAATACATATTAAAAGGTGAGTTGAGTTTTATAAAAGAGCTAACTTATATAGCCCCGAGGGCTAGCTTAATCAGTTGGTGTCATTGTTGCCAAGACATTGTTGGTAATTCGACATGTTGTGCAGGTCCCTTGTTCGATTCCCACAGGGTCAGGCGCACAAAGTATATGCCGCCCACTTTACATTGGGTACCATCCTTGGAATGAGGGGAACTGCCTGAGAGTTTATCGAGGAATTATTTACTAGGACAAACAAAAAAAGAGCCAACTCATTATTAATTAATACTTATATTTTATATTTTTTCATTATTATATTTTATATTTATACTATTATATATATATATATATATATATATATATATATACGCCTAACAAGGCTATTCATGGGCTCTCTTTTGGCATTAATTATGTTCAATTTTTTTTCCAATTACTGTAAAGTTGGGTGATTTGTTAGTAGTTTTTGTTTCTGCCTTCCCAATTTGGAGCTCACAAGTTTTGCAACTAGGCAAAACTAGTTTTCTTTTGTTGTTCTTATGAGAAGATTTTTGGAAAAAAAATTATAACACTTTAGAATTCTTAAACATTTAAAGTATATCTTTAGAGTAACTAATATTATGTGTTAAAGTTTCTGGACATTTTTTCTTATGTACAAACCATTGTTTTTACTATAAATATATAAAAAGCAATATCGAATTTATCCAAAACTTATTGTGGGATAGTGTTTCGGAGATGGGATTTGAGAAACTTGCTTGAAAGATGAAGGATTATTGGTGCTCATTTGTGGAAATTTTCAATAACAACATTTAATTAATAGTCTTTTTTAACATGTTTGCTAGAGTTCAAGAAATTTGGAGTGAAATTGGATTTCAAGAAAGAAAATATCTAATTATTAGGAAATGGCTCTATGTAACATCCAAAAGGGAGCAATGCTCGATATTTGAAAGAGAGTTAAGTTTGTAAAGATGAAAGAACATGATTTTTTATACAAAAATTGTTTTTTATACATAGAGAAAATATTTAATATATATATATATATATATATATATTTGATTTGTTTTAATTTTTTTTTTTAAATTTAAAATCCAAGGACTAAGTTGCATAAAGTTCTTGTTTTTTATTAACATGATATATATATTGACTTTAAAAAAGAAGATAGATTTAAACCTTGCACTATTTAAGGAAATTTATTAAGTTTTTTTTAGTGTATGTTAACATTTTTTATTATTTTTTATTGGTATGCAACATTGTAATAACGCCCATTTTAATTTAAGGAAAGAGATTTGAACTTCATAATTGTTTTATTCGTGAATAAAGTTTTCCAAATGCTTGTCATCTTAATACTTATTTATGGATATGAAGTATGGAAACAACGTATTTTCAAACAAATGGAACTAATTTAATTGGGTACAAAAGCCCTTAACAACAAACTACTTGAGAGTAAAAATCAATACTCCTTATGAGATACTCTTAGCTAAAACGTGACCGCGCATAATAGAATTAGAGGAGTTGACAAAATTGATTATGTAAGGAGAGATAATGGTAACCATGGACAATGAAATGATTCTCATTCAAATCAATCAAGAGGATGTGAAATAGAGGAAGAAAACAGGGAATTGTAGTGCATAAAATCATTTGAAGAGTGTGACATAGATAATAAAAAAAGGTGCCAAATGGTTAAAACATTTTTGAAAAAGTAATGTACATGAATGTTACAATAAGGGAAATGGAGAAGACATGCTAGAAGAAAACATAGACAACTTCAATAAACAAGAAGAGGTCAAAGTGCAAAACTACTTTAAACTTGACATTCCATGGTGTGAAAAGCAAGTAAGCACAACTAAAATCCAACTCACATAGGTTGAAATGTGAATCAGGAAAATGGGAACAAATCATGGAGATGACAAATTTGCATATCAAAAATTGAGAATCAACATTTTAGGAGGGCATAGTGGGAGGTTGGCTGAGAAATACATGCACAAAAGAAGCAGTGGTTGAAAGTAGAGTCAATGAGGCAACTGCCAACTCTTGCCATGGAATGAAGGGGCCACATTTAGTAGAGTAGATTAACTCCATGATTAGGTCCTACCATTAGTCCACCACCTATGGCTATTGTCATCCTTTGCTTTAATTTTTTTTAATTTGTTTTCACAAAATCTAAACTTTGTAGTCCTTTATGATAGTGAATGGTTTATTAAAAATATATATTTATGTATCCCAAAAATAAGAATAAATTTACAAAAGTGCAAGTTCGAGTGTGCTTAAATATAGGCAAGTTCTCAAACATGAGCAATATATTTGTGATGTTCAATCACTTAATAAGTGATGCATAAATACCAAATAATTATGTTGAAAGTGTTTTTAAGGGGAAACATCTTCAAAATCTTTCCTCATTTATCTAACACATTGAAACATGCCATTTGTCATTGTTCTCTTTCTTTGTTATGAGTAAGCCCTAAACAACATACCTGCCAAAACATACATTGCTCAACTCAACCTTCTCCACCAATTTCGATCTTATAGTGTCCCCTTCACCCAATCTGACTCACGAGAGTGGACATTAACTAAATTTGAGCTTCTAAATTTTGCACATAACCATAATTACAAATTCATAACAATAAAAACATGTGTGCAAACACATAATAGAAATAAACAGTAGAAATAAAATATCTGCACACATCTAACATGCATATGCAAGAAATAAACATGGATATTCAAATACAAAAGAATACGCATCTTTAAACAAAAAAGATCCAAGCAACTAGCTCTATAAGAGCGATTTTCCACCCAACCATAGGCACTCTATCCAACATATATTATTTATACTGAGAGGCCACACCCAAGCTGGGCTATGAGGCCACCGGGGTGAAGGAAACACCTACAGGATTCTCTCTCTCAACCCACAACCCATTCTGCTCACTATGTTTAGCCTAGAACTCATCTAGAGCTATACAGGGATCTCACTAAACCATCAAAGCCATGGCACTCCTTCCAGCTACCCCACACAACACAAGGAAGGCATTTCCCTTCACGGATCCACAGTTGCATCAGGAAATCCAAGCCTTATAGTGCTTACCAGTGTGTGTAGTAAGAGTCCAACCTATTGTATGTTATTGGAGAACCTCATGCAACCTCAATTCATAGCTTCACAAGAATCCAAAAGTGGCAGAACTCAATGGGTAAGGGTTCATAGCTTTCCCAACCTCTATGCTCACCTATAACCATCTATTTTTCCTTCATAAATGCATCGCTCTCTCCAAATTCGAATTTATGGGTTATGCATAATCTGGTAATTGGTCATGAACATCAATAGGAAGCTCTACATAGTGTATAAATTTGCATGAGAGAATGATAGAATGAGTGTTGACTCCAAGGGATATGAGATGATGGTGAAAATACAACTGACATAGCTTCTAACCATAGAAGAAAAGGACTTCTAGCATAATTGTCACAATCCCCGTGCTTCAATAACTTCCTGAAGTGACTTTTCCCACCAACCTCACATACGCATTCAATGATTGGGTTTATTAGTCAAGAGAAGGTAATTGGCTCATTTAAAGCACATGGAATAATTTTGGATGAGTTCTAAGGTTGAAACATGGCTACGTGATGGCTACAAAGGATTAAGTTTCCCATAGGCCCCCTTTCCTCTTCCCCCTCTGGTGGAATCATAGCCCCTCTAGCATTCTTTACTCAGCCATCTTAGACCATTTTATTATTTTCCAACATAATATTTACATAGATTTCGAATTGGCATGATATGCCAGCCATATGGTCCAAACAAAAATATATATATCATACTTGCATATCCATTCCCTAGGCGGACCTTGGCCTTGAGCTCCGCACTAGGAATCCATACTAGCATATTTACATCATTTACATGATTTTGATTATATACATTCCATGTCAAAAATGGGGGTATTACGGATATCTTGTCACATGTGATGCCCCACCATTCATAGGGACTATGGTCCTTTGAGTTCCAATTATTGAGAAATCCATTGGGGTCATTCAATTTTTTCTTCACTCCATGTGAAAACAAGACTTTGAGAGAGAGACTCAACGCCAACTAAAAGAGGTAGTGTTATGCCAACAATCCAAGTATGTTATTAGTATACATATAGATCTATCTTCAGTACCTTCTTATGAATTCTTGTTCCTCCTCCAAGTGAATCCCTCAAAATGATAAAAGACTTTCCTTTTGTTACCCCGCTATGGGGGCGACCTTCCAATTGTTTCTTATCATCGATATTTTTCTCATGTCGTGTTTGACAATATTTTGCTGCAATTTCTACTCCACCATCATGGAAAAATCCAAATCCCCTATTGCACTTTATCCATGCTTTGCTTGACAATGATGGTGATAGAAATAAAAAAATACATTGGCATTCCTATTTTCAAGAAGAATGAACAACTAGAGGCATAACAGAGATCAAGGTTTTTGTTGTATAGGCTTAGTTAAGTAACAACAATGTTAGTAAGGTGGTTTGGTGTTAGGATGCATACTTCTTATTCACCATTACACTATTTCATGAAAAACTACTTCAATTGGAAAAACATGTGATTGTGTTGCATGCACTTGATGTTCGACTATAAGAAGGTATTTCCATAAGGCCGAACACCTTAAGAAGCCACTCACACAAACATATCAAAGATCAACACAACGATGTTTAACGTGGTTGATACCCACAGAAAGGGAAACAATCCACAGCCCCATCCAAATAGCTACTTTAGGCAATATATTAATGCAAAAGGAAAAAAAATTACACATAAGTTTCTCACAATCAATCATCGAGCAAATGACCCTCCATACTCTTTGTATAGAGATCATGGACCAAATGGGTGTTAAGCCACTTATCAATAGTCGTTAAGATTGAGGTAATATGAATTGTTGGATCATTCTATGTTTGGAGCATATCATGACCATCAAGTTACAACATAAGTACAAATGCATACTAAAGAAACACACTTTACCAAAAGACACTTTAGATCAAGTTGATCTTAACTAACTCCTAAGTGTCTAAATATCCTAATACTTGAGTTGGTAGGTTGAGAGTCTTGAGAGTAAGTTTCCCATGGCAATGAGCCTTCAATGTGAGAAAAAAATGAGATTGTGTTGCATGCGCTTGAGTTGGCAGGTGGAGAGTATCGCGAGTAAGTTTCCCATGGCAGTGCACACTTATAGTTGTTGCCCCAAAGTTTTTATAGAAGAAGACTAAACATTCTACAATTTGACCTTTTCTACCATGACCATAATTTGGCAAGACAATCTTGACTGAAATTGCAAGTTTGGATTTATTGTATTGTTGTGCTTCATGCATAAATGGATTCAACACCCTTGGATGCCCCTAATGCAACTAAATTGTGCAATATTAACATTTAATATCTATGAGACCATCATTCCAAAATAATTCTTACTAGATTTTAAGCAAAAAATAATAATTCTCCTCCATTATTTTGAACGACCATAATTTTTTATTTTTTTTATTTTATTTCACTACACATTTAAACTATTTTTTTTATAGTTGACCATTAAATATACTTTTTCTTCTTACAAAACTCTGAACTTAACTCAATTGCATCTTTAGTTCATATAAACTACGCGCCCTGCTGGTAGGTCCCTTTTCGTTGTTCTGTTTGTAGATAGACTGACCACCTTAGGGCCGAGCGCAAGTGCCTTGCTATTCGTCGTTCTTACCCCCCTCTACGATACTCCACAAGAGAAAATGTGTATGTTCTTGTTCATCTCTCGGGTGATGCTCTTATAGAGCACAGAGTAGAGAAAAATCTTGATCCAAACCTTGTGGTGGCCTAGTCAGATGATTTCCCCATGAACTTGTCTACTTTGTCTGGTATGACATATGCCATTCCTTCATCAATTTCAAATTTATCATCAGTTGATAATTTAAATAATTGTGAAACATAGTTTCATTGTGTTAGGGAGGGTTTGTTGGATGGGGAGACTGTGGATATTTTTATGGGTGAAAATTTGGTGGTCGACACCTCCTCTCCTTCCATTTCCTGCCATGTAGAGGCCCTTTGTGACAACTCTCAGAAGGGGGTTTCAGGAGATGGGTCGGGGGTTTCATTTTCTATCCATTCATCTGAGGGTATTTCACATATTTCGGGGTCTACTGATGTAGTGGGGTCTTGTTCTTCGAGTGGTGGGGAGTCTAGTGACTCTCAAGTTGTGCCCTCTAAGTCGCAGGCTCTAGAGGAGGTTAGTACCTCTTTGGTTCCCTCTTTCAAAGACATGCTCATGAAAAATCATTTACAAGTCTTTGAACGCTCTACTCCCAAAATTTCGTCGAGATGTGGGGGTTGAATCCTCATATTCGATGCCTTCCTATGTTAGGAAATCAACTTGCATTAGAGATAAATGTTGAAATAAGGGTTTGGTTTCTTGGGGGGTGGAAAACGACCCCTGCAGGTCTTTGGCAGTTGGTTCGTCTGGGAGTGAAGACTCTTATCCACATTGTGCTTCTATTAGTTATGGGGTCGTTAGAGCGCAAAAGGCCCTTGCTTGGGAAAAGAAATGATTCTAGTCTCCCTTAATGTGAGGGGAGTGGGGGGATCCCAAAATTCTTATCCCTTCAGAGACTTTCTTCTTCTACTAATCCTAACATTATCCTTATTTAATAAACTATGACCAATGGTGCAAAGGTTCGAGATGCTTTCTCTGGCATCCTTTCGGGATGGGAGCTCTACTCCATTGGTGCTAATGGATTATCTGGGGGTCTACTATCCGCTTGGAACCCTCGTTCAATTTGTCTCTTTCCTTTTCTTTCTGCAGCTATGATTTTTTTAATTGAGCGTTCGGTGGTGTTGGCGTTTGCGATTGGTGTCGTAAATTGTTATGGCACTTACACTAATCGTCAAGGGTTCTGGGACAATATCAAATTGGACGAGATTTTATCATTGGAAAATCTCATTTTTGGCAGAGATATCAACCTTACCACCTCAAACTGGGATATTTGGGGATGTCAAGTGAGGAGTTACCCTCTTGCAAGTTTTTTTAGGGATATGTTCTCAAATGCAGAGTTAGTTGACATGGTTCCCTCTCCATTGATTCCCTAGTGGCAGAATGGTCATTTAGGGGAAGATGGAATTGCTAAAAGAATTGACAAGTTCACTGTCTCGGAAGCACTTCTTGATAGGTGTAGCATATATAGGTCTTGGATACTGATGCCAACAACTCAAATAATATTCTGATGTTCTTTAAACTGGAGATTGATCCTGATAAATGTTTATTTCCTTTTAAATTTAATCATGCATGGTTAGGTGAAAGGGATTTCATAAACCTTGTTCATGCTAAATGGGCTTCCAGGATTGTTCTTGCAAACGTCTCTCCTATGTTTTCTCTGATCAACAACTTAAAAGAGTTGAAGGCATATGTTTCTGCTTGGGAAATGACAAAAAAAGGCTTTAAAGGCCAAGTTAATTGAAGTGGAACAAAATATTCATGATATGTTCCTAAATGCTCGAGGGGGTGTCTTATTGAATCTTGACAAGGCTAGAATTGGCCCCTTTTCGGATTGAAAAAGAGTATATTCTTAGAATTGAGGAGGATACTTGGATTTTAAAGAGCAAAGCAATTTGTTTTCCCCAAGGGGACGAGAATACCTCCATTCTCCATAAATTTGCAGAACAGAGGAGGATAATTAATACTATATGGGACATAAAAGGCCAGGATGAACATATGATCTATGCTAGGAGGGAGTTGGAAGAGGCAACTATTTCTCATTTCAGTTCTTTATTCTCTACTTCAGATTAGACATTTATCCTCAGTCAATTGAAAGTGGTACAACTTTTCCCTATATTTTTTTCTCGATAGAAGGGAAAAAAAGCTGGTGATCTTGTTTCCTTGGAGGAAATTAAGAAATTCTTGCAGGGGTTTACAAGAACCAAGAGTCTTGGCCCGGATGGTTGGACAATGGATTTTTTTATGGAATTCTTCGGCATCATTGGGCCTAATATGTTGGTTGCAATGGAGGAGTCTCACATTAGGGGGGTGATCCCTGCAGCTCTAAATGGCACATTTTTAGCCTTAATTCCTAAGAGCTCTTGTCCCTCCTCCTTTGATGAATTTAGACCTATTTCTTGTTGTAATCTTGGTTCCAAGATGATTTCAAAAAATTATAGCTACCAGAATCAAAGGTATTCTCTGCTAATGTATTTCTAAGGAACAATTCGGCTTTTTACATAAAAGATAGATGTTGGATGCCATTGGTGTGGACTAGGAGGGTATATATTCCATCAAATCGAAGAAATTAAAAGCTTTGGTTCTGAAGTTGGATCTCACGAAAGCTTACAATAGAGTTGACTGGACCTTTCTTTGTATGGTATTGCTTCAGATAGGTCTCCCTATGGAGGTCACTAACTAGATCATGGCATGCATTTCCTCAACTGAATTTGTTGTTCTATTAAATGGTGCCCCATCGCCTTTTTTTTAACTGCTCCAGGGGCCTTCGTCAAGGATGTTTGCTTTCCCCGCTACTATTCCTTCTTGTTGTAGAAGGCCTCAGTAAGCTCATTGATAAAGCAAAAACAGAAGACATAATAAGCAACATTAAGATTACCAACAATATCAAAATTTCACATTTGTTATTTGTAAATGATATTCTACTCTTTGGCAAAATCTTAGTGGTAGAATGGTCAGTAGATTTATATTTTAATATAAAAACATTAACATAAAACTTTCTCTTTATCATCTCCAGTACAATGTTACAGTGAAACATAAAAAAATTAACAATTCATGAACATATTCAGTCATCCATATATCTATAAGGTAAAACAAGGCATTGAACCATTTTCACTACCGTAGACAAAATTTGTAAGCTTAAATGTCCAAAATAGGTTAAATTGTTCACGATGGAAAAGAAGAGAACCAAGACTCAAGCAAATAGGGATATCAAAGAAATGAGAAAGGATACCCAACTTTCTCCTCATTTATTTTCACCCACCTTTTAGAATCTCTAATGCTTTTTTGAATTGAGGTTAGCTTTAAATTGATTGTTAATCTTTATATCAAGTTGTTTATAATCGCATGCTCAGGGATCTTTGGAGGAAACGATCGTTGAAGAGTTTTTGAGAGAGAAGAGTGCGTCAAGGTGCTAGGGTTTCGAGTGATAGTCTAGGGCTTCGGCAGGATGGACCCTCCTCCTCCTCTGGACCCTGATCCAGAGGCTCGGCGCAAGTTCTTGGAGGAAAGCTTTTGCAGAATCGTCGCGAGCTAGCCCGCCTCCAGTAAATCCCCTACTCCGAATGATTCTAAGTTTGTAAAGAAAGTCGTAGTTCCAGAAGTGAAACTCTCATCCGCAACTTCCAAATGAAAAGCCATAGCCTTATCAGAGAAAGGATTAGTCGGCCATTTCACAGGTCTTTGGCCTTCCCCCAGGACCACTGAGATCTGACTAAACAAAAACCGGAGGCCGTTAATTCAAGGAGAAGTACAACAAATCTTCTGCGACAAGAGGGTTTTTTGTGTTCATGTTTGAGAAAAAGGAAGATAGAGATCTGATCTTCAAAAATGGCCCATACTTCATGGGCCCTAGAGGCATGTACATCAACAAGTGGGATCTATCTTTCGACCCGGAGAAATATATTCCTTTAGTTGTTTCAATTTGGGTCAAGCTTCCCCATCTTCCTCTACACTCCTGGAATGATGAAGATTTGAGAGAAATGGGGAACTCTCCTGGGAACTATATAGAGAAGTCAGAGCTGAAGCCGCCAATGTTTTCATGTGCAAGAATTTGTGTTGAAGTATATCTAGAAAAGGGTCTACCAGAAGCTATAAATCTCTCTATGGATAGATGGTCTCACCTTCATACAGTAGACTATGAACAAATCCCTTTCAAGTGCGAAGTCTGCCATGAATATGGCCACTTCGCAAGGCTTTTTCCAAAAAGGAAGAAGCAGGAACCAGAAGAAGGTCAAGGGGAAGAATGGAATGAAGTGACTAGGAAGAAAGGGAACAAAACAAACCCTATCCCTCCACAATATCCAAATAAGAGGAAGCTCACTTGAAATAGTTTTCAAGCCCTCTCCAATGAAGACCAAGAGGAAGACCAAGAACCATTAAAGGAAAAAACTAAGGAAGTCTCCAAGGACAAGGAAAAATCAAAGGAAGACTATAAGGTCAAGGAAAAAACACTTGTACCGATAGATTTAGACCAAGAGGAGAACCACGTCTCCATCATTCCACTGCAGTCTCGCGTTGAAATACATCCTGAAGTCTCACTAAATTCGGGGGTTTGGTGACAAGGTCCAAAACCAGGGAAAATATGGAAGAGACATCGGAAAGCAGAGAAGAAGAAGCGAAGCCCCAGGAAAAAAAGGACGAAAGCCTAATAAAGCCCTAAGAGAACAAGAAGAAGCTAAGGAAAAAGTGGTGGGTAAGCAAACCAGCTTAGATCAACATATAAGGATATCGGTAGGGAAACAAATCCTAGGAGTTACAGAGGAAAACAAGGACAAGGTTCTTACCCAACTATTTAAGAAATAATGAAAGTGGTCTCCTCGAATTGTAGAGGGTTGGGGGAGAAGCAAAAGATGGAAGCAGTAAAAAGGATTAAGATAATGGAAAATGCCACAATATTCATGATACAGGAGACCAAAATGCAAGCGGAAGATAGTATTTACGCCATGAATAAGATTTGGGTAAATGGAGAAGGTTAAGCAGTTAGAGCTAAAGGATCCTCGGGAGGCCTTATCACCCGGTGGGATAAAATTCACTTGCGGCTACACTCTTTCATTACCAATATATCTTGGCTATTGGTTGAGCTTGAGGACATAACGAAAAAGGCGAATTTTTGGTTGGGGGATGTTTATGGCCCTACTATCGCAGGGAAAAAAGAAGAATTTTAGAATTCCCTAGCATTACAACGAGAGGGGAGGATGTTCAACCAGTGTATTATTGCTGAGGATTTTAATGCAACTGTCTCTACTAATGAGAGAAAAGGAAGTTCCAAAATTACAGATCCATTTGGAGAAAGGATTAAAGATCTCCAAAACTCTTGGAATCTTACAAATATCAGACCAAAGAAAGGGAAGTTCACCTATAATAACAAGCGATCTCGTCCGGGACATATTGCAGCAAGGATCGATAGGTTTCTAGTGAGTTCTTCTTTACTCAATAAACTCTGCATTCCAGATACAAAAATTTTGTCGGTAGCAATCTTGGACAACAGACCCAAAGCCCTTTGCTTCACAACTATTGGAAATTTGGGCCCCATTCCATTCATATTCAACCCGGCTTAATTGAATACTAAGGGCTGCATGGATGTAATGAGAGATGCTTGGAAACATCATGTAATAGGATCCTCGGGTTTTATATGGGAATCGAAGTTAAAAAATGTCAAATTGGCCTTTAAAAAGTGGGTAGTGAGTAACTATAAAGATCCTGAGATGGAAAAAAAAGAAGAATAAGCTGCCTTGGACCAACTGTAAGAAAATATGGAATAAATCCCTATCACTAAAGAAATCTTGATAAAGGAAAAAGAATTGGATAGGAGAATTCAAGACCTTGTCAAAAAAGAAGAAGAGGAATGGCGCATGTTGGCATGGGGTTAGACCACATGAAGTGCGAAAGTCGACAGCGACGCGAAGGACAATCCCCGAAAGAAAGGACCATTTGCGGAGAACAAGGAGCCGATGAAAGCGCAAGATTGGTGTAGTTAGTTAAAATGGGTCATTTGGACCGTTTTGTAACCACTTTAGTTGGCTATAAATAGGACTATGATTGTAATCCTAAGGGCATCCTAGAATGAGATCATAAGTGATCGATAGATGTGCGGATGAACTCTATAATGTTTTGCTCTGTTGTCAGACAGTTTTGTATGGATCCGCGATAAGGTGTTTTGAACTAGTTCTGCGAAGGTTATACCGCAGGGTTTTGATGAGTTAATGCATGAATATGTTCGGCTATGGTTATCTATTTTGTCTCCATTCATGTTCAATGATGAATGCAAATGCTAGTTGCGACATGTTTAAATATTTGTGGTTTGATGAATTCTGTTGATGCGAATGTTGGTTTTACCATGCTAATGTGAATGTCGATTATACACTGAACATGCGAATGATGAATGAATGTATGACTTGTTAAGTATGATGCGAAGACACAATGTATGGTTTCTATAGCTGTAGAGTGAGAATTGATGCATGTCCTCCCCCCACTGCGAAAATCTGGTTCCTGCAGCCCCCTTAATCATCTCGGGTGAGACCTCACTCGCTCTACGAGTGTTGCTAGAAAGGGTAAAACCTTTCTGGGCTAGTGTTTAAGGGTGTTTGGTTGATTTTTGTTGACAACAGTGCGAAGTGAACCCCTGTCGACAGTCGTTGTGTCAACAAATGGTTCTATTGCCGGGACATAAAGAAGAAAGAAGAGGACATGCTGTGGCACCTGACAAAACCATAGATTCAAGATTGGTTTGATAAGAAGACAGAAAAATTTGGGGAAGGAGAAAATCAGAACCCTGGACAAAGAATAAGCAGCTAGTTGCAAAAGCATATCTATTCCGATATCCACGAGGTGTTTTTCTGTGAATTCCCAGTATTCTTGCATGAATGGTTGGCATAGCTAACATTTCAGAAGAACCATTGCCAAAAGAGTGAACCTGACCACTGAACTCCAGAATTGATCCAACAACTAAAGCGATTCGACAATAAGGTATCGAGGGATGTCGACTTCTAGGTAGATAGTATCCTAAAGGGATACATTACTGAGTTCGCAGTTGACACCATCAAATCATACAGTGGCGTGGAAAGGAAATTTTTCAAAGGACCTAGAGGGGAGATTCCTACTATCACTGAAGTTGTGGAGTAAGATGCTCATCTGCGAAAAGGGCATATTGAGGATGAATTCCAACGAGTAGAAGATCAATGTGCGGAGGATGTGGGTTTCACGTGAATTCGAATCCGATAGAAAGATGCGGGGTAGATGGACATGAGCGACGACGAATTTTTAAGGGAGGTTGAGGAAAATTGTGGTACCTTAAGGAGTGGGGCGATATTTCGGCAACCAGAAAAGAAGAGGAGGACTGAGAGAGAGTATCCTGAGGGGACCAAAACGAAAGACTGTGAAACAGGACCACAAGGGACGAAGCGACCTTATTACGACGAAGAATCAAGTGAACAGGCTACCTCAGAATTAGAAGAGGGACGGATCATAAGTTGTAACGTACCTTCAACCCCGTGCACTACTCAAAACATTGCAGGAAGAAATACAAGTTATTCACATAGCTGTCCTACGTGTAGCGGTAGGAGTAGCGCATCAGTAAATAATAACAGTAGGAATGTAAGAATGGCAGGTGACGATGCAAAAATTCCCACTTTACAGGGGAACGGGACTAAGGATCCCGAACAGTATTGTTTCTTGTGTGAAGTGGTATGGACTATGAAGCAGGTCCAAGATGAAAATATCAAAAAGGGACAGCTAGCGACGACCCTCAAGGGTCATGCGCTAGATTGGTTTATGAAGTTTACTAAGGTACCAACAGGAACTCCCGACAAAACGCTGACACAACTCAAGGCAGGAATGATTGATGAATTTAGAAAACCAAAATCGGAGTCACAGTACTTCACCAAGCTCAAGGAAATCAAACAATACCCGAACGAGCCGGTATGGGAATTTCATCAACGGTATAAAACTTTAATGGCGAAGGTGAGTTTCGGGATGGGCAATATGCAGCATAAAGAGTGGTTTATCGCAAGGTTGGTTCCACACTTCCGCGGACCACTAATTCAACAGAAGGTAGCGACTCAAGCCGAAGCGCTGGAGATTGCGATGAAGTTGGAGGCTTCACTAATTGACGAAACGGGCATAGGCATGGATCAGATATAAGCGCAGTTGGAAAATTTGACGCTCATTTACAAGATATGAAGAAGGGAAAAGAAGCTCGCGAAGATATATGGTGCAGTATATGCAAGATGGAAGGCCATCACAAGGATCAGTGCCCAGAATTTCGAGAGTATTTGTAGTCAGGTGCACCGAATCCCCTCAGTCAGGGAGGGATGCCTTGGTGTCGCGTTTGTCAAACGAGAGGACATCGACTAGAAGAGTGTGTGTACCTACAGAAGATGGTATCGAGGCCAGTGAATCTGTATTGCAAATTCTATCGATCGGTTGTCCATGACGAAAAAGATTGCAGGCCTTATGACCTACTCCAAGAACAGACTGTAGATACATTTTTTATGAAGGGAGAAGAACAACCGACGGTATAACAACAACCGCAGTATAATAAACATCAGCCTCGCTTTAACAGCCACCGCAGTATGATCAAGCGCAGTATGGGAAATCGCAGTATGGTCAACCACAATATCAACCGCCACAGTATGGTCAACCGCAATATCAACAACCGCAGTATGGTCAGCTGCAGTACCCTCTAAATGGGCCACCGCGAAGAGGCTTCAGAGGGGGGTTCGACAGAGTTTGAGGTGCCGGTGCAGGACGAGGAGGAGCTGTTGGATGAGGATGAGGACCAATTATATGTTACAATTGTGGGAAGCAAGGGAATTATCAGAGGGATTTCTTGAATCCAACACCACAGTGCACTTATTGCAGCGTTGTGGACCATGGTGTCGAAGACTGTCTGCAACTAATCGCAAAGTGGAAAACTAAGAACCTACCACCGCCTCCATCGAATCAGAATCAGAACCAGAGTACGCCACCAGCGGTACAGAAGATATCAGCAGAGGTCAGAATTCAAACTGCGACTGTTGGAATCGTGACCTGAGGAGGAGCTATGGTAGGAGTTGACAGGTCAAAAGCTAGTGTCCGACCAACAGCACGGAAGCAGGTAACATTTGATGCGGAAGCAGAGAGGGATATTTTCTTGAAAGCACGGGAGGCAATGAGACAGAGGAGGCAGCAACCTATTTACCAGGAAGAAGTTACTTATGACATGCCACTAACATTCGACACAACGAAGTCACAGAGGAAGGCTAACACCTTAAGAGCCTTCTTGGAAAGCTGCCTGGAGTTGGGAAAAGATCAGGACGCATTGGCAGAAATATCTAGCTTGTTACAACGAAGGGAAGACGTACAGTAGGAACGCACAATCAATCAAATACATAAGAGGAATACGGGAAGAGAAACGCGGATGTCTTCACAAATCAGAGCATTTGATGTCGATTCAATCATCTTAGACCTGGGGTCAGACGTAAAAATTCTGACCAAACAAACTTGGGAAACAATGGGGAAACCACAGTTGGCCTGGTCCCTGGTACAGCTGCGACTAGCGAATCAAAGGAAGGCTACTCCGATTGGCCGATTATGCCAGGTTCTAGTTGAGATCGAGGGACTTAAAACATACGAAGACTTCGACGTGATAGAGATTGTTGACAACACAAGCCCCTATCTAGTGTTGTTAGGGATAGACTGGGTGATGGAGAACCAGGCCATCATCAATTTCAAGAAATGAACTATGTCACTCGAAAACCTCGAGATGAGGGTAGTTGCACCTCTTGATCCCGCAGAAGGGAAACGATATGCTGAACCGACAAGGGATGAATTCATCGAGGGATAGGAAAGTCTATACAACATATCAGAAGATTACATCAATCTTACTGCGGATGTAGAGTTAGGATGGCGCAGCGTGATTTCGGCATCGTCAGATTCGGATTATTCACTTGAAAATTGGTAGAATCGGCTACATGAAGTATCGTTTAGGAGGTGTGCACGGATCACACAGTCGCTGCGATGGGTAGCTACAAAACAATGCGCACTGCCAACATACGAGGGCTTTCCCAACTTGACTACATTTCTCACCGAGTTTGAAGAAAAAGTGGCGGAACCACAACAACTACTGGCCTTGGAGGAAGCCTTGAAGGCTACACCAGCGCAATGGTGGGTGACGCACAAGTCAAGTATAACAAACTGGCCTTTATGTCGACACCTAATGGAGGTTAGGTTCAGTGACACTGCAAGATATGGCAGAAGAGATCTAAAGGAGCATTTGAATGAATGTCAAATCTAATGGGGGCCACAGGCGAAACAGGAATGGGTCCATGCATTCATTCACACACAGAATGAAGTACCCTGAAACCTATGGGACTTCGGTGGACTACAACACCAAAAACGTTGATGGAATGCTACAATATAACAGGAGAACCGGACGATGAGGATGACCCGAGGGCTACATATATACCAGAGTCAGAAGGAAGCCGCAGTGTCGAGGCACCAGAAATGCCTTCCGACAAGTTTCAGCAGCCATTGCAAATCAAGAAAGTGAACATTGGGTCGGTGGAGAATCCAAAGTTTGCGAGTATCATAGATTATTGGGATGACTCAACCATTGCCAAGATGACTGACCTATTGCATGAGTTTCAAGATTTGTTCCCAACAAAATTCTCAGAGATTAAAGGAATTTATGGGGACTTAGGCGAAATGAAAACCCCCCTAAAACCTGATGCAAATCCAGTAAAGCAACGTCCTTACAGGTTGAATCCGAGGTATAAGGAGCAAGTGCAAGCTGAGCTCGAGAGAATGCTGGACATAGGAATTATAGAACCAATGGAAGAATCAGAGTGGATCAGACCGATAGTGGTCCAAGATAAGAAAACTGGCAAAGTCAAGATCTGTGTCAATTTAAGAAAGTTGAATGATGCATGCTTACACGATCCGTTCCTGACACCATTCACGGATGAGGTGCTAGAAGGGGTGGGAGGTCAGGAAATATACTCCTTTACAGATGGATTTTCAGGCTACCACCAGATACAAATTGCGAAGGAGGATCAGCACAAAACTATGTTCGTCACAGAATGGGGATGTTTTCAGTATACGGTGATGCCATTTGGCCTGAAGAATGCACCAACAATCTTCTCAAGATTGGTAATTGATGCGTTCAAGGATTACATCCATAAATTTATTGAAGTATAAATGGATGATTGGACAGTGTACAGGTTGGTCAAGGACCACGTCGCGAATCTGAGGTTGATGCTGGAAAGATGTCGACAACACCAGATTTCGTTAAACCTGAAGTAGTGCATTTTCTGTGCTCCGTTTGGGATTTTGCTGGGACACATTGTATGCATGGAAGGGATGTTGGTTGACCCTATGAAGATTGCAATTATTGTCGATCTACCACCACCAACAACAATAAAGCAATTAAGAGCAATGTTGGGACACACAAGATACTATACAAAGTTTATCAGAGGGTCTGCAACGATCACAACACTGATGGAAAACCTTTTGAAGAAGGATGCCAAGTTCGAATGGAATGAATAATGCCAGAAGAGTCTTGATGTATTGAAAGCAAAGATGGTTGCAACACCCATACTAGTGTTTCTGGATTGGACGAAGGGATTCCATGTCCATGTTGATGCATCATCTGTTGCACTAGGAGTTATATTAGCCCAGCCAGGAGAAGGATCGATCGACCACCAAATTGCATTCGCAAGTAGAAAGTTGTCTACTACGGAGAAGAACTATACAATGATAGAAAGAGAAGGATTGGCGATGGTCTATGCCCTACAGAAATTTTGACACTATCTACTACGAGGTCATTTTAAAACGTTCACTGCCATTCAACACTCAAGTACCTAGTGAACAAGCCTGTGTTGGGGGGGGGGGAATCTATCGATGGCTACTACTCTTTCAAGAATTTGATTTCGAGATCATCGTAAAGCTAGGACGACTGAATGCAGGACCAGATCATCTGTCGAAGATAGAATCAGGAGAAGAACCAAGGAATGTTAGTTTTTCAGCATTTAATTCAATTCGATCTAGGATCTTAACTGAGAGAACAACATGTACATCATATCAAACATAAGAGACAAGAGACACAAAGCATTTCACCAGGGAAAACCAAGAATGTGAAAAACCCCGCAACTTCCTTAGAGATAGAATGAGCACCAATACAAAGATCACAAAGATCAAACCCCAAAACAAGAGATAGTCTCCTAGCAGCTTATCCTCCTCCACTTGTGCACACTCCTCCTCTCTCTCACTAATGCGAAGTGAGTGAGTGAGTGAATGAATAGAATGAGAGAGTCACACTCTTTATTTATACAATGACTTGACCTACCTTTAACTCTAAATGGGCCGACCTCCCTTAGGAGAGTCTAATAACCCTTACCACTTGTCACTGGGCCGACCCCACAAGGGTGGTCTAATAACCCTTTAACCCATACTGGTCCGACCCCTCTAAGGTGGTCTAATAACCCATCAAATATAAGTTACGACACTTACAATAATAACTTGCGACACTTGCAAATACAAATGATGACACTTCCAACTAGAGGAATAATACATCTCCGTTGGGGATACAATAAAGTACAAATGTAATATACAAGTTAATATCTTCCGAAGTTACAAATACATCAACACTCCCTCTTAACTAGGAAGGTATTCTCTTGACACAAGTCATCAATACATATTGGCACAAGTCTTCAATTATGGAGTTGGATCATCGTCACTGGATCACGGAGCATCATCATCACTGCTGTTGTACTCGTCATCTCGATCACTGGTGCTATCTCTCAATTCTTCTCGTCATAGGAATTTCTACAAAGCCAGCCCTTTTTCATGCTGGATGTAGGCCTAGCCTCCTGTAGGTCTTCATCATCTCTGCGAGCGGCCTGATAGAGGTGGAATATCAGGACTGATTATGTGCCTCTGCAAAACCTGACAAGAGCATCCCATGATCCTTTATGTGCCTTAGCACGACCGGTAAGATCTCCTAGGAATGATTACATGTAGCCTTCACAAAACCTTTAAATAGCATCTCAGGATCCTTTATGTGCCTGGCACAACCGGCAAGATCTCTAAAGAGCATCCCAGGACTGATTACGAGCTTACTGCTCAACCTATCGGATCTCTAGGATTGATTACATGTGAACTTCACAAAACCTTAAAAGAGCATCTTGCGACCTGCAAGATCTCTAAAGAGCATCCCAGGACTTTTACATGACTAGCACAACCTATCGGATCTCCAGGACTAATTACATGTGAACAGGAAAAACCTTAAAAGAGCATCTTGCGACTTGCAAGATCTCTAAAGAGCATCCCAGGACTTTTACGTGCCTAGCACAACCTATCCACGGCCACGGAGTACCATCCTGATACTCATGATCAACCTAATCATTCTCGCACGGAGCATCATCCTAATGCTCATGATCATACTGATCATCATCATATATTACATCATCCTGATGCACATCATCACATCATATGATCGTCCTGATCATCATCATAGCATCATCCTGATGCATATCATCACATGATAATCCTGATCATCATCATAGCATCATCCTGATGCATATCCATCACATGATCATCCTAATCATCATCATACAGAACATCATCCAGAGCATCGTCCTGATGTTCATCACACAACGCTTACATCCACAGCCATGGGAAGGATCCTCCTACCACCATGCTTGGAATGGCTCCTGCAAATGTGTCCCATCACTTCCTCCTCGAAGTATCTTCTATCTAAAGAACACCAAGCCTCTCTCTAAAATACTCAAACTTCACTATGGCTAGTGGTTTGGTCAACACATATGCAATCTGCTCATCCGTCGCAACATACTGGAGCTTCACTGCTCCTCTCTGCACCATATCCCTGATATAGTGATATTTGACCTCGATATGCTTCGACTTGTCATGGAACACTGGGTTCTCTGACAACTTCACACAACTCTGGTTGTCACAATAGATAAAGTAGCATCCAACTGGAGATCAAATAAATCAGACAGTAGCTTCCTTTGCCATACTGCCTCACAACTAGCCGAACAAGCTGCGACATACTCTGCTTCGGCTGTACTCAGTGCTACGCAGGATTGCTTCCTGGTAAACCAAGAGATCACATCTGATCCCATACTGAAGAAGCACCCCGAAGTGCTCTTCCTATTTGCAGCACTTCCTGCCCAATCTGAATCAACATAACCCTCCAGGTTAAACTTTTGATTCGCATCATACTTAAGCCCATAATCAACCGTACCCTTCAGGTACCTCAGAATATGCTTTACAACAATCAAGTGAACGTGTCTAGGATCCGTCAGGAATTGGCTCAAAGTGTTCACAGCAAAGCAAATATATGGTCTCGTGTTCGCCAGGTACATCAAGGACCCAATCATCTGACGATACATCGTGGCATCAACCGACTCTGATGAAGCATCACTCAATAGCTTCAGGTTCGATGCCATAGGTGTGGCCATGGCCTTGTAGTCCATCATCCCAACCGCTTCAGGATCTCTTCTATATACTTCCCTTGTCCTAGGAAGAATCCATCTGCACTCTGCCACACCTCCATACCTAGAAAGTAATGCATCATACCCAAGTCCTTCATCTCGAACTCAGCAGCAAGCTTCCTCTTCGTGTCGGCAATCAACCTATCCTCTCCTGTTACAAACATGTCATCCACATACAGTAGGAGTATCACTGTATTGCCTTCCTCAACCTTGTAGCAAAGGTTGGAATCCGCTTTACTCTTGGTAAATCCCAAACTAGTCAGGAAGCTGTCTATCCTGTCGTACCACGTCCTGGGTGCTTGTTCCAAACCGTACAAGGCCTTCTTCAATTTGCACACATATGACTCCCTATCATGTGTCTCAAAACCGAGTGGCTGATCCACATACACTTCCTCTTCGACTACACCATTCAAGAAAATTGTCCTGACATCCATCTGGTTGTCTTGACATCCATCTGGTGTATCTTCCATATCATCACTGCAGCCAAATCAAGTATTGTTCTGATGGAAATGTATCTGGCTACAGGTGCAAAAGTCTCTTCATAATCTATCCCTTCTTTCTGGGAGAAGCCACGAGCCACAAACCTTGCCTTGTATTTCTCTATGCTGCCATCTGCAGCATGCTTGATCTTGTAGATACATTTGGAAGTCACAACAGACTTCCCTACTGGTCTCGGGACCACATCCCAGATATCATTCTTCATGATCGACTGGTACTCCTCGATCATGGCATTCTTCCATTATTGCATCTCGGATCCTAGGAACTTCAGATTCTTCAATATATTCAATAGGTAGTTTTCTTGAACTTCGTCGCTAGAACAAATGTCATTGTCCTTATTTTGTAGGTGATTGTACACGATCTTTCCTACAAGTCAAATTCAATTGCATGATTATAAACTTCTCATAGTTTTCAGAACAAAAACCTTACACATAAGGACATATGTCATACAGTCATGCAATTATCTTTGCCAATGCTTCAATACAACATTCATCCATATCTCGTATTCACACGATAACTTTCTAGATGCCTTCCATCTCTACCAGAACATTTGTTAAGAGTGTGCACAACTCCCAACATGTTAGCAAAGAGGTTTCAATCTATATAAGTAGCAATGGAATGTTGTACAGTACCATAGGCCACTTACCCATTACTTGCATATTAGTAGTATCTTGTTCATTAATGCAACTTTTTTAATATGCATAATATACATCCTAAAGCTAGGAACATAAGTATGTACATGACTGGACAACATCATTTAAGTAATCATATATACGAGAAATGATAATTCAAATACTTATCTTTGTTTGGTTGTTGGGTGGACTCCCTCTCAATCTTTGCTTCCTTGTAGGAACTACTGGAGTATGCTCCCTCTTGATCTTTGCTTCCTAGATTATTTGTCCTTGAACTTATATCTATCCTATACCACTATGCATGCTTAAGTGTGCACTAGTGTCATCATTGTGTCATCCTCAAGATCTCATACACAATCATACATTCATTAGTATAATCTCAATACTATCAAAATATTATGATTCTAAATAGTCTTAAACATGTATGGTCATGGTCATTTCATACACAGTTAATTTATCACAAGCGTTAGTATTCAAGGTTTTAGGGAGGACTTCTTTTAATCATGCATATTCTTCTTTGACCATAGGACTCTTCTGGTTTGTCATATCATTAATCAAAGTAAGAAGCATAATATGCATAAACCCATGATTACTCAAACTCATAACTTCATGAATAATCATTATCAATCATACAACAGTATACTTATATGAGATCCTAACACAAGGTAGGATTCTAACTTGATATAGGAAAAACATACATGGATTATCATGTTTGCGAGTTATGTCTAACATACCCAAATAATGTCTTATTTGTTCTCTTCAATGATTTAGAGACCTTGTGCTAGTAACTTGCATATCTCATAAGTTAAGCATTGTAGAACCAAATTATGCATACCTCATAAGTAGAGCTTCTATGTGATCAATGGCTATGGATGAGTCTTTGTCTTCATGTCACCATGGTCATATGTTCTTGATATATAACTTGATTTGTCTTTCTTGATGTACCTTTCATGTTAGCAGACAACATCATCCTCATACAACACCACAGTGCATTAGTACAATCATAAGTGTCATAACCCTAATCAATGAATGTCTTCTATGCATTCATACTTTTACCAAGGTGATAAGACAAGTCTATAATTAATCAAGACTGTACTAACCTCAATTAATATGAAGACAAACATATCATAGACTTAATCATGAACAAATTTCAAAACATACCTGTATCTCCTCAAGTCATACCTGTCGGGATTGCTTGTAGTCTTCTTATGTAAGGCCTTAGCTTCATCTCCCTCTGGAACTAGAACTTCTTCACTTATGTAGGTTTCCAATTCATTCTCTTCTAAGATTAACCCAATCCACTTGATTTGTTGAAACTGGATCTAGAGCTGGCTAGGGTTTGACAGAGAAACCCTAAAAATCCAAACTTTTGTCTGGACAGGGAGATGAATTTGACTGAGGCGAGCAAGATGGTGTGCTCAGATTTTGAAAACTCCAAAAATTGACCCTCCAAAAATGACCTGCGAGTTTCGGATCTGCAGCTTCTGTCAAATTCTGATTTTCTAGTTTTTCTGTTTTTCTGGTTTTCTGGTCAAAATCCCGAACTAGGGTTTGATAGAGCCCAGGGTTCTGCCCAACCAAAAAAATCAATCTTGAGCTCTAAATTTCGATTTTTCTGAGGAGACTCCAGCCGTGATCTCAGATTCCAAAAATTCCAACTTTTTCAGAAACCCTAATTTCCTGCAGCAGTGACAATCCAAAAATGAAAGTGCTCAGAATCCAATTCTGTTTTGACAGAAATATATACCATATTGTTTCTAATGTATCTCTGAAATTTTGGATCCTTGGGGTCTGAAACTTCATCCTGTGGTAGACTGACCTGTCATATTTCCAACCCCATAGATCTGAGCTTCAATGGATTCTCCATGAGAGAGATATGTCAAGTGTCGCAACATGACTTGATTATGGGATGAAACAACATATCGAATTTGTACGGAGTGCCACGTGTCACTGTTTCAACTTCGGCCTTTGAAACTCGGACCTATGAAACTACAGACCGTGCCCTAACTACCAATTTTTATGGAATTCCATTTGGATCTTCCTAGCTCGAGATATGACCTCTGTGCCTAGATCACCTATTTAGGGATGCATTCTGGAAGAGGAAGAAACCCTAAATTGTACGAATCATATCTCACAAAGTACAACGAATCTAAGGTTGATCTTCAGACACAAGGTACATGAACATTTCATCTTCGGCCTGTAAAAGTTTTAGATCCTGAACCTTCGTCAAAACTGATTTATAGCGAAAGTGCCACGATGACTGGTTTTTACTATACCAAGCCCTAGCTTCCAATTTGTTGCAAGTGCAACAAGTGTCATAAATGCCATACAATGCCTTACTTCAGGCTAGCTCTGATACCATGTTATTTTTTCAGCATTTAATTCAATCCGATCTAGGATCTTAACTGAGAGAACAACATGTACAGCATATCAAACATAAGAGACAAGAGACACAAAGCATTTCGCCGGGGAAAACCAAGAAGGTGAAAAACCCCGCAACTTCCTCGGATAGAATGAGCACCAATACAAAGATCACAAAGATCAAACCCCAAAACAAGAGATAGTCTCCTAGTAGCTTATCCTCCTCCACTTGTGCGCACTCCTCCTCTCTCTCACTAATTTGAAGTGAGTGAGTGAGTGAATGAATAGAATGAGAGAGTCACACTCTCTATTTATGCAATGACTTGACCTGCATTTAACTCTAACTGGGCCGACCTCTCTTAGGAGACTCTAATAACCCTTACCACTTGTCACTCGGGCCAACCCCACAAGGGTGGTCTAATAACCCTTTAACCCATATTGGTCCGACCCCTCTAAGGTGGTCTAATAACCCATCAAATATAAGTTACGACACTTACAATAATAACTTGCGACACTTGCAAATACAAATGATGACACTTCCAACCGAAGGAATAATACATCTCCGTTGGGGATACAATAAAGTACAAATGTAATATACAAGTGAATATCTTTCGAAGTTACAAATACATCAACAAGGAATACTGACGAAGGACTGCCCAATGCTCAGTTATTCAGGGTCGGCATGGTCGATGATCATTATGAGCAAATTATTCAATTTTTGGCGACAAGAACAACACCAGAGGAATTTACTACAAACCAAAAGAAATAGTTAGTTGTCAGGGCTGCAGATTTCCAACGAATTGTTGGGAAACTATATAATATGGTACCAGATGAGATACTTCGACGGTATGTCCTTCCGCATGAACAAGAAAGGATTTTAGCAGAAGCTCGCGATGGATCATAGGAGGACACTATGGAGGACGTGCCACTACTAGGAAGATCCTTCGAGCTAGACTTTGGTGGCCGACGATGCAGGGAGACGTGATGGACTACACAAAAAGCTACGACGTATGTCAAAGAACAGGGAAACCATCACAAAGGGACGAAATGCCATTAGTACCTCAAGTGACATTGTAGGATTTCGACAAGTGGGTAGTCGACTTTGTGGGACCCATCAACCCTCCAGGAAAGAGAATAGGGTCACGATACATAATTACTGCGACAGATTATTTGATGCGATGGGAGGAAGCTACACCAGTGAAGGACTACACAGCTGCGACTGCAGCAAGGTTTCTCTTCGACAACGTGGTCACCAGGTTTGGGTGCCCAAAGATCCTGATGAGCGACTAAGGCATTCATTTTGTTAATAAGACAATCGCAGCGATGACAAAGGAGTTTCAAATTCAGCACATAAAGAGCACCCCATACCATTTAACAAAATATTGGAGCATGCACTCACAAAGGTGTGCAACACAAACCGCGATGATTGGGATTTGAAGATTCCAGCTATACTCTGGGCGTATCACACAACTTGTAAACGATTGACTAGCCAGACCCCGTTCAAGCTCGTTTACATATAGGAAGCAGTAATGCCGATGGAGTATATCGTCCCAACTCTATGCATTGCAGCATCCACAGGAATGTGCGACGATGGCACAATTGAAGAATGATTAGCCCAATTGGTACAACTCGATGAGGATCGGTTCATCGCAGGATTTCACGAGAAGGTAGAAAGGGATCGCTAGAAGGCTTGGCATGATCGCCACGTGTTATCGGACAATCCACTCGAGCGGACGCGAGCCGGATCTCCCTAGCTCAAAGTGAGTCTAGAACAAATAGAACTGACTACTAATGCATTTCCTAGATCTACTTAAGGATCGAGTACTAGATGCCTTACCTTTCACTTTGTAATCCTTTCTCCTAAATGTTGCTCCACGCCTCACGGTCGTCAAATCCAAGCTGCAAGACCTGTCGAGACAAGAAGCAAGAGAAACCAGTAAAAGACATCTATACAATAAGAGATCTAAGTAAACAGTTAAGCAGGTAAACTACTCAATATCATTACACACATGAACAATATTGGTGGAAAGCATTTGTATTACTGTAAATAGAGGAGTACATAATAGAGATATAGAAATACAACCCAGGCTTAATGCTGTAGCCCTTCTCCGACAAAGCCAATTGCCATATCCCTCCAAGGAAGTATGAGTTCTCCAATGGGTGAGTGGAGATGTTCTAAGAGTGATTTCACCGGCATGTAGATACCATAGCCTTCCTCCCTTTGGGATGGGAGTGAGCTTCATTTATATAGGACTAAGTGGATAAGGAATGGATAGGATAGGTTGAGAGATGGCAGGAGAGGCTTAAGGGATCTCTCCAAAGGTTTAGGAACCGAGTGCCAGCTCTTCCAAGAGGTCAAGGATAGGGTCTCAAGTTAGCAAGCTTCGAGATGGACCTCGAAGAATCTATTTTTTCCATCTAACTAACTTCGTCGCACCCTGTAATGGGGAAGGTGCGACGTCGCATGTTGCTAGTGTGCAGCCTGCGACGACCCTTCAAAACTTAGCACAATTGGGTACCAATCCTACCAAGATGATTACTCAGTCCAGTTATCTTCAGGGGTGTATACACTGAATCTTATGATGAGTAGATTTTGGGTGTAACAGAATCCCCCCCAAATCATGATGCTGTTGAAGATAGACAGGTGAAGTGCTTTGATAGAAGTAATGGCAATAGACTCGTCAGACGAAGGAAACTGTTGTAGTACAACTGACTCTAAACTGACAATCTCATATGAAGTACAACATGGTTGCCGACCAATACATTGCAAATCCATGGTAGTAATGACCGACTAAACACAATCATGGCTACTAGACACAAGCGTAGATCCATGATGAGATGATAACACAGCCACGACCAATACAAAAGTGGATCCGTGTAATATAAATCAATACAAACTCCATCGCAACCTGGGTAAAACATGACTCCCCAAGGTCTTCAAGCTGAACCCACAATGATACGAATCTATTCATGTGATTACAAATGTCTTGACGTCGAACATGGTAGAAACCACTTGATTACCGGCCATTGATGGAAACCGTTAACAAGTGCAAGGGAGATCACCATTGATGTCAATGATTCCCAAGGTATCACAGTACATATCATCAAGCGTGAATAAATGAGTTGAAGTCGAACGCAAGATGAAATCATTCAATCAACAGTCAATGATGTAAACTCGTGATGAAAGCGAGGTAACCTGCCATTGAGGCATGTAAGGCCAAGGTACTTGATTGGTTTCTAGATTCAATCCTCGGATGATGTGTTGAAGTCGACAAGGATGAATCCGTCGAAGGAGGGCCATGATGAATCCCCCATCAATCGACACGAAACACGACAAAAATGTATAGGGTAGATTGGATGGTACAGTATCATGCAAGACCGACTCAGAGTAGACCGACGTAATGGCGGGTGTACTGACTACAGATGATAGATGATAGACATATTCTTGAACATGGACATGGCATGACTTAGTAGTATTGACATGACGAGTGCGACACAAATTATCAAAGCAACTGATGATGGAAGCTTTTCTTCAAATGATTCAAAGGAGTAATAATACTCGGGAAATAAGTGGAACTCGAGGATAAACAGATGACCAAGTGCTGTATGCAAATGCAGATGAGTGCCATGTTCAAGAACGACTACATACTGCCACTAACAAGGTATGTAACACAAACGCTTTCCTTTTTCCCCATCATGAATGATGAGTGCCTCATGCGTTTTTTACGAGCTTGATGAGGGTAACCAGATGCTCGGTATAGCTCATCTCATAGATGAGTCCAATCCCAAATATTTTTCGAACCTGGGATAGGAGGGGTTCGTCCCATGATGGGCCCTTCAATGTGAAAATTTTAACGAGTCCATAGAAGGTAAACTCGGTCATCATTTCATGTTTAGAGAGTCTGAAAAGAACTAAAGAAGACTCCAATGGTCCTTTTTCGTAAAGTTAGCCTCATCGCCTGAAAAAGGGTAAAACAACGTGGGAGAGGACTCTTCCAGTCATGATTGGCTGGAGTATACCTTTTTCGTAATTAGTGCCTCCTGGTCCGAAAAAAAGGGGTAAACTATGACCAGGAAGACGACCATTCAAATACTTTAACAAGCGTGAACATGACAAGTTCGCTTAGCAATCTTTTCATTTTTCGAGAGCCTGAAAAGAGCTTAACGGTAGACTCCGGGGGGTGTCCTTTTCCGTGGAGGTTTAACGAGCCCGGAAAAGGGATAAATCATAACTCGGTACTTGTTCTCATAGTTCCGTGAGTACGAGAACAAACGAAGAGTAAACTCATCATCACGCAATAATTACAGACTAACCGTTGCAAAAATAACGACAAAACGTTCAAGGGAGTGTTCATACCTGTGATGACGGTTGTGATATGAGAAGCGACACAAAAGACCACTTACAACTCCTACACACTAGAAAATGTGTCAAATAGCCTCACATATGACAAAAATGGTCAAAAACTATGATAAATGGCCCAAGAGCATCAAAATATTTGAAAATGAATATTCCATTCTATTTATAAATAAAAAAATGGGCCAAAAATAGTTTTCATTGTTTCATTTGCCAATTTGGGAGGAGAAGTACCAATTTGGAGCCAAAATTTCCTTTGCCGATTTCAGGAGCTACGATCCGCCATTTCACCCACCGTCAGGAGCAGGTAAGCCTAAACTTCATCCAGCAACTTTCCAGTGGATTAGATTTTTCTTTTAGGTTCAATTTTTGGGTTTTTTGATGGATTAATGGAGGGCTATTGCGCTCTCGGCTCGTCGCAGTTGGCCCTTTCGGGAACTACGATGAGATCGACTCGGCGCAAGTCCCGAATGGGTGAAGTGCGACGACATCGCACTGTACGCAAAAGTACAGTGCGACGGAGGAGTTGCACTTCCCAAACATCAAACTAAACTCAAAAAAAAAACTTGCTAAGGTTGAAGTAGGATCTAACAGTGTTTAAATGTCCCTTTTGGCAGGTTGCTAGCAAGCCAACATGGGTTTAGAGTGGCGGGAACGAGAACACGAAATAGAAGATGAACAAGCTGCCAATGATCCATAATGCGTTGATGCCTTGAGGAACTGCGGTTTGCTCAAGTTCTTTGAGATTCAGGGGATGAGATCCCAAATCCCGTTGCTATCACACATGCTCCAGAGTTGGGATGCGGCCCAACAATATTTCGTGATTGGTGAGCACATCCTCACAATAGATGTTGAGGACATCTATTTCCTTACTGGTTTGTCCTGGAGAGGGGAACTTGTAGCTCTTACTAGAACACGGGTCAGTGACCGCACAGTTGATGACATGGTGTCACAGCATTGTATCGTTGCTGCTCGATCTTCTAGTGGGAAGATTCTTATCAGGGATGTGGTGAGCCGCCCACTGCGTACCATACTATTTACTATTACTAGAGTGGCGGGTATCCAAGCCCCACACACGGCTACTCAGACTCAGATACTTTATGCGGAGGACTCCATGTCCCCCATGGTTTTCAACTGGTGTGAGGGTCTCCTCGCAAACCTTCGAGCTCAGCTGACCAAGTGTCGGTGGGGAGAGCTCAAGCAATTTGGTTATAGGTCGATCGTGGTATCGTTCCTCTTGGAGCGGATCCCTCTCTTGCGTCCACAGCTAGTACTAGATGATAGGGAGCCTAGAGATCCCCACATGCTCAGATGGGCTAAGGTGATGACCCACCATGGTGGTGGACCTATCATCAGCTTTGGTCCCGAGTTCTTCAGTTGGATGGAAGGCCAATTACTCATGGTTGAGGACTTCCTGTACAACGGTACGGATTTTAGAGAGGATCCTGACTTGGTGCTGCCCGAGGATGCAGCATGGGGTGACATAGGTGAGAACAAAAACCCTTGTACTTTTAATTTTGTATATTTATCATTTTTTTGATGCAGTGCTGACAAGTATATAACATGTGTGTGCAGATATGGGGCCCGTACGGCCGGTAGGACTTTACCTCCTGGCGAGGAGAGACAGAGGTGGGGAAGCAGTTGTGCCCCCAGGTGCTCATGCCGCCATCGAGGAGATGGAGGAGGTATACAGGAACTTGTCCCAGTTGACAGTGGAGGTTCCTGAGCCAGCAATGGATGATCTGTTGAGACCTATGCAGAGGTTTGGGGTTGGAGCGTCCATACGCTTTAATGCCCTACTCCGCAAGGTAGTGAGGACCGTGGATTGCTTCCTCACTCAACGACAGTGGGATGTCCGTGCTAGAGGTGGTGTACAGGTCAGGCGCCAGGCCTGATGACACTATTATACTTGTACTGAGAGCTTAGAGGCCTCAGATTTTGTACTACTAAAAGCTACGATGCTTCAGATTTTGTAGAGTCTCACTGAAAGCCATCGTGCTTCAGATTTTGTACCAGCACTACTTTTGAGCGATATATATATATATACAGACATTCTCGGCAATTTATACATTATGTGTTTTAAAATGATGAGTGATGTGATCTTATTTACATGTTTGCTTTTATACATTGCAGTATTTACATGTTGTGAATGCTTTTACATATTATGAATATTACGTGTGTGTGATGTACCAATCCAAAATGAAGTTGGCCATCGAGTCGGCAACTGTGTTTAACTCTCGTGGAATGTGCAGGTATTGAAAGGATTTAAATGACCTTTCCAGGAGACGTACTCGTCTGAAGAGACAGAGTAAGGTGGGATCACGGATGGCGTAAACCCGGTTAAGATGGGAAACCACTAATTGACAATCCATGTGGATGACAATGTGGTTCATACCCAAGGAAATGGCGTTAGCTAGGGTTCTGATTACTGCCTGATACTCTACGACATTGTTGGTCGCAAACCCTAGGCAACTTCCTCCTGAGCTAATGAGCTCACCTGTTGGGGAATATAGTACCCAAGCTACCGAAGCAAGGTTACAGGTATGCCGGCTGGTGCCGTCCGCGAATCCATAGCACGTTGCCATCTGCACACGCAGACAGAACATGGTATAAGGAGCGGAAACAAGATCTAAAGACACTCAAAAATAAAAGCGTCACAACACACAAAAACACAAAAAACACGCCATGTACAATATATACAAGAAAGTCTAAGCGTGATGAGTTTAAGCGTAATATCTCTTCAGGTAAATCCCATTGCGGGGTTCACCCAAAGAGATTCCGTCATAGTCTTCAAGCTCGTAAGCTCCCTTCTCCAAAACACGTCTGACAATGTAAGGTCCATGCCACATGGATTCGAACTTTCCTGCTCCTAGTTTGTCGTGCTTCTAGTCATAAGTGAGGACCAGGTGGCCCTCGTTAAAGATACGAGGTTCAACTGACTTGTCGTATTGGGCTTTGATGTGTTTCTTGTGCGCTTCATTAGCAAGAGCGGCATCTCGGCGGGACTCGTCAAGTTTTTCTAAGTGCAGGAGACGTTCTTCCTCAGCAGTAGTATTAGGAAGAAGTTCAACAGCGAGTTGTAGAGACAGAATTTCGCACTCTATAGGTAGGACATCCTCCAATCCATAGACTAGTTGGAAAGGAGTGAAACCTGTTGCGGTTTTAATGGAGGTTCTGTGGGCCCATAACGCTGGAAAGAGCATGTTATGCCAATTGGATTTCTGCATACCTACCATCCTTTGGACCATAGTTTTCAAGACTTTGTTAATGGCCTCGACTTGTCCATTGGACTGCGGGTAGTAGGGTGTCGAATTTTCATGGCGAAAACCCAACCTATCGCTCAGTTCATCAACCATATGGTTCTGAAAATGGGAACCATGATCGGTAACAATCGCTTGAGGAACTCCGAATCGCGCTATTACATGATTGAACATGAAGAGTGCGGCGGTTTTGTTGTTGTTCTGGTATGTAGGCATAGCTTCGGCCCACTTTGTAAAGTAATCCACAACTACAATGATGTAACTATGCCCCCCGGCCGAGGTAGGCTTACAATGCATAAATTCGATGCCCCATTTTGCGAAGGGTCCCATGGCAATAACCAGATGTAACGGGGCGGGGTGGGTGCGCTTCTTCGTATGGAAGTGTTGGCAAGGACATTTTTTTACGGCCTCAATACAGTCTTTGAAGATAGTAGGCCAAAAATATACCGCGCACAAAATCTTCTAGGCTGTAGACATCCCAGAGAGATGACCGCCACATGCCCTAGAGTGACAGTCATTGAGAACGCGTTCAGCCTCATCGTGAGTGAGACAACGTCGAAGAATTGAATCAATGCCACGGCGATACAAAGTATCATTGATGATTAAATAATACTTCGCATGGTGACGTATCTTACGACAGTCATCGCGAGACAGTTGAAGCGTTGGGTTTGAAGATATAATGAGATATCTCCATACCATGGATCAGTTGTATTGATGAGAAACAATGATTCATCTGGAAAAGAGTCATTGTGTTCAACTTCTGCATCAGGACGGGGAAGGTCACAAATTAGCTCGGCAAACACCAAATACTTTTTTGACTTGGCTTTCTCGAAAAGAAGATCAAATTCTTGCAGTATCACGATCCAACATGAATACTTGCCCCCAAGCACTTGACGTGTCAGGACATGGTACATCGAGTTCGAGTTTGCAATGATGGTGGTGGTGCGGAGCAAGATATAGTGTCGGAACTTCTAGACGGCGATGACCTCCGCGAATGCGAGTTTTTCGACATGTGAATATCGAGTTTCAGCGTCAGCAAGACCCTTACTTGCATAGTATATTACATGTTCCTGGGTGTTTTGATCCGCCTGTGCCAAAACCATGGCGATAGTGGTAGCAGAAGCGGCGAGATATAAGATATAATCTCGATAATAATTGGGCGGTTGGAGCACGGGGGCATGCGTGATGGCATGTTTGATACTGTCGAAGGATTTTTGAGCTTGGTCGTCCCAAATGAATAGGACGTCCTTCTTGAGCAGTCTCATGTACCCCTGAGTCTTCTCCGTGAAATTACAAATAAAACGTCTTAAATAAGTCGCCTTCCCTTGGAGACTTTGAAGTTCTGTCACATCAGTCGGGGGTGGTAGGTTGA
Organism: Larix kaempferi; assembly: GCA_027924585.1. NCBI lineage: Eukaryota > Viridiplantae > Streptophyta > Pinopsida > Pinales > Pinaceae > Larix > Larix kaempferi. Next base: position 5,002,843 of record BSBM01000202.1, on the reverse strand, counting down.
TGATGGCCTCCACATTTAAGGGATCAATGCGGATCCCATCCTTTGAAACGATAAATCCTAAGAGGCGTCCAGACTCAACGCAAAAGATACACTTATGAGGATTCAGACGAATATTGTACCTTCTGCATCTGAGGAAAATGGCCGTCAGATGATCAATGTGGAACTCGCGCTGCTTTGAATAAGCAGGGAGATCGTCCAGGTAAGGTTCCACAAAGCCCTTAATGTCATGGAAGGCATACGACATAGCCTGCCGAAACGTGGCGCCAGCATTTTTAAGGCCAAATGGGAGTTTGCGGTATGCAAACGTTCCCCACAGGCAGATGAAAGCCGTCTTATGTTGGTCGAAGGGGTTGATCTCAATCTGGTTGTAACCAGAAAAGCCATCCATAATTGAGAAAATGACGCTTCCGGCACAATTGTCGATAATCTGGTCAATGAAGGGAGTCGGGTAGTTGTCTTTCGGACAAGCCCGGTTAAGGTCTCGATAATCGACACAGACGCGAATGGTACCCTGCTTTTTGTTCACAGGGACGACGTTTGAGACCCAATCCGTCAATGGGACGGGATAAATAAAACCAGCCTTTAAGAGCTTTTCAATCTCTGCCTTGATTGCTGCCGTCTTTCGGGGGTGTACCGGTCGCAACTTTTGGCGTATAGGTTTGATGTCGGGATAGGTTTTTATTTCATGAGAAACAATTGCGGGGTATATCCCAGGCATCTCCTCTTTGGACCAAGCAAATACATCTCGAAATTGCTTGAATAAGGTCGTGCCAACAGCTATTTCTTCAGGGGAACACTTCTGGCCTATGTGAATGTGTTCCACTATACCAGGTTTCACCGAGATGTCTACCGGGGTGGTTGGCTCAATATTGGCCAAGTTTCCCTCCGTGTCCGTAAGACATGTAAGGATGGGGGAATGAGGGAACGGGTAGATGTCTGGTGAAAAGAGGGTGTGGATGGTGTCCTCTATGTACTCCAAAGGAGGAAGAAAAGATGACCTATGGTGTAGATCATCCCACGGACCGTCGTCAACATTCATAACTTCCATGATGGACTCGTCTGAATGAAATTTCCGAACTAAGAGATCAGGTGGAGATGACGTCCGTTGTAGAGAACAAGATGGAGAGGCCACGGTTAAATGGTCCTCCGGTGCTGATTGGATAGCCTTGTAAATACATTCAGCGGGTGAAAGAGGCATTATATCTCCAAGCAGGTGTGTTGTGGCTTCATCCGGTATAAGCCAAGCATCGGTAGAGTGAGATAAAATCTCTGTGGAGATCATGTTCACCGTAGCGACATGATTAGGGGGGTCCATTGCCGGAAAAATGCCCATGAGAGATGAATATTTCAAAAGGCCAACCCCTATACTCTCATATTGTTTTGACATTTGTCCAATGGAAGGAACATGGTCACCAGGATGAGTAGTAGCGTCTAGTGCGCAAAAATCTAATTGGTCGATAGTAACAATTCGTCCTTGATGGGGAAATTGTACTATGCGGAAGATTGAAGAGGCTACCGCCTGCATGGCGTAAAACCAATTGCGACCAAGCAAGAGATTATAATCTATTGGGGTCGAGACCACTTCCATGTTAACGGTTACGGTCTTTCCGCCCAACACAACTGCAAGAGCTAGTAAGATCCCATGAGGTTGAAAGCCACGACCGTCGAATGCTTTCCACGTGGTGGGAGAACGATTCAATTCGGGGGAGCCGATGGCTCTCCAACAGGCGATCAACATGACAGAAGTGGAGGCACCTTCGTCCAAAAGGGTACGATGGACAATCTTCCCAACAATGTTCGTAGAAACTTGGAATGCGAGTTGGTGGGAGAGCCTCGGCTTGAAGTGGTCAAGTCGGAACATGATGGTATTCGAGGAATCGGGGTCGACTGCACCAATGGCTGCAAGGAGAGTTTTGCGTTGATTAGGACAATTCTGCAAAACTTCCAGGGTAGACATGGCGCAAGGAGCTTGTGCCAAGTCTTCTACGATATTGTAATTTTGTGCCGCCCGAGCGTTAGGATTGAAAACAGCTTTTCGAATCGTACTCTTGGGTGGTCGCAATATCGAGTCTAAGGAGGGATTCTCAATGGTGAGAGAATTTGATGGTACAGTGACATCAGTTAAGGAGTCGAAAGCTTTTTCAGCAGAACTTCCAGTGGATTCCTTCGAAGGGACTAGTTCGTAAGATCACGAGCGAGTGTTCAAATTGATCATCTCGTTACGCACCATGAGAACATGTGCAGTATTGGATGGTTCCCCCTGGGTTGGGGGGGTTTGAGCAATCATCTGCCGGTTATGAGTAGGAAACGGATCATTGAGGACTGTGGGAATTGGTTTACCTCTAAGAAAATTTTGTACTTCATCTCTATGGGGAAATTCTTTGGAGAAATGGTCATCTCCGCACAGTAAACAAGGATACATTAGTTTTCGTTTCTGCTTGGTGTCGTTAGGAGTGCTCTTTTGTTGCTGCTGGGCGGAAGACTTTTTGGGTTTCCCCTTGTTCTTCTTTGTACCGCCAGACTTCTGAGATGAAGTTGATTGGACATAATTCACCTCTTCAGTTAGAGTAGGAGTGGTGGATTTGGTGGTGCTGTGACCAGCCTAAGTCGGTAATGGGGAGGAATCGTGAAGGTTGGATGATCCAACAGTGGTAGGAGCATGCTGGGTGTTAAGGGAACCAATGATTCCATCAGTTTGGAGTCCCTTATGTGGTTTTGCAGGGTCATTAACGTCACGGGGTGCGTCAGGCAGAATATCAAACAAAGTGTCGGATTGAGTGTAGACTAGGTCTAGTACGTGGGCACTTGCGATGGCTTGTTCTTCGGTGACAACACCTCGCATGGAAACATCTCTTGCTATGGTAGGGATGGGGGATTTTGTGAACCATCCTGCTAGGAGTTGATCTGGAATAGGATCTTTAATGAGACGTCGTCTCCTTCGCCACTCGTGGATATGATCCGAAATATGAGTGGCGGTATTCTGACGGAGCAAGGTTAAAAGCTCGGTACCAGTTTCATACCGTATGGGTAGCTGGAAATGTGTCAAAAAGTTCATGGCAAGAGAACCAAAATCAGGAAAAGAGTGGGGTGGCAACTAAATGTACCACTTGGCAGCTGAACCGGTGAGAGTCCTTTGAAACAATCTAAGACGAATTGAATCGTCCATTAAGGAATTAGATGAACACCATAAGTGGTATGTCATCACATGGTTTTTAGGGTCTTCACCCAGCTTGTCGTCAAATTTGGGGATATCATACGGAAGTTTCACCGGAATTGGTGGCCAATTAGATCCGTGGTAAATAGGATTATTGGCTAAACGGGATAGGTTAGGCAGGTCCAAAGTAGCCAGGAAGGACAGCTGTGGGTTAGGCTGTGCGTATTGATAATACGGATAAGGCGTGTAAGGACCAAACTGACCGTAAGGTGTACCAGGAGGAAACTGGCCGTAGGGGAGTGTGACGCCCGGACCGTAAGGGGGTCCGCCACCATAAGGTGGTCCATTCCAATAAGGTGGGGGTCCACCTCCACCACCGGGAGGGGATGGAGGTCCGCCGCCACCACCGAGAGGAGGTGGGGGTCCATAACCGTAATAAGGCATCCCACCACCGCCTTCGCCTGGAGGGGGTGGTGGACCACTTCCGTTGCTAGAAGGATGGGGGCCCCCACCACTTCCACCATCGGAAGGATGAGGGTCTCCACCACCAGCACCACCACCATAGTAATTAGGTTCTCCACCGTCTCTGCCTGGTGGGGGTGGTGGACCACCTCCGCCACCCGAAGGGAAATGTCCTCCTCCACCATGATAGGGTGGTCCCCCGCCGCCTCCGCCGGGAGGGGGTGGTGTACCATTCCCACCACCGCTGGAAGGGTGAGGGATATTGTTGGTAAAATGTGGTGGACCTCCACCAAGGTTAGGTGGGGGCCCTCCGCCTCCAGCAACAGGTGGGGGAGGACCGATCGGGGGTGGTGGTACTTGAGGGATAGTCGATTGGGGTCCTTGTTGCAACACAGGTTGTTGCCCCCATAGAGTGTATGGATTCCCGGGATAAGGTATCCCGTACGGTGCGTTTCTGGGATTAGATTGGCCCGGCGCAAGGTTAATAGAACCTGGATACGCTTGACTCCATGAGGATTGAGTTACATTGGACGGCCCCCCAGCATGAGATAATCTTGTGGTGGATGGTCTAGCGGGTTGGGAAGGTCCAACGGAAGGTCTGTTGGGGATTCCACGACCTACATTCTGGTTACGAAACGGGAATTTCCCCCCAACCACAACAGGTTGACCACTATTCAAAGGTTGAACCAATGTAGGTTGTTGACTAGCTACCGTAGTAATAACATTACCAATGAGATAATCCGGGGGAATGGAATACCCTCCCCTCAAATTTTGAGGTGGGGGAGGAACTGGTAAAGTAACTGTGGTAGTAATAGGTGTGTTGGATTGTTGTCCTTCCATAGGTTGGTTCACTTGAGGTGCAGGACTGGACTCTTGTGAGGGTTGACCAGTCTTATGAGCGGTCTCGTGGTGGGAAGGTTGTTTTGGTGATCCAAAAGATATCGGATGAACCGGGATGGGTTTGTCGTCGAATCTTATTTGGAAGTGTCGATTTCCAAACTCTTCAGAGCATTTCTCAAGACTCTGTCTTCGAAGGTCATCACCCCTAAGACATAATTGTTCCACACGTTCACAGATAGGGCCAAAAATCTTGGCGGGGTCAAGCCTGTAGTAAGGTCTAGAGAGCTCTGGAGTGGGTGGGGATGAGATGGCAAAATGAGCCATCGGGTGGTCTGTAGAAGATGTCCAGTAAGTTGTTGAAGGACCAACAGCTGTTGTAGGGTCGTCCTGGGGTCGGTTTATCCATTCCAACGATCCAGGTTCTCCCGGGATGACGGGAGAAAGGTCTTATGAAGCAGGGGTTTGTGCTCCTTCATCCTGCGGGGGATGGGAGGCAGGTGAATCCGGAGGAGTTTGTGGAAACAAAATTCCTCCAACATTCAGAGTGGGGTTTTCCACTTCAGTAACTACGACCGTGTTACGCTAACCCATTCTTACCCTCGAAATAACCTCCGGATTAAGGGGATATTCGGGTGATAAGTTTAAGATCCTACGGGATCTTCTCCAGGGAAAATCCACTAGAGCGTCAGGATGATCAGCCAGGATGGCTGAAACAACGTTTCTACTAAGGATATGCTAAAAGAAAAGCAGTCCAGAAAAACCTACTCAAACTAAGGCAACAAGCAAACTTATGTGACAGAGTGGATTCAAAAGTCTGGAACCTCACGGGATTATCAAGGCATCGCAAACCGCGATATACTGCAGGGTCCAACAATATGATGCGACAAGGAGGATTGGGACCGTACCCTTGCCTGCATACCCAATTACTTGGACAATACGTGCGTGCTAATCTCCCCGAGTGCTGTTCTCAGTGTATTGCTTTGCCAAGACGACCAAATGGTTAACTCGGTTGGTTTCAGGAATCCTAGTGGTGTCTCCCGATATACGCAAGGTACGTGGGAGCTCAAATCCATAGTGGTGTTGTCTAATGCACAATTGTTCGGCAAGAGACCTTCCGATATACTACCGAGTACGTGATACACCCTTTGATATACGCCAAGTATGGATTATGGTACTTGGTGGGTACGTGAAGGAGCTCGATATACCGATAAGTACGTGGAAGACTACAATACCCCCGGGATACAGTGTTGGTAAATAACGACAGCTGCCACGCTTAACGATGTCGGAACACATCTCTAACTTACACACAAGTTGCTAAAATTTTTACCTAGTTCTACCTTTAATTTTATCTTGGACGGTTAGGTGAATGCATGAGGTGAGTACATAATCGGAAGCATAATGCAAACTCTGGCTACATGCACGAAATATTCTTTTCTTTCAATGAATTCTAGCTATGGGAAGGGGAAAACTTTTTCCAATAGTATTGCCAAAACAAACTCAATGCAACACAATCCCAATTCAAACAAAACTTGACTATGAAAGTATTATTTTCCTTTTTCGACGAAACGCAAAAAATCACAACACTACTATCCAAATCAAAACATTTTTCCTTTTCTTTTCTTTTCAAATCAAAACGACACTAGGTAATGAAAATAGAGGATTCTAAAATGGAATATGCAAGTTTTTCAATTTCACTTTCAATGGTCTAAAAGCAACAAAAATTAAAAATGCATCTATCTTTCCTTAGCATGGAATCAATTTTGCAAAAATCGAAGCGTTCTTTGAGTCTTTCAAGAAAATGAGCAATTCATAGTTCGAGAAAAACACAATAGATCATACATTCATTCAACTTTTCCAAAACACAAACGAAAACGTTCCAATGCAACACAATTTTCTTCAATAATGCTCAAGAAATGAAGGGAAAGAAGCACTTTTTAACTTTTTCAATGTATGCACCAAAGAATAAACTTGATGGCAATTGAGCTTTCAGATCTAGATGACTGAAAAGAAAACACTACTTGCAGCATTGAGTACACTCAGAAAACTCGAGAAAAGACAAGCACTCGATCAAGCTGAAGGACACACTCAACTCAAAATCAAGCAGCAACAAGCAAACCAAGTAAGCAAAGCTCAAACAAAATGAAAACGAGGTCTGGAAACTGATCTAATGTAATGATCAGATCAGGGATGGAAGGAAGGGAATGCAAGGGTGAGCGGATGAAGGTGGAGGAGACAAGAGAATCCACCACTACCGGTCTTTAATCTTGTCCAAAACGGAACCCAAAATCAATCCAAACAAAACCAAACACTCAAAACACAAATCGTCGGTGAGCTCCCTGGTTGGATCTTGCAGCACCCAGAGAGTTCATACAACAAACCAAAGTCTAGACTGTCAAATGGAGAGGAGATACCTGCATGTCAAATTTTGACAAATCGGCACACTTTGTTCTTGTACACAATGCAACGTCGCAGTCTACCTACACGGGAAGTGCGACAATGTCGCAGTTTACCAATGCACGGGATGCGATGAGTAACTAACAGGTAAAGAACAGAGACCCATAATGACACAGTGTCGCTCTGTTCCCACTGCCCAGCTGCGACAAGCGAAGTCTAGATTCGAAAATGAATCAGATCTCTCAGCAATGAACCATGGAATGGTTTGGGAATGAGTTGTATAAACTCAGAGGAAGTAGATCAGAGTCTTCAATACGAAGATCTAATAGTGAAATCAACTCCAAGAAGTAAATGGAAAAAATAAAAAGGCTTGTGTTAAGCAATCAACTGAAAATGACTATCAAATTGACAACTACTGACCAAATTCTATACTCCCCAGTATGGTCGCCATATTTGTTATCGAACAATCCACTCGAGCGGACGCAAGCCGAATCTCCCTAGCTCAAAGTGAGTCTAGAACAAATAGAACAGACTACTAATGCATTTCCTAGATCCACTTAAGCCTTACCTTTCACTTCGCAATCCTTTCTCCTAAATGCTGCTCCACGCATCACGGTCGTCAGATCCAAGCTGCAAGACCTGTCAAGACAAGAAATAAGAGAAACCAGTAAAAGACATCTATACAATAAGAGATCTAAGTAAACAGTTAAGCAGGTAAACTACTCAATATCAGTACACACATGAACAATATTGGTGGAAAGCATTTGTATTACTGTAAATAGAGGAGTACATAATAGAGATATAGAACTACAACCCAAGCTTAACGTTGTAGCCCTTCTCCGACAAAGCCAATTGCCATATCCCTCCAAGGAAGTATGAGTTCTCCAATGGGTGAGTGGAGATGTTCTAAGAGTGATTTCACCAACATGTAGATACCATAGCCTTCCTCCCTTTGGGATGGGAGTGAGCTTCATTTATATGGGACTAAGTGGATAGGGTATGGATAGGATAGGTTGAGAGATGGTAGGAAAGGCTTAAGGGATCTCTCCAAAGGTTTAGGAACCGAGTGCTAGCTCTTCCAAGAGGTTAGGGATAGGGTCCCAAGTTAGCAAGCTTCGAGATGGACCTCGAAGAAGCTATTTTTGCCATGTAACTAACTTCGTCGCACCCTATAATGGGGCAAAGTGCGACGTTGCATGTTGCTAGTGTGCAGCCTACGACGACCCTTCAAAACTTAGCACAATTGGGTACAAATACTCCCAGGATGATTACTTAGTCTAGTTATCTTCAGGGGTGTATACACTGAATCTTATGATGAGTAGATTTTGGGTGTAACACCACGTCAAACCAAAGCATTTTCAGCGAGGAGATATGGTTCTATTATACGACAGTAAGTTTGCAAAACATCCAGGTAAGTTGCAGATGCACCTACATCATAGATTTTGTCACTGATGGAGGTGTGGTGCAGCTACAAAGTTTAGATGGGACATTGTTGTCAAAGCTAGTAAACGGGAATTGGTTGAAACCCTATCGCATGACCAGGTGCATAGCAGTTGAGAAACGAGTGGAAAAAAAAAGCAATAATGAAAAAAAAGTGGAAGCATGGCGAAACCGGATGCTCGTCAACGTTTAGCATGCGGGAGTCCAGTCAGCGCATTATTACTGCGGCAAGGCATCACTGGCAGACGGCAGAAGCTTATGATGACACACTTGAGGGCAGAATCAGAGGGAAACATGAAAGATTTCATAATCGTGCATCAAGGATATGAGGAACAAGCATAAATACATGCACAAGGGATTAGAGGATGAAGGCTTATGCGCATTATGAAGAGAGCCAGTCAGTTGAATGAGCAATTCCAAGGAAGCGATGGAATAAGGAAGTGAGAGAGTTGAAATGGTGCATTTCATTTCGAGAGGAATCACTCTAGGTGCGCTAAGGGCAAGGACAATGAGTGTTCATGAACAACCAACCAAGGAAGTGGCGCAGACAATTGGGAAGAACAGAGATGAAGTCTCACTCGAGATTCTAAGAGAGTGGTAGTGGTTAGAAGTACTACGAAGTTGGTATATCGCAGCATAATTGTGACGTGGAACCACCTCATGGGAACAACTAACTATTAGCTTTAGCCAAACGTTCAGTTTCTCCGACGAAAAGCCTTCATCCACAACGCGTTATAGGCGATCCGCGAGAAAGTATTTGAAGCAGTTCTGACAGAGAAACCTATGGGACTTCGGTGGACTGCAACACCGAAAACACTGATGGAATTCTACAACATAACAGGAGAACCGGACGATGAGGATGACCCGAGGGTTACGTATATACCGGAGTCAGAAGGAAGCTAAAGTGTCGAGGCACTAGAAATGCCTTCCGACAAGTTTCAACAACCATTGCAAATCAAGAAAGTGAACATTGGGTCGGAGGAGAATCCGAAGTTTGCGAGTATCGGAGATTATTGGGATGACTCAACCATTGCCAAGATGGCTGACCTATTGCATGAGTTTTATGATTCGTTCCCAATGAAATTCTCGGAGATGAAATGAATTTCTGGGGACTTAGTCGAAATGAAAATCCCCCTGAAACCTGATGCGAAGACAGTAAAGCAACGTCCTTACAGGTTGAATCCGAGGTATAAGGAGCAAGTGCAAGCTGAGCTCGAGAGAATGCTAGACGCAAGAATTATAGAACCAGTGGAAGAATCAGAGTGGATCAGCCCGATGGTGGTCCAAGATAAGAAAACTGGCGAAGACACGAAAGTTGAGTGATGCATGCTTACACGATCCGTTCCCGACACCATTCACGGATGAGGTGCTAGAAGGGGTGGGAGGTCAGGAAATATACTCCTTTACAGACGTATTTTCAGGCTACCACCAGATAAAAATTGCGAAGGAGGATCGGCCAAAAACTACGTTCGTCACAGAATGGGGATGTTTTCAGTATACGGTGATGCCATTTGGCCTGAAGAATGCACCAAAAATCTTCTCAAGATTGGTAGTTGCCACTTCAAGGATTACATCCATAAATTTCTTGCAGTATACATGGATGATTGGACAGTGTACGGATTGGTGAAGGACCACGTCGCGAGTCTGAGGTTGATGCTGGAAAGATGTCAACAACACCAGATTTCACTAAACCTGAAGAAGTGCATTTTCTGTGCTCGATTTGGGATTTTGCTGGGACACATTGTATGTAGGGAAGGGATGCTGGTTGACCCCGCGAAGATTGTAATTATTGTCGATCTACCACCACCAACAACAGTAAAGCAATTAAGAGCAATGTTGGGACACACAGGATACTATAGAAAGTTTATCAGAGGGTATGCAACGATCACGGCACCGATGGAAAAACTTTTGAAGAAGGATGCCAAGTTCGAATGGAATGAAGAATGCTAGATGAGTCTTGATGTGTTGAAAGCAAAGATGGTTGCAGCACCCATGATAGTGTTTCTGGATTGGACGAAGGAATTCCATGTCCATGTTGATGCATCATCGGCTGCACTAGGAGTTATATTAGCCCAACCAGGAGAAGGAGCGATCGACCACCTGATTGCATTCACAAGTAGAAAGTTGTCTATTACGGAGAAGAATTATACGACGACAGAAAGAGAAGGATTGGAGATGGTCTACGCCCTACATAAATTTCGACACTATCTACTAGGAGGTCATTTTAAAATGTTCACTGACCATTCAACACTCAAGTACCTAATGAACAAGCCTGTGTTGGGGGGGGGAATTTGTCGATGGCTAATACTCTTTCAAGAATTTGACTTTGAGATCATCGTAAATCCAGGACGACTGAATGCAGGACCAAATCATCTGTCGAGGATAGAATCAAGAGAAGAACCAAGGAATATTGACGAAGGACTGCCCGATGCTAAGTTATTCAGGGTTGGCATGGTCGATGATCATTATGAGCAAATTATTCAATTTGTGTCGACAGGAACAACACCAGAGGAATTTACTACAAACCAAAAGAAACAGTTAGTTGTTAGGGCTGCAAATTTCTAACTAATTGTTGGGAAACTATATAAGATGGGACCAGATGAGGTACTTCAACGGTATGTCCTTCCGCATGAACAGGAAGCTGCACCAGTGAAGGACTGCACAACTGAGACTGCAGCAAGGTTTCTCTTCGACAACGTGGTCACCAGGTTTGGGTGCCCAAAGATCCTGATGAGCGACCAAGGCACTCATTTTGTTAATAAGACAATCGTAGTGATGACGGAGGAGTTTCAAATTCAACACTGAAAGAGCACCCCATACCATCCACAAGCTAACGGGACAGTTGAGGCATTTAACAAAATATTGGAGCATGCACTCACAAAGGTGTGCAACACAGATCGTGATGATTGGGATTTGAAGATTCCAACGATACTCTGGGCGTATCGCACAACTTGTAAACGATTGATTGGCCAGACCCCGTTCAAGCTCGTTTACAGATAGGAAGCAGTACTGCCGATGGAGTCTATCGTCCCAAGTCTGCGCATCGCAGCAGCCACAGGAATGAGTGACAATGGTGCACTTGAAGAACGATGAGCCCAATTGGTACAAATCGATGAGGATTGGTTCATTGCAGGATTTCACCAGAAGGTAGAAAAGGATCGGCAGAAGGCTTGGCATGATCGCCACGTCAAACCAAATCATTTTCAGCGAGGAGATATGGTTTTATTATACGATAGTAAGTTTGCAAAACACGCAGGTAAGCTGCAGATGCATTGGTTGGGTCGCTACATCATAGATTTTGTCACTGATGGAGGTGCGGTGCAACTACAAAATTTAGATGGGACATTTTTGTCAAATCTAGTAAATGGGAATCGGTTAAAACCCTATCACCATGACCAGGTGCATAGCAGTTGAGAAACGAGTGGAAAAAAAAAGCAACAATGAAAAAAAATTGGAAGCATGGCGAAACCGGATGCTCGTCTACGTTTAGCACGCGGGAGTCCAGTCAATGCATTATTACTGCGGCAAGGCATCACTGGTAGACGACGAAAGCTTATGATGACACACTTGAGGGCATAATCCAAGGGAAACGTGAAAGATTTCAAAATCGTGCATAAAGGATATGAGGAACAAGCATAAATACATGCACAGAGGATTAGAGGATGAAGGCTTATGCGCATTATGAAGAGAGTCCGTCAGTCGAATGAGCAACTCCAAGGAAGCTGTGAAATAAGGAAGTGAGAGAGTTGAAATGGTGCATTTCATTCCGAGCGGAAGCACTCTAGGTGCGCTAAGGGAAAGGACGACGAGTGTTCATGAACAACCAACCAAGGAAGTGGTGCAAACAATTGGGAAGAACAGAGATGAAGTCTCACTCGAGATGTCTAAGAGAGTGGTAGTGGTTAAAAGAACCGTGGTCCCTGCGACCACCAGAACACCAAGGGCGTATTCACGCTGCCTCCAGCAGCTGACGGTCAAATTTGCGAAGGGGGGAGACTTATGGTTAAACGGGGGAGACAAGAACTCTAATTTTTTTCACAATTAGTGCAAAGAGAGGGAGAGGAAAAATACAATTTTAGAGTTGGATAAATATAATGGAGGAAAAATCATTGGACAAAGGGAGATAAAAAGAGAGATAAAGGATTTATTTGACAAACTCTACAATGAAGAAGAAGAGGAGTCTAAGGCCGAGATGGAGCAAATGTGTGAGGATGTACCCTCCCTCATTTCATAGGAAGACAACATCACTCTTTGTGAACCGATATCCGAGGAGGAAGCTCGCAAAGCGGTTTGGTCCCTCCACCCGGACAAGGCTCTTGGTCTCGATGGCTTCACAATCCATTTCTACAGGAAAAGTTGGTTCTTTATAAAAAAAGACCTTATCAAAATGTTGAATTGGACGAGAAGTAGGGACCGAATAGGAGGGGCCACAAACTCCTCCTTCATTGCGCTTGTACCAAAATAAAAAAATACCTCTGCAATCAATATATATTGTCCCATATCCCTTTGTACCTCCTCTTACAAGATTTTGACGAAAATAATTTCAAGCAGGATCAAGAGGCACCTTCCAAGGTTAATATCAACAAATCAAGGTGGGTTTGTCTTAGGAAGGAAAATTTATGATAACATCCTACTGATCCAAGAGGCAATACATTCTAGTCAGAAGAGAAAATAGGCAGGTATGGCAATTGAACTTGATCTAGCTAATGCCTTTGATAGAGTTAGACATGACTTTATATTATTGACTCTAGAAAAAATTGGGTTCTCTGACAATTTCATAAGATGGATCAAATCATGTATTGTGTCTCCCTGGATTGCTCCACTTGTGAATGGGAGGCCCACTGCCTTTTTCAACATCTCCAGGGGGCTTCGTCAAGGTTGTACTATGTCACCGTTCCTCTACCTCCTCGTGGAAGTCTCTCTTAGCAAAATACTTAGTATATTAATGCCAGAAGGAATCATTCCGGATATAACTATAGCAAGAGGAGTTCAACCAATAAATCATGCACAACTTGCAGACGATACGATTCTAATGGGATGTGCCTCAGTACAAATAGACATAAAGTTTAAAATTACTTTAGATCTCTATCTACAGGCCACCAGAGGACAAGCCAATGAAAGCAAGAGTAATATCTACGGATGGAATTGTAATCCAAAGCTTCTAAGGGACTTAGAAACGACTCTTGGGGTTAAAACAAATATTGATTGGACTACCTTTAAATATCTGGGAGTACCCATCATCAGGAACAACGCAAATTTTTCCACATGGACCTCAATTAACTTACATACTTGGTTACAACATAATATATATATATATATATGTATATTACGTTTTAACCAAGTAGACGTTATATATAGAGTAAATTATATGGAAAACCACCTCAAAATCCAAGCCCTATTTGTTAAATGTTTATAATGATAAGATACAATGGAAGAATAAATGGTACAATAGGCCCATCCTACAGTGGAAATGGGAAATCAATGCATTATGATTTAACAAAGTAGATCCAGTCATGGGGAATGCAGTGGTTAAATTTGGCAGGCAAGGTCACTCTAATAAATTCAGTACTCTCGTCCTATCCGGTATTTATCAGTGCAATGCTCCTGGCTCCGAAGAATGTGATGAACAATATCAACATAGAAATAAGAAAATTCCTCTGGCAAGGAGGGAGAACCCTTGGAAGGAAAAAAATTCCATTTAGTAAACTAGAATAGTAAAGGAAGCCAAGAGGGAATGAGGGCTAGGTATTAGAGAACCCAGCCAAATGAATAAAGCTAGGGGATCCAAACTAATATGGAGAATGATATTTGGTAAGAAGGAATGGTGGAAAGAAGTTATCAGAAAGAAGTACATAAGAAGACCTCGAACAAGAAGAATAGACCTTCCGTTGGCTGAGAAAGGCACCAATACTTGGAATTTATGCAAAGCCTCTACTAGTCTAATTAGAGACAATATCTATTGGATCCCTGGGAATGGGAAGAGAATAAAAATTTGGACATACAATATTATAGGATATCCCCCTCTTGGTACCTACCCAGATCTAGCAGGGATACGAGAATGGATGCAAAACTCAAGTTATCTTTGTCTAAAGGACATCTTTGTCTGGAAGAGTTTAGGAGCTTGGAAGGGATGGCTATCTCTAGACCCTCCAGAATAGCTACAGCAGGAGTACTCCTTTCTTCAAACGTTACTCCATGTAAAACCTCCCATTCATCTTCGCATCAAAGACAGTCGAGGTTGGGGCCGAGACGACTATTACACAGTCAAGGAAGGTTACAACACTTTGGAAAACAACAACAGGAAGCCCGCTTCTAAATTTTGGCCAAAGGTTTGGAACTCTGACTGCATTCCAAGGATTATTTTTTTCTTTTGGCTTTTAGCTCATAATAAACTCCTTACAGCAGATAATCTTCTCAAAAGAGGGATAGAAGGCCCCTTGCGTTGTGTTTTATGCAAATTTTCTTCTGAAAATGCTCAACATCTATTTATGGATTGCGCCTTTTCTGAGCAAGTTTGGGAGAATGTCATGGAAACTCTGTGTGAAAACTACTCTCCTCCTGGGTAGGTTGTTGATATGATAAAAACTGGAAAATCTTTTATCTAGGCTCCATCCATAAAAAAACCTACCTTTTAAGAATGTGGAAAATGGTCCCTATGAATATTTGTTGGCAGGTCTGGATAGAAAGAAATAAAAGCATATTTGAGGGAAAAAAGGCAGATCATAATCGAGCAGCTTTCAGAGCCATAAATTTGATAGTTGAAAGTACTAATTCTAAGGGAATCTCTCTTCCAAGCTCGAAAGCTCTATCCTTGAATGAAACCATGTGGTGTCAAAATTTTGTGAAGAAGAGGCCTACTCAGCTCATCTTAAAGAAGGCCCCCTCAGATTGGGAAATAAGAAAGATCAAAGAAGAATTTAAGCAGTGGTGGAGGTCGCAGAACAATTTTTCCTTGTTTTTTGATGGGGCCGCTAAAGGAAATCCAGGGGAGGTAGGTGCGGGGGGGATCATCTATGATCCCAGAGGAAAAATTGTTAACTCCTATGATTGGGGATTGGGGGAGAAATCCAACAATGTAGCTAAATGGTTAGCTCTACTGCAGGGCTTGGAAATTGCTTCCAAATTAAACATTGGTAAGCTAATGGTCTTTGGAGACTCTAGACAAGTCATCCAAAAAATGAGAAATGGTTATGTCAAATAGACCCCTCGGTGTAAAAGAATACACAAAAGAATAACACTTGTAAACATCCCTCTCGAGGTCATCTATCTACACATCCTAAGAGAAAACAATGGAATTGCTAATGAGCTAGCTAATTGAGGTGTCAACCTTGGCTTAGGAGTTGTGCATTACGGGGATGACAAACAAAGGTTTAAACCTATCCCTTAGGCTCGTTAGCCCCACTTCAATTGACATGACATATTGGAATTTTCGTATTATTGAGTTGTCTCCAATTGAGTTTCAAGGGAGGATGCGTGGGTTTGGACATGCCCGCGCTTGTCCTTCTACGGGCAGGTGTCCCGTAACAACATTAAATGGGAGCCTTGTCCAAGACTCAAACCCTCTTGGCTCAAGCTCAGACAAGATGTCTCACAATTCGTCATTTCTAATAGCAGAGGGGAAGGTCTCTGAAGGCGGTCCGTCGCAACGACTTTGGGAATATATGCGAGGTATTTCCCTCACTCCTTTTGCTTGCGAGGAAGGCAAAAGTCCAAAGCAGAGGTTATCCCCGTTTCTCTCGCCTCTTTTCTCTAATAACTCTGAAAGCGGCCAACAATTCGGAACAATGGCAGGTTTAATGGAAGGAATCGCTTTTTTGAAGGCTAGTGTAGAAGATTTTAAGCACCATCTCAGGAAGGTTTATGAGGCAGTCTGCGCCGACCTCAAGGAAAACCGAGAATCTGTAGAGGATATGAGATACATTTCATAATAGCTCACTTTCCAGGATTCTCGAATTGATGATTTGGAAAATAATTTGATTGAACTTATGGGAAAAATGGACATTATCAAAGATGAAATTCTGAAGATGGCAAAGATGACCCAATGCAGCCATTGCCAGGAATCTCCAGCTGAAGATATGTTGCCAGTGGATGAAGCTTCTGTCCAGCAACAAGTTTAGGGTTTGCAAGGGTTCCAAGAATGATAACTATTCTCCTCTTTCTGTTTAAATGTTTTTTTGCATATTGCTTAATTCTTAGTTTGTAAGGGTATATCCCTCATCTGTTTTGGAAATTTCTAGGAAGCAATATAGAAAACTGTTTAGAATCGGGTTAGAGCAAATTTTGCTGGCATCTCTTCAGAACATCTCAGAGCTCAGACTTAAGCTCATATTTTGTAATGAATGGCTTTGCACAACCTTTTTATAATATAAGTCCTTTTCCAGTTTCTGTTAAAAAAAGAAGTTGTTTATAGATATGTGAAAATGAAATAAAAGAGACAGAAAAAGCTAATGTCTTTGCTTCTGAAAAAATGATCTCATAATAAGGTTCTGTATCTCAATCAATGTTTACTTTCTTGATCAATAATAATAATTTTGAATCCCCGATCACTTGCATATGTGTAATGTCTATTTCATGAACAAACTCAACATTGTTGCCGATGCCTTCCACTTTGCAATGTCCTTACTAGGTACTCATGTACATGAACTCTCCAACAATAGCGCGTAAGATCACTTTACTTCTCTTAATGAAGTTAATGGTCCCTAATGACTCAACGCAGTTGATGGGATTCATAAAAGACGATATATTATAAGTGAAAGGAAACATCAAAAGTGAGTCTAAAAAAGACTAAGGTAAGTATATGATGTTGGTGATGGTTTTTTTTTTTAACAAAAACGGTTAAGAGCTTTTATATATAAAAAAGAGAAACAAAGATTACATAGTTCTGAAGACAGGCAGATCCCAAGAGAGGACTACGTCCAAGCCTCCTTGATAATCTACAACCAATCTTGACTTATCCTGATACTTTCCCGTTCTATGGAGAATGAAACTTCTAACATACTGCCCAAGGAGAAACTGGGCTACATTTACTACTAGCAAGACAAAGATTCTGCTGTCCTACTTCTTACATACAACACGATACAATCCAAAGATTAACGATATGAAGTTTGCTAGCTTCTTGTTTTTCTTGGAGAAGTTAAACTTTCTTTTGGCTTCAAAGAGGGTGAAACTCCTCTTTTCTTTTTGTAGACTTTGGTCCATTATGATGGCTCGACAAAGGCTTCGAGTATGGGGACTATATTTTCGGGTTCATCCTGTGGGGCTGGACTTTTCAGATCCATCAATTGGATAGCACTGTCTCTTGAAGCTAACGGTGGATCTTTATCGGGGATCCTTTGTTCTTCTAGAGTGTCCTCTGTTTTAACCCGAGAAGATTCCTTAGCTTGTGATGGAGCCTCTTCGGATAGATCTTCATTTTTGCTTACTGTATAATGCTTGGGGTTTGCTCGATCCCACCATGTGGATTTGCGATGAAGCTTTTTGGATATGGGGATCTGAGAGGCTTTTGGGAAGTCTTTTACAAGATGTCCGGTTGCGAAGCAAGATCTGCATCTAAACATCACATTTTCATAGTCTAGCTTTTGTACCCACACATAATCCTTGCTGGTCAAATGGATCTCAGCAGGAAAGCCAATGTTAAAGTCCATTTCCATACAAATGCGAGCAAAGGTAGTTTTGATGTAATCCTTTGTTTCTGGACTTCAATCGTAGAAGGAACCCAACGCATTGCCAATAGCTTTAAGCGAGGCCAAGTTCTAGAGATGAAAGGGCAAATTTGGAAGCTGAACCCAAACCGGAGCAAATGAGATCTGATCAGTAGTTGGGTCGAAAAGAGGGCTCCAGGGTTTCATAAGAGCCCCGAACTTCCCCAAAACTACGGTCCAGAGTCAAGAATGATCTGTTTTTCCTCAGGAGAATCGAAATCCACAACAAAAAAACCCCGAGCAAAGGGGGTAAATAGAAATTTCTTCTGAAACAAGGGGTTTCCATACCTCAGAGATCCACTTATGGAGAGCAACCAGGCGAGGCCAGAACCCATTGAAACGACAAACCAGGGCTGGCTCTGCGAGATTCCTTGCTTCAATCAGAGATTCTTCTACCACCGCAATGGAGGGTGCCGGAATTTCCTGAACACACAAGGGAGACTAGCCGCAGGCTGCCTTTCCCCCATTGGAAAGCAAGACCGGGATTGAATCCCCGGCTGGAGTCGAACAACCACGGACTACGGAGGTGTAGCTTGCCGTCATGCTGAAGCAGGAAGCGAATGTAGGGGGCAACTCGCGGCGGTGGTCGAACCTAGCCGTTTTAGCTAGACAAGATAAGCCATCATGCTGGATCGTGAACATGCAAGGCGAGC
Organism: Larix kaempferi; assembly: GCA_027924585.1. Lineage (NCBI taxonomy): Eukaryota > Viridiplantae > Streptophyta > Pinopsida > Pinales > Pinaceae > Larix > Larix kaempferi. Next base: position 4,984,199 of record BSBM01000202.1, on the reverse strand, counting down.
AGGCCGTTTCAGCTAGACGAGATAGCCGTCAAGCTGGATCGTGAACGTAGGGGCACGCATGGCATAGGCTCGCATGCGAAGGCCGAACCCAATGATGATGGTGATGGTTATTAACGTACCAATTAAAATATTATAATAATAAAAATAATAATCTAATTTTAAGATCACTACCAAACTAGAGATAATATTGGTCTTGTTTGTGGTACAAAAGATCCCCTTCTTAAAGTAAACATATATTGTTAACTATTAAACTTATTAAACCCACACAATTAAGGTAAATTGTTAATACATCTAACACAATAAATACATTTAATCACACATAACTAATAAATTTAACCCTAAAACTTCTTATTTAAAATTCATATACTTTAATTAATTAAACTAATACCTCAAATTAAAATCTAAACTATAAACACCGTCATCAATATAATATTCTTTTATGCATCAATTTAACCCTGGTCTTTTTCAATTTTCATGCACAATGAAGTAATCCAACAGATCGCTTTGGATAATCCACAATATGATGACTTCTCCTTTAAGTAAACGACTTTCTAATTGAAAAACAACAACCCACTTTGAAGAACAATTTACATTAATTTTTTAATAATTAATAAAACTTATTCTTAAAAATTAAAATATATATTTTAATCTATTTTTTATTTAATTAACATTGAAAAAGAAAAGTCAATTTGCTTTCTTAACCGTTAAGATTTTATTTTCAATCAAAAATGAAATTTCAAAAACATACCACTTTAAAATAACTGGTAATAATGTAACTACATAACAAACTATTTCACTATTTTGAAAAGCTATTATTATTATTAATTATATTTATTATTATTACTATTAATTATATTTAACGAATAAAATGCCATGTAACAAACATTTTATCCATCAAATTCTAATATAAACCTTATTACATTACAGCCCCTCACCCCATTGATCACTAAAAAAATATATTTCCTTGCCCATAAACAAGGATACTTCCTTTGCCACCTCAAAACCACCGTGCAACCTTCATGCCAGATAATATAATAAGCCTCAAGCATGTGACCACACGGAATCAAACTGGCAAAAGTTTTCTTAGGTCCTCTTTTCGATTTTTTTTTTAAAATTTAATATTGAAGAAAGAAAGAGTAAAACAATTAAAGATAAATCTGTCGCTCTGAACGTCTATGTCCGCTTAATCTTTTGAAAAAAAGGCAGAGGACGCGCACAGCGCAAAAGAAATCGCGGCGAGGTAAACGCTTCGCTTTTCAGCTACTATTCAATTTTGCTTTGAAAGGACGGTTTTGAAAACCAGGGCGGTTTTTTCCATAGCGGTTTCTATCTTGGTCATATTTGAAAACGTCAGAGCTGCTTTGGCCAGGCTGGGAAGAAAGTCTGTTAATAGACGATAAACCATTTATTTGTCCGTGTTCATGGATGCCAAAAATGGATTCAGACGAAACTGCGTTTTCCGACATTGTTAAAGGTATGGGATTGCTCTATTTTAGTTTGAACGGATTTTGTTGAGATTTTCTGCATTCTTTAATGATAAAATCGAGGCTTTAAGGCAAATGAACTGTGAAGAATGTAGTGTTTTTCCTGCTTTGGTTCCATCGGATCCTGTTGAGTTTTACTATGGCGTTTAAGCTATAAATTGCGGTCGAAAAATCTAAGAAAGCAGAGGAAATGAGTTTCAGGTTCGAACCGGTTCTTAGAGGATCGGATGTGTGAGCTTGCGGAAATTACACGAAAGAAATTTTAAGGATTCATTGGGCGCTTTATTCGAGGCAACTGATCTTGCTGGTTTTACTTGAACAGATTCGGTTGATTTTTTTTCCGACTTCATTTAGGTAAATAACAGCTCCCTCAAACTCAAGAAGGCACAGGAAACAGTTTGGAGTCCAGTGTATATTTAGGTCAGAAAACTTACTAAAACATAAGAAGCAAGATTCGTGCTTGAATCCAGTGCTTGTTTGGTCCCCTAACAGGAAGTTTGACGAAATCGAGGAAAGGACCACAGAAGATTTGTTCAGGCATTTTGCTGAAGGTAAGGGGGATATCCCAGTTCTATTTTCAGAGTATTTGCGTGTCATATAAGTTAATTTACAGCTCACAAATGGAAGAGAAACCTAATAAAGCATAGGAAACATGTTTCAGGTGCGAATCTGGCGTTCGTTTAGCCATCAGCGTTTAACAGGGGGGGTCTGAGGAGTCCCCGGCATAGAAGTGGGAAGAACTTGTCTGGCATTCTGACGGAAATGAGTGTCACCCGCAGGCATCCGAGCCAGGCCAGGGTTCCACCTGAAAGCAGCAGAAATGAGGTCTACAACATCCTTCCCGTGCACAACATGCTGGCGGATCATCCCGCGCTGCGGTTTCCGGAAGTTCGAGCTGCCGCTTCGGCGCTGAAAACTGTAGGCGGGCTCCGACCCCCACCCTATGTCCACTGGGACCCTGATATGGATCTTCTCGACTGGTTAGGCGCTTTCTTTGGTTTCCAGAAGGATAATGTCCGGAACCAGCGAGAACATCTTATCCTGCTGCTGGCTAATAGCCAGATGCGGCTACAACCTCCTCCGGATGATATAGCCCGTCTCGAACCCAGCGTTGTTAGGAAATTAAGAAAGAAAATCCTCAAAAACTATGACAGTTGGTGTGCATATCTGGCCCGGAAGTCCAATGTTTGGATATCAGACCGCAGGAGAGCCAGTATAGATGAGCGCAGGGAATTGCTATATATTTCGCTGTATCTTCTAATATGGGGGGAGGCTGCCAATTTGAAGTTTATGCCAGAGTGTCTGACCTACATTTTTCACCATATGGCCATGGAACTTAACAGGATTTTGGAGGATTATCTGGATGAGAGTACAGGACAGCCTGCTTTGCCTGCTTTAGCTTGTATGGGAGAGAATGCTTTCTTGACCAAGGTCGTAACCCCCTTGTATAAAACTGTTAAAGCCGAAGCAGAAGCGAGCCTTGGTGGTAAGGCTCATCATTCTGCCTGGAGGAATTATGATGATATAAATGAGTATTTTTGGAGTAACAGGTGCTTTGCGCAATTGGGGTGGCCGCTCAAAGAGGCGAGTAATTTCTTTGTACAGTCTCCGGAGGAGACCAAGCAAGAGGGTGGATTCCAGAGGATCAGGGGCATGTTACAGAAACAGAAGGTAGGAAAGACGGGATTTGTTGAACAACGCTCCTTCTGGAATATTTTCCGCAGTTTTGATCGTCTTTGGATTATGTATATACTTTTTCTGCAAGCTGCAATTATTGTGGCATGGGGTGACACAGGATCTCCCTTGGTAGAGTTGAAAAAGAGAGATGTACAAGTTAAGTTGCTTAGTGTTTTCATAACATGGGCAGGCCTTCGGCTTTTGCAATCTGTGCTTGATGCTGGCATGCAGTACAGTTTAGTGTCAAGAGAGACTCCTTTACAAGGTATAAGAATGCTACTGAAGACCATTGTGGCAGTAGTATGGACCATTCTCTTTGCTGTGCTCTATAGTCGGATGTGGGACCAAAGGAATCATGATTTCAGATGGTCATCGGGAGCAAACAGAAGATTGCTAAACTATCTAGAGGCTGCCCTGGCATTCATCGCTCCTGAGCTGTTGGCTTTGCTTCTTTTTATTATTCCCTGGGTCAGAAATTTTATGGAGAAAACCAACTGGAGATTTTTTCATGTTTTGACATGGTGGTTTCAATCTAGAATGTTTGTTGGACGTGGGATTCGAGAGGGAATTTTTGATAACATCTCATATAGTCTATTCTGGGTAATATTGCTGGCTGCAAAGTTTTCTTTTAGCTACTCTTTCCAGATCAAGCCAATGGTGATGCCAACGCAGCAAATATTAAAGATCCCAGCCAGTGCTATTCATTACAAGTGGCATGAGTTTTTTAAAAACACTAACCGATTTGCCATTGGTGTATTGTGGGCACCAGTGGTCTTGATCTACTTCATGGACACACAGATATGGTACTCAATATTGTCATCTGTAGTTGGAGCCTTGGTGGGATTGTTTAACCATCTAGGAGAGATTCGGAATATTCAACAATTGAGGTTGCGGTTTCAGTTCTTTGCCAGTGCCACTCAATTCAATTTGATGCCTGAAGAACCTCTGTTCAGACCCAAGGGGTCTCTAAAAGTTAAATTTAGGGATGCCATCAGGCGTCTGCAACTCAGATATGGATTTGGTTCACAATATAAGAAAATCGAGACTAATAATCAGGTTGAAGCAGACAGGTTTGCCCTTATTTGGAATGAAATTTTGAGGACATTCCGGGAGGAGGATATTGTCAGTGACTTGGATGTGGAATTGTTGGAGATGCCTCGAAACTCCTGGAATGTACGCATCATTCAATGGCCATGCTTGCTGCTCTGCAACGAGCTATTGCTTGCCCTTAATCAGGCTAGGGTAATAGGAGGTACTGACAAAAAATTGTGGAGAAAAATCTGCAAGAATGAGTACCGTCGTTGTGCAGTGATAGAAACATATGACAAGGTCAAGCATTTGCTTCAGAGAATTGTTAAGACAGATAGTGAAGAGCACTCGATCATTGTCAGTGTGTTTGAAGAGATTGATGCATCGCTTTCCATGGAGAAGTTTACGGAGAACTACAGAATGAGCGAGTTGCCTCAGATTCATTCTAAATTGATGACAATGGTTGATATTCTTCTGACAAAACCCTCTGCGAAGGACCAGCAGAAGGTAGTTGATATTTTGCAAAACCTCTATGAAATTGTTATTAGAGATTTTCCTAAAGAAAAGCGGAGTGGAGACCAACTGAGGCAAGATGGAATTGTTTTTCAAAGGAGTGCTAGTAAGCTGCTATTCCAGGATGCAGTAGAATTGCCTGATGTAGATGATGAGACCTTTTATCGCCAGCTACGTCGCTTGCGCACCATTCTAACTTCTAGAGATTCCATGCATAATGTTCCAAGAAATCTGGAGGCAAGGCGACGGATTGCATTTTTCAGCAACTCTCTCTTTATGAACATGCCTCATGCACCGCAGGTGGATAAGATGTTGGCATTCAGTGTGTTGACTCCCTACTATGATGAGGATGTTATTTACAATAAAGAACAGTTGCGTACATCGAATGAAGATGGTGTTTCAATTATATTCTATCTCCAGAAGATATTTCCTGATGAATGGGACAATTTCTTGGAGCGGATGCATCAGAAAGGGATAAAGGAACTCGAACTGTGGACTAATCATGTGAGGGAACTTCGGTTGTGGGCCTCATATAGAGGCCAGACATTGGCCCGCACTGTCAGGGGTATGATGTACTACGACAAGGCTTTAAAAATGTTGGCTTTTCTTGATTCAGCGTCAGAGATGGATATTAGGGATGGCTTCAAGGAACTTGTAGCCACAGCTTCAGGATGCAGGGAAGACACCAGTGGATTGAGTTCAAGGAGTTTTCCATCAGGACGGAGTATTAGCAGTGAAAACAGTGGAGTAGGAATGCTCTTCAAAGATCACGAACATGCCACAGCACTCATGAAATTTACTTATGTTGTTGCTTGTCAGATTTATGGTGCTCAAAAGGCAAAGAAGGATCCTCGTGCTGAAGATATTTTGTATTTGATGAAGAATAACGAGCTGCTTAGGGTTGCTTATGTTGATGAGGTTCGCAGAGGAAGGGATGACATACAATATTTCTCTGTTCTTGTTAAGTATGACCAGGATCTACAGAGGGAGGTGGAAATATACAGGGTTAGGCTACCTGGGCCGCTGAAACTCGGTGAAGGGAAACCGGAAAATCAAAATCATGCTCTGATTTTCACAAGGGGGGAAGCAGTGCAGACAATTGATATGAACCAAGATAGTTATTTTGAAGAGGCTCTAAAAATGCGCAATCTGTTGCAAGAATTCACAAGATATTATGGTATTCGAAAGCCAACAATTCTAGGAGTTCGTGAACATGTATTCACAGGTTCTGTATCTTCCCTTGCTTGGTTTATGTCTGCTCAGGAGACAAGTTTTGTAACCCTTGGGCAACGTGTACTTGCAAACCCTCTGAAGGTAAGGATGCACTATGGTCACCCTGATGTATTTGATCGGTTGTGGTTCATTAGCCGGGGAGGAATCAGTAAAGCTTCCCGGGTAATAAACATCAGTGAGGACATATTTGCTGGCTTTAATTGCACCCTGCGTGGGGGGAATGTGACACATCATGAATATATCCAGGTTGGCAAAGGGCGTGATGTTGGTTTAAACCAGATATCCATGTTTGAAGCCAAGGTTGCTAGTGGCAATGGTGAGCAGGTTCTGAGCAGGGATGTGTATCGCCTTGGTCACCGCCTTGATTTTTTCCGCATGCTCTCCTTCTACAACTCAACAATTGGATTCTATTTTAATACTATGCTGGTGGTCCTAACAGTTTATACATTCCTTTGGGGAAGGGTTTATTTGACTCTTAGTGGAGTTGAGCAGGCCATTATAGATGAATCAGTTAATACAGACAACAAGGCACTTGCAACAGTCCTCAATCAGCAGTTCATCATTCAGCTTGGTCTCTTCACAGCTCTCCCAATGATCATAGAAAATTCTCTGGAGCATGGATTCCTTAATGCAATCTGGGAATTTTTAACCATGCAGTTGCAGTTAGCATCTGTTTTTTACACTTTCTCGATGGGTACTCGTACACACTATTTTGGTCGAACAATACTTCATGGGGGTGCAAAGTATCGGGCTACAGGGCGTGGCTTTGTTGTGCAGCATAAGAGATTTGCGGAAAATTACAGACTTTATGCTCGCAGTCATTTTGTGAAGGCTATTGAACTTGGGATACTATTGATAATTTATGCATCATACAGTGCTCTCAGAACCAATACATTTGTTTATATTCTTTTAACCATCTCAAGTTGGTTTCTTGTCCTATCATGGATCATGGCACCATTTTTGTTCAACCCATCGGGATTTGATTGGTTGAAAACTGTAGATGACTTTGATGATTTTATGAACTGGATATGGTACAAGGGTGGAATCTTAACTAAGTCAGATCAATGTTGGGAAGTCTGGTGGAGTGAAGAACATGACCATTTACGGAACACAGGCCTATGGGGATTAGTTTTAGAGATACTTCTGGATCTTCGCTTTTTCTTTTTCCAGTACGGTATTGTTTACCAGCTTGGAATTTCAGGTGGAAGCAAAAGCATTGGTGTATACCTACTCTCTTGGATATATGTAGTAGTAGTCCTTGCAATATATATGGTCATTTTATATGCTCATGATAAGTATGCAGCAAAGCAACACATATACTACCGTGCAATTCAAGCCTTGGTCATCTGTTGCACAATATTAGCAATTATACTTCTGCTGCAGCTCACTAAATTAGAATTGCTAGATTTGGTGACTAGTCTGCTGGCATTCATACCAACTGGCTGGGGTTTGATATCAATTGCTCAAGTGCTGAAGCCTTTCCTGAAATCCTCTATAGCCTGGAAGACAGTGGTTGCAGTGGCTCGGCTATATGAAATCACCTTTGGCATCATTGTTATGATTCCAATGGCTATACTATCATGGTTGCCTGGTTTTCAGTCCATGCAGACTCGTATATTGTTCAATGAAGCTTTCAGTAGGGGACTCCAGATATCACGTATCCTTGCTGGCAAGAAGTCTAATGGAGGATTCTAGACCAGGTAAATTTGGAATTTAAATAACTTCATATAGAACTTAAAGCTTCTATTTTTTGTAAGTGTTGTAAAAATATTGATGTGATCAAACATTTGAATTGTTTTTGATGATCTTATTGTGTTCAAATTTTTAAATTTTTTCTGATGGTCTTAATGTGTTCAAACTTTTCAATTGTATTTGATGTTTTTAATGGGTTCAAGCTTTTTAATTGGTTTAATGGTCAAGTACCTGCTGACTATTTGTTTTCAGTGGTTGTTTCTCTTTCTATATTTTGTAAATTTGCATGTTTTGCCCAGACTTAGCACCTAAATGCAATACTTTAGATTTAAGAATATTGAAGTTTGAATAATGCTCAAGTTTCAGATTTCCTTTCAACAAAACACGGTAAGGCTTTATATTTCTTTGCAAGAAAATATGGTAAGGCTTTATATTTCCTTGTAATAGAACTAAAATGTAGTTGTTTTTCTTCCAGGTATAGGATATTCCCACTGCCAAGTTGTTTAAAGGAACAGTGCTGATAATCTTTGTGTTAATTGTGGTAACTTAACTTCTGAAGACCTTTGAAGTACTAAGGATAAATCATGTGACTTCTTTAAGTCAAGAGCACTTGCAGAGAGAAGTCAGACCCACTTCTTGTACTAAATGCAAGGCCACAATAAGATAAAGTACTTATAACTGATTCTTGACTTTGGAATTATGTATTAACCTTACCATGCCCATGAAAAGTAGAAGTTTTCTGCCCCAAAACCAAATCTGTAGCAGGCATAGACTGTTTGAAACATGTTTAACCTACTTGCCAGGATGAGTTGGAACTTGGGAGAAGTAGCCTATCCGTCATAGATGTGTGCACATTCCGCAATATAAGTTATAACACTGAAGCATTACATGAATACAGTGATCATAAGTATCTTTCATGCCTCACTCTTCTAAAACAGAAGTATAATCTATACAAGACTGTTCAAAACATACTTGCTAATTACTAACTGTTGAGTTCCCAACAGTTTCTAGTCTTGGATTTACCTTATTAGGTCTCTTTCTTCCTGTTTATGTATACTCTCCATAGATCTTAATGTAATAGCTTTACATGCATAAATTATAAATTTTGTAATGATGAAATATCAGGCTGCTTGGATAAGATTTTATGAGTGGGTGAAAAATCTTTTACTCTTCCTGGCTTGGTAACCGAAGATTCCATGAGCAGATAAGAAAAGTTAATTTTATTAATGTCCAACATATGACCACAAAAGTAGGTCAATGGGGCTAAAAGAGTACATCCAGTGTAAATTCAACGTGGGAGTGCGAAAGCAACCCCTAGATCAATATTGGAAGCATAAACTAAACTAAGTGTGTAGCTAAAAGATAAATATCTAGCCAGTAGCCAGGAGAAGATATAAAAGAAGGTGCAAGTACAAATATGTCCCAGTGCTAACAAAGGAGAGGATAGAGCATGTCAAGGCCTGCTGGAACTGGAGCTGGTTGCCAAGGAGGAGTGAGGGGACCATGATACAGGCTCCTTATCATAGTCATCAATGACTGTGAAGGGGCCAATGCACTGATGGATGATATCTGCTGGGGAGTGGCAGATATATATCGTTAATGTCTAGAACTAGGGAGGTCTCCTGCTATGTGCATGACATTATGAGTTAATGAGATCATCTTCTTTGACATTTCCAGTGAACTCTTGTCTGCAATCTGTTGTGTGTGTGGTCCTCTAACTTTTGCAGTTGCATCTTTGCTTTGCGAGTCTTTAGAACGTTTACATCCAACCTTTGGCTTTGTGGTTTTTTCAAGGTTCCTGTGCTCTGGAACTTTCTGTTGGCAACTTTCACCAAGCATTAAGCTTTTAGGAGTTCCAGCCCAATTATGCTGCCACTCTACCAGATTACAGACTTCAAAAATTTCAAAAGTTTCAATATTCCCCCCCTCAATGGAAAACTGGTCATCTTCACCTACAAGATTCTCCAGAATTTCTGTAATTTTTCCCTAGTAAATGCTTTCGTGAGAATATAATAATATATGCAATTTGATGTCCTACAGAATATTAACTTTTTTGTTCATCCTGCTGTAATTGCCTTAAACCAACATTCCATCTTAAGCTCGGATCTATCAAGCACCGAGAGGGAACCAATTTCTTGAGGTGTAAATTTTTTCTTGATGTGTAAAAAATTTAAGATAAAAAGGTTTACATCTGAAGAATTTTTATCCCTCTCGGTGCTTGATGGTTTTAAGATGGATCTATGCTGGTTTAAAATTTTTGATTTTATGATTGTACATGTTATTCTTTTGTGATGTGGGTTATATTGCCACATCAACATTAGCCATGTATGTGACAACATCTCCCCCATAACTCTCAGTGCAATAATGGAAATGTACTTTGGTGTGCTTTGTTCTTGCTTTGAAAGTTTGAATACAGTGTTTTTTGTCAATTGTATTTCACTTTGATTGCCACAGTACAACACTGTTAGGTTTTTGTACAAAACACCGTCTACAATATTCTTCTCTGTCACACCACTTCACAGGATTCCAGCATATCTCCTTTGTACTCTTCTTCTGTTGAGGAAAGTGCCACTGTTTGCTGTGTTTTCTTAATCCATGAGCTCATCCATATCCCATTTAAAACATATAGAAGATCTGAGTATGAAGGTTTCCACAGTTAGACATAATTATGACTAGATTTTCTGGAATTGAACTGTGTTTTAGTGTTAAAACTTTCCAATGTTTTGAGTGGGCACTCCACCTATCACCAGGGAACCAAATGAAGCCGTTGATCTGCATTCATCTGCACATCTGAACCAGTTTGAATTTGCATAACCAACCAGTTCAAACTTGTCAGTCTTAACATATTCAGGTTCACAATTTATTGTTTCTTTGATATACCTCCGGATTCTCTTTGCTGCTTTCCAATTAGAGACTTTTGGTTTATCCATGTATCTTGAAAGATGATACTTCTATAACTACATAACTTATATCAGATTGAGTATCAGGTATATCCGACTACTAACAGTCTATTTGTACAGTGTTCCAGTCACTAGTTTATCTTCCACATCTGTAGTCAATTTGATTCCCGATTCAATTGGTGTTTCCATAGGCTTACAATTGAAGTCACATTGTTTGAGTTCATGTTTGAGTTTGGCAACCTTGAAGTTGGGAAAAATTTTGACAGTGCAAAACTAGGCAATAAATTTTGACACTAAGTTTGAAACTATAAAATTCAAAATTTAAATGTAATAAATTTCAATTGGCTCATTAAAGATATATGATAAAAATGAAATTGCCTGCCAATGTTAAACATATATTTCAAAATGATGATCTTGTTCAAAATTTAGAAGCATGTCCATGAAACATAACATTAAAATATTTTACAAAATGTTTTACTAATGTTGCACAAAAATGCAAGGGTAGTAGCTGTCTGCAAATGGCAGAGGATGGTGCAGAATTGCAGATGACTTAGGCTGCTAGTGGTACTGATCACTGTAGTTGCTGCCTGTAGTCTATGACTCTATAGAGGGGCTGCAGCCTGCTGCTGTATAGAGGAATCCACAGTCTGCAATCCGCATTCACAAAAACGTTGAAGAGTAGTCGCTGTCTACAGATGGCAGAGGATGGTGCAGAATTACAGATGATTTAGGCTGCTAGTGGTACTGGTCACTGTAGTTGCTGTCTGTAGTGTATAGAGGGGCTGCAGTCTGCCACTGTAGAGTGGAAGCCAGTCTGCAATGTACAGTCTAGTGCCAAGTGGAAGTATGAGAGACGGATCCAGGCTGGAAAACTGGCTTAGGGTATTAGGTTTTAGCTTTTAGGGTTTTTTATTTTTGTTTTTTTAAAAAACTTTTTAGAAAAATGAATTTCAACAAATCTCAGGTGGATTGTTTGAAATTTAGGCGAACTAGATGAATGCCAATGAATTTGTTTCTTGAATTTGTTCTTGAGGTTCGGTGAACTTTGAACTTGGAGTTTAAGTTCGCCGAATGTGGTGACTTAGCTTAAAATCAACCAACCATCATTAAGTTCTTAAACAGGTCTTTCAAGAACTTGGTCTGGGACATAAATATTATATTTGACTATCAATTCCATACCCAAATAGTAATGTAGAATTCCCAAATAGCTCATATCAAATGTCTTCATTAGATCTGCCTTAAGATCAGCAATCAGATCTTTGCAGCTTCCCATCATTATCTATGGCACTTAGAGTTTTTCATTGAGAGTTGGATCTGATGTGTAGAAAAATAGTGTTAGAGAAATGTATGCAAGAGAAGCAATGCTAACAGTTTCTTAAGAAAAACGGAAAGAACAGTAAAACATACACCAGTACACAAGAGGTTTACCCTAGAAACCCAAAAATGGGAAAACTAGGAAAAACAGAGCTGCACATCTTTGTCATTGTATTACTATTAACAAAACAGCACACAGTACAATATATAAGTATTCCGAGTATCATTCAACCATAATATGCTAAGTGGTATTAGATTACAATGGATATAAAACCATGGGTTGAATACCACCCAAAACCCATAAAAGACCCATAATGGACCTTGCCATCATGCCGGGGTGCATAGCTTTCCTACATGCAAAGAATACAACACATATCCAACATGATGGACCATGGCTTGAGTCCATTTTCATGGATGTCTTCACCAATCCAAGAATATGAGGAAAACAAGTATTTTCTACCTGCTCTATTTACACTTATTCTTCAATTATTTCCATCCAGGAACACAGCTTTGACATTCATCTGATGCACAACCCAATTGGATTGGGTTGTGAATGCCAACATTGTTTTGATTGTTTCCATCTTTGTTATAGAAGTAAAGGTTTCTTCATACTCAATGCTGTCTTTTGTTAGGATATCTACTTGTTGCTCCTAAAATTCTTGCCCACTGTACTTGCAACGATCTGTAGCAGTAGCATACCTGTAGTAGTCTGTGGCAGTGGTTAAGCTCACAATGTTCAAGGATCCAATAGCGAAGGCACATGCATGCACCAACCATAGATAGATGTGTTATTTAGGTCTTCAGTTCAGTTCTAAAATTAGATCTTCAGTGCACTTTGAAAACTTGATTACATGCAGATCATATTTAGATTGGTGTAGTTCACTAGGAGAGTAGGGCATGTGCACGAGGGTAGTTGTATTCCAGGAAGGACATGTTACCACCTAAGTTGTACTTAGATGGACTACTTGTGAACCGCCAAAGACTTGAACAACTTACATTGTTCATTCCCAGAGTTCAGAAGTTCATCAGGCCAAATTTTTGGCCCTTTGTAATTTTTGCATGTCCAAACCCCCATGGGGGAATTGTAATAAGTTGGTCCAAGCATGATACTTTTGTAAAAGGCTTGGCCTACCTTAGGGTTTACTATCAAGGGGATGCTCTAGAGTGTTTTTTCCTTAGGAATTATGCATTACTCTTCAGTGATGTATAATTCCTGAGTTTTTTCACTCATACCTCCAAAGCTGGAGTATTTTCCATGGTGGTCGATCTTAGGGAGGTTATTAAAGCCTATGTGTTAATGTATTTTAAACATAGCAAGCCATCAATAATAAGTCGTATGGACATGCACTAGGTCCCCTAGAAGTTTGAGTTCATTCCGGCAAAAATAATTTTTTTTGTAAACTTAGGCCATTTTTTAATGGTTTAAATGGAAAATTTCAAATTGTAATAAAAAAGTGGTCTGGAGGTGGATTTTGGCGTGGGGATGCTCGTTTTCACACTCAGAGCATCCCCTTTACCCTCGTGCCCACTTTCTCCATGTTTCGGGCAATTACGTCGCCTCTGGGAGCATTTTTCATTAAAGATGCGACAAAATGGCATTTTAATGCTAAAAAAACCCAAAATGCACAAAAGGACAAAGGCTGAAAAGTCAAAAAATTGATTAAAAAATGATTTGGAAAGGGTGGCTAATTAAATTATTATGGAGGGTGAACATGTTGGAGGAATAAAGCACATGGTTTAGAAGTCAAACTTAGGATAGCAATTACATTAAGAGTTGAAGTGCCCCCTCTTCACGTGGGCGGCTTTGCTCGCTTGACTATTCGCTAGAGGATGGGGCGTTGGATCCAAAGTGAGAGGGGTGCCCTCTCATGAGATGGCAGTCACCTCATCACCTCGTGCCAATAGAAAAGATATGCGAATCATGTCTAAGTTAGTGCGCATTCGTTTCTTGGGCGTCAACCTTTGAGGTGGCAACCTTGCATTGTTTAGGAGTTGATCCCAATGTGGAGAGGGGGGCGCCTCCCTTAGGTGGCTGCCTATTCACCGTCATCAACTCAAATCATGGGATTCAGATTGGATTCGATCCAACACTTGGCCCTCATCTCAAGCAATTGTCCCCCCTCTCATGAATACGCCCTCTCTTCTCTGGAAACAATAAAGGCAAGGCTTTGCTCCTCCATTTGAATGGATGCATAGAACCTCTGCCCATTGTAATCCTGATGCTATTTGATTAATACAAGTTGATGACTTTGGAGGTCCATGGTTGTGCCAATGTGATGCATGCTCTTTCATGAGGTGATATTGTGTCAATTAAGCATTTCTTGTTTCATTTTGTTGGTAGATCTAGCTTAGTAGTTCTTAGAGTAAGCATTAACTATTGTTAATTTGCGTACTTGTGTTTTGCATTTGAAAGCTTGGGGAGTAGCCAACTATACTCGGTTGTATTTAGGCTCTTTTTTTTCTTCTTCTTCAAACACACTAGATCTAACTCATCTTGTACAAGTTTTTCTTCTTAGTTCTGCAGATCACAAGCTTGAAGGGGGATTAGAACTCGGTTGTCTCTTCTCCTCTCTTCGGCACATTTTTCGAAGCTAATATTTGGTTTCCAGGGACTTTCAAAGGCTAATACAAAAGATCAAGCTTAGGCTTGAAGAGTTTCATCCATCTTCTCAAACAAAGAATCTCTCTCTTTCAATTTTTTGCTTTAAAATTTTTGCTTAAGAAGTAGATCCACTTTACATCATGCTTATCTCTAGATCCATATTTCTTAAGCATGCTTATTCTCTAGATCCATATTTCTTAAGCATGCTTAATTAGTTAGATCTAAATATTGTAAAAGGCCTTATCTTTCACTAGATCTAAGCTAGAAGTTTGTACTTACACTTAGTAAATTTTTCCAATTTTTTCTAAGTACAATTTTTTTCAATTTTAATTTTTGTTTCATCTTTCCCATCAAATTCTAATATATTAGCTTGCTGGTTTTTAGCAGGTCCAAGGAAAAAGATAAAAAAGTTCTGGCCATTTTTCGCCAGAAAGTGCCGAAAAGACATTCCGTGGACCCCCTTTCTTCAAGCTTTATTTCTAGAACTTTGTAAGTCCTTAGATCCAAATTAAATGGACTGAGAGGCATTATTTTTTGTAAGTATTGTAAAAGTATTAAACGAGAGCAAGTGGGCTACACAGCGCCCACACCCCATCCCCCTTGGGGGGATTCGCAGTGTCTTTTCTGTGGAGTGATTTCTTCTAACCTTTGTTTTATTTTCTTAACACATGCACACAATCCGCTTTAACAGACCATATACTTTAATTAATTAGTTTCAAAATTTTTGCTTTCTTCATTTTTTGCAAGTAACAAATAAAGCCAGTTTTGTCGCCACGAAGTATGTTCTCACCGCCACCTAAAGGAATTGCCGATTAGCGGTGGTTGATCAGAAAGTGATGCATAAAATTGGTGAGCTATATCTTTCCCCTTTTTGTTGCAAACTACTTTGTCAAGCACTTTGTTTATTTTTACAAGCAAAATCGGAATTAAACATTTGGTTTATAACCGGAGTATGCTCTTTCCCCTTGCGGGCACTTTGCTTGGGTCTGTGGGAAATCAGAAACGGTTGTAGCCATTTTATTAATTTTCCACATCTAAGATAAACAACTCATTTAATAAAAGTAACTACCCATCCACATAGTAAAAATCCAGCACTTCGTAATTAATATTTGTGTGGGGAACTTTCTCAGAGGAAGCGGGTACAACTGGTAGGCGACCTCAGGGCACAGTTAGACTACACCCTTTGTTGGTGTAGTGTTGAACACCGCCCTAGAGACTCCATTCCATTCCACACGTTTTCGTGAGGAGTCACCAATTTTAATTTCCGGACATTCCTCCCTGTACCTCATGGTATCTCGGGATTTCCCCTTTTTTCCATAGTAAATTTCGAACCATGATAAATCTAAAAGTAACCAAGAGACACTTGCAAAACATTTCCCTTTCAGCAACACTGTTTTATCTTGAATATCGACTCCATAAGGCACTGTTCCACAACAACTGTTCATGTTTTGCTTAATATCATATTTTGTTGTGCCATGCATATTGGTGATCTTTCTATTTTGTTGGTGAAAACTTTCTTCTAAACTTTTTTTGCAAAACCATCTTGGGAACTATCCTTAATCATAAAACTCCTTAAAACAACATTCATAACTAATTCACCGAAACATTCTAAATAACCTTAGAAACATTCCGTAGGGACTACCCCCCTTGGCTTCGATTAGGAGTTGTCCTAAACGAAGGAGACAAGATCAGGTGACAGCCTTGACTTGAGACTTGACCCCAAGGGCACATCGAGCAATAACATAGATTTCTGCTGCGTTAACTAGGTGCACAATCCGGCGGCAACAAGGGCACACTGACCAAGGAGATGTGGGTGTCTAGTTCACTTCAGTAGGGTGTGCTTTTCTTGGTAGCTTTATTCATGATGGTGTTCAATCCTAGGCATCTTGAGTTAGGGTTTGACACTGTCAAACTTGATGCGCATATGCCGAATTTATTGTTAACCACTTTGTGTTTGAAGGGTATTTTTGTGGGATACAACGATACTTGTAAGGCTTACAAAGTCTACATTTCGCCCTAGTGGAAGATGGTTGTAAGTCAAGAGTCAAGTTTGACAAGGATGCAAGGTTTTCTAAGTCTTAGGAGCCTCCTTAAAGATTGAGGAATTAGAGAAGCTTGTTGCCCAAAGCCTGATCCATAGATTCCATATAAATCTTATTCAGATCAGCCAAATTTTAGTATAGGTACAAAAACCATTTTGCTTTCTAGTTCATTCAGGGGGTCCAAATGGTTTACCCAAACAGTACAAGAAGCATAAGAGCAAGTAGGAGTGCCTAAGACTTCTTTCTGGGTGAGTTATCCTTCTATTAAGTTTCCTAATTATGTTGCATCAATGTCTTCCATTATTGATGTAGAGCCTTCTAGTTATGAGGAGGCAACAAGTGAGTAGGTAAGGCGGGATGCCATGGCAAAGGAATATAACTCCATTGTGAAGAATGATGTTTGGAAGATATTGTAGAGGTTAGCAGGGAAATTAGTGATTGATTGTAGGTGGCTGTACAAAGTGAAGCATGCAATTGATAATAGTGTTGAAAAGTATGAGGCTAGGTACGTAGCAAGAGAATTCTCCCAGAAAGAGGGAGAAGACTAGGAAGATACGTTTGCTCCAGTTGCTAAGCATACTTCTATAAGAACCATTATGTCTTTAGGGAAATTCTCCATTGTGAATAATGATGTTTGCAAGATAGTGTAGAGGTTAACAGGGAAATTAGTGATTGATTCTAGGTGGCTGTACAAAGTGAAGCATGCAAATGATAGTAGTGTTGAAAAGCATGAGGCTAGGTTCGTAGCAAGATAAGATAAGATAAAATAATTTTATTAATGTCCAACGAATGACCACAAAAGTAGTTCAATGGGACTAGATGATACAATCCAGTATGGATACAATGTGGGAGTGCAAATGCAGCTCCTAGAAAGTGTTGAAACTAAGACAAAATAAGATAAAATAAAGATATAAGCTATAGTAGAACCCCATGAACATGTGTAAAATTGTATCAAGGGTACGGGAGGCAAAATACAATGTGAGATTGTTCGATGTTGGACAATTCAACCCACTCAAAAGCTTGCCAAGAGAGGGGAGGAACGCGGGAGAGAGATGAAGATGGATCCAGTGGTGTCAGGATCTCCAAGGGCTGATGGTCAATGGCGAGGGGGGTGAACAGGGCGCGTGCTCATTGCCATTGTCAATGCTCTCTGGAGCCATTGAGATGTTTGACTGTATGATCCTGGGGGGATGTAGGAGCGAGGGATACTCCTAATATCCGAGGTCGAAGGGAAGAAACTCTTGATAAACCGTTGGCTGCCTTGCTGGGTCCGGGAGGAAATTTGGTGGGCGGGGGGTGCCTTGCTCTGAATCCCTCTAGTCTTGATCCCTTTGGTGCTCTGGGAATGAGTGGACTGGTGTATAGTTCAGTAACTTGAACCAATCTTGATAAAATCAATCGGTCTCCCAAAGGGGGAGGCTGAGGGGAGACTCAAGGTCTCACCACTTTACTGTCGGAAGTACTCTGGGATTCTGCTCGTTGCTTGTTGCTCCGATTGGATGGATCAACACTAAAATAAGAGGTTATCGTCCTGGTACTCCCAAGGTGGGTTGGGGTGTGTAGGAGCTGGGACCTGTGGCTGAAAATTTCCCTGGTGAAGAGGGCGAGACATCATTGGTCTCATATTGGAAAAAGGTACAAAGGAACCCCCCTCAGTCCCTATAGAGGCAGTGATATCGTCCTCTGTTCTCATAGTATAAAGGGCACCTAAAGATGAGGTGCATCTTTGTCTCCGACTCCTGTAAGTGGCACATTTGGCAGATCCTATCAGATCGTGGTAGATGGTGGTCCGTCTCCACTCGGAGTCGATGAGAACCGACCTGAAGTTGTCCCAAGGGAATCCTGAGTGAGTGCATCCAATGTCTACGTGTGTATGGGGAGTGAAGCCTAGAAGCCTCAGACAACAACCCATGGGCTTAAAGCCTTGCATGGTGGGGACATTCACACATCGAAGGGGCAATCAGGTGTGCCACAAAGCCAAGTACTTCTAAGAGTGAAACCAAGAGAGCCTGCCATGACTAGGGGGACAACAACCCCTAATCCAAATATCCATACAATATAATCCACTTTGACCTTTAAAGTAAAATTTTTAGACCCCTTGCTCTAGGTTTGGCCCTACTGGAACACTGCAGTAGCTTTGAGGCGTAACAAAGTGAATGAGTCAAAAGGGTGTTATTGTTACTTGTCTCACCACTTGTCACATAACATACCCATCCATCATGTACATGCTTGAGTTTCCAAACTCCGTCAACTTAAGAAATATAAAATATTTCTATGCTCCCAATTAAGAATGGCATTACAATGTGCACATCATTTAATATGTACAATTATTTACATAAGAAGTACTAGTACATGGTCAGCTATTGAAATATTGCATTCTAAAGTATTCAAGGGAATATGGAGCGTTTGGGAAAATCAATCAATTAAGTTTCCATGTTGATTGAATTTTGATATGAAACTATGTATATATTTTGCTTCATGTGAATAAAGAGTGTTATGAAAAAGGCTTCATTGAATTTTTTTTCTTAATTCTGTCTTTGCAGTTTTGTTACTTTTGCAAGCTTTTTTAATTTTGCATGTTTTGATTTTGTGCCAGTTTTTGAGCTCCATTTCTTTGTTGTTTTCTAGTCAGTTTGTTTTTTACATTTCTAGTAGCATGGATCGAAGCATTAGGTTTGTAGCGCAAGTTCTCATCTCTTGGATTTGATTTGTAGTAAAAAATCCCTCTTAACAACAATTTTTTTTGAAGTCTTCAAGTCATAAATTAAATAGAAATGACGTTTGACAATGTTGCAAATTCCTTGAGCCACGTGAGACAATTTGATGGTAAAAAAATTGATCTTTGGAAATTGAGGTTGGAATTTTGGAATTGTTATTGGTGTAGAAGGACTTGTGCAAATTGGTGGACTGGAGAGACATCAAACTAATGCAAAGTGTAGGTGAAATTAGGGAGTGGGAGATCGAGGATATGAAAGCTTGAGCTTGCATTATCCAATATTTGTCTGGCAATATTGTTCCCAATATTAGAAAGGAAAATATAATGAAGGTTGCATGTGATTCGTCGATTAAAGTGTATGATACAAAGGATGTGAGTAAGAGACTTCACTCGAGGAAGAATTTTTTTGGGATGAAGATGCAGGAATTAGAGAGCTTAGGAGATTACATGTTTGTTTTTGTTCCCTAATGGATGATTTATTAGCTCGTGGTGCACCAATCTCCAATGAGGATGCCTTGATTACCCTCCTTGCAAGCATCTTTGCTTTATATGAAGGGATTGTGCTAGTTTTTGGGGCCAAGAGATAAATTGACCTTCAAGGAATCATATCCTATGCTAGTTAATGAAAGAGACAAGGAAGAAGGATGTTGGGATGATTTTGGACAACAATTCTTCTTCAACCTTGTTCTTAGTGAATGGAAAAACAAACAAAGGAAAAGGGCAACAACAGAAAGCGTACTCCTCGAATGAAGGTTCAAGAGGCAAGAAGAAGAAAGTAAGATGTTTTCACTATATTGAAGAAAGGCACACTAAAGGGATTGCCCTAATCTTATTGTAGATAAGAAGGAAAAGAGTGATTTGGCCAATCTCTCTTTGAACCAATTGTTTATGGCAATGTTAAGGCTAGCTAGTGTTCCTTTAGTTTACTTGGAGTTGAGTGCCACTCAATCTATGAGTTCTTGATGGGGGGTGTGGGGTGGCTTCCCCCCCCACTAATGTCACTAGGGGGTCCGAGGGGGGTGATGACAACCTTTTGGAGCCCCCCTAGAAAGGGTTCAAGGGAAGCACTGTCAAAGAGAATTTTTTGAAAAATTGTCTTGTAAAATATTGTAATTTTGTACTCAATTTGGACCATTTATCATTCAGTCACAAATATGGCGGTATAAGTTATGTTGATGTACTTTTTCCATAGAATGCAACCCTATTTTTATGATGCCATTGTATTACGAATGTGTATAGTGAGAGAGGAAATTGCGAGAGAGTGAAGAGGAGGTTACAACGGATGTGTTGTACTTTTTATCCCTTCATTTTGTTGGACATCATAAAGGAACGATTTGTTGTTTTTTTGTAGATGTATCCCATATCGAGTCACGTATATATGTCTCTCTTGTATTGTGTTCTTGTGAGCAACCAGATGTGAGCAAGAGACTTCACTCTAGGAAGAAATTTTTTGGGATGAAGATGCAAGAATTAGAGAGCTTAGGAGATTACATGTTTGGATTTTGTTCCCTAATGGATGATTTATTAGCTCGTGGTACACCAATCTCCAATGAGGATGCCATGATTATCCTCCTTGCATGCATCTTTGCTTTATATGAAGGGATTGTGCTAGGTTTTGGGGTCGAGAGATAAATTGACCTTCAAGGAAGCACATCCTATGCTAGTTAAAGAAAGAGATAAGGAAGAAGGATGTTGGGATGATTTTGGACAACAATTCTTCTTCTTCTTCTTCAACCTTGTTCTTAGTGAGTGGAGAAGCAAAGAAGGGAAAAGGGCAACAACAAAAAGCATACTCCTCGAATGAAGGTTCATGAGGCAAGAAGAAGAAAGTAAGATGTTTTCACTATATTGAAGAAGGGCACACTAAAAGGATTGTCCTTATCTTATTGTAGATAAGAAGGCGAAGAGTGATATGGCCAATCTCTCTTTGAACCAATTGTTTATGGCAATGTTAAGGCTAGCAAGTGTTCCTGTAGTTTACTTGGAGTTGAGTGCCACTCAATCTATGAGTTACGATTAGACTTAGTTTGTGTAGTATGAGTTGGTTCTTGTAGGGAGAAAGGTGAGTTTTGCAGGTGGAGAAGAGCATGAAGATGTAGGCAGGAGCAATGTCTTAGTGATAATCTCAGATGGTGCCTACAAAGAGATGCACAATGTTTTGTATGTTCATATAATGATTAAGAACTTGTTGGTTGAGTTGAATTATAGATGTTGGATTGATTGTGGGGTTCATTTTCTCTTTGGACCAATTGTTTATGGCAATGTTATGGCTAGCAAGCGTTCCTTTAGTTTACTTGGAGTTGAGTGCTACTCAACCTAAGAGTTACGATTAGACTTAGTTTGTGCAATACGAGCTAGTTCTTGTAGGGAGAAAGGTGAGTTTTGCAAGTGGAGAAGAGAATGAAGATGTAGGCAGGGGCACTGTCTCAATGAAAATCCCAAATGGTGCCTACAAAGATTCACAATTTTTTGCATGTTCCTATAATGATTAATAATTTGTTGTTTGAGTCGAATTATAGATGTTCGATTGATTGTGGAATTCAATGTAGTTGGAGGCAAGCTCAAGCTGTGCAATGAAAAGTTGATTGATAATGATTAATAATTTGTTGGTTGAGTTGAATTATAGATGTTCGATTGATTGTGGAATTCAATGTAGTTGGAGGCAAGCTCAAGCTGTGCAATGAGAAGTTGATTGCAAGAGTGATGTGGGAAGTTTCCTTGATGGCTGCTATAAAAGTTGATGATGCATTAATTTGGCATCACTGAATTGGCATGTTTGTTCACGAACATTAGAGACGTTGATGCAGGAGATGTTGGTTGAAAATTTGATCCTATAGTACTTGTGTATTGAGGTATACTATGAACAAATGGCATCAAGATTGAACATACGACACCCTATGCACTGTAACAAAATGGTGTTACAGAGGGGAAGAACATGACTCTCATGGATGGTGCTTAGTTCATGTTGAAGAATGTTGGTTTACCAAATATATTTTGGGTTGAGGCAGTCAATGACAACATATGTTCAAGACAAGTTGTCCATTACAACACGATTGCTCTCTATGAGCTATGGAGAAGGAGGAAGTCAAGCATTTTGCATTTGAAAAGTGAAAGAGTTTGGATGCCAAAAGTATGAAGGGTGTCATGGTAGTATAATATGGTGATTCATGTATATACAAATTCTATGATCTAGTAAACAAGAAGTTTGTTAGAAGTAGGGGTGTTATATTTGATGAAAATGCATTGTTGGTTAAAGCAGTGGGAGATGTGAACATGGAGAGTGTTGCTCAAAATTTTGTTTCGATGTTTAACTTTAGGGTGATATTGTTGGTGCTGGTTCTTTTGGAAGCATCACCATTGATATGGGGATTCAATCCGAACATGATATATAGGTGGAAGAACCTATTGACAAGGGGGATACTTCTATTGTAAAGGTGTTATATTATATACCTATGAAACCTGTGGAGGTGGACTATGTTAATCTTGAGCCATCCATACTCAAGAAATCAACTAGAGTCCAAAGATCACAACATTGGTTCCATGATTTTGCTATGCTGTCAAGTGATTTTTAGATCATGTTATTATCCTAGAAGCACTTGAGATTGATAGTGCAAGGCATTGGAAGTGTGCTATGGATCAAGGATTTGAATCATTGTTAAAAAGAGTAGAATTGCCTCCCCAAAGGAGAGCAATTGGTTGTAAGTGGCTGTTCAAGCTGAAATATAAGCAAGTTGGTTTAGCTAATCAACATAAAGCATGCTTGGTGGCAAAAGGGTATACTCAGGTTGAAAGAATCAATTATCATGAAACCTTTTCACCTATGATGTTGATGTCATCAATTAGGGCACTAGTTGTACGTGATGTTGTGCAGTATCTACATGTGCATCAACTTGATGTAAATACATGTTTCCTCAATGGAGAGTTGAAGGAGGAGATATACATAACAAATTCAAGCATATGTGAAACCAAGCAACAAACTATTGGTTTGCAAGTTGTAGAAGGGTTTGTATGGTTTGAAGCAATCCTCTAGAGCTTGGTATGAAAGGATTGGCGAGTATTTGAGACAAGGTTTCCAATGTTCTCATGTTGATCCAAGTGTTTACAAATGTATGGGCGACTTTTTCTAAAATCTTAGCATTGCATTAGATGACGCCATTGTTTTTTGCTAGCATTTTTGAATATTGAATGAGTTTTAAACAAGCATGACAATTGAGTTTGATATGGTCAACCGTGGTGAAAACCACTATTGTCTCGGTACTGTTCTCAAATAGAATCAACGTGTTCACTTGAGATAGCAAAAAGTACCTTGAAGATCTTTGAAGGTTTGGGATGGGCAAGTGCAAGTTGAGTGTAATTGCAATGGTTTTTGATGTGATATGGAGTACATGTGTTCAAAGACGCAGCTTGAGTTGTGCGGCATGATCAAAGTGCCATACTTGAATGCAGTTGGCAACCTCATGTATGCTATGGTTTGCACCAATTCAAACATTGCTTTTGTTGTAAGTGGTTGAGTCAATTCTCTTCTAATTTGGTATTGTAGCATTGCCAAGCAAAACATAGAGTTTAAGATACCTCAAGGTTACCTTAGACATGGGCATTACATTTAGTGGCAGTTTGAATCATGCATTGAAGATAACAAGATTTTGTGATGTAGATTGGGCACAGGATGTGGATGATCGAAGACATACATCTAGGTATTGTTTCAGATTGGCTGGAGGAATAATATTATGGGCAAGTAAGCAACAATTGACCATCTCATTATCAACTGTTAAAGAAGAGTATGTCTATAGCCACTATGAAACCAAGGAATTGATTTGGTTATGGAGATTAATGCACAATGTTGCTATACATCAAGATTCTTGCTAGGTAATGAACTATGATAATATAGGCATTGAAAATTGAATGTTGAAAAGTCCTAAGTTCCATTCTAGGGCTTAGAATAGAGTTGCAGTATCATTTTGTTAGGGAACATGCAAAAAAGGGGTTGAAGTATGTTTTTGTGAAACCAAGAAAATGGTGGTTGATGCGTTAACCAAGCCATTGTCAAAGGACATGCATATTTTTGTAAAAATGGTTTCGAGATGAAGTCCGATGGGTTGAAAATTTGCATTGGCATCTTTCTTCTATAAGTTGGTTGGATGTAAAAAGATTGTAGGCTAAGTGGAAGTGTTGAAATATCGCAGTCCAACGTATTCAATGGAATATGGAGTGTTTGGGAAAATTAGTCGATTATGTTTCTACGTTGATTGATTTTTGATGTAATAGTACACATTTTTCTCCATGCGAATAAAGTGTGTGGCATGAAAAGGGTCCTCTAAAAAAGGATTTTCTCTTTGTCTTCGCAAGTTTAATTCTGCATATTCTGATTTTGTGCTAGTTTTTGTTCTCTGTTTCTCTATTTTTTTCATCCTCTATTTTCTTCTTTTTTCCATTTCCATTGACATCCACAAGGTTTAGTATTAACATTATTTATAAAGTATCAAAATGGGGTTATTACATTCCCCTCCCCCTGAAGAAAAGCATTGGCTTCGATGTGGCTTCATGATTGGAACAAAACTGATTATTTTTCTATCATGCCATTCTCCATTCCCCCACATTTCTTCATTCAATTTGTTGTGTTTCCATGGGATCATTACTTGCATGATTGCCCAATTTTGCAAGATTGTTACTTTCTCGCGGGGGATGCAAGTGGGCTTTGCTTGGAGCTCTCCATCTGGATCTAAGAACAATTAAGAACATTGTTAGGATCATGTACATACACGAAAAAAATTATGTGCTTTAACATTACGAAGGAAAGTGAGTTTGTATGCAATAATAATTTTTTTCTCCATGATATCAAATGGCCTGCAATTTATTGGTGCCCATTTAGCACAGTTTCCTAGTTTCTTCTTTCAAGTAACTCTTCTTTGATTTCACCCTTAAGAACACATGGTTGCCAATTTTAAAAATTCTTTTCATATTTGCATAACCTTTTTGACTCCCTTGGGGTGCCTTTAGATTCTCTTTTATTTTGGAAACATGCTTTTCTTTTCTTTTAATAATTTTGGCCCAAGTGTAATTCTATTAGCTAGATTATCCCAACTTTTTGGCTAGTGGCATTTTCTCCCATGTAGTGAAATAAATGTGTTCTTGCCTGATGATGCATGGTACCTAATATTATATTCAAACTCTACTTGATGAAGGTAGTCCAACTTGGAGGGCTTATCCATAACACACATCCATAACATATCTTGGATGACTTGGTTTACGTGCTTGATCTCCTTATTATATGTGGATGATATGCTATGCCAAAGTTTAACTATGTGCCTATCCCATGAAACAAACTTTCCCATAAATTTGACGGACAATTGGTGTCTTTGTTTGAAATAAGTATGGGTAATTTGTGTAGTCGTACCACTCCTTTCATAAATATTTTTGCTATGTCACGAGCCTTATGAGTGAATTGAACTACAACATAGTGTGATGCTTAGTTAATTTGTCCACCGCTACCTTCATAGATTCATGCTTCCTAGTGATGAAGGTTAAGGTCGAGGGAAGATTCGAAGAGGGGCCATAGCTAGAGTGTCTTTAGGGAGAAAGCAATGCATCTCATCATCTGGATTGGTGAGGCTTCCCCTCTCGATGGAATGGATTGTGGAAGAAATTAAGGAGCTTGCATTGAGGGCTTTTGATAGGTTATTTTTGTGGTCCAACATCTAACATTTCCAAAATGGTGAATTGGATCAGTTCATTGTGGGCCTATGTAGCAAGAGGTAAGATCCATATCACCCCTTCACAAAGAGGTTTTTTCACCTTCGTCTTTGACAGTTAGGTGGATAAGGATGTAGTCCTTTCAGGAGGTCCTTGGAGATTTGAATTTTGGGATTGGTGTTAATGCCTTGTTTCGACTCTTTTGATTCAAATTGAAACTAAGGAGCTTGCATTGAGGGCTTTTGATAGGTTATTTTTGTGGTCCAACATCTAACATTTCCAAAATGGTGAATTTGATCAGTTCATTGTGGGCCTATGTAGCAAGAGGTAAGATCCATATCACCCCTTCACAAAGAAGTATTTTCACCTTCGTCTTTGACAG
Source organism: Larix kaempferi (assembly GCA_027924585.1). NCBI lineage: Eukaryota > Viridiplantae > Streptophyta > Pinopsida > Pinales > Pinaceae > Larix > Larix kaempferi. Next base: position 4,957,925 of record BSBM01000202.1, on the reverse strand, counting down.
TTAGGTGGATAAGGATGCAGTCCTTTCAGGAGGTCCTTGGAGATTTGAATTTTGGGTTTGGTGTTAATGCTTTGTTTCAACTCTTTTGATTCAAATTGGGCTAGGAAGGACAAACTTCACTTGTGGGAGCAATTCCTTGGTTTGCCTCTTCAACTCTGGGATAAAAAAATCTTAAGAATGGTGGGCAATAAGCTGGGCACATTTTGAGGTTCATCCTGTGAAACCCTAGATAGGGATGGTACACCACGTATTAGGGTTTCAACTTCCCTTATTGGTGGTCTTCAAGAGGAATTGATATTCATTTCTTTTTTTTGGGGGGGGGTTCCTTGACTCACATGTTAGACTAGACTAGGAAAACTTGCCACTTTGCTGTAGGTGTTGTCATGTTTAGGGCCACTTATTTCAGCACTATGGCCTAAAAGCCTCAGCTCAATGTATGTGATTCAAAACAGGGCATGTGTGCTAAAATTCGGAGGAAAAAAGTAGGGTTGGCTTCCACTCGTGAAGATTTGGGTTTTTTAAAGCCAAATCAGATTTCATTTGAAAGCAATGAAGTGTCGGCAGGAGAAGCAATGAAGCCTCTAGTTTCTTTGAAGGTGGCTAAGGGCTCGTCATGGGTTTTTGCAATGGGTACTTGTCTCTCCTTAAGGAGTTGAGGGAAATATTTTTCTTCAAGAGGAGATGACTTAACCTTAAGCAATAATGAGAGAGGTCCATTGTATTTTGAATAAAAGGATCGATTTGGAGAAGGCAGATTTGAGTGTAGAGACAATTGTGGAGGAATATGGATTGGGAGATTGTTTGTGGGAGGCTATCTTTATTGGATCGATGGTAGCAAGGGCACAGTTGGGGTCAAAGGCTGCAAAAGAGGAGGGATTAGGGGGACATATTAGCATGGCAAAGTAAATTGATGTTAATTAGGTTATGGTTCAAGAAGAGTAGATTGATTTTGATTTTGAAGGAATGGAATAGTCTTTGATTTTTGTTTATTCGGGTATACTTGCAGAGAAGTAGTTTGCAATGGAGGAGATTTCTTTGGGGGATGCTTTGAAGATAAAAAGTGGATCTTTTGCACCTAAGCTTAGAATATCTAGAAAACAATTAGCTTGGGGAGCTCCTACAATTGCTTGAGTCGATCATGGATTCCCTTTGGTCTCAACTAGTTCTTTTAAGATGATGTTTCCCAAATTCATGGAAGTTGTTGCCAGCATGATGCCATTGGTGCTTAGACCATTGTTGTGCCGAGAGCCTCCCACTTTTGTATTAGAGGTTATTTATAGTGGTGATTAGAGTTCTTTAATGCTAGTAGTCACAGGTAAGGTAGGTAAAGCTTTAGAACTTACATTGGACACATTCGTGTTGCTGTCTTCTCCTCTGCCCAACTCCCATACAAGGAGCTCCAAGAGGTGAGGGAAGAGATAGACCAATGGTTTCCATGGACAATTTGTCTATGATCTCTATCATGGGAGAATAATTTTTTTTTTTTGTATTTCGTTTTGTCCAATTATGGTTTTTTGAACTTGAATAGAGTTATTTGATGAACATATGTATCATGGGCATAGAGGCCCTTTGTTTTCGATTTGAAATGCTAAGTTTTTTTGCAAGATCTTTGGATATTTAATCTGATTATCTATAGCTACTAATTTGATTGTACTTTATGGCTCACAAGGCTCTTGAGCTAGGATGTAAACACTACATGTGCTTTTTTGTCTTCAAAGTGGTTGTGATGTATTAACTCTTCGACACAATCTTGATATAATAACTTTTTTGAGTGATTTTTCTTGATTAATGAAATAACTTTATTTTTTCCTTGGAAAAGAAAAAGATTCATGCTTGCTTACGATCTTGAGTAAATCGATAATAAAATTCATTGTGGCTGCTTCCCACTTCTACTTTGCGAGTGACAATGGTTGTGACAAGCTAATGTGATGTTGGTTTGGTTGTGACAAACTACTGTTATGTTGGTGTTCTACTTTCACTTTTTGACATTCTAGACATTTGGCCTCATATTTTGCTGCATCTTTCTTCATGTTTGGACAAAGGTAATAGTTACTTAATGTTGTTATACTCTTTTGTTCTCTTAGATGACAAGCATATGGAACATCAAGAACCTTCCAAAGGAAAAGTCTTCTTATTTCAACATTGTTGATCTCATAGACTTTGCCCTTATACAAGAGAAAACCATCATTTGAGGCTTCCTACTTCCATTGTATACTATTTTCAGCCTTTAAAAGCTTTTATTTAACTCTAATAAAATACATATCATGAGTAAGCTCTTCATGTAGTTGTTGCTTTAACTAATGCATCATTCACTGGTGCATTGAGTATTTAAAATCTCTTATGGAAGCTACATACGTTCTTCTGTTAAGACCATCTTTTCTATTTGCATTTGTGTGTGGTTGCGTGAACAAATATGTAACTTGTCATGATTAGTCTTCAGATTAAACTTTCTGCCTAGATTGTAATGTCTCTAGATCATGTGTAAAATGTTAAATTTATCCACAGATCACTACTTCCTCTGGATGCCCTGAGATCTCAAGCGGTTTGAGTCTATAAATCAGAAATGCAATGATGACTTAAGATACAAACACTATAGATCTCTTAACACTTCAACCAATGAAATACACAACATTCATACAATAACTCAGGATGTACCCTGGAAACCCCAAACGAGGAAAACCAACAATTTGTGGGGCTTTCTTTATCTCGAGCCTAGAGCAAAGTAAGTAGAATATAAATACATACAAGATACCTCAGATGAAACAACCGAACCTGATGGGTATCAATGCCCTAGATCTGCATGTAAAGACTGATGCATGCACTAGGGAAATGTGCCCTAACTGTCAATCCGGATTTGGATCTGTGTGCAAGTCACTCTCTGTTGGTACTATCTCTCTCACTACACAACTCTGATCTGCTCTGCCAAAGAAGAAGGCCAACTATCTAGATTTGAAGAATGCACCCCTCTCTCTGCATGGAAAAGTGCGCCCTCCTCCAATTGCCAGAAACTCGTACTGAATCAGATCTCAATAGATCTGAGTTCTGATCGTCACAATCCTTCCTCAAACACTGAGGAATATCTACTCTGAAAGTCTCAGTTGCTCAATCGGTCGACCGAATGTAGAACGAGCTTCTCTCCTCAGAAAGTGCACCCCTCCTCCTTTGAAAGTCGCCCAACCTCCAATCTCTGAAGAAACCTCACTGATGAACTCCCTCTGTCCACAGTAACTGGTAGCCAAGTGCCTCTGATCAAGTGATGTCCAATCCAACTCAGATCCCCTCACTCTCCCTACTACAGAAGCCTCTCTCTCTCTCTCTCATAAATTCGCCCTCTGCATGCACAATGCACCCTCTTCCCTCTGAATTATCACCCTCTAATAAGCCTATTGAGTAACCTTTATCGGTGACCTTCTGCGTCCTTATATCATCTCATTGATCAATTAGGTTTTACAAAAACCTAATATCAGTGCATGCAAAAAGTCACTTTTGCATGCATTTTTAATTAATAGCTGTACATGCAAAACTCATGCATGCATGAGGCAAAACACCCCGGAAGGTCTGCATGCATCCACTGCTGGATTCATGCCACTAAGTAGAGTGCATCTCACCCTCTACTCCATATTGATGCCTATACTGCTGATGTACCTCAATGCAAGGCATCTGAATCATGGAGGACATCCCGAGATACCACTATCTCTAACATAAAATAGGCCTTAAAATTTCTTGATACATAACATATTATGTGGTTCCCTTACATGATGATCCCTCGAATACTTTCAATGTATGCATTTGTGCACATAGCAAGGTCTATTGTTTGGATAAAAAATGTTCTTAATAGGTGTGCTAGTGAACAACTTTTTCAATAGCTAGAAGCTTTCTTCACATTTTGATGTCCATTCAAACATATTTCTTACCAAGGGAAGTGATGGAGTAGGCAACTTTTGAAAAGCTTTCAACAAATATTATGTAATATCTTGCAAGATTGATAAAGTCTCTAACTTTAGAACCATTCTTTGGAGTAGGCTACTCTATAATAGCTTTGATATTATGGGGAGCAACTTAAATCCCTTCTTTAGAGATGATATGGCCTAAATAGTCGATCTACTTTTGATAGACCTCACAAGTGCTCTTACTTTTGATAGACCTCACAAATTTGTAGTGTTCATAGAATGTCCTAGAGGTAATGTTTTAAATGTCTTTTTCTTGCCTCTATTTGATAATGTTACCCCTCATATTGTATGAGGATAATCTAGTTGCAGATCTTTTTGAAGTAGATGAATGGGATGATTTCATTTAGATTCAAGATACCGACACAACATGATCAATTGCACATGGCCTAGAGTCCCTTGTGTTAGAATTTAATACTATAATAATGGTTATGATAGATCTTCAAACAATATATACATTATGACAATAACCATATGCAATAGGATTACTAAAAGATAGACATGCACATCATAAACAAGAGTACACAACAATTTATCCTGGGAAACCCTTTTGGGGTAGAAAACCCAACAAAACTTCTTCAGTATAGATTTGTCAACAAGTACAATAACCCGAAAACAAAGAAACCCAAGAATAAGATGTCTTCAATGCAGCTACTCTTTCTCCCAAGTGAACTTATTTTTCTCTCTACTAATGTGAACTAGCTTGAGTGAGTGATGTCCAAATGAGCAAGGCGCCACTCTTATTTATACTAGTTATAACATGACCTTTTTACCTAACTGGGCAGACTTGTCCTTTCCTAAGCGGGCTGACTTGGTTGGGGCAGTTTACCCATTGGGCCGATTTGTCTATTTTACTTGATTTCGTTTAGGCTAGTTACATGATCAAATACAATATGAATATTCCTCGAAGGAAGTACAATAAAAATACAATACGAATATCTTCCAAAGTTACATTCTTCAACACTCCCTCTTAACAATGAAGGTATTCTTCCTGTGCCATCATCATCACTGTTGCTGCAACTCTGTACTCTGACCATTGACTTTTGACATCTCTCGAATCTATACATCACTAGAAGTTCTGTACGAGTTAGCCATCAAGTGGGTCCAACCCAGGAGCCCACATTACGTCGCCACAACGACCACCTGCGTTACCACACTACGTGTCCAGATCATCTCGTGAGTGTAGCCTAGGAGCCCAAATTACGTCACCAAAGTGACTACTCGCTAGCACGTCACATCTCATCATGTGAAGACCAGCCCAAGACCATGAATTATGTCACCCAATGACCACCTACGTCTTTGCACATCTTGGCAACACTAACCACGTGAATATAGCCTAGGAGCACAAATTACGTCACTGAAGTGACTACCTGCTATCACGTCACATCATGTGTAGAACAACCCAGGACCACGAATTACGTCACCTAGTGACCACTTGTGTCTTCGCACATGTCGTGTATGCCCAACATAGCACCAGCAATCAGGACACTCAATTACGTCACCAATGTGACTACCTACTGCATCCTCGTGAGTGTAGTCCAGGATCCCACATTACGTCACCGAAGTGACCACCCACTACCACATCACCTCAAGTGGAGACCCGCTTAGGAGCACAAATTACATTACTACGTGACTACTGGCGTCTCACACATGTTATGTTGCTTATCCCTCCCTCTTTCGAGGATCATCGATCTGGACAACTCCAAGCTTGTCCTTGAAGTACTCAAACTTCACTCTCGACAGAGGCTTGGTCAACACATCGGCTATTTGCTCGTCTGTCGCCACATACTGGAGCCTCACTGCTCCTCTCTGCACCATATCCTTGATATAGTGGTACCTGATCTTGATGTGCTTCAACTTGACGGGGTTCATGGACAACTTCACACAATTCTGGTTGTTGTAGAAAATACAAGTCACCTCTAACTCGAGATCAAACAATCCTGCAAGTAACTTCCGAAGCCACACTTCTTCGTAGCTAGTTGAACAAGCTGCCATGTACTTTGCTTCGGCTGTACTGAGTGCCACACTCGTCTGCTTCCTACTGAACTAGGAGATCATACTTGATCTCAAATTGAAGTAGCATCCTGAAGTGCTCTTTCTGTCTGTGACACTACCGGCCCAATCTCAACACATGCTTTGCTGCAATCAGGTGAACACCTCTCGGCTCTTCTATGTACTGACTCAATGTGTTCACCGCAATGCATATATTTGGCCTCGTGTTCGTTAAGCAATCATCTGTCTGTACACTGTGGCATCCACTGTCTCTGAAGAAGTATCACACAACAACTTCAAATTCGATGCCATCGGTGTGGCCTCTTCAAGATCTCTACTGCATATTTTCCTTGGCTAAGGAAAATCTCTTCTGGATTTTGCCACACCTCAAGACTTAAGAAGTAGTGCATCATACCCAGGTCTTTCATCTCGAATTCTGTGGCATGTTTGCTCAATGAGCTTCTCGTCACCTGTCAGAAACAGGTCATCCACATACAAAAGTAGTATCATTGGTTTTCCATCCTCAGCCTTGAAGTAAAGGTTGGAATCTGCTTTACTCTTGGTAAAGCCCAAGCTCGTTAGAAAACTATCAATCCTTCCATACCACGTCTTGGGTGCCTGCTTCAATCCATACAAAGCCTTCTTCAATGTGTTTGTCTGTCCCGTGTCTCGAATCCTAGTGGCTGCTCCACATACACTTCTTCTTCTACTACACCTTTCAGGAAAGTTGTCTTCACGTCCATCTGGTGTACCTTCCACTTCATAACTGCAACTATTGCAAGTATAGCTCTAATCGAAGTGTATCTTGCTAGAGGAGCACATGTCTCGTCATAATCGACTCCCTCTTTCTGAGAGAAACCATGAACCTTGCCTTGTACTTCTGTAGTATGCTTGATACTTGAACATTCATCACTTGTTCTTCGGAACAAGTCTTATCATCCTTCTCTTGTAAGTCATAGCACACGATTTTTCCTACAGGTCAAATTTAGTCATATGATTAGTAACATTCCATGTAATGACAACTTCTTATAATGTACATAGTCATGTAACTAATACATCTTAGTCAATGCTTCAGCACAACGCTTATCCATATCCCGTGTAACTATCTAGATGTCTTCCATCTCTACTAGAACATACTATTAAGAGCGTGCACTGCTCTCAACATGTTAGCAAAGAGGTTTCATCCTAGACTAACTCCATCAAGGGCTCATGGGATGTTGTGCAGCACTATAGGCCACTTACCCATAACATGCATACAAGAAAACTACATCACAGATCTATATGTAACTGTTATGAGCAATATTCTTCAAAATACTTAGGTATTCAAATGACAATAAATACTTATCTTTCATGTGTTTTGTAGGCTCTTTGTTTTTGCCTCCATCATCTGATTCCGAAGACTCTGCTCCATCATCTGATTCTAAAGACCTTGATCTTCTTCTTCGTCTAGTATGGAACTTTCTGAAGTCTTCATCCTTGGATCTCATGTACTGGATTCAAGATCTCCTTTTGCTTGGATTCTTCACATCCTTTACATACACCATCATGTTTTGTCTGGATCTCGGGTAGACTAGTCACCATTTTGCTTATGATCGGTAAAGCCTTGTAGTGTAAATATATGCAAGCCTTCTGTGTCATAGTTCACTTGGTTCCATAGTGTCATGAACCAATGCTTGATCTGGTTTTCCTTTTAATTTGTACAAGCCTCCCTCTTGCTCTCTAATTACTATTATCAAAAGTTCAAGACATATTCTTCATCACTTGAGGAATCTTCCCTTGCTTTCTTCTGAACTAGTTCATCATCTTCTGCAGCATGAGCATGATGCCTCTTCTTCTTTCCTTTCTTGTTGTTGCCTTTGTTTTTGGGGCAATCTCTTGCAAGGTGTCCTTTTTTATCACAAGTGTAACATATGTAGTTTGAGTAGTCCTTTTGAGATCTATGATTCTTTTGGAATCTTCTAGGCTTATTGTGAGAGTGTTCTTCTTTCTTGCTCTTCTTTGCATGAGCTGCTAAGGCTTGATTGTCATCTTCACCCATCTTCTCTTCTCTTGCTTCAATTCTGGCTTCCTCTTGTGTACAATTCTCCCATAGCCTACTGAATTTGGTGAACAAATTCCTTGAATGAATGACTCCCATGATCTTGGGAGACCATTCAATGTAGTCATCACCAATTCTGCTCCTTCAACATGGTCTCCAATAGCTTCTAATTGTTCTTTGATTTGGGAGACCCTTGTGAAATAGGATTGGATACTTTCTGAGTTCTACATCTTCACACCCTTGAGTTGAGTTCTCAAGGTCATCTTCCTATTAATGTTCTTTCCTTCATATAGTCTCTTCAATGCATCAAACATCTCCTTGGGATTCTTCAATGATGAAATATGGGGGTTCAAGTGGTCCTTGATGGAGTCAACAATGATCTTTTTGGCCCTAACCAAACTCTTCTTGTGTTTTACCTTGTCTTCATCTCCCTCTAGCTCCGCAACTTCCTCCTTAGCATAATTGTCCAAATCATTCTCTTGTAGAATGAGAAGTACTCTATACTTCCAGGTTTAGAAGTTATCACCTCCTTCAAGCTTATCCTCAAGCTTGGTATTGTTTGTCATCTTGATAAAATAAGAACCTCAAATGGAAATAAAGATAATAGTACTTACCAATCAAGATGCTCCAACCAAGTGCTTGCTTCAATGCCTTCTGAAATCTGCTACTTGGTTGACCTAGGGTTTGTCAGAGAAACCCTAATTTTCCAACTTTGGAATCTTGCAACTCTAAGATGAGGGAAAGATGCGCCTCCCTAATGTGAGTTGAGCAAACCCTTCCTTTAGCTAAATCTATGGACAAAAAGATCAAAGATTTGATGCCCTATTTTTCTCGAGCGGTAGTGACAGGTTCAAAATTCTCAGATCTGGAATCTTCCTCCATAGAAAAATGCACCCTCCTAGGGCGAGGTGAATTGACCTCCTTTTCAGGCCAATCTATGTTGAAAATCCTTTGGAACAAGAAACCCTAGTTTTCACTTCCCGTAGTTTCTGTTGCACAAGGTCTTCTTTCAAGCTAGCTCTGATACCATGTTAGAATTTTAATACTATAATAATGGTTATGATAGATCTTCAAACAATATATACATTATCACAATAACCATATGCAATAGGATCACTGGAAGATAGACAAGCACATCATAAACAATAGTACACAACAATTTATCTTGGGAAACCCTCTTGGGCCAGAAAACTCAACAAAACTTCTTCAGTATAGATTTGTCAGCAAGTACAATGTCAATCTCGTACAATAACCCGAAAACAAAGAAACCCAAGAATAAGATGTCTTCAATGCAGCTACTCTTTCTCCCAAGCGAATTGTCTTTCTCTCTCTACTAATGCGAACTAGCTTGAGTGAGTGATGTCCAAATGAGCAAGGTGCCACCCTTATTTATATTAGTGATAACATGATTTTTTTACCTAATTGGGACAACCTGTCCATTCCTAATTGGGCCGACTTGACTGAGGCAGTTTTGCCCATTGTTTGGGGTAGACTGCCCATTGTTTGGGGCAGTTTACCCACTGGGTCGACTTGTCTACTTTACTTGATTTCTTTTAGGCTTTTTACATGATCAATCAAATACAATATGAATATTCCTCGAAGGAAGTACAATAAAAATACAATAAGAATATCTTCCGAAGTTACATTCTTCAACACCTTGGAGCAAATTTATCTGGACATATTTTTCACATCCTGGCATTATGGTCAAAGTAATCATGTAATCCTTTGGTGTGGCATAAAATAAGGTTTTATTTGTAATAAACCATGATGTATAAAGTGGAGTGCCCTCATCCTTAAAAATTGTGGGTGCCTAACTGGGCCGACCTGTCCATTCCTAACTGGGCTGAATTGACTGGGGCAGTTTTTCCCATTGTTTGGGGCAGTTTACCCACTGGGACGACCTGTCTATTTTACTTGATTTCTTTCAGGCTTTTTACATGATCAAATACAATATGAATATTCCTCGAAGGAAGTGCAATAAAAATACAATTAGAATATCTTCTGAAGTTACATTCTTCAACACCTTGGAGCAAATTTATCTGGACATATTTTTCACATCCTGGCATTATGGTCAAAGTAATCATGTAATCCTTTGGTGTGGCATAAAATAAGGTTTTATTTGTAATAAACCATGATGTATAAAGTGGAGTGCCCTCATCCTTAAAAAATGGTGGGTGCGCTTCACTTGGATTTATTTGGAAAGCAAAATCCCTAAATAGAAGGTGGGCGTACTTCTCGTTACCCCCTTTTTAGTAGGGGTGACTATTGATCAAAGATTTTGATGTGAAATTTGTGGTCCCACCATTGATCATTGATTAGAGGTCCTCCAACCTTGTTAGATTATCCATGTGCTTTGATGTGCCGAGTTGGATACATTGCCTGATCCTCTAGTGATGTGATATTTTCTAACCTTCATTTACTCTTAGCATGTTTTGATATGACGATACGTTAGCATGAGATGTTACGTGTATGATTTATGATGACTCACATACTTAAATTGGTTATAGTTTCCTAGCCTAATTTTAGTGTTGTTCTTCTAGCTTAATAAGCGTGTTAGCATGGGGTTGATTTGTACCTTGATGAACTAAGGCAAGTGGTTTTCATTCATATCGATCGTATTTTGCCTAGCCATTTTTCATCTCGCTAATCAATTCACTTACCCCCTTCATATTTCCCCTTTGTGAATGATCTATCCTTGCTAATAATACATGGTCTCATTACTATTCTAATGTATGAATGCCTTAGATATAGCTAAATGAGTTTTGTAATCTCCTAAAAAGGGATTTGTTGAATAAATTAAATGCAAAAATACAAATGGAAACAATCATGGTAGATACTCCCCATCGCAAAAGCCAGGTTCCCTTGTCCCAAGTTGTCTAAGCCATATCTAAAGAAAAAAGGACTAAACCAATGAAGGGGCTAAATGAAATGTGAGTGAATGAAATATCAAAGGAAGAAATTAAAATAAAAGGGATCACAATATGAAGGCGCGAGGATGGATGATCCATGACATCACTTCCTTAGGCACATATGTGGAAGAAACATTAACAAATCCTAACTCTTGAAAGTTAAGGATTGACCATCATGTTACTATGATGATTATTTCACAAAGACCCCCTTTCTCTTCTATGTATGTTATACACTTCATACACCCTCACTTGATTTAGGTAGGCTTAAGTTATGCATGTTGGCTTAGGACTAACACATGTAAAAGGGTTTTAAGGGTTACACTTATGTTAGTCTTAGGTGGGTAAAATTATTTTCATTGAGTTATTAGATAAAGTATGTTTGTAACATATTAGATGAACATTTGCCTAAGTTTTGATGATGGTTAACTTTATTACACTGGAGTGATTTTATTTACACACATGCTATGACTTGATTGGTATGTTGGATGGTCATTACGTACTTATATTTGAAGCACTACATTCGGTGATGTTCCTAGTGCACCTGGAGGGGCGTTCCAACTCCAGGAGCATTTAGCTTTTGGTAGAGTGCCCAAAATTGTGCCATCTCAACATTGTTGGAAGCATAATGGCTATGGGATTTCCGAAAAGTGGTTATAATAGAAAATCCGATAAATGGTGAGAAAGTTGGAAAATCCATAATTGTTGTTTAAAGTGTTGCATCGTAATTTTTCCGTGTGCGCCTTTTTGGACCATTTGTGGAGTGCCCTCCTTGTTGGGCCATGTATTGGACCTTTCACTTCTTATGGACCATGATTTGATGAGGCACTCTCTCTCTTTGAGGGTTTATGGATTATTTTATGTTTTTTGTAGGATCCCTAGGTTGGATTTAGGGTTTTTGACATTTTATTATTATTTTATTTAGAGAAGGTTGAACTTTTCTTCCATATAAGAGAACCCATCTCTCATTCTCATTTTTGTTGAGCATTAGAGAGAAATATTATCACTTTGCATCTAAAGGTTTTGTCTTTTGATCTTCTTCTATGGTTGGCACAACTTGGTGATTCTTCTTGTTGAGGTAACATGCTAACTTTCTCATTGTAAGGTTTATGCTCCTACTTCATTGAAAAAGTAAGATTGCTCCAATGGAATGATTTTCTCATTTTGTGGTTTAGTTTTGTTGCTGGTTCGTGGTTTGCCTACCTTTGTAGAGGTTGCAGATTGAGTGGTATAAGCTAAGGTACAAGCTAGGGCATGAGCTAAAGGTGTGTGTAGTAATGACCGCTCTTCCTTAATGAGGGTTTGCAAGAAGCTTCAATAGCTTGGGACATGAAATTTTTTATACAGGGATTTCAGCCAAGCATTTACATACAAGGCAACTTGGAGGATTTGATCCCAAGACCCCATAGCCCAAGGGTTTGAAGGCATAAAATCTACATGAAAATGTATCTTCTCGTCTTCATAACTCCTCCTAGGGTTCATGAGGAAACCCTAACGACGTCTTCCAAGAAAATGATGATGAATCGAAAGACTCTATCCTTCCTCTATTTATACGAGAGTTAAGGGATGCCAACAGTACTATGTGGGCACAAGCCCTTACAAGCAACCTACATGAGCCATTGTAGCTCAACACAAGTGAGACGTCCACTCTAAAGTACATGTGTCATGCTCCAAGGTGATGATGTACACAATAAGGACTCCAAGGTGATGTAGTTACGCAAGGCAAGTCCACACTACTCCATCATGAGCCTCCACAGATTCCATTGATCCTCCTAGGCAATGTACTACATTGGGTCAGCTACCCCTTGCAAGAACATTGTCAAAGCCCTAGACGTCCCCGAGCCATCTCCAATCCTTTGAACATGAATCCAAGTTGCTGTATGCCATCTAGGGCTTCACATTGTCCTCTATGGTGCAAAATGCTCTTCATCCCAAGTAGGGCTCTCCCCAAGCAAGTGGTTCTTCCATGTCATCATGAAGGGTGTCCAGTGTCCACCAATCAAGCAAGAGAACTCTGATGCCTAAGGGAAGAGCACCAAACCAACACCATCTTGAGGTCAAGCATCCATTGAGCAAGTTATCTCAACTGTGCATATCTGTGATGCTGCAACCCATTTTGGACCATCTAGGGGCTGAACAAACACCATGTAGCCCGATTCTTATGCAGCAGCCCCAAACATGGTGTAAACACTTTTTGAGTAAACTGGGAATCTAACATCTCCTTGTTGTGAAAAGATTTGAAGAGCTATACTCGATTCTTTATCAATGTAATGCAACTTGATATGCATTTTTTTTGGTTCCACAACATCTGATTAATTATATTATAATTCTTTTTCATAGTTACAAGTTCATACGAGGATGTGAGGCAATGAAGCAGCCCACACATTCTTCTTAATGGAAATAAGCCTAGTCACAGGATAAGGGTAGACTTGTGAGTTGCTGAGTCTACCTGACTCTCTGCCCTAGATAAGTTGGTTTGACCTAGATCTCATTACTCTGACCTGGGGCCGGCTGACTCACCCAAAACCCCCAAACCCATCAGGTTTTAGGAGGAACTGCTAAAAGGCCACCCAAAACCCTCTGAACCCACCTAGTTTTAGTATGAACTACCAAGTTTTGAGGACATGATGAGTCTAGACTCTCAATAGCGGCCGCCGAATCAACATAAAACCATTGAGTCATGATTTCAGATTGGATTCTTTGAATTTTGAATCTTGACATTGGATAGTTTACTGTTTGAGAACCTTTGTTCATTTTGGTTCATGAATCATAATTTCACAGCATGGTTCATGGCGATTTGAATCTCGATGGATGAATGATAATATGATGATTGACCATGATCATATGAGACACTTGGTTATGTTATTTTTGCATTATATTCAGTGTATCTACATTATATTCAATGTAATCTCTCATCTAGAAATTATAATCTAAACAAATAATTTTCCTGAAAATATATATATTTTTATTTTTCATGGCATCGAGTCATCGTCGAGTCTCAATTTTTTACAGTCCAGATTACAGTTTATACTTGACAAGTACAGTTTATATACATACTATAGAAACAAATAAAGGATCGGTGATTATCCTACACTGATTTCTTTTTGAATGTTCGTCTTAGTGGATGTTTCTATGCACCTTTATACCCAGAGTTCAACAAGCCAAGTTTTATGTTCTCAATCTTTTATGACAATTATGAACAATTGGAGACCGTTATTCCCCAAAGCCTTATTCTTTTGTCATTGATTGCACCATGAGTAGCAAGGTATATTTACAGCCCAAGTAGATGTGTCATGTATGTAATGTTAATATAAATAAACTAAACTGCAAAAAATTGAAGTCTTTAAAAATGAAAAATTAAAAAAATAGTAGACCATAATACTAAAAACAAAAAAAAACAAAAAAGAGACTGTAATAATTATAAAAATCTATAATAAAATAAACCTGCATGGGTCCATCTTAACCCCCGATCTTTTCAGAACCAAGAGAATTACATCTCTATTTCTTTTGATCTTTCAGTGCTTATTAGATGTGGGGTTAAGATGGATCTATACTGGTGATATTCCATTTAGATGTAATGTAGAAGGTATGGTCAATGAGTTCCTATATAATTTATTCAAACTAAAAATATGGTGCCATTGTAAATTTAACATCATCGTTTGTAAGTCCAATCATGGTTTAGAGAAATGGAAACTCCCGTGGAAACTCCTGTCATACTATGTATTTATCAAGCATAAATGGATCTAAAGGTTTACGGATGCTTATGTTAATATTTATGTTGGATATTAGATTGACGATGGATCATATAGGCTAGGAAAAGTTAATTTTACCTATTGTTTGGCCATATCTTTATAATTGATTAATATTCCGTGCAGTTTTGGTCGTCAATCTCAAGGTTATGTATGCCAAAGATTATGCAGCAGACATGAACGCCATGGGTAAAGCGAGAGGGTTGGCTTGTAGAATCATAGAATCCAAGCCCGAGTTCTACTAATAGGGTCTGTCTAATTTTACTTTTTGATTGGCCATATCTTGATAATTGATTGGTATTCCATGCAGTTTTGGTTGTAAATCTCAAGGTTGTGTATGCCAAATATTATGCAACAGACATGAACGTCTTGGGTAAAGTGACAGGGTGGCTTTTAGAATCACAGCATCCAAGCCCGAGTTCTATTAAAGGGGTCTGTCTAATTTTGGAATATGAATTCGAAGGTATTGTAGACTTTGTGCAGCTTTTTCTGTGATTATTGGAATTACTTGAATATATTGTTCAAGTTCATGTGGTTTTGCGACATTATTTGTTAGGTCAGTCACTTCAAAAGTCAGTGACACACTGACTTTGTTTTTGGGTGGTTGGGAGGCATATTATTGTAAGCATTTTGTTTTGACAATCACAAAATGTAGATCTTTTGGCAGAACTTTTACATATGGGAAAGGGAACGAGTGTTGGAGTTGTGAATTCTTACTAAAAGCCAAAAGCATCAATCAACTAGCGGTTTTGCGACATTATTTGTTAGGTCAGTCACTTCAAAAGTCAGTGACACACTGACTTTGTTTTTGGGTGGTTGGGAGGCAAATTATTGTAAGCATTTTGTTTTGACAATCATAAAAGGTAGATCTTTTGGCAGAACTTTTACATATGGGAAAGGGAACGAGTGTTGAAGTTGCGAATTCTTACTAAAAGCCAAAAGCATCAATCAACTACCTCTTGGACATCATGAGGACGACGGGATGTTCTTCTATTAACCTTCGGTATAGCTATGCTGGCTTGTATTATATATATTTCTTATTTAAACAAATAATTCCATTAGTGCTGAAATTAAGTTATCTTCATATTTATCTTTATAGGCATCATGTTAGTATGTTGCGCAGAGAAAGGAAGAAACTACCACTGTTGGAAATGATCCAATACGAGTAATCTTTACTAATCAAATATAGCTTTGCTGGCTTATATAATGACAAAATTATTGTATCTTCATTTTTATCTTATAGACATAATCATAATATGTTCTTAAGGGAAAGGAAGAAACTGTCACTATTGAAAATGATCGACTGTGTAATCTTTACTAATCAATGGATTCATGCACTAGATAGACTGCATTCTCCTCCGAGGAGCCCTTTATGTCCAAGTACATAAATTATGATCCTAATAAGGTTGCAATTTCCTTCAAGGAGTTCTAATCACGTATAGAACTTTTATTGGAAAGTGATTTGCTAATTATAATCCATTTGTTATGGAAGAAATTGAATAGGAATTAGACCAATCTCTGGATTACGATGTTCATCAAGAAGTTGATCTTGATTTTAGAGTTTCCAACATATATCATTATCACATTATTTGATGTCTGAACTAGTGTCTGGATCTGGCATGTGCATATAGTGTCCATTGCTCACATACTAATGTTATTTTAACAACCATATCAATTCTATGCTTTCTACTCTTGCTTAATTTGTGTTAACATCTCGCTTTTCTATATTGTACTTGGACACGCAAACTATTTTATTGTTGTGCATTGATATTTAATGCACTGTTTGAAAATACTATGTATCTAATTATTTTCTTTAATTACAAAATAATTTTTAAATGGGTTTATATGGAAAAATCACGGGACTTGGACTTGGCAAAGATTCAACAAACCGAAAATAGAGATTCAAATTGGTGACTTGATTAAACTTGGTGCAAAACTCTACATATTGAAAAATACATAAAATATTTACCATTTTGCAATCTTTCAGAAATATCATTTTTTAAAGTGGCTTATGATGTTTTTGAAAAATAACAAAATGCACCGACTATTTGTGGCGTTTAAAAAATGCTGGTTAAAAAGGTTGCCGAAAATCCCCAAAAAACCTTTAATATTGCATGCCCTAGCTTCTTGTTTTATTTTGTTTCCCAATGTGCTTACCTCACCAAAAAATTGCATCCTGGTCAGGAAATTTGCATTGGTTTCTTCTGAATGACTTTCTAGATTCGAAATTGTCAAAAATATCTAAAAAGCACTTGGTTTGGGCCATCAAATGTAGTCAATGTTGGAATTTGTCTTCACCCTTACCAATCAAAATTGTTTTCATGATGCTTTGGATTTATGCATTTCCCGCCTGAGAAAGTTGTCTAAAAAAATGTACTGTTCAACAATGAAGTTTGTTAAAAAAGTTACCCTTCAATAATTGAAGAATTAGAAATGGAGCATGCAATTTCCAAATGTTACTTTTCTATTGAAGAATTAGGATCAGAGCATGCAATTTCCAAATCTTACTATTCTAGGGATTAAGTTAAAAAAGATAAAATGAAAATATTAGCTAAAAGCCTAAAACCAACATGCTCCTTTAGCACTGAGCGCATTGTAAAATTAACTTCCTAAAATATTTCAAACTCCATATAAAATTCTACACATAGAAACAGAAAATCTAAATCTTCAGTGTCTTAAAACAACTTCAAATCAGGGCATTGAGGAACTGGGAGGTAATTGAACTTTATGGGCAACCTCCAGCTTTGATAGTTTTCATTCCCATTTTGCATCCTTTTTAGATTTTGGATGTATTTGAAGAAAACACCAAAGCTGTACAGGTTTATAAATAGCTTTATACATGGATTTCAAATATCTTTACATGATTTATAATTTATTTAGCATAACCTTTGTCTTTATGCTGCTCTCCCAACACAGTAAGGGCGATTGATGGTTTGGCCCTTTTATGGCAATCTGAATATGTTATTTCAAATTTTCTGCAAAAGTTATCATTGATCAAGCTCCATCTGAACCATTAGATTGCTGCACCAAAAATGATGATTCTGTTGGAAACCAAATACTAGTGCAGAGGCCAGCATTTAGTTCCACATTGCATTGCTTTCGTTACTATTCTAAACTGCAGAGTGCTTATAGCTTAACTGTGGAAGAATGGAATACAATAGAAATAGAGCTGGCCTTGCAGGTTGGGGTGTTTTGCTTCCCAAACAGGTGATAAACAATATAATAGGAAGTGTGAGTGAAATCATATAGGATGATTGATGCAAATTGGGACTTTGGGAGAGTAAAAATGCCAGTCAGCCATCATCAAATCTCCACTACAAAGCAGCTAGTAGTGTACCACTCTTTAATTTAATTCAAAAGCATATCTACAGTCTATTTATTCATTTACCGACAACAACATGAAAATGGGCATTGGCTATTGTTTAAAATCACTTTCAAAATCACAGTTGGCGTATGTGGCAGTAGAAGGTTGAAGAGTTCACCAAATATTCCTTTCTGTGAGGTCCAATTTACAAATCCCTCCGTTCCGACTTTAAATACTGGTTAAGACTTGGCACCATTCAGTAATTAATATATAATGAATAGTCTCCAGTGTCCAATCAGATCTTGACATCATACATATCCCAATTTACAAATCCCTCCGTTCCGACTTTAAATACTGGTTAAGACTTGGTACCATTCAGTAATTAATATATAATGAATCGTCTCCAGTGTCCAATCAGATCTTGACATCATACATCATAAGTTATAAATCCAGATCCTAACATCATATATCATAAGTTATAAAAGTAAAGTAAAGACAATTTGGAAATTATGTTGACCATCAAAAATATGTTTTGGCAATAAAATTAGTGGTTTAACAAGATAGGTATATAAAAATTTCAACCAGTTTTGACAGACAAAATAATGCATGATAAATGTTTTGCCCCTTAAATTCCCGCCTTGAATGTAGTCAAATATTTTCAGCAGAAAATGCTCCCTGTCAACAAAGAAAAAAAAGTTTCATTTCACCAGATAAGTCTGATGTTCTCCTAAATTGCAGCCAATTGTCACAAGCTTGATGAGTTATTTTGGACTTGCCAAGTTCTGGTTAAATTTGTCGAGTTCGATGAACACCTGGCAAATTGGACCAAAGATTTCAGCTAAACTTGCTACTTGCTATACTCAGTGTGGTAGGCCTCCTTTCTGGGTAGAACTTGATTGATGGAAGGATTCATTGACATAATGGTATATTTTTTTTGGAAAAGTATATATAAATAATGCCATTTGATATTTTTATATTGTAACACAATAAAATCTTTACATAGTGTTTACACTTGTGTTACAAAATTTATAGAAATTACATGTTTAAATTTTGTAGTTTTACAATTAATAGACATGATAAATAAAGGTTTTTGACCATTACCAAATAACTTCTCAATATAAAATCTTTATATAGTGTTTACACTTGTGTTACAAAATTTATAGAAATTACATTTTGTTTAAATTTTTTAGTTTTACAATTAATAGATATGATAAATAAAGGTTTAGACCATTAACAAATAACTTCTCAATATACTGTGTGAGAGAATATATAGATGGCTTTACTAAAGGACAAAGGTTTTGGAACATTTGGGAGCTTGTTAATTATTGATATATTAAAATCTTCAAAATTGTTTCATGTAATGAAAAATATCTTATAAGGTTGAAAACACAAATTTGACAATAAAATCGGAAATGATTTTAAAACCAAGTTTAAAGACTTTTAAGGATTAAAATGTTTGATGTAAAAAATTCAGAGTATACATTCACTAATGATATAAGGTTGTTCATGGTATTTGTTTCTACAGTAGAAGGAAAACTACATTGATACCCTTTATAAAATTGCAAATCAAACGCCAAGATTGAATTTGAATAAGACATTAGCCTAAGCCAAATATCCAATTCATTAATAGAGATGAGTCATCATTCTTCATCATAGCCTTGTGAAAGGATAAGGCACAAATGATGAGGGAGCTTACACATAGATAGATTAAAGAATGTAAGCTTGTGTTTTGTATAATTAAATGTTGATAGAACCCATGAACATTGTTTGTTT
Source organism: Larix kaempferi (assembly GCA_027924585.1). Taxonomy (NCBI): domain Eukaryota; kingdom Viridiplantae; phylum Streptophyta; class Pinopsida; order Pinales; family Pinaceae; genus Larix; species Larix kaempferi. The sequence goes on along the minus strand of BSBM01000202.1, from coordinate 4,938,216 downwards.
GCAAAAGGTGTAACATGTATTATAATATTTACAAAGTAAAGCACCATAAGGACCTCACTTAGCCAAAATGTGTTGCTCAATATATTATTCAACACTTACAAATGCTTACAATATATTACAATCTTTATTCTATTAATAAAAGCATCCAATAACAAAAATGTTTTGGATAAATTTTGGCAGCATAATAGTAAGTTTAAAAACACTAACATATTACCTTCAACCCTAGTATTCAATAAATAGGCATAAAAAACCATAAACCATTTATGGTTTTCCAATTCTACATGCTATAAACTACCAATAATTGGCCAACTATTACTTCAACATTCATAGCCTTATATTACTCAACTACTCAAAATTTATTCCCTACTACTGCTGAGCAATCATTACCTACTCTATTGTAGGACTGCAAGGTGTATGACTCACCTATTCCAACACCTCTTTCACTTTAATGGGGACACATGGATGGGTGATAGAAGTTTAAACCCCTATTTCATTAAATTTGGACTAATTCCAGTCCAAGCCCCTTTGATGATGGGTTAGAAACAACATTTCTAAAGTCCAAAATTGAGGATTTTAAAGTGCAAAATCTAGTTTCAAAAGTGCCAATATCAAGTTCCAAAAGTACACTTTTCAGTATGATATGGACATTTTTGGAACTGAATTTTTTCATTTTTTGAATAACATTTTTGAAACCATATTTTGCACTTTTCAAAGTTTATATTGACACTTACAGAATTTGATTTTGCACTTTTGAAAACCAATATTGACACTTTATGAATCGGATTTTGCATTTTTGAAAATAAATATTGACACTTTTAGAATCTAATTTTGCACTTTACAAACCCCAATTTTGCACTTAATTTTCAATCACATTAATCTATCATATCATCATAGCTTTTAAAGTTGGTTTCACATCAATACCACAAGTCCTACTTAACTAATCACACAATTGAGTATATATATTAAAATTTGGAGATCTCATTAACCATTAAAACATTGATATACATAAATATTAAGAAAGAGAACAGATTACATATTATTTAACAAACTAGATTCATCTTTTTTATAATGAATCTCACATCAATAACACCATTTAGGCATAGCAAGCAAAGCCACAATGAATCTAACAAAAAAATGTCATTCACATTGCCATAATTTTAGCCTTTTGTAATTATATAGTTCCCTTAATCATTACAAATATGTTTTTCTTGGAATTGCTTGCAATCATTGTGTTTCTAGTATCATAACTACCATCAAACATCTCCCAAACTTTATTTAAAGGTTTGAGATATTTGGATACTCAACACCAACATAACTCTTTCTTGGTATGATGTCACAATCATCTTGTGTTAGAATGACTTTAAATTATTCCCCTTTCAATCTAGTTTTGTTAAATGACAAAAAGTCATATTCACATTTTGTTTTGCACAAATGTCCATAGACCAACCTAAAAAATACTAAAGTATTGTTCAAAAAGTTCTCTAAACCCTCGACATATAAAATAAATCTTCGTACTTGTCACAATGTATGGTTTTCTTGGCAACAATTTGTTTGTAAATATCTTTGATGAATTGCATGTAATAATACACCATTTATATCGAATATAATTTTTTTTTTATAATAATCTCGTACCTACAAACAAAGAAATACAGCATATATTTGAATTAATATTTCTATTTTATATTTCAAAATTATTAGGTATAGTCATTACAAATATGATATGCAGATTTTGATTTTCAAAAGCATCACCACTTACATAGCGTGATATATATTATTTTTTGTCACTAACCAATTGCTAAAACAAATACAATTACCATGAAAATACAAAATGATGTAAACCATTAAATGCCCAAATTGATTACAATATAAAGCATTTCTCCTCATTAATGTATTTTGGATTTGAATGTGTTTAACCAATGCCTCATGTTTGGATGAGGCCCTAGGTGATTAAAAAACAAACACAATGTCGTTTTTATATTTCTATTTCTTTCATCTAAACAATGAAATGTCCAACTTGATCACATTTTCAGTCGATTCTCCTCGATATTGTCTTTTGAATGGTATTAATTTTCATCTATAAACAATATGCTTGTTTTTTCATATCTATCTCCATACTAGATAAATACATATTTCAATAGTTTTTTTTGTAAATATTTAGTTCTCCACCAAAATATGCATACATTGGCGAATGATAAAAAGTATGCCTACATTGCTAGTGACCCCAAATAAATAAGAACTTTTCATCCTTCAACCATTCAAATTGACTTAGTTTTTTTTAATTTTTTAATTTTTAATTTTTGTGAAATTTAAATAAGCAAATCACACAATGATGTCAAAATGTTCTTGTGCAAATGATTGATAATATTAGGACTAACATTCGTGCCAAATAATAGTAATAGTTGTGCACAAAATCAAGTTGTTTTTAGTTTGGTCATTCTTTGACAAACACTTGAATTCCATATAGCAATCCCTCTACTCCCAATACCAATAAGTTACCAGTAAGTTCTTTTGAGTTGATGTTCATATTGCATACAAAAACCATAACTATACTGATAACTAAAACATAATGATATATAAGTCAATAAATTAAAGAAGTTATTCATCATGAATATCAAGTGAATATGTAATTAAAGTAAAGTGTTAGTAAACATGATCAATACATACATAGGCAAAATAAAAATAAAACAACATATATAAACCATTAAACTAAAAATAATTATTCATATTGAAGTGATACAATAAAACATATAAGTTATGTATATAACATTTGGTTCAATAAAGAATTCTATTACATAGTTTTATCAATCTTAAAAAAGGGGATTTCTTTTAAACATCAATCATTGGATTTATTCCTACCAGATTCCAACGATCAAATCATTCTCATATTTGGAGGATATATTGTGAGGGCCTCCACGATATAATTTCAAATGATTTCCCTTTCACTTCATCACCCTTTAAAACAACCATTGTTGTGTTTTTATTAGAAAATTCACCATCAAATTCATCCCACAAATTTTGCAAGTTTTTAACATATTTACCTTCGTTATCTTGAGTACATTTATGATTAAACAAAACAAATGATTTCTTTAGGCTCCCGTTCCTCTTCTTCTTAAGAGATTTTGCTTTCTTTTCAACACAAAATAGTGCACAATTGTAAAAAATGATATAGAGTAATTTTGTACACCTCAACAACATTTCTATCACATAGTTGTTGAGAAGTATAAGAATTTTGAAACATTCACAAATCAAATTTCTTGTAACTTTTTCATATTTGACTGACTTGCAATATTTTACTAAAGTATCAACATGCACATTACGATAAACTGTAGTATTCAACCAAACTAATCCATCCATTATGTTATTTGCTACAACATGCAATTCAACATCATCCATGTTGTGCAATGGTATAAAGATATTAGAGCCATATTGTTTTGTTTTATTTTGCATGAATCCATCTTGCTTGATGCTCTTAAGTGAGCATGTCAATGATCCATTTTTATACAATTCAAAGAATTTCCATAATTTCTTCCATAAATCATCAGATATAAAGACAAGAGTCATTTTTTGTTTTAAACTACCCTTACTCAAAACATAAAAAACATCCATACATTCATTTTGAAAATTATGGAAACAAATACATTTGAAAAGAAAATGTCAAATTAATATTAAATATCAGATGAGATAACATTGGAGAAGGGTTCCAAAAAATAAGATTGAAACCTACCACTTTTTGGAGTCAATGTGTCCCCGCCTTGGGCAGCCTGGCCTAATGACTATATATCATTGTTTCCTCACTTTCATAATTTGAACAATAAAGGGAGTGCCAACATATTCCTTGTTAATTTTTTTTGTTTTTTTGGCATAATTTTGTAATAATGCTATATGGAACACCAAAATGAATCAAACAATCTTTACCGTATAGAAATCTTGAATGAACTAATTCATATTTCTCATTTTTAAGAATTTCTCTTTTGGGAAGAAATACTATGCTTCCCATCCAATATATAAAATGGTAATGTTGGGATTGCAAATTAATCTTATGATTTTGGTTCATAAGGAACTTTGGTTTCACATTCAAAAGTAAAAACAATAGCCTTTCTAAGTGTTGTTGTAAAGTTTATGATGATAAAACATGATTTGCCACATCTTTCTCATTCATGTTCCAATATTGTAGATTAGAGGGTGCTATAAAATGTCTACTTATATCAATATTGAAAACCTTTTCATTGACAAAAAAATATTTTGTTAGTTTCTTTTGACTTCCTTCTGATTTGTCATAAATTCTACTAGACTTTTGCATGATCATTTTTGAAGGACTTGTTTTCAAATACTTGAAAGCTGGTTTATCGATATCATTTTCTAAATTTTGATATAATATTTTCTAAGGAACGTTATGTGTATTTGTGAGATCGTTTGTCATATTCATTTGGTGTAATACATTAGAGTTTTTTTTCTCTTCCAAAAACCTTTTTTAAAATACTTATGCAATTCCATTTTTTAAATCACTTGCTTTATTTGTACTTGAATGATTTGAACAATCGTATGATGGTAAATACCATCCTTGATTGGTGCAATATATCTTGTCAAAGTCTAGATCACTTTTCATTAGATCTGGACGATATTTACAAATAGGAAGGTTTGAAGAAGAAAATATTTTTTGCTCTCAACTACCTCCACTTGGACACAATACTTATTCATTGATCACATATGTAGATGTGATGCTTCCAACAAAAGTAACAACCTTTCCATTTTTGACTTCATAAATATATAAATCTAGGTACACGTTGGATGGTTTGGTCAACTCAACATACCATTCATTTTCAATTTTCCAATGCTATGCTTAGTTGTCACCTGAAGAACAAAATCTCTTTGAATTCTCTAATATCAACAAGCCTTGACATTTTTCTTGCACTTAAATAAATGAACTTTGTTAATGAAGGAAAATGTTATAAAAACATTTACTAGTCAAACATAAAATATTTTTTACGTTAAAAAGAAAATGTTGTAAAACAAAACTGAAATATTATTTGAGTTTGAGAAGGAACAATCTTAGAGATACTGCCATTGAGAAAGGATTGTCCAATCCTTCTTTCTCTTATATGTCCATGATAATTCTATGCTAGAGGAAGGGTTCACCAACTATACCATAGGAACCACCATATGCAAAAATATTCTTAATGAAGGTTCGAATGACCCTTCTAACATATATGTCAAGCCTTCTTTATGCTCCCTTTACATGATCATTCCATGCTACATAAATTTTTTGCATATTTGGAAGGGCCATTCATCCCTTCAATCATATGCCCCTCAATATGAATACCAACCTTCAATAAATAACCCTCGACTTGAATACCCTTCCCCGAGATCCCACTTAAGTGTATACTTTGTTTAAAAATTTCGGGTGAACCTTCCACTGGATACCACGAGAGGAGAAAAGCGTGATTGAGAAAGGATCGATTGACCCTTCTTCATGTTCCATATCCATGATAGTTCCATGATGGAGGAAGGTTTGACCAACCATACCACGAGATTTGCCTTATGCAGAAAATAAAGTTGAGAAAGGGTTGGCCAACCCTTCAAATAGAAATGTTGAGATGTGAATACCTTCTCAGAGGAAGGGTTGAGCAACCATAGTGCAAGATCTGCCTTATGTAGAAAATAAGGTTGAGAAAGGGTCAACCAACCTTTCAAATATAAACCCTGAGATGTGAATACCATATTAGAGGAAGGGTTTACCTACCTTTCACCATGCGCAGCTTCTATTAGAATACCATGGAGGAGGAAGGTTTGGATGACCTTTTGTTGAGATCTCCTTATCTGGAATTTTTTTTGAAGAAGAGTCAACCAACAAAACTTCCATTGGATAATCCTAGATGGAAATACCAACCTTCAAGAAGGGTTAGTTGACCCTTCTCCATGGTTGAATTCTCAAGAAGGGGGATTACAAGAAGGGTGGACTGATCCTTCCTCAATGGTGGTATTCTCATTGTAAGGTATTTGGTGGAAGGGGTAGATGATGTTATTCAAAAATAATATTCTCGTGGTGGTGGAGCATGGAGAAAGGTGGTATAACCCTTCCTGAAGGTTGTTGTTTGTGTCAAGGTTTATTGAGTGGAAGTTTTGGATGACCCTTTTCAAAAAAAGGTTTTTCCATAAGTGGATCCCAAGAAAGGGTTTGGGAAAAATTACTCTTGCATGGCATTCTAATAAAGCTTGATTTTAAAAAAAGTTCAATCAATCCTTCCTCAAAGTTGGTGTTTACGTTGTGGGACTTTTAGTGGAAGGTATTCATGCCGTCGTGTATGTATTGGAAGGGTTTGTCGAAAACTATATTTGAGGAAGGGTCGGCCAACCCTTCTCTAGCTCATTACACATGCATATTATATACTAGAGGAAGGTCACCTTATTCCTCCATGAGATCCCCTTTCATAGGAATCCATGCTTGAGGAAATATCGTCTGATCCTTCCACTAGATACTCGAATCCCCCTTACATGAAAAATATTCTTGAGGAAGGGTTGATCGATCCTTCTTCCTTATGATCCATATCCATAAGAATTCTATGCTGGAGGATAGTCACATTATGATTACCTTGGATCCCCATTATGTAAAAAATATTCTTGAGGAAGGGTCGATCGACCTTTTTAATAGATACCCTATGACATAAATACTTCTTTGAAGAAGGGTCAATTGACCCTAAATTGGGATATAAATTAGGAGAAAATATTCTTGAGGAAGGGTCATTGGATCTTTATTTGTGATCCTTCTCCATGAGAATTCAAAACTGGAGGAAGAGTCAACCTACAATTCCTAGAGATCCCTCTCATGCAAAAAACTTGCTTGAAAGAAGGGTCAATTGACCCTTATTTGTTTTGCTACACATGTGCATTCTATGTTGGATTAAAGTCACCTTATTCCTCCAAGGTATCCCCCTTCATTGAAATCCATGCTTGAATAAGGATCAACCAACCCTTACACTAGATACTTAATATCCCCCTTACAAAAGAATTCTATGTTGGACGATAGTCCCATGACCATTACCTAGAATCCCACCCACACAAAGAAATTATTTGGAAGGGGTTGGTCGATCATTTCAACAAATACCCTATGACGCAAATACATTGAAGAAGGTTTGATTGACCTTAAAATAAGATCCACATTACATGAAAATATTCTCGAGGAAGGGTTGATGGATCCTTATTTGTGATCCTTCTGCATGAGAATTCAATAATGGAGGAAGAGTCATCCTACCCTTCCCCAATATCCCTCCTGTGCAAAAACTATGATTGAATGAAGGGTTGAGCAACCCTTCCTTGTTTCACTATACATGCACATTTTATGCTAGAGGTAGGTCACCTTATTCCAACATGGGATCCCCCTTCATCAAAGTCCATGCTTGAGGAAATATCATTCATCCCTTGCACTAGATACTCGAGATCCCCTTTATGCGAAAAATAATTCTTAAGGAAGGGTCAATCAATCATTGATTCTAATTCCTCTTCATAAGGATTATATATTGGATGATACTCCCATGACCATTACCTAGGATCTACCTTACACGAAAAATATTCTTAAGGAAGGATCAGTTGATCGTTTCAATGCATACCGTATGACGTAAATAATTCTTTGAAGACAGATCAATCAACCCTTAGCCGAGATCCACCGTATGCAAAAATATATTGAGGAAGGGTTGGTTAATTCCTTCTCCATGAGAACTCAATACTAGAGGAAGAGTCAACCTACCCTTCTCTGAGATCCCTCTCATTCATAAAATCTACTTGAAGGAAGGGTTAGTGGACCCTTCTTCGTTTCAATATACATGCATATTCTATGTTAGAGTAAGGTCACCTTATTCCTCCATGGTATTCCCCTTCATTAAGATCCATGCTTGAGGAAAGATCAACCAATGATTCTACCAGATACTCAGATACCACTTATGAGAAAATATTCTTGAGGAAGAGTCAACTGACCCTTCTTCTTGATCCCCCTCCATGAGAATTCTATGCTCGAGGATAGTCCCATGACCATTACCTTGGATCCTCCCTATGTGAAAAATATTTCTGAGGAAGGGTAAACCAACCCTTTCAAAAGATACATTGTGACGTAAATACTTTGAAGAAGGGTAGATTGACCCTAAACCAAGATCCACCTTACACAAAAAATATTCTTAAGGAATTGTCAATGAATCCATCTTTGTGATCCTTCTCCACGAGAATTCAATACTGGAGGAAGAGTCAACCTACCCTTCCTCTAAATCCATCTCTTGTGAAAAATTTGCTTAAATGAAGGGTCAACTTACCTTTTTAGTAGATAAATAAAAAAATGAATACCCTCTTTGAGGAAGGGTTGAATGACCCTTTCAATAGATACTGCATAACCTAGATAACATATTTCAATAAGTTTTGACTAACCCTTCAACATGACCCTTGTTACAAGAAAATATTCTTCATGAAGGCCAACTAATCCTTCTTTATGATCCCTCTCCATTATAATTCTATGCATCATGAGAGGGATACTGATCATAATTTCCCTAGGATATCCCTTACATGAAAAATATTCTTGAGGAAGTCTCGGATAACACTTTCGATATATACCCCCATGAATATATATTTGAAGAAGGATCAACTAATTTTTATCTAGGATCCACCTTACATGAAAAATATTCTTGAGGAAGGTTCAACGAATCCTTTTTTGTGATCCTCATCCACGAGAATTCAATTCTAGAGGAAATGTCACCCTGCCCTTCCTCAAGATTCCTCTTATGTGAAAACTATCCTTGAAGGAATGGTCAATTGTCCCTTTCATTAGATATCTAATGACATGAATTCCATCTTTGAGGAAGGTTTGATCGACCATTTCAATAGATACCTTGTGAAATAAATTCCATCTTTGAGGAAGGGTCATCCCACCCTTTGACATAATCCCCCACACATGAAGAATATTCTTGATAAAGGGTCGACCGATCCTTCTTTGTGAACCCTTTTGAAGAAAGGTTCACTAACCCTTTCAATATATACCCCATGACATGAAAACCATCCTTGAGGAAGGTCAGTCGACCTTTCTCCCTGTTTCCCTTGCATGAGAATACTATGATTGAATAAGGGTCGATCGACCATTCTTCAAGCATAGTATTATCATACATAAGAAGCAAGGAGAAAGGCTGATTGACCCTTTCTCAAATATTGTATTCAAAATTACCCCTTAATGAGAATACCATTATTAAGGAAGAATCAACTAACCATTCATCATTGAGAATACTATGAGGGAGGAAAGGCTAGCCAACCATTCTCTAGGATCCCTATTATTCAAATTTTTTTCTCGAGGATTGATTGACCCTTCTCCATGCTTCCTCTCCAAGAGAATTCTATGCTAGAGGAAGGTTCGACCAACCGTTCCCTGATATACTGCTTGATGAGAAAAATATCTTGAAAACAATAAAATCTAACTTGATAATGGTTTTTGTACATGTTATGAAACCTCATTCTATGGTGGTGACATCACTATGACGTTAACCAACTTTAGAATAAGTGCCTTTAAATTAGATTACAATGCTAGAATGAATTAGGGTCATATTTTCAAGAATTTAGACATATCTACTTAACCAACTATAAATTTGCATGAAATTTCTAATATCCCAAATTGTTTTAGAGATCTTCATGTAGCTTAAGACAAATGCATAGATGTCATTGACCTTAACACTTGTAGTACTGAACAATTGAGACTATTACCACGTAAATGCATTCAACTTATATTCATGTTTCAATATAAACTAATTCAATACCTCCAATCCTACTCTTCAATGAAAATTTAAATCCTTAGTGCAACATATGTTGTACACACACACACACAAACACACATTTATGAAAATGTGAGAATCAAACCTTAGATAGGCTTAGGGAGATTTTCAAACATCTCCAAATTTAAATGAAATGGATAAGAAAGACAACAAACAATCTAGCCCTCAAAAATTGAATTATACCTGGATTTTAGGCCCTGGGTTCAGAGATCTAATCACTAATTCATGTAAACCCTTTGACAAGCAGGAGAGGGACTTTGCAATGTAGCAATTTGGAGGAAATCTTCAAAAAATGAGGAATGTGATGAAGTGTTGGGTGAAAACTAATGTTTTGAAGTCTCAACATAACTTTTCTTTATTTATATTCAATTCAAACCTCTTCCAATTGCTTAAAATGAGACTTTATCTCTGTTGTTTCATGTTCATGCCTTGAGAAAATATCACATCATAATTGATATATCTAGGAAATTCCTTTTTTTTTCCAAAACAATACAAAATTACAGTCTTTCTATATAATATTGTATGACTTAAAAAAAATCAATAAATTTAATAGATGCAAGGATATATTTAAGTAGAGGATCTTGAAGGAATCTGAATCAAGGTTTAAATTGTTTTATGTTTCTCACAAGAAACTTCCAAAACCTAATTTTGCATCATGTTGATTCTGTCCTAAAACTAGATTGTTGTTTCCTATTGTTTTTGCATTAATTTCATTTTTCATATATATGAAAGAAATAAAATATGTGAAAGGAATATGGATTTTTGTCCAAAAGATATATTCAATTGAACAACTTCATCTTATTTTGATTATATTGCAAAAATTATCTCAATATGTATAGATGATTTATTTTAATATTTTCTCTTGTGTAAATATAAGTTATTGTTTTGCTTGATAATAAATTTATTGGATTTTTTTTCCAACTTAGTACATGCATTTAAAATAAAATGAAGAAAGAGATATTGACAATCGATCTTTTGTCAAGAAACTCAATGCAGTGCAGTGATGCCATGTTGTTTTCATACATCTATCAAATAATAATTTAGAGGAATCCATTCTAGACTTCTGTAGGAATTGGTCAAGGATCCAACAACAAGGTTTAATTGATGACCCTCAAGCTAATATTAACTCTTGTATATGAATTTTGGGTTTCTACTCTACAAGTATTTTGTGATTCTCTTTTTTTTTATTAATTGAATGAGGAGGGAGTACACACTAAGGAATTTCAACATTAGACCTCTCTATGATGAAATTCTAATTGTTATTGAGTGTTTCACTTAGTTCTCAATTGTTCATATCCACATAGTACACATTAAGAGATTTCAACCTTTGACCTATATGTAATCAAATTCTAGGTATTGCCGAGGGTTTCACTTAGGTTTCCTTTGCTCATATCCATAGATAATGAAACCACTAACCAATAAATTAATTAAACCCTACAAACCTGAAAACCTTGATACTATCATAAATGATACCCTAGAAACACATATCTTTATGACATCTTTGCAAAACCTTAGAAAGTCATATCACATCCATAGAAAATGAAACCAATAAGCAATAAATTAATTAAATCCTACAAATGCTAAAACCTTAAAACTATCATAAATGACACCATAGAAACCCATATCTTTATGGTATCTTTACAAAACCCTAAAAACCCATATCTTTACAATACCTTTTTGACAATTACCAAACCTCATAATTCTCACATGAAATGAGGTCATTCACTTTCAAGTAAGCATAGTACACATGAGTAGAGGCATTCTTAAGGATACCTAGTCTAGCACACAATGATATTTCTCTATTAATCTACCCTTAGTTTTGACAGTTGTGCCACCATCTCAAAATGGTGCCAATCAATCCAATCGTGATCCCTCTACTAGCAAGCTTATAATTGTCATTTTTCATAATTCATAATTCGACAATTATACAATGCCAATTAAAGTGTGTTTAAATAAATACCTAGAATTAAAATCCAAAACTGATCATGTGTAGCCTTCCAAAAAATTATCAAATCCTAGTTTGTCGAAATGTGAAATCTATACTCGTATTAAAAGCTAGAGCTAAGTGCATCTAACCTCCCACAAAATCACCAAATCCTAATCCTAGTTACCCATAACAATAACAATGTGGGTGTAGGTTTGGTAGTGTTTCCAGTTATTTAGCACATGATGATTAGCAAGAAGAAGATGATAAAGGCCTAGGGAACCCTCAGTTCCATGATCTAGATCAAGCACTCTTCTAGTCCTGATTTTTTATTTTGTACATATCTTTTTCCCATGGTCAAAATATGATGATTGTAAAATGAAATGACATCATATTATATATGTAAAAGGTCTATCCCAAATGGGTTACTTATCTTAGTACTGCTTTGGAGTGCATTTTTCACCTAGAGGAACATAGATCCTAGTGATTAGATTTTATCTAGGTTTATTCATTCAATCACCCAAAGCCATGAGTATGTACTAGTGCATCTGCCCCATGATGGTGTTCGAGTCCTTGGTTTTGATGTCATGAATTAGTGTGTCACCATATTTTCCCTTTTCAATAGTGTTTTTTAAAATCTCTTGTAGTGTCCCTTTTAATGAATTTGTAAAAACTAGGAAAAATTACAAATTTTGGCCAATTCGACCCTTAGACTAGTATTAACCCAAATGGCTCCAAATGGCTCCAAATGATTCCGAATTGGTTTTGAATGTGTTTGGAAGGTATTAATACATAAAAATGGGGCTGATGGATTCTTGGAAACTCTCAAAATATTTCTGCAACATTCAATTACAATCAGGGAAAGATAGGGCAATTTACTAGTCAAATCGAGGTTCAAATCCCCCAAGGGTAGTGGTCAAATATGGATCTCCAAATGATGTACGAAATTCCCAAATTTCAGAAAAGAGACATGGTACTATTAAAGGACTTGAATGGGCTCCCCAATATATCATCATTCAGTTTCTAAAGGCTTCTGCAACTCCCATAAATCAAAGGTTTATGGACATGTCTTCACATAGGGGGAAATGCTAGTAAACTTCACCACTTGCTATGAAATTCGATATTTATGTTCCAAAGGATTATGAAATGTATATGAAACTTCTTCCAGACATTAATGAACCTCCATACATTATAAAAATCACAGAGATGAATTGATACAAGTCGAAATAGAGCAACTTCAAGCTTTCATAACAAGATGTAGGGAAAATGGCACCATTTATGCATTTGTTTGGTATGTTTACATAGTTACACTTGGTATTTCAACCTGATAGTATTCTGAGATTAAATACAGAGTATGTATATCAGAATACAAATAAATGGTGCCACAATATATCCCCTAAAGAGAACAGCATCTCACCAAATGCGCCCTTCCTCCAAGAGCCAAAATATGAAGAGAAAAGTGAGAAAGGTGTGGAAGCAAGTTGAGGATGAGAATGTCACGAGATTCCCTGTATCTTCAACCTAAAACAAATGACTCCATTGTATCTCCAAATGAAAGGTCTGAATGGCCTCTCCAGTTTCCAATTAGGATGGGAATCTTTCACCCTCGAAATTGGTACTAAGGCAAGTAGAGTAAACACTCCACAAGCATGGACAAGCTATGCTCTCCAATATGCAAAATGATAAATAATAAAAAGTTGATATCCTTCTTTGTTCTTGACTTTTATAAACTTACAAAGGATTCCTTAACTCGAATTCCATCCATGAGCTTCATGCCAACTCGAATTGGAAAGAGATTCCAATGTGTGCCAATTGTCCCTCCATTCCTAGCTTCCTCCTTCACTCAATTCGAATGGGTGACTCTTTGGCTGCCCTAAATACCTTGTGACCCGTCTTGGAGGCTATTTTTAGCCTTGACATGTCATATATGTCATATGTCAGCAATTAGGTCTGATTTGTGTCATAGGTGTCATAACATCTTCATCATTGTTGTCATAGAAGCTAGGGAATCTAGCCCAAGTGTCTCAATTTCTCTCAAATGCCTCTTCCTCTGCCATGGGAGCACCATGGGAGTTACTCTTCCACTCAAATTCAACCTTCATTGAGTCATGCCAAGTATATTGAACTTCCATCTTCCCCAATAATGTGGACTCCACCTAGGATTCGAATGGGTGAGAGTGGAATGCCATGTGGCATGGGGAATCTTGCTTAAATGGGTCCCACATATCCCACATGCCCTCATGACCAAGTGACACCTTATTTTCCTATCTTATTTATTTATTTATTCCCCATTTAATATATTTGGTCAAACTAATGTCCATTTGAAGTTTTATAGTTCCCTTATTCTAAATCTAATGTTTCCACCCCAACCTAGGAAACTAGTAGATTGGTGGAATTTTCTCTTTTTGAGATTTATTTGAATGGGGACATTACACTCCTCCCCACCCAATATTGCTTTCCCTCAAGCAATTCCAAATTCGGATGCTCCAACATTTTTCCTCCTCCCATGTGGCATCCTCACTTGGAAAATCTTTCCATTGTACCAAATACTCCCTTATGGTTCTGCTCCTCAATTTCCTTTCTCTTGTCTTCAATTTTTTTTCAAGAATAAGTATGAGTTGTCCTTCATCATCTAATGGGGGGAGGGTTTCTGAAATAGAGATTTTCTAACCAATAGCCTTCTTAAGGAATGAAACATGAAATACATTGTGGATTTTGCTTCCTTCCGGAAGTTCCAACTCATAAGCCACGTCTTCAATTTTTCGAACTACCTTATATGGACCATAATATATTGGTTTGAGATTTTATGATCCTTTCACCTTCAAGGATGTTTGTTTATATGACTGTAACCTCAAATAGACCAGACAATTCACTTTAAAATTTATTTCCACCCTATGTTGATCCACATACTGTTTCTGTTGATTTTGGGCAACCTGCAAATTGTCTTTTAGAAGTTTCAAAATCTGTTGACTTTCCTCCACCCAATCCTTGGATTTTGGGGCATCACCAAACATGTGAGCAACAAATGTGAGTGCTTCATAATCATAAAGTGCTTTGAAAGGAGACATGCCAATGGACATATGGAAAGTAGTGTCGTAACAAAACTCACCCAAGTGTAGCCATTTCACCCATGTTTTCTGCTACTCACCAACATAGTTCTTCAAGTACCCATCCAACCATTGATTAACTCTCTCTTTTTGTCTCTTTTTGGACATCGGTTTGAGGATGATAGATTTTTCTTGGAGTCAATTGAGTGCCCACCAACTTGAAAAGTTCTTTCCAAAAGGCACTCATAAATCTGCTATCTCTATCACTCACAATGTTCTTGGGAAGTCCATGCAATCTTAAAATTTCTTTAAAGAATAGATCAACCACTTGTGCATCAGTAAAATATGATGTAACAACAAAGAAATGAGCAAATTTTGTGATTCTATCCACCACAACATAAATGCAATCCTTACCCAAAGCCTTGGGCAAACCTGTGATGAAATCCATGGAGACACTTTCCCATTTTTGTTGTGGAATGGGAAATGGTTGCAATAGACTAGAAGGATGTGTATGTTCATATTTTCTTCGCTGACATAACTTGCATTCATTCACATATTTTAGAACATCTTCTTTCATCCCTTTCCAAAGGAACCTTTCCCTTAATTGCCTATATGTTTTGAAAAAACCAGGATGGCCTGCTAAAGGAGAATCATGAGCTTCCTTCAAAATCTTGTTCTTGAGATTCGAACCATGAACCAAGTATATTCTATCCTTACAGTATATTATACCATCCAAAATATTGTACCTATAATCACCTTTGACCCCATCTAATACATCACAAGCAAAACTATCTTTGGCATATTCAACTATTAGCATGTTTTTCCAATCTTTTGAAATGTCCATAAGAGAAAATGACGGTCTTCTAGATAATGCATCTGCTACAATATTATTCTTCCCCTTAACATATTCAATGTCAAAATCAAAAGCTTGGACTTTTCTTACCCACTTTTGTTTCCTTTCATTGAGGTCTTTTTGTGTGAGAAAATGCTGCAAACTGTTATGATCAGTTTTGACTACAAAATTTTTTCCCACCAAGTATTGTCTAAAATTGGTCAAGGCATGCATGATGGCTAACATTTCTTTGTCTTAAATGGAGTATAGCTTCTCATGTGGCTGCAAATTTATGCTTTCAAAATCTATGGGGTGTTGATTTTGATTTAGAACTGCCCCTATCCCTTCTCCTGATGCATCACATTCCAAGACAAATGGTTTAGAAAAATCAGGTAATGTAAGTACTGGACAACTACTTATTACCTCTTTAATTCTTTGGAAAGCATTTTCATCCTCTTCCTCCCATTTTAAAACATATTTATTTGTCAAATCAGTAAGTGGAGCAATCAATTTGGAAAACCCCTTCACAAACTTTCTATAGTAAGTGCATATTCCAATGAAGCCTCTCAATGTTGTGATGTTTTTGGGTGATGGCCATTCAAGAATAGATCTTATTTTTCCAAGTGCACCTTCACTCCATCTTGCCCAATGATGTGCCCAAGATATAAAACTTCTTTCAACCCAAATTCACACTTGGACAACTTAGCAACTAAAGATTGTTCATGCAAAATTTTCAAGACAACTTCTAGATGGTGCAAGTGTACCTCCCATGTTTTGCTATAAATCAAAATGTCATCAAAGAAAACCAAGAAAAACTTACGGAGGTGTTCGCAAAATATTTTATTCATGCATGATTGAAATGTCGCTGGATCATTGGTCAAACCAAAAGGCATGACACGAAAATCAAAATGGCCATAGTGACTTCTGAAAGCTGTTTTTTGTACATCCTCCTCCTTCATTTGAATTTGATGGTAACCAGATCTAATATCAATTTTTGAGAAGATTTTTTCTCTATGTAGCTCATCCATGAGCTCATCTATTCTTGGGATGGGATATCTATTCTTGATTGTCTTCTTGTTTAGGGCTCTAAAATCAATGCACATTCTCAAGGTCCCATCTTTTTTCTTTTCCAAAAAAATTAATGAAGCATAGGGACTAGAGCTTGGTCTAATGAGTCCCAATTCCAAGAGCTCTTGAATATCCTTTTCAATACCCTCTATGAAATTTTTGGGATGTCTATATGGTGGAATTTGTATAGGTGAATTTCCCACCTCCAAAATAATGTTGTGCTCAACTCCTCTATTAGGTGGGATTCCAGGAGGAAGGTCTCCAAAAACCTTTTCATATTTGTGCAGTAGCTTCCTTATCTTTTTTGGATGTTTTGAAATATTTATTTTTGGTTTGGGTGAAGGGATGCAACATTCAACATCCCATTTAATATCTCCATTTCTCAATATGGACCTCATACCGTGGGAAGGCACTACTTGATTCAGATAGGTGTGCATTCCTCTCACAACCCTTTGTTTTCCTTCAGAATATTTGAATCTCATTTCAGGAATTTGATAGTTCACTGTATGTTCCCCTATAGAGTACAACCATTGTACTCCCAATACCACATTAGTATCAACAACATCAACCGAATAAAAGCTAGCAAAAAAAGTGTAATTACATATGGTGAGTTGTAGCTTTGGAATCCATGTTTTGCACTCCATAGTATTGTGACCTGAAATGATGACTGTGAAGCCATCGAATGGTTCAGTAGGTAGATTTATACTCTCCACCATGGCTGAATCAATGAATTTATGTGTGGCTCCTCCATCTATCAATATTGAAACCCTTTGTCCTTGTACTACTCCCTTGCATCGAATAGTGTGAAAACGAGGCACTCTTGAAAGCACTGCCATTCTCCCTTTATCAGGTGATGGGTGATCTTCTTCTTGTTTCCCTTATTCTACTGTGTCATATCCCTCTTCTTGGTATGAAATATTTCCTTCCTCCTCCATACCCCCTTCATACTCCTCATTATCAGAAAATACTTCAATGTATTGTGCTTTCCCCTTAGCACATTTATGCCCAGGTACCCATGGTTGGAAGCATGTGTAACATAGTTTCTTTCTTCTGAGTTATTCCTTGTTTGGTCCCTCTTTCTTATCCTTTCCAAATGCATCTTTTTTTTCCCATGAATTCTTTTCAAATCTGAATTCGGAAGGAAAGTTGGGCTTGGGAGGAAACCTTGTCCTAGGTAGCACATTTTGCAGATCTCTTGCCAAGTTCATGGCATCTTTCAATGAAGTAGGTTTGTGGGCCTTAACTAAACCCTTCAAAGGTTAATCCAAACCTTCAGTAAAGAGCAATACTAATATGACCATAGGTATATCAGCCACCTTAACTGATATTTTTGGAATTCCAACATGTACTCAGTAGGGGTTCCAACTTGCTTCAATTGGGCTAGTTCTTTGAAAGGCATTTCTGGGTGTTTTTGCTCAAATATTTCCAATACCCTGTAAACAAATTATTCATATGTTTTAACCTGATCATATCCCAAAGTTCTAATTCCATGGAACCACCAATCATTGGCTTCCCCTTCAAGATGCAAAATAGCCATTTTTAGAGCATCCTCTTCAACCATTGGATTCATCTGAAAATACACATCTAGTTTTTGTACCCAAGTATTTGCAGAACTTTGAGATGAGCCATCAAAAGTAGGAAGAGAAATTTTACCTATGGAATAATTCAATTCTTTATTGTGAAAGAGAGTCCTATTACCTTCCCTCATTTTGAGTTTTTTTGAGACAGTAAAGTATTGATCAAATGGTAGAGTCCTTCTACAATCTTCACTCAACTTTTGCCATTCTATTATAACTTCATGAATGTCATTTTGGGTGTTAGGTTCTTATTTGGCCTCAAGAAATTTAGGTGTAGTAGGCATTGCTGAACTCTAAAACTCATGAGGTCGATTATGAGGTCCTTTCTTTGAGAAAATATTCCCCCCCATTGCCTTCTTTTCCTCGAAAGAAGAACTACTGTTGCCTCTTATTTCCCCTTTGCTTCCAAGTTGACTAGCCAACAAATCGAACCCTTTAATTATATGTTTTGTCATGTATTCAAAGAATGGTTTCATTAATTTACTAAACTCCCCATTCTCCTCTGAGGTTCCCTTCTCATCCCTAGCCATAGTTTCAACAAAATGCTCTTCTTCTCCTACTTCTTCCTCTTCAACAAAAGTGCTTTTAGTCTCAATTCCTAAGGGTGGTCCTTGAGTTCTTGCCCTCATTAATGGTTAGATACATCAGGTTCAAGTACCATGCTATTATACCACTTGTAGTGTCCATTTTAATGAATTTGTAAAAACCAGGAAAAATTGTAAATTTTGGCCAATTCGACCCTTAGACTAGTATTGACCCAAATGCCTCCAAATGGATCCAAATGCTTCCGAATTGGTTCTGAATGTGTTTGGAAGGTATTAAGTGATAAAAATGGGGATGATGGATTCTTGTACACTCTCAAAATACTTCTGCAACATTCAATTACAATCAGGGAAAGATAGGGAAATTTACTAGTCAAATCGAGGTTCAAATCCCCCAAGGGTAGTGGTCAAAGATGGATCTCAAAATGCTGTACGAACTTCCAAAATTTCAAAACAGAGACATGGTACTGTTAAAGGACTTCAATGGGATCCAAAATACATCATAGATCAGTTTCTAAAGGCTTCTACAACTCCCATAAATCATAGGTTTGTGGACATGTCTTCACATTAGGGGAAATGCTAGTAAACTTCACCACTTGCTATGAAATTCGATATTTATGTTCCAAAGGCTTATGAAATGTATATAAAAATTATTCCATACATTAATGAACCTCAATAAATTATAAAAATCACAGATTTGAACTGATACAAGTCGAAATAGAGCAACTTCAAGCTTTCATAACAAGATGTAGGGAAAATGGAACCATTTATGCATTGTTTGGCATTTTTACATAGTTCAGTTGGTATTTCGACCCGAGAGTCTTCTGAGCATTAAATAAAGAGTATATATATATCAGAATACAAATAAATTGGTCCACAATATACCCCCCAAATAGAACAACATCTCACCAAGTGCGCCCTTCCTCCAAAAGCCAAAATATGAAGAGAAAAGTGAGAAAGGTGTGGAAGCAAGTTGAGGATGAGAATGTCACGAGCTTCCCTGTAGCTTAAACATGCAACAAATGAATGCATTTTAGATCCAAATGAAATTTCTGAATGGCCTCTCCAATTTCCAATTAGGATGGGAATCTTTCACCCTCGAAATTGGTACTAAGGCAAGTAGAGTAAACATTCCACAAGCATGGACAAGCTATGCTCTCCAATATTCAAAATGATAAATGATAAAAATATGCTCTCCTTCTTTGTTCTTGACTTTTATAAAATTCCAAAGGCTTCCTTAACTCGAATTCCATCCATGAGCTTCATGCCAACTCGAATTGGGAAGAGATTCCAATGTGTGCCAATTGTCCCTCCATTCCTAGCTTCCTCCTTCACTCAATTCGAATGGGTGACTCTTTGGCTTCCCTAACTCCCTTGTGAGCCCTCTTACAGGCTATTTTTATCCCTGACATGTCATATATGTCATATGTCAGTAATCAGGTCTGATTTTTGTCCTAGGTGTCATAGCATCTTCATCATTGTTGTCATAGAAGCTAGGGAATCTAGCCCAAGTGTCTCAATTTTCCTCAAATGTCTCTTCCTCTTCCATGGGAGTTACTCTTCCACTCTAATTCAAACTTCATTGAGTCATGCCAAGTATATTGACCTTCCAACTTCCCCAATAATGTGGACTCCACCTAGGATTCGAATGGGTGTGAGTGGAATGCCATGTGGCATGGGGAATCTTGCTTAAATGGGCCCCACATCTCCCATGTGCCCTCATGACCAAGTGCCACCTTATTTTCCTATATTATTTATTTATTTATCCCCCATTTAATATATTTGGTCAAACTAATGTCCATTTGGGGTTTTATAGTTTCCTTATTCCAAATCTAATGTTTCCACCCCAACCTAGGAAATTAGTAGATTGGTGGAATTTTCTCTTTTTGAGATTTATTTGAATGGGGAAATTACATCTCTCGAAGTTGTAGGAATGTAGTAATACTGTAAAATGTGGTCAAGGGGGATGTTAAACACTTTAATACACCTTCTAAAACCCTTTATGAGAAGACATGTGCACCTTTTATAGGAATTGTTTTCCATAAATTGAGGTGTCTTGAGACCATTTCTTTGATTTAAGGAAACTGAATATTCCTTCTGAGAGTGCACTCCCCTTGAGATCCAGTTCACTGCAGAAGCATTCCATGTCTATCTAGTCAAGTGCAGTTGATTCCTCATCTCTTCACAGTTCACTCCAGAGGTGGAACATGAGGGATTACTCAGTCCTAGTTCACCCTAGAGGTGGTGCATGAAGGACTACTCAGTCCTAGTTTATTCCAGAGGTGGCGCATTAGGGCCTACTTAGTTCCAATCAACTCAAGAGATGGCATGAAGTCTCTTAGATGTGGCACATTGGGATCTAGTAAACTCTAGTAATTCCCTATAGACGGTGCACTCGCTATTGCATGCATGAAGAACCTAAGGGGGGCAAATTCTCTCCATTCTTTCTATAAAATCAAGAATCCCCCTCTCTTTTTTGTTGGTTGAAGCTCAGAGCTTATTTGTAATACTCTTTTTGAGAACATGCATTGTGTTAATAAAGAAAGGATTCGGAGGCTATATTAGGACCATCTTCTCATATGTGTGGATGATAAACTTGTCATGCGTTATGAGGTAAACTGTATCACTGTGGTTGTTAATTCATTTCTCTTATATTAAGACTTTGAAAGAGTGTTGCTACTCAATAGGGTAAGGTTATTTCTCAAGTGCATGCTTAGTTAAAAACTTATTGTATGTTGCTTGTAAGAGATTGATTTTAGCACTTTACCTTTAGTCGGATTATGCTATATTAATCTCTTGCTTGTAGGTTGCACCATTAAGAGGATTGAAGAGGAGATTTGATCTCCTTTACAATTTATTTGTGTTTGCATGATTACTCACTCATTGAGAGGATTGAAGTTAGCTTAACACAACTTCATTTATTTGGTGACCCTTTTGAACAAGGCTCTTTTAGCTGCTCCTCTTGATTCCATTTCCATTCTTCTTGACACCTTTATCTCTCTCTTTTCAACTCATCCATTATTTAAAATCAAATTTTATTTCTTATTTTATGCAAGGAATCTACATTAAATCACAAAAATCCTAAGTAGATTGATTTGCATGCTTAGATCCATTTTTCAAGATCATAGAATAACTTGAGGTAATCTAAATAACAGTCTTTTGCAAGCATGTCTTCTATTTATCCTTGCATGCTTAGATATGCATGTTTTACACCAATTATCTTCCCGATCAATTGTATCTTTTGAGCTTATAGGTGGCGGATTTTAATAGGGAAACCAAGTACAAGTGCATGTATATTTTCTTTCTATCCTAACATCCTTCAAAACAGTCGCCAAATAATTATTCATTTGTTGTTTTTAGGGCCTAGTTCCATTTATTTTTTCAATCTAACTTATTGTCTCTTTTGTAGGATGAATAACCATGGCTTGGCAAGGTAAATGGGAAGCTAGGTGGTGATCTGTGCATGAATATTTGCTGCTGTTTTGCAACCTCTTTTGCACAGGTTTGGATAGTCCTGTTATCACCTAAACTGTAGTTACCCCTATGGATGGATCCAGTCATGGATGGCAATAGGGAGGGGCAACTCAAAAGGTGCAACCACGATCACCTCGACCTCCAATATATGGTTGTCACGCCAGTCGAGGCAACCTTCTCTTTATGTTATCTAGCCCAGACAACAAAGGGGGAGACCCGATCTACTCCCGACAGGAGAGATCAAAACCAAGACACCAAATCAGGGTATTTCCAAGTGAAGTTAGGTGTATGGTTTATCCTAGACCTAAAGATGAAGTCACAAGCCAAGTGGGGTTTCAATAGGTATAGCTTTGGTTCATAGTTGATGTGAGAGTGACTTATAATGTTTGAAGTGAGATCTAGGATGAGTGTACTAGTTCAACGTCAAAAGATCCTTTGCCTTGGGAACTGTGTCCAATGCAGGGTAGTTAAGGGTTGTATTGGGGCTAACTAGTACAAGTGACACGCTTGACCATGATACATGACAGCTTCAAGGGTTTAGTTCACCATGCATAGGTCAAACCACAAGTCAATCCAACAATCTAGGAAAGTTGAATTAACTTGGAGAAAAACCAGTGCCTTGAGAATTGGGAAGTGGAGTCAAAGTATGGTTGACTTGTGGTTTAGGACTCCTAGTACTTGGGACAAGTGGGCAATAGAAGTCTTGATGGATGAATGTGTCTAGATCTAGGTTTGACCAAAGTGGACCACAATCCCTTAAAACAAGGAATGCAATCCCCAAGGCAGGATTTGACAAAGTGATAGTCTAGACCTAGGTTTTGAATTATTCCGGTTTCAAATCTCCAAAAATCTCAAGTACCCAGTTCCTAGAAGTGAGTCAACTCACTTCTCCAAGGTGGTGCGACTTTGCCCAAGGAGGCCTAAAAGTGGGGTTAAGTGGGTCAAAACAAGTCGGATGGCATCCAAACTTTAGATCCGGGTAGATCGGTCAGGTAGAAGTATGGATCTCTAATTTCGTGGCAATCCACCGGTTAGATCTTAGTAGATCTGAGTTTAAATGTTCCAAGTGGTCCAAAATGGGGATTAAATCCCTTAAAATGTGGAATGGGGCCCACAAGGTGAATTTCAGGAAAGTGACAACCTGGGTGTATGTTATTTGATGTGTAGATTATGGATCAAGCGGGATCTCAAACACCCATGTACTAGACCTAGGTCAACTTGCTCAAACTAGGAAGTGCGCTTTGCTTGGGAGAGGCTAAGTTGGCTTGGGAAGGGGGTCAAACGGAAGCCAATCCTCACCAAACTATAGATCCGGGATGCCGTGGATGCTATAGAGGTGGGTTTTCAATATTATGCCCAACAACCCACTAGATCTAAGTAGATCTGAGAAAATGTAAAATGGAGGTTTTAAGATATTTAGGGTTTTAACAATTTATGAGCTATGTCAATGGATTGGATAAAGGAAAGAGAAACAAACCTGTGGATCTTACCTGGGTAACCTTGTAGATGCCTTGATGATGATGATCTATGCAAACCCGATCAATTTGAGAAGCTTTGTGGTAGTACTCTATGCAAGTCGATTTGGTCCAAGAAGCCAATGCGCCCTCTCTCCTGCACAACAAACGTCAACAATATCAGATTTGATGCATCAAGAGATAAGACTAATGCCACAAGAGAAGTAACAGAAAGATAGCATAGATCACAATGATGCTAATGATAACCCCCTGATACAAGCGAATGCTAAGAAAGTCGATTTGAAGAAGCCTTGCAAAATCGCCCTTGTTGAAGTCGCCCTCCTGTAGACAAACAATGATTTCCAAAAAGATAGATCTTACCACAATTTCCAAATGCTAGGTTGCAATAGACTTTCCAATCACCATCTAAGAACACCAGATGCAAAGGAGACCACAAGAATTTCCACAAGAATATTTTTCTATACCAATAATCCAAGAGCCAAAGACCCTTTACAATGAGAGGCTCTCTCCTTTAAATAGGAAGGAGAGGCACCAAAACCCTAACCACTTTTTGAATGAGTGGCTAAGATTAGAAGATACAAATGTCTAATGAATGGTTGAGATGAGCTCAACAATATAATACATGGATCACACATAAAATATAATATAAGTGGACAAAATCGCCCTAGAAGAGGGGAATCCCACCAAATCATGATGATGAAATATCATAAGAGGCTTATGGTGGGTCCAAGGGGTAATTTTATCCCTCCTTGGTCAATCCCCATAGCACAATAACCAATAAATAATCATGAATGTACCAAATCGTGCCTCCATGGTGAAGTCGTGGTCCTCAAAAGACCTCAAAAAATCCACAGAAAGTGCCATAAATGATGGATGCGGGCCCCGATGAAGCTGAAACTACTGGAGAAGGTGTGGAAGGTCCCGATCTATCATCACTGATCATCCCATGCCATAACTTTGCCTCAGTAGCCCAAATCGATTTCCTCAACAACCATTTCTACCAATCCTGAAATGCCTCGGGAAGCGTGAAACTGACCCAAACAGCCTCCTGGAGTGCTGGCGCTGTCAAGGTGAGGGCACCAATGTGTCCGGAAGGGGGGTAATATGGTAAAAACAAGTGGCTGGACCACCCCCTCCATCATCAGCGCCCTAGGTCAACCGGATAAAAGTCATCTCTGCTCCGACAGGGCCTCCAACAGACCAAAACTGCACTAGGACAGCCTACTGAGGCTCAATCATCACTGTAAGTGCCCGGAACTGAAAAAAAACTGTCCCATTGGACTCAGAAGGTCCAAATCTATCCAAGATGTGTACTCATACACCATATGAGTCTCTGCATGATCAAAATAAATATCCAATATACCGGAACAGGGCCAATAATAATGCGCTGTACATATACAAACACTGCTGTAACCCCAGAATCATCATCATAACCCTGTAGCTGCTGCATAGAATCATCCTGTATGTGTACATAGACCATGTATCATCTATCCATATCATCATAAGGTCTAACATCTCATGTCCCATGGTCCTCCATGGTCAAACTAGGTCCCACCAAGACCAAATATAACTCAGTCCATCATCCAAGGCTGCTGAAAAGTATCAAGGTTAATACATGCTTTACAATTTATTCAAATAGCAATTATAACACAGAGTAATCATGACTGGCGATCTAAATCCAAATATATAGTGTCGTTAATTATTATTATTACTCAGACTAGACTTTCAGGATCATACTCACTTCATAGTTGTGATCAATTCGCTAGTGAAGGGTGAAGGCTAAATTAACTTGGCTAGGCTAAGGGATGACTTAACTGTCTTGACTTTGTGACACTTTGGCAAGGGAAAGGGAATACACCATAGTATATACTGAATGAGCAATAACACAGGGAATGGCGGTGTCTCACAAAAGGATGAGTTGTTTAAAGAGGGTTTATTCACCTTCACAGATGCGCACAATCCATAATACAAATAAGGCCAGCAATTGTTTAGATATAGCATTTAAGTTCCATTGCTTTTTGGGCCTGAAGTTTCCATAGCCTTGATCTATGTGTGTTTACAAACACATTGCATAGATTTACATTTTTTCTTTAGGCTTTCTGCTGCAGGTGTGTTTTTAAGGCACTTCTTTACCTGAGCACTTCTAGGTGTGTCATGGACAGCTTGTTTACCTAGGTATTTATTTTCCAAAAGATACAACATTTTATTTCATTGCCATGTTCATTTGGCATGCCTCTCATTCATGCGTGTTTATAAACACATTGCATGAATGGGCTTTTCATACAAGATATAGCATTTCATTTTTCAGATTTTGTATTCATGGCAGCACTAAAAGTTTCAGGTTTAGCCAACACCACTTTAGTGACTAGGGGGAATTCCAAGGAACTCCAACTCACCATAGGTAAGTTTTGTCACCAACTCAGAGCCGAGACACAATACACAGGGAAGCTCATCCAATACAGAGGCTACAGTGGGGAAAAGTCCTCCATGCCACTAGTCAAGTAGTAAGTCAGGGTGACAATCTAAAAGGTAGGCCATGGATGGATGAAGACAATGAAATGATGGAGCCAACACTAGCAAGCCAAAGTATGGTGTAATGATCACCTCTATTCTCCCTAAGGAGGGTATGTACCAATGAGTATGAATAGTGAACTTCTAAGTCTGAGTAGGGACAGTATAATATATATAATAGATCAATCAGGTCCATATATCTATATGATCGCCAGATCATGACACTGAGTGCTAGGACATGCTATAAGAATAAGTATAAAAGAAATATAACCATAACACTATGATATACCTGCTGAGTCATATACCTGAATGCACATCAACCTGTACCATCCTCTGTCCTCTGAGACTGCTGCTGTAACTCTGGGCACTACTGTCTGCTCTGTACCAATGATATAATGGCTACATCGGTCATCTCTCTGAGTGTCCTGAAACTCAGTCATGGCATGGGGAATACAACTGCTGTCCACAATCTGATAGTGATCCAATATAGATGCTCATCTCAGCATCTCAAATGCAAGGGAACTAGCTGAATAGTGTACTGGAATGAGAAAAATAATGTATGGTAGCCCGGCTACTATATATGTGATAACATCTGGCTCCGGCTGGGACAAGTGCTCTGCTGAAATGAGCGCTTGAGAACCTCAGAATCTCTGGTCCTCGAGCTCTGCTACTCGAATCCATGATCCAGCACTCTACCATTTTATTTCCAGCTTTTATTCTTGCAACCTATTTTCTGCATTCACAAGCATCAAACATACCTCATGCCGCATGTGTGGGAAAAATATAAAACCAACTGAAATAAAATCTACTCTATGTCAGAAATATAAATGCATGAAATATATAAGTGCAGAAAGTAAATTAAACTACTAACATAATTTGCAAAATTTGAAATTTATTGTGCAGGAAAAGAAAAGTGACAGGTACTCAGTTAAACTAGAAGCTTACAAAGGAGCTTAGAGACTAAGAAGGTGCCAGACTCAAAGGCTGAAAAGACTAACTACTGCCTAAGTAGGCTTATTTGGTTTCCTACCTACCCTAATCTACTAGGCAATGCAATGCAGAGGGATCCCAACTAGGTGGGATCAGGGATGTGATCCCTTAAGTCCCTTTGATTTACAGGATATAAAATACGTCGTCCACTACTAGTGGTCAGAAAGAACATGCCATCAATGCATCGCTCTACTGTGAAAGGTCCCACCCATAAGTCATCAGCTTGTCCCGACCTTATATGCAATAAATGGTTGGGAATAATGACTTGGCTTCCTGTAAGAAACCTGTTTCTATTGACCGACTCAGGAATGACACCAATGTTACGAATAAGCATAGGATGGATTTCAGCAGGGTTTTGCGGTTGAGGCGTGACAATCCTTGAGCTCCTCCTGGAAGGAACTGCATCAACTCTAGGTGGACCCACGTCTAAGGAAATAGCAACTCTGCCAACAAGGACTTCCCTAGCTTCCCTTTTTGTTTCTTGGACTTCCTCATTGGGAGGCATAACTCTTTTAACAACCTCACCTATAGTCCAGAAATCTCTATGTTCTTCCAAGGAAGATGGCTCATAAGATACGACAGTGTTATGACTAGAACCTTCCCCTGAAGGAATCGGAACAACCATGTTTTCCAATCTGGGAGAAACTGACTCAGGATGAAATGTAGAGGAAGTAGGAATGTGAGAAGGATCATAAGTGTGATGATTAGGTGACTCGGGTGGTAAGAGGAAACTAGGGATATGCGGATATGCAGATAAAGCATAGCTTTGAGGCTCTGAAGGAGTTTGAAAAATAGCAAGGTTATTTAGATTATAGTCTCCTTCGGGTGCATCATTAATTAGGGCATCCTCTTCCCAACTCAGAGAGTTATCATGGACTTGACTTAGGCTACCGTCTTCTAGAGATAAATGAGATAAAGAATCTTCTGTATCAGAATAATAAGTGGCTTCAGGCTCTTCATTTGTTTCAACCCTAGTAGATGTTGCAAGATTGTTTTCCCATGGGTAGATAGGTGCAAGCCCTTGGCTTTCTCTTTCTCTATTGTGATCAGTCAAGGCAAACCATTCCCTAACAGTGAAAGGAATTCTTTCTCCCCTCCTAATATCATCACACTCATCTTCATGCATTGGGTTCTCAAGATTCTCCTCATTATTTATTTGATCATGAAGGTTTTCTATTGGGGGAGTTTGTTCCGTGTCTTGATCATTAAGCAAACTCTCATCTCCTCCTATATCTCTTATGCCATCCTCAACCCCTTCAAGTGTGTGATTTTCTATAGAAGGTTCTTGAATAATTTCATTGTTTTGTTCACGATCTTGGGGTTGATTTTCATATCCTCTCAATTCATCTATTTCCTCAACAAATTCATTTCCAACTGTTCTTGTTATTTCAATCATTTGCTTGTCTTCCCAAAAAGAATCAGAATCTTCCATGACCATACACATATTTTGATCAACCTCATATAACTCATCCTCATCTTCAACAAGGTTAGTTTTGGCATTATTTAATAATTCATCCCCATATGTGTTTTTAAACCCTTCATCAAAAGATTCAACATGTTCATTGTAACAAGGCTCTCTGTTAACCCGAATCAAAGCTTCATCAGGGTTGGGAACACAAATAAATGATAAATCCATCATAAGGTATCCACCTAGACCAGCTGCCCATTTTCTAGATAAAAGCATTCCATATGCTGGGGGTAAGTCAATAACAACTACATCCATCATGGTAGAAATGTCTGAACATGCGAAAAGATCAGCTCTAAGGTTTTTTATCAAACCATATGATGGCACTCGTCGAGAATCTATACCACAGACATTTCCGTAAGGCATAGTCACTTCAAGTCCCATTTCCTTCATAACCTGTAAAGGCATAACATTCATTGCTGCTCCAGAATCCAACATACAGTTATGAAGGAGCATGTTTTGAATGTGCAAGGTAAGGTAAAAGGGAGAGTGACCACCGCTCTTTCTTTCATAAATGGCTGAATGGATGTTTATTGGTGGATCCTTTTCTGTTTCACTAGGTTGTGTTCCACTAAGCTTTTGGATATGACATGATTCTAGGACCGGTTCAGGAGTTTTCTCTTGGCCAATACCATTGAAAAATTCCTCTACTTGGCATCTAACAGAGGGCACCTTCATTAACTCAGTGACAGGGATGTTACAAATTATCTTGCTTAGCTCTTTCTTCATATCAATCTTAAGATCATAATTATCTATGGCAAGATCTTCTTCTTCCTTTTTATCTTCATCAATCTTTTTATGTTTATCAAGAAAAGAAGGCGGGGAAGTACTTCCTCGTTTATAGATTTGATACTTTGGTTGCTCTTTAGGTTTTGGAAGTTCTAAGGCATGACATGAGGGGCTAAGTTCTTCCACTATATCATCTTCTTGCTCACATGGCTCCTCTTCTAAAAGGATTCTTCCAAAGTCTTTGTCATAAGATAAGTCATTTATGAAGTTGATGTTTTCTGGTTGGTCATCATGGTCAATGGTGTCAGATGGTATCTCTTCTTCTTCATCACACCAATTGACTTCCTTCTTTTCAGAGTTCTCTGGATACTCAGGTCGTCGCCTATCCCTATCCCCATCATGCCTCCTATTGTTATTCCAGTAAGGTTTAGGGCCATAAGGATTACTATGTCGTTCAGGGTCATTCAAACTTGCCACATTTTTTGTTAGGACAGTTAACTGTTTCATCATTTCTTGCATGAATTCTAAAGTGTCCTTGGATTCCTTTGGCACACTCAAAGGTTCCTTTGGTTTTCGGAGTCTAGGGTCAGATCTGGAAGTGGATGGGGTAAATTGATCGAAAAAGTTTTGTTTACCCATGGATGCTGCATTTTGCTCAGCCATCTTAGCATTTGATTGAGCGGTCTTCAGGTCATTTGGGTTTTTATCCTTTAGCTGGTAACCAACCCATCCATCAAAAGCATTCAAGTAGTGAATAACTACTGCTTATTCTTTTGGTCTAATTTCTTCAGGGATAATAGCTACAGTCTTGTCGAATCTTATGTTAAACTCATGGACTGTTTCATTTTCTCTTTTCTTAATGTCAAACAATTGATGTAGGAGAAACTTCCCATCTAACTTTCGAGACCACTCACTATTTAGTTTGTTGACAAAGTTGTCATACCCATCAATGGATGAAGCAGGCAACCTGTCAAACCACTTCCTAACATCTCCTTCCAAGGATGCCAGGAGACCCCTCATGAACACATCTTCCTCAGATGCTCCATATGCTTCCATGTGTTCCCATACTTTATCAATGTGGTCTTCAATTGATATAGCGGATACTCCATCAAATCTGGGAACCTTTTCAAAATACTTTTCAGGCATGTCATGGGGTGCACCCTGGATTTGGGAAAAGTCTAAAGGAGATGGTTTTGCCTTTCTTCCAAAAATCCTAGGAGCTCGTGGTGGAGGAACATTCTGGTTTCCCGGGTTTGTTCCGGCCATTGGATTTGGTAAGTTTATGTTTAAGTTTGAACTAGGAGATGAGGGAGGAACCGAATTAATCAAAGGGGATCCTAAAGCTCTGCTTGGAGAATCGTTAACCAATTTCCAAAGGAAATTAGATGGTTGTGCTTTAGGATCTCTTTTACGATATGTGATTGGGGTTCCTTCAACCTGATCTAAGTTTACTTTACTTCTTGTGTTGTAAGGGTGTAAATGAGCTCGCTCCTCAGCGGAGTCACGATTGGGAGTCGCCAGGTAGATTTAACTCTTCTACCAAGATATGTGTCGTTGTATATGCGGGAAGGATTAGTAACTTTTCCAAGGTAATCCTATTACGTCTCCGGTGCCAAGTGTTATGGCACAGAGAACGGGAAAGCTTGAAGAAAGGTATGTCGAACTAGGGCAAGCTATTGCCTCCCCGGCAACGGCGCCAAAATGTTATCACCTAAACTGTAGTTACCCCTATGGATGGATCCAGTCATGGATGGCAATAGGGAGGGGCAACTCAAAAGGTGCAACCACGATCACCTCGACCTCCAATATATGGTTGTCACGCCAGTCGAGGCAACCTTCTCTTTATGTTATCTAGCCCAGACAACAAAGGGGGAGACCCGATCTACTCCCGACAGGAGAGATCAAAACCAAGACACCAAATCAGGGTATTTCCAAGTGAAGTTAGGTGTATGGTTTATCCTAGACCTAAAGATGAAGTCACAAGCCAAGTGGGGTTTCAATAGGTATAGCTTTGGTTCATAGTTGATGTGAGAGTGACTTATAATGTTTGAAGTGAGATCTAGGATGAGTGTACTAGTTCAACGTCAAAAGATCCTCTGCCTTGGGAACTGTGTCCAATGCAGGGTAGTTAAGGGTTGTATTGGGGCTAACTAGTACAAGTGACACGCTTGACCATGATACATGACAGCTTCAAGGGTTTAGTTCACCATGCATAGGTCAAACCACAAGTCAATCCAACAATCTAGGAAAGTTGAATTAACTTGGAGAAAAACCAGTGCCTTGGGAATTGGGAAGTGGAGTCAAAGTATGGTTGACTTGTGGTTTAGGACTCCTAGTACTTGGGACAAGTGGGCAATAGAAGTCTTGATGGATGAATGTGTCTAGATCTAGGTTTGACCAAAGTGGACCACAATCCCTTAAAACAAGGAATGCAATCCCCAAGGCAGGATTTGACAAAGTGATAGTCTAGACCTAGGTTTTGAATTATTCCGGTTTCAAATCTCCAAAAATCTCAAGTACCCAGTTCCTAGAAGTGAGTCAACTCACTTCTCCAAGGTGGTGCGACTTTGCCCAAGGAGGCCTAAAAGTGGGGTTAAGTGGGTCAAAACAAGTCGGATGGCATCCAAACTTTAGATCCGGGTAGATCGGTCAGGTAGAAGTATGGATCTCTAATTTCGTGGCAATCCACCGGTTAGATCTTAGTAGATCTGAGTTTAAATGTTCCAAGTGGTCCAAAATGGGGATTAAATCCCTTAAAATGTGGAATGGGGCCCACAAGGTGAATTTCAGGAAAGTGACAACCTGGGTGTATGTTATTTGATGTGTAGATTATGGATCAAGCGGGATCTCAAACACCCATGTACTAGACCTAGGTCAACTTGCTCAAACTAGGAAGTGCGCTTTGCTTGGGAGAGGCTAAGTTGGCTTGGGAAGGGGGTCAAACGGAAGCCAATCCTCACCAAACTATAGATCCGGGATGCCGTGGATGCTATAGAGGTGGGTTTTCAATATTATGCCCAACAACCCACTAGATCTA
The DNA here is from genome assembly GCA_027924585.1 of Larix kaempferi. Lineage (NCBI taxonomy): Eukaryota > Viridiplantae > Streptophyta > Pinopsida > Pinales > Pinaceae > Larix > Larix kaempferi. The sequence goes on along the minus strand of BSBM01000202.1, from coordinate 4,905,751 downwards.
AGTAGATCTGAGAAAATGTAAAATGGGGGTTTTAAGATATTTAGGGTTTTAATAATTTATGAGCTATGTCAATGGATTGGATAAAGGAAAGAGAAACAAACCTGTGGATCTTACCTGGGTAACCTTGTAGATGCCTTGATGATGATGATCTATGCAAACCCGATCAATTTGAGAAGCTTTGTGGTAGTACTCTATGCAAGTCGATTTGGTCCAAGAAGCCAATGCGCCCTCTCTCCTGCACAACAAACGTCAACAATATCAGATTTGATGCATCAAGAGATAAGACTAATGCCACAAGAGAAGTAACAGAAAGATAGCCTAGATCACAATGATGCTAATGATAACCCCCTGATACAAGCGAATGCCAAGAAAGTCGATTTGAAGAAGCCTTGCAAAATCGCCCTTGATGAAGTCGCCCTCCTGTAGACAAACAATGATTTCCAAAAAGATAGATCTTACCACAATTTCCAAATGCTAGGTTGCAATAGACTTTCCAATCACCATCTAAGAACACCAGATGCAAAGGAGACCACAAGAATTTCCACAAGAATATTTTTCTATACCAATAATCCAAGAGCCAAAGACCTAGACTATCACTTTGTCAAATCCTGCCTTGGGGATTGCATTCCTTGTTTTAAGGGATTGTGGTCCACTTTGGTCAAACCTAGATCTAGACACATTCATCCATCAAGACTTCTATTGCCCACTTGTCCCAAGTACTAGGAGTCCTAAACCACAAGTCAACCATACTTTGACTCCACTTCCCAATTCCCAAGGCACTGGTTTTTCTCCAAGTTAATTCAACTTTCCTAGATTGTTGGATTGACTTGTGGTTTGACCTATGCATGGTGAACTAAACCCTTGAAGCTGTCATGTATCATGGTCAAGCGTGTCACTTGTACTAGTTAGCCCGAATACAACCCTTAACTACCCTGCATTGGACACAGTTCCCAAGGCAGAGGATCTTTTGACGTTGAACTAGTACACTCATCCTAGATCTCACTTCAAACATTATAAGTCACTCTCACATCAACTATGAACCAAAGCTATACCTATTGAAACCCCACTTGGCTTGTGACTTCATCTTTAGGTCTAGGATAAACCATACACCTAACTTCACTTGGAAATACCCTGATTTGGTGTCTTGGTTTTGATCTCTCCTGTCGGGAGTAGATCGGGTCTCCCCCTTTGTTGTCTGGGCTAGATAACATAAAGAGAAGGTTGCCTCGAATGGCGTGACAACCATATATTGGAGGTCGAGGTGATTGTGGTTGCACCTTTTGAGTTGCCCCTCCCTATTGCCATCCATGACTGGATCCATCCATAGGGGTAACTACATTTTAGGTGATAACAAGTCCCAAGGAAGAATTTAAAGATCAACCTTGTACCTTCAAGATTGGATATCAATCAGTACACCCACTAAGAAAATTTCCTACCTTTTACTGCTCAATTTCTATTATAAGGTAAGTATTTCTTCAATATGTCCATACTGCAAGTAGTATTTAGGACATGTGTGATTTTCTTAAAGGTTCATTTATTTTATTTTATTTCATGCTTGGAGCATTGGTAGACTAGATTTACTTTTCTAAAAAAAAACTCCTAAAAGTTTGTTTTTTGAAACAAATCATCCTTAGATACTCCTATTAGGGACCACCCCCTTGGATTTGTTTAGGAGTTGACCTAAATGGAGGAGTTGAGTGTTAGGTGACAATTCACCGGACTTAATGCTTTCCCCCAAGGCTGCACCCAACGAGTTGAAGGTTTTTCTCACATGGAGGTGCATATTAGGCAACAACATTTGTGGCATTGTTGCTGAGGATAAAATATTTTATCATCCTAGAATTTGACCTTTGTTTTGTTTTTGAGTTTGCTTACTTTGTTTGATGATTATAGATTTTTAGTTATTTTCATCTAGTGACTCCATTAGAAATTAATTTTAAAAAGTATTCTACAAGAAGAAACTTTGAAGGTTTGCTCAATTTTATTCTTGAACATGAGAGGGTCTACACGAGAAGATTGAACAAAGTAACTTCTCATAGAATCCTTCATAATCTCAGATTCGAGTCCATTTATGATATTCATAATTTATTTTCAAGCAATTAAATAAATAACGTAGAAATCGATGATTTGTATAAACCTATTGATTTCACTGCTATTAATAATTATCCTCATGATATTCCTGAAAAATCCATCGATAATTTACCACCTTTTCAAGGAAATAATGCTATTAATGCTCAATCTCATGTGAAAGATTTAATGTATTGTATGAAAAAATATGCTGGTAGACATGAATATGTTATTATTAAGTTGTTTGTATTATCTTTAGAAGAATATTTTATAGATTGGTTCACATAATTAAATGATAATTATGTTGAAAATTTAAAATACACTATTAATGCTTTCATGGAAAGGTGGGGGGATAGAGAGGAAAGTTGTCCTTGTTAGATTCCTTAAATACTATTAAGAAAGATGAGAATGAGACTATGGATGAATTCAATAAAAATTTAATGAGTTAGCACAAAGCCTTCCAAATACCATTAAACCACTTAAGCATACCATTCTCATACATTACGTTGAGGAATTTAACGATGAGATTTACTATCAAATAAAGGATAAACACCCCCAAGAACTTAAGATAGCCCATGCCAAATCCATAAGGATATATAAGAACATGCAAGCCTGGACAGATCTAACTTTCTAGGGTTCATAGTGGGTAATTATTCTAATTTAGTGCCTAAAGAAAAAACAATCGTAATTGATACCAGTAATTGAAGCCAACCATGCCCAACAACTCATTGCCATACAAAATAAAATGATCCAAATGGAAAGGTATCAACATAAAAAATTTAATCCTAAGGGGAATGAGTGATGGCAAAGGAATTGAGGGTCTTATCAAGATCAAATAGCTCCTAACCAGTTAGAGCCCATAAATTTTGTTGAGCACGAGGCTCCTCTTTTTTGTAGGGAATGCCAAGAGTTTCATGAATAGTTTAGTTGTGCTAATTATAGACAATTGAATAGTGAAGAGTCCTCAAATCCAATAAAAGCAACTTTGTAGGATATTCATATTACATCAACGTAGTTGATTAGACATATCCCGTTTCTATGTTATATTTTTAACATAGCAATATAATTTTCATCTCTTTCAACTTTAATTTCATAATTCATTTCATCCCACAATTATAGCATCATTAATTTGCAGTGGAAAATAAAACAAGGATCACTAAAAGAATAACCATGCATAAGAGACACAAAGGATCACTGAAACCCGAACTCGAGAGAAAACCCAACAAACGTTTCTCAGAAGAAAAATCAATCCAATACAAGAACAATACCAATCATGAAGATTAAGCCCTAGCACAAGAGTGTGCCCTTCTTCCACAAGAAACCTTAGCGAGGGTATATATATTCCAAGAGAATAAGAGTAAACCCCAAAATTACTTCATGTGACTTTTTCTAGTCCTCCTTGAGAAGTGTGCACCACTTGAGAGAAGAAGATGTGATATGAATGTGCGAAATTAAGTGTGAGAACACTTCTATTTATATTCTTCATTTGAATAGAAACTTCCACAATTAGGTTGGATTGTAATTTTATTTTATTCTTTATTTTTCTTTCAAGCCGACTTGTCACTTTGTCTTCTAGGGTTAATTTACCCCTTTTGCTGGGGCATTTGTTCTCTTTCTTGCCTTCCACTTTCTCTGGGACTTATTGAATGGATTGTCTTGACTCCTTGGTTTTATCTTGATCATAGAAAAGTTCTCCCTTGTTGACATCTCCTCACATGTGGTCACATTCCCTTTACTAGAGCTCTAATGTTGATTTGACCATACTCTAAGAAGTCCCAGACACTTCTTAGAGCCAGTTGTCAAATTCAACATTAGATTAGACTTTGTCTAATATACAAGGAAATAAAATATCCTTGTAACATAGACAAGTCATCTCACTCTATGAGAATGGATCACTCCCACATGGAGTACACAGTGTGATCTCTATCCCTGTACAATCCAATCCACATGATTGAACGAGGCTAAGAATCCGATCCACAAACAAGGGCTACGATGGGGCCATTCTCTCTAGTCGTGAACCCATCCAAGAGAATGATCTGCAGAATGTTTTCCCAATGCTGGAATCATGGAGAAAATCAACACTCCCTCTTAGCGACAAAGACATTCTATGCCAAGTCGCTAACTTGGTGAGAATGTCAATCATATGCGTCTTGATTCTGTTAAGACTACACCAGGGCCATTCGTCACTAAATGAGTAGTTCTCCCTCACCACGGTGGATAACGTCTTCACGATGATACTCATATGTATTGCACTTGTACTACATCTGCATCTGTATGGTACCTATACTGCATCAACAACTGTACTACTGTATCTGTCTTGCAACTGCATCTGGAATATCATCACATTGTCTCAGCTATTCACCCATCATATGAATGTATTCCACTCATCATCACCGTGTCTAGGCCATTCATCTCTAATATGAATGTCTGTCGCTCATCATCATAGTGTTACACATCCATCAATGCTCCCTCTTACTCAGAGAGGCATACTTCATCACACTAAGCTTTTCCCCAAAGCATACAAACTTTGCCCTGGACAGAGGCTTGGTGAGAACATTGTCTATCTTCTCATCCGTGGATATGTATTGGAGCTTCACTGCTCCCTTTTGCACCATGTCTCGGATGAATTGGTATTTGATATATAGATCAAATAGCCCTGTGATACTTGCTGCAATTCACTCTACTTTTCTTGTACTGAGTGCTTCACTGCTCCCTTCTGCACCATGTCTCGAATGAGTATGCTTATCTGTCCACTGCACTCTTATTAGTTAGAATCTGTATGTCTTTTGTAGCTTCACTTCATCATATAAGATCATATCAATTGTACCACATAGGTACCTTAGCACATGCTTTTCCACAACCCAATGGAAGAGCCTCGACTCAACCATAACTGGCTCAAGGTATTTACTACAAAGCAAATGTCGCATCAAGAATCTGATCAACTATTTGTACATCACCAAATCTGAATATGAAGCGGAATCACTTAACTTCTCCAGATTTGCACATCATGGGATCTATCGGATTTGAATCTGAAGTGGAATCACTCAGCTTCTCCATTTAATACCCCAACTTTGGCCCTTATGAAATATTGGATTTTAATGTAAATATTGTATACATGCGGTGTATGTTTTCTAGCGTGGAGATCAAGGACAAGGCCCCGCTAGTGTATGCTCGGATTTATTTAGAAAGGAAAGTTTTTGATATTTTTCTACCCATGTGCTATTAAGCCATGGAATATTGTAAATTGATGTAAATATTTAATATTGCAATAAAATACCAAAACTGGCTATGGAAGCAACTAATGAGAAGGGGCCATGTGTATCCACTAGGGAGTGGTGAGGGGGTTGTGGGATTGAACCATATGCTTCCAAATGTCATCTTGAGAACCCATTTGACTTTCCTTGTTGACATTTAATTCTGTTGTAAGGAAATTGTTGAAGAATTCTGTCCATGGCTTCAATGGAGCATGGGAAACCCAGAAATTCGTATGGAAGGCATGGGCTCTATTTTTCTTGTACCACAAGTCACTCTACCTCATGGGAATTGGTTCTTCCTCGTTCTCATTCCATTGTTGAATATCCCAACATCAGTTTTCATCCATTACGAATGCCCAACAGTGAGAAAAACCAAAAATCGCAACTTTGCAATAACCCACGTTTTGAAGTGCCATAAATGCCCATAATTGAGTATGACAGTGAAATCCAATGGGAGATCCATAGATATGAACCTTGGGGCGAGATTGAGAGTATTAAATACCCCGAAATCCATTGGAAAACCCAGTTTTTATAGCCCAGAAAACCAGTGATGGGATTGAGTTATTTGATGACAGAATTGTGAGAAATCAAAGTGTGAATGACTGAGCAGAGGTTGGGAATGCTTGATAAACCCAGTGAAGGCTGGAATCTCAAGGATTTAACATATTGGACCTTTCTATTCCCATCCTGAAGAGCATTGGAGGGAAGGGACGCCTTAGGGACTATGCAGCAGAGAAGGGGACCTTCCTTGTGTTGGGTGTGGTAGGTACTGTGGATGCTTTGACTATTTGAATTATCTCAAGATGCCTATAGCTTTGTGGTTGAGTTCACTAGATTAGCATTTCCCTCCTTTGTCTTTTGTATGGTTGATAAACCCAACTGTGTGTTGGATTAGCATGACTGTTTGTGCAAAACCATGGCTATCAGTGAGCTTGTTTAGTTCCTCCTTAGTGGATACATAACCTAGCTCGGGGGTGATCTATCAGCTGAAAGAATATAGACTGGACATAGATCTATGGTTGGGTGGAACGTTGCTCTCACATAGCCATTTGTTGGGACAGCTTCATCTCAAAGATAAGTGTTCTTCGTGGTTTAAATTATATGCATTATGTGTTCTGCAATGTATTAATTCTGAATGATAATTGTTCATGTTGATGAAATGAAAGGCATCCTGTTTTATGCAATGGGATAATTGATGACTGTTATATGCATGATGAAACTGTGTGTATATATAGTGTTTAATTCCGCTGTGTTTGTTGAGTATGAATATGTATACATAAGTTTTTATTTATCCATGAATTTCTTAGTAATGTATGGGGCTGAGATTGTCAAATAAGCCCGGTATGTTTGGTCATGTTTCCTTCCCTGCATTGGATTGATTGAAGGGGACATTACACTCCAGATCTATCATCATATGTGTGGTCATGGAATTATAGTCCACCATGTCACATTTTGTAATATCTTGACGGTTCATTTCCTCTGCCCGAGGAAGATCTCATCACACCTCCAATCTCAATAATCTCAGACTCATAGGTCAACTCCCTCTTACAATTGATACCGAGCTTTCCTGTTTCCATAAAGGAACATATCACCAATCATACAACACCAAGATCAAATGGTCACCATAAACAACCTTTTAGTAAAGGTCAGAATCTGCATCACTCTTAGTGAAACCCAAGCTCATCAAGTATCTGTCAATCTTGGTATCCCAAGCTCTAGAGGTCTGATTGAGTCCATACAAAGTCTTCTTTATCATTAACATGATGTGCTGAAACTACTCCCTATGTGTGGGAATATATTTCTCCCTTTGTATCCGAGTATCCATCTCCCTCTGTATCTGGACACTCTGCTCTCTTTATATTTGAGTATCCTGCATTCACTGCATCTGGCCCTACTCTACTTTTGGGAGAATCTTTTCACACCATATATCTTAGGATCATGGAATATTTTTTTCCCCTGTGTATCCCTTTGTTTCACCTCTCATCAAGTGAGTCTGCTAAGGGTGAGCCTATTTCTCACTCAAGAACATTGAACACTATTCATGACTCCCTCTGAGTCTACAACTCGATTTCCCTTCATGAGGCATCTCTGATGCTATTATGGAATACATGCTAGATCTTATAGATCTATTTGGAGGTCATCATTGAATTCCCTTCAGGTATCGAATCTATCACACATCATTCTCCGTGACGGAATCATATTCTTCCATCATGGATTCATTCTAGCCTACTTCCCGATCACTGCATCATCTCTTGGAAGATCCAATTATTCTGCTGGCTCTATTGTCTCATCCTGATAGAAGGATGATTACTGTATTTAGAGGGATACTCATCCTTTAGAATATTCTACTTCTCGTTATCAAACTTCATACAAAGTCTTCTAGATCTCTGAAGGCTTCTGTCTTCATCCTCTTCTTCCTTGGCAGATAGGTGTATGCGGGACAACCAAAGATCCACTCCTGCAAATGCTTCTTAGGAAGTCTTGTTATCTAGTATCTTGATCTGAACATAACTATACTACTGGATGCATCTTCCCATAAGAACATGGGTAGATCTCGATCATGGATATTCGTCTCCACAATATTTATAATGGACCTATTTATGACAGAAATGTCCGGGGGGGTTGGCTAGTAATAATTTTAAACAACCATGCTATTCAACAATAATAAAGAAAATTACAATTCAATTTGAGAAAAAAAAACTTATCATACAAAGTATAAAATACTTATCTTTGTTTGTTTTTTTGGTTCCCTCTTGATCTCCGCTTCCCTACAAAAATCATTGGAGATTCTAGGAGAGTACAGTGCATCATCGTTTGATCTGAAGACCTTGATCTTCTTTTGACTTTCTTAAACTTGTTGAAGTCTTCATCACGGGTCTTCATGGAGTAGATCACCAATGACAATCACATAGTACAAGGAGACATCCAAGGATTCCCCTACACTTATCTAAAAGTACTAGGTCCAATATCCCCTTTGGATCTACTATGGAAAGAATTCCTTTGGCATCTTCTTCAAAACAATTTCAAGCTAAAGCTATGGAGTACTTGGGAGTACTCTTTGTAATCTTCATCAAATATGTCTTCTTTTATTCTAAGGTGGAAGCTCTTCAACATTAGTTGTTGATGTATGTTTTTCTCTCTTCCTTTTCCTTTGAGGACATTGACAAGCAAGGTGACCAAATTTTCGACAAGCGTAACATTTCATACTTGAGAGTTCCTTCTTCTTTTGGGGTTGATTTTTCGGTTGTATTTCTCTTTTGTTCTTGAAATACCATTTGCTTGGTAGCATTGTTGCCTATTGACCAAGTATCACTATTATATGTAATAGTGCCATTAACTAGAGTGGAGACAAAATAATAGTGGATTTCATCTGCAATCTCAACATCCGACAACCTGTCTTCATCTCTGGACACCATCTTGAAAAAATATGAAAATATGATTCCAAAACCCTAGTAGGAGATAGGTCAAAACTAAAGTTTGGAAAAAATGAAATTTATCTCCACAAATAGATGCGCCCTCCTAGGTCGAATTCCAAAACACTATTTTTTAGTCTAATCTGTGGCTAGAAAGGCTCAAAATTGGAAGACCTAATTTCCTGGTTCTGATAGGAATTAGGTCAAAATTGAATTTTCACAAAACTAAGATATTCTTTTTGAAGCCCTACTTTTTCAGATCCCAATTTTTTGGGCCCTGATTTTTTGGCCTTGCTTTTTTGGACTTTCTTTTTTGGACCTGCTGCTTTTTCAGACTTGCTACTTTTTCTGGCCTGCTACTTTTTCGGACCTACTTTTTCACAGCCCTAGTTTCCATATCAGGGTAGAAACATTCTTTGGAAATGGATTCTATTATGAACTTCTCTGATCCCATGTTATATTTTTAACATAGCAGTATAATTTTCATCCCTTTCAACTTTAATTTCACAATTCATTTCATGCCACAATTATAACATCATTCATTTGCAGCGGAAAATAAAACAAGGATCAATGAAAGTATAACCATGCACACGAGACACAAAGATTTATCCTAAGAAACCTGAACTCAGGAGAAAACCCAACAAAATTTTCTTAGAAGAAAAATCAATCCAATACAAGAACAATACACATAATGAATATTAACCCCTAGCACAAGAGTGTTCCCTTCTTCCACAATAAACCCTAGCGAGGGTAGATATCTTCCAAGAGAATAAGAGAATAAGAGAAAACCCCAAAATTACTTCATGTGACTTTTGCTAGTCCTCCTTGAGAAGTGTTCACCACTTGAGAGAAGAAGATGTGATATGAATGTGTGGAATGAAGTTTGAGAACACTTCTATTTATATTCTTCAGTAGACTAGAAACTTCCACAATTAGGTCAGCTTGTTCTTTTATTTTATTCTTTATTTATCTTTTATTTATCTTTCAAGACAAATTGTCACTTTGTCTTCTAGGGTCAATTTACCCCTTTTGCTAGGGTAGTTGTGCTCTTTCTTGCCTTCCACTTTCTTTGGGACTTCTTTAATGTATTTTTTTGACTCCTTGGTTATTTATTCATCATAGAAAATTTCTCCTTTGTTGATATATCCTCACATGCGGTCACATTCCCTTCAATAGAGCTCTAATGTTTTTTTAACCATACTCTAAGAAGTATCGAACACTTCTTAGATCCAATTGTCAAATTCAACATTAGACTCTAGACTTTGTCTAATATACATGGAGATAAGATATCCTTGTAACATAGACAAGTCATCTCACTCTATGAGAATGGATCACTCCCACTACAGAGCACTCCCACATGGAGTACACAATGTGACCTCTACCCCCTATAGTCCAATCCACATGATTGAACGAGGCTAAGCATTTGAGCCACAAACAAGGGATACAATGTGGCCATTCTCTCTATGTCACAAACCCATCTAAGAGAATGATCTGTAGAATGTTTTCCCAATGCTGGAATCATGGAGAACATCAACATTCTAGAGATCAAATGGTTTAGGTTAAAAAAAGAGTGTGGGTATAGACAATGTAACTAAGATTTATGGCGATAAACACACACCAAAACATATTTTAGAAATTATGAAGTATACAAGAATTACCTATTAGAGGAAAGGAAATGATAATTCAAAGAGAAAAAACTTATTGGAATTATCCAAGCACCAAATCAAGTAGGTATTCAACTATAGATTTGAACATAGAATTATGGGAATAGAAGGAAAATACAAGGTACATTTTCGAGTGATATAAATGATTAAAATCCCCTTACAAAAGGAAAATCTACTTAGATTTATTGAGGGTACCAATGAGAAAAGTATTGAAAGACACAAGGAAACAAGTGAGGATGTCCCAGTCGTTGTGCAGGCCATGGACAATGGAAAGGGTAATGTAATTCATTCACCCTTCTTCATCTCTTTGCTTATAAACATCTCTCTTCTTCACAACTGTATGTTGGACTCATGGGACTCTATGAATGTCATGAGCCTAAAAGTCATGAATCAACTCGAGTCAACATTGATGGATGTAGTGGTTATTGAAACCTTGTATGCTTGGAGAATGCTTTTATTGAGAAAGTGGTCCACAAGTTTGGGAGGTAGCCTCCAAATGGATTTATCATATGCTACTATCCCTACTTGTGAAAACACATTTTTCACCCTCCACCGGGATATGGAAAATAAGTATCATGTAGAAGATCCCTAGGACCCTATGAATGAACTATTATATGAAGCTGAGGACATGGTCAATTATGCGGTTTTATCTAACTCTCTACCGCCAATCAAGCAAATAAATAAAGAAGAAAGAGTTAGTGAGATTTGGAATATGAACTTTGATGGTGCCCATCCAAAATCAGGAATAGGGGTAGGTATTGTTTTGACTTCTCCGACAAACGAGATTTTCAACTCTCCATTTAGGTTAGAGTTCGAAGCAACGAACAATGTGGTGGAGTATGAGGATTTTATTCTTAGGCTATAAATTGCTAAAGACATGAGAATCAAAATTTTAAAGATAAAGGGAGATTCAAACTTAGCAATCCTTCATGAAAGATCACATTTGCATGTAAAAATGACAGGTTATAGAAGTATAGAAATGCAGTTTGGGACACAATGGATAATTTCGATGCTTTATGATTAGACAAATTCGTAAGAGAACATAACAAGAAGGTAGATGTTTTAACAGTATCAGTAGGCACCTTCTAACCCTGTGATGAATTAATGAAAGGCCAAGGAAAAATGGAAGTAATATTTAGGCCTTTGGTTCCAATTTTTTTATAGTATTAGCAGGTTTTCAATGACAAGCAACATGTAGGAATTTTTAGACTTCGAGGTTGATTGGTGGGACGAGGGGCATGAGTATCTTGAAGGGTAAGATCCTAAAATAAACTTGCTTCCAAAAGGACTCATCCATTTATAGAAAATATTTGATAGACATGACATGTACAAGAATAAAAAGGAAGTAATCAAACTTGGGGAATACATCAAAGTAAACATCATATCAATTCAAAACCCCAAGATGATTAAGATAGGAAAAGGTAAGTCTCAAAAAGAAAGAGAACTTAGTAAGGGAATATATAGATGTTTTAACCTTCACCTATGACAATATTAAAGCATATAAGGAAGATATTATCCAACACACCATTCCTTTAAAGAAAGAAGCTAAACCTTTTAGACATAAATTAAGACAAATTAATCCCAAGTTAGGTCCATTGATCTAAAAAGAACTTCAGAAAAATGTTGATGGTAGATACCATCACCCTGACAAGACACTCAACATGGAAATCAAAGTTAGTAGTGCTAAGAAATAAAAACGATGATATAAGGATTTGTGTAGACTTCAGTAATTTAAACATATCTTGTGACAAAGATAGATATCCTCTCCCAACATGGAGAATTGATTCAAAGAGTAACATGTTTAGGGATTCTGTCTACATTCGATGGATTTTTAGTTTATAACCAAGTGTTGGTGAAGGAGGATCAACATAAGACAACTTTCACAACACCTTAGGGTTCTTATGAATATCTATGAATGCCTTTTGTCCTTCTAAATGCATGAACAAATTTTTTGAGGTTCATGGACTTTGCCTTTGAAGAATTAATTGGAAATATCTTAGAGACATATCATGATGACATAATCATTTTCTCAAAAGAAATATCAAGTCACATAAGTCATATAAGGTAAGTCTTTGATAGATGTCACATATACAACATTTCATTGAACCCAACTAAGTCAGTGTTAGGAACTGTTGACGAGGGAAAGTTTTTAGGATACATTATATTAAAGGATAGGGTAAAGATAGATCCATAAAGAGTCGAAGCTAACAATAAAGTTCCTTTACCCCAGAACAAGAAATCCCTTCAATATTTTATTGACAAGATGAATTTCATTAGAAGATTCAACCCTAACTTTGTTGAGACAGATAAACCCATCTTAAAGCTCCTAAATAAAGATGTTCAATTCAAGTGGTGTGAGGAAGGAATAAATTAATTTAATATGATTAAGGATGCTATCGAAAGATATCCAATATTGATTATTCATTTACCCGAATATTGATTATTGATTAAATCTAACAATAAAGTTCCATTACCCCAGCACAAAAAGTCCATTCAATCTTTTATCGAAAAGATAAATTTCATTAGAATATTCAACCCTAACTTTGACGAGACAGTTAAACCCATCTTAAAGCTCCTAAATAAAGATGTTCAATTCAACTAGTGTGAGAAAGGAATATATGAATTTAAGATGATTAAGGATGCTATCGAAAGATATCCAATATTGATTATTCCTAATTATTCAAGAGATTTTTAGATTTTGTCCTTTTCCTTAGAAGACACTATTGCAAGAGTTCTACTTCAAAAGAATGATGAAGACAAGGAACAACCTATATTCTTCATGAGTAAGGCATTGCATAGATCAAATTTAAATTACACAATTACGGAAAATAAAGCATATTCCTTAGTAAAATCTTTAAATCATTTTTCGAATTATGTTGGTTATTCAAAAATAGTGGGCTATGTGCCTCATGCAACAGTCAAATATATATTGTTAGAACAAGATTGCTTGGGAGTCAGAGGAAAGTGGGTTTCTAAGATAAAACCCACTAAGTTGATCAAAGGTCAGGGTCTTGCTCAGAAGATGACATAGGGAAATGAAAGGGATCTTGGTTTAAATTTTCAAATTGGTTCTTCAACAATCCTCATATCACTTGATAAGTTAGAACAACATGACTAGTATGCATATATCATTTTATTTCTCAGAAACATTACTTTCCCAAGTCACTTAGTCAACCATAAAAGAAAGGAATTACAGTTATAGGCATCTAAGTATTGTTTATTTTATGATGGATTGGGGTAGATGAACCCCAAAGGATTAATACTTAGGTGCATTAATGAGTAAGAATCCAAGAAATTTATGTCAAAGTTACATGAAATATTTCATGAGGGAAATTATGCCACAAAAACTACAACCCACAAAATCCTAAGAGCAGGGTATTATTGGTTGAAAATATTTTTCGATGTTCACAAATTTGTTAGAGCATGCGATCCATGTCAGTTATTCATAGGTAAACATAAGTTAGCATCTCAGCCTTTACAACCGGTGATAGTTGAATCCCCCTTTCAACAACGGGGACTTGATTTCATCAGGAAGTTTAAGGATGTTAATGTATTTGTAACTTCAGAAAATATTCACTTGTATATTTTATATTGTATTTGTATTTTATTATTGTACCTACGATGGAGATGTTTATTCCTCCGGTCGGAGAAGTCATTATTGTATTTGGGTCATGTAAAGTCAATGAGGTTAACCATCCATTGTATGACGGGGCATTGAACCCAGATTTGAGTCTTTCATGGGTTATTAGACTCTCCTAGAGAAGTCGGCCTAGTCAGTTACACTTAGGGGCCGACCTATTTGGGGTTAAGGCTAAGTGAAAGGTAAAGTATAAATAGAGAGGGTGATCCTCTCTATTTGATCATTCACTCACTCACTCATTCGATAAGTGAGAGAAAGAGAAGTTCGCACAAGTGGAGGAGGAGGAAGCTGCTGGAGACCATTTCTTTGTTTTGGGGTTTTGTATTATTGCTCATTATATCTCTGAGGAAGTTGTCGGGTTTTCTCCTTTATGGTTTCCTCGGTGAAATGCTTTGTGTCTCTTGTCTCTTGTGTTTGATTTGTTGTGCACGTTATTCTCTGAGATAAGATCCTATATCATATTGAATTAAATTGTGAAAAAATAACATGGTATCAGAGCTATCCTGAAAGAAGGTGTTGATGCCTCGGATATCGTAGCATTAATTATAAAGGGATTCTCCCCGATAGATTGTCCCAATTAGATTATCTACCGTTTGGCATAGGAAATCCGTCCGGTTAGCGGTTCCGGCAACCGTGGGTTTGGAGTTTTATTTCAATTATACCGGTTATGGCCCAATCCACCGTTCTTTTGAATTTTATGTTTTATAATGATATGCAAGTGCCTAGTCTAAATTTAATTCTAAATGCAAGACTGGAAAATAGATCTAAGTTTAAGACTGAAATAAATCTAACTATCCCTGCAAGGAGCGAATTTAAAGCATGAGCAATGAGCTGTAGGAGTTATCTTAAAGAAAGAACAGATAGCCATTAAATCTGAAAGAGAAAGCTACAGCAAAGATGAAAGATATCAGAAGATATCTTCTAATTAAACATAGAACATTTCATTACTAATGAAAGAGAGAATTCATTTGCAAGGAGAGAAGCAAGATCATTTAATACAAATGAAATAATTCAAGACAGTCATAAAGATCTCACAGCAAAGAATAGTAGACGCAGGAATAATCCACAGTGCATCCAATCTTCATCTCAATGCAAAAAGGCATCCTCTCCAGCTTTCATTAGAAGATTTTATTTTCTTAGAACATATACAAGATAGCTGGTACAAGTCTGAAAATAATTCCCTGCCAAAAGTCCTTTACATTCCTTCCTAACTTCTGTTTATAATGTTACAAAATGCCCTTTGGGCTGCCACCTGGCCTTTTACACTTGTCACCTACAGGCTTTTCCCCAAATAATAGACAAAAATGTGACCTTCCCTCTTTACAGAAAATTATTTAAAAGGGAACAGGACAACTGTCCTCTAACTCTACGTTTTATACACATGATAGCCATAATACAAAAATAGAATTAATGCTCTCAGCGCTTTTATTCCTGGGCGTGCGCTTCAGTTGGAAGAGAGGCACTCGATCCAACTGTTGCTGCTGCTGCTGCTTTAGGAGAGGCACTCGAACCCACTGTTGCTGCTGCTGCTGCTTGGGAAGAAGGAATCGAGCCAGCTGGAATTTCTGTTACTGCTGGGAAAGAGGAAATCGAGCTAGCTGCCACAGCTGTTGTTGCTGGGAGAGAAGAGTCTGGGTTTACTGTCACAACTACTACTTCTGCCTTCTTCTCCTCTTCTGCAATGTAGCTATACCATACACCAGTGTCCCTTATGACTACATTTGCGGAAGTAGGGAGCAAGAATTTATGAGAAGTTACATTTTTCCTAAGCTCTGCTCCAATGCCTTGAATTTCTGTTACTGCAGCTTGATGCACTTCTTTAAGCAAATGGCTGTGGATTGATGACATTTCGATATAATGTTGGAGGTCATCAATGGCTAGGACATCAATCTTCTTCACATATTCAGTTTGGATGCCTAGCTCTTCATTCAGCTCAGACAAACGTTGTTCTTTGCCCGGGAAATCATCAAGGGACTGCGGAAAACTCAATTTGCACTTGTCATGCACTCCCTGGTTTCTTTGATACAGACCGTTAATCCTATCCATTGTCCCTCGCACGCTGGCCATTAGCTTACTCCCACAGTTTCTGCAGAATTCCAAAAGGGCTATGTCTTCATTAAAACCTTCTACAGATTTGAATGGGAGATGCGTGGGGAAATCCACCTTTCCTTCTCTCCATTCTATCTGGCTCAGGATATTTGCCTTAACCCGAGTATGCTTAGCTTTAAGCCTATAGGCCTCTGCATTAACTTCTTTTAATCTGACCACCATGGCCTTGAGCTTGCAAACTTCATCAGTGATTAGCTCCTGAGTGTCATACATTTGCTTCAGGATGCTGCAAGACAGCTCATGGAAGGGAGACATGTCTATCGTTCTGCCCTCAGCCTGTTCTAATTGCTCAGCTAACGCCAGCTTGTCTGCTTCTAGCTAGGACACTCTGGTTCCTGCATCGATCTTTTCTCCTTCTAGAATCATCATCTAGACTGTCAATTGGTATTTTTATTCCTCTAGCAGGTTATACTTGTCTAATAGCTCTTTATGCTCAACGGACAAGCGATTATACCTATTAACCACGAGATCCCTGTAGGCTTGCTCATTGGCCATTGTGTGTTGTAGCATGCGAACTCTCCTCTTAGTCGACTCAGATTCTTTAACTATATCAGCCACGTTCCTCTTGCTGTATCTACAGAGGCGGATTCCATAGCTAAAGGATCCTTGTTTGTGTTCTGCATTAGTGTGGTCTCTCGGTGAGTAACAATATCCTCCTGGAAGAGTCTTTTTATCCTCTCTTCCGATTTAAGGACCATCGCCTTCCTCTTCTTGTCATAGACAAATTCATTCCATCTGGACACAGTATGCTCTTCCGATGGAGTATACAGGATGATTGGGAGATCCATAATATCTATTTCTACTTCCGTGGGTGGGGTCTGGACTACCTGAGCTGGATCTGTTCCCACATTTTGAGTGCCAAAGACCCCTGCTTGAGAGGTGTCTATTTCCATGTCCTGGGTGCCGGAGCCTCCAGCTTGGGCATCTTCAATTGCCTTGAGATCTTCTTCCGCTTTCTGCTCTACTTCAGCTTGTTGCCTTCTCTCTTCTTCTTCAGCTTTCTGCTGCCTTTCATCTTCAGCCTCTTTCTGTAACCTCTCACTTTCTACTTCTTGCTTCCGTCTCGCCACCTCAGCTTCCTGCTGCAATCTGGAAACTTCAGCCTCTTGCTGTGCCCTTGCTTCTTCTCTTAAACTTTGTTCTTCTTGGTCTCGGGCATCATCAGCTTCTTTCTCCTTCTGCTGGCTTGCTTTCTGGGCCTTGGTAGAGATAGAACTTGCTCCACTGCCTTGGCGACAGATTCGCAGCTCAACCATGTTGCTGATGCCTCTGAATACTTCTTCCTTGGCATCATGATAGTGAGCGTACTCAAAATGAGCATAAATTTCTTTACAATGCTCGGCCACTTTTCCCTTTCTGTCATTCCTATGGAAGATCACCTCGCCGAAGTGGAAGGCTTTCAGCTCCTAAACAAACTCCTTGGCTGAGGCAACCTCTAAGAATTTGTATACTCCTATGCAGAAGGGCAAAGGTGGGAAAGAAGCCTTATGCTGTTTGTTGAGCACTGCTCCAATTCCATCCAGGAAAATTTGTCTCACTGCCTCCTTAAGAACCACATAATCTGTAGCATATCTTGGCAAAATATATGGAGCTTTAGTCCCTCCAAACATTCTGAGATAGGTGCCTTGCTCTGAAAAATAAAAATCTCCATAATTTTCAAGGACTTCCATGGCATTCTCCGACAGGCAGTTGGGCTCTTCCTTGAATATCTGCTCATATAGGGGCATGATGAACCCCTCACAGATGAGCTTATAGCTGGGTTTGTAATTCTGAGCCCAAAACATCCTGAAAGCGATATAAACCGGCGTGTTGGCCTTATCCCATGTGCAGCCTGAGTTGGGAAAAGATAACTTGGCCAAAACACAATCAATAAGATATGAGGACATGTAGAATTCTGCCTTCTTTAAGGCCAGTCCTTCTCTTGCAGCAACTACCATTGATGCCAAACTGTCTGACAGGAGAGTGGCCCAGTCGAACACAGTTCCTTTAAATGCCACGAAGTGGATGATGGGGACCCACTGAATCTTGTACATGGTGCCATCGGGCATGCCGAAGATTCTGCACAACATCAAGGCGATCAACTTGAAAGGAGGTCTCAGATTCTGGACGTCATATTCGTCATTACCTTTCTTCCTCAAATGCTTGCCTGCGACTTGTAATTTTTTGGCCTTTTCAATGTTGTTCATCTGGCCCAGCCATTCATCAGTCAGAGATTGCTGGGGGCGGGGAAATTTATAGGCTGCGGCAATATATGCGGGGTGGAATGAGGCGATGGCTATTTTCCCGCTGTCATTTATTACTCTTGCCTCCGCATCAGTATGTTGGAGTATCCATCCGATTACTTCAGAACATGGGAACAGTTAAGGGCGGGTAGAAGCCCTGGCTATGCCTGAAGTTCTGATATTGAGATAAATCTGCTCCTCTTCTAGCAACATATCCGGGATCTCTTGGTCCCGGATCATCCTGTAGATGTCACCCCAGTGGATTTCAGGAGGAATACCAGTGGTGCACCTAGTATCTTGGAACATAGTCTTAGTCCTAAGTGGTGCTGGATGTGGTTCCGTCATTTTAGCCTTCTTCCTACCACCTTTTGGCATTTTGACTTATCTCTGCTGGCAACCAAATACAGGTCATTATAAACAATGTGCAACATGCTGTGAGATTTTAACAAAGAGCAACACCAATTTAACATGCTAATGAGGTATATAAATAAATTGTGAAGCTGCATGTTGGGAAGCAAAATACACCATTCCAAACAAGAAATCTAGTTATAGAGACTTGATTCTTTTTAAAGGGACAAGGTTCGGAATGCTCCCGAAAGGATAGGTATGTCGAGGGAACAAACTGCTCTCGGTCTAGCTCTAGGAGAGATGGTAACCTTCGTCATTGTGCTTTTAATGGTTAGTGGCGGGTGAGTCTGTGAGTGAAACAACCTTATTACGAAATAAGGGGCCGCTTTTCCCACATTTTTGAGTAGGCGAGGGCTTCAGTCGACCGTCATGGCTATTTATAGCACTTGACTCGGCGCTCTACGGTAGGCTTGAACAGGGGCGATGGCGCCTGGAATATGGCTGACGAAAAGGCTCGGGCGGTTAAAGTTTTGGCTTGATTTTCAGTAGAATGAGAAACCCATGGGGCCTCGGCGGCTTAAAAAATGAAATAACGATATATCCGACCAGCGCCTATCGGCCACGTCTCAGACAAAAAATAAAAACGCAAAGACAATCTGACGTATAGATGAGACAAAATTAATGGTTAAAAAATACTAGCTGGCACCGTGAAGATGGCTGGACGAGGTGGACACGGACGTGGACGAGCGAGCTGAGCTGGAGCAGTTTGGCGAGGCGTCCAACGGCGTTTGCTAATCAAGAAAATAACAATGGACAATCCAAACCACAATCGTTTATTTAAACGTTTTAGGCACGTGCGGCATTCAATATGGTGGGTGGCGCATTTAACACAAGCTTTAAATTTTGTACGCTGCGGTCTTTTCAAATAATCTCGATATGCGTGCGCGACCGCCACCCGCGGGATGGACTCATGAATTTCACCTGCCGTTTCAAAGGGAAATAGCGAATGGCTCCCGCAAGTCTTTCGAAAAACGCTCCGCGGGATTTCGGGAGTAATATCGCAAACTTTTCCGCAATAGCGAAAGGTTTCCGCAAAAGACTCAAGCCGTTTCGGAAGGAAAAGACGAACGGCTCCGCAAAAGTTAAGGCTTTCGGCGGGCTTCATAAACGTTTCCTGTAATTGCGGAGGGTTTTTGCAAAAGACTTCCGCAATCGCGGAATGGATTAGCGAATGGTTCCGCAATAAGTCTTTCGGCGGGCTTCACAACTTTTGAAAAAGTTTCTAAGTCTTCGCGGGGTTTCGGAAAAATATGGTGAAGGCTTCCGCAAAAGACTTCCGCAATCGCGGAAGGAAAACCCGAACGGTTCCGCAAAATTCTCTGGGTGGGGTTTCAGAAAGATAGCGCGAAGGTTTCCGCAGTTACGGAAGGCTTTGGTGAAGAGCTTCCACAACTTCGAGACTTAAAAGATTTTCCAAAAGAGACGAATTCCCTCGGCGGCCCCGGGGAAAGCTGGCGAATGGTTCCCCGCGTTTCGGGAGGATAAGCTGAATGGTTCTGCCGTTTCGAAGGGAAATTCGTTAATAGCTTCCACAACTTTTCAATAATTTTTTCTAAGTCTTTTCGGGAGACTTGTGCGAGTGGCTTCCACAACTGCGGGAGGATAGCCCGAAAGACTCCGCAATTTCGGGAGACTTTCCCAAATGATTTCCGCAACTGAGAGAGAAAAAGACTAAGTCTTTTCGGGATGCTTATGATAAAGGATCCCGCTGTTTCGGGAAGAAAAGTTGAGTGCTTCCGCAACCCGAGAGGCTTTCTCAAATGCTTCCGTGACTCCAGGGAGAGTTCACGAATTCTGTCCTTAGAAGAAAACTTGGAGTTCTCAAACGCGGGATTTTCTGTTGAAAAACAAAGTAACAAAGGAGAAGTGGCGTCCTACAGCAGTATTTCCAGAAAAAATAAAGGAGGGGCCCCAATATGCACAAAAATTTTGGGGGGGATGTTGCTGCAACAACAATTGGCGAGTCGCTGGCGAACACAGATCTCTGAAAAATTTCTTCTCCATGATCCGAAACCTTATCAAAGACATCCATCTTATGTGCAATATTCAGCTGAGCATTTGAATTTCCATGAAGGGAAAAAGGCCCTTTACTTGCTAGCCATTGGGGAAAGGGGAGCTTTGATAGAGACATCTTTAAAAGTCTCAAAGGGCCGACATATGAGATTCATTTTAGAAGGGTCATCTTTCAGATGGTTACTACTGTCGGACTCCACAGGATTTGCAACACTTTCTCATGGACATTAATGCTCTTGTTCCTCATTCCCATGCCTCTTGCATCCTTTTGGATGCTTGTACTTTGGACAGCTTAGCTGTTTGAGCCTTCCAGAGATATTTTCTTTAGACATGATCTTAGATTTAGGCTCCTCAATCCATAATGTCCTTTTGTGTGAGTTAAAGATTTTATTGATTTGATCAAACCTCACGGACGGAGAGGAGCCCATTTTGGGTTGAGCCCTTTTGGACAACCTTCTTGATTTTACATGTCTTTTTCTTTTGTCTCAGCCATGCTTTAATTAAGGTGAGAATCTATGGAAAACAGACCCTTGAATATAAGCCATTTTGGCTGTTAGATTTGCAGCATGGATTCATTTCAATACCCTATGTCCTCGAGATGTGCTACTTTCCATGGGTCCAACTTTGATAGCCTTCTTCAGATGCCTTTAAGTGTGAGAGTGGGTGGAGCCCAGAGATAGTAATGAAGATGGTCATGGGTCTCTGTTATCTAAACAGGATTAGTGTGACTAGCAGAGTAGGCTCCCTTCCTTCTGAACATTTCAGCGAGAGCACAACAGACAGACTTTATTCGAGCATAGTTCCGGACTCATGGGTTGCGAGATTTCGTTGAGAGACCTATCCTTGAAGAGAAACTCAACCATAAGGGCTTTCAGAAAACAAAATTGTTGCAAAGGTTCAAATGACAATGAAAGAAACAAAATGGCCGAAAATAAAGCAAATAAAGGCTAAATCAACAATAAAAGAAAACTTTATTTATGTACAGAAAGTATGAGCGAGACTATGCAAAGTATTGTTTCAGGGAGAGGCCATTGAGAGGAAGGGTTACTTCTTCTCCCTCGAGATTTGTTAATTTATAAGTGGATGGGCCTAATTTTGCCAAAATTTGGTACGGGCCTACCCATAGATGTTGGAATTTCGTATGCATTCCTTTGCCTTCATGATTATGGTCCCATTTCAGGACTAAGTCCCCAACTTCAAAACTTCTTTTACCGGACTTCCTCTTGTCGAACCATCTCTTAACTATGTCTTGGTGTTGATGGAATTGATCTTTATCTTTCTATCGGGCTTCTTCAAGTTGAAGCAGGGTATTGATCCTGGATTGTAAGGCTTGGGTACCAGAACCCCGAGAGGCTTGGGATAACTGTAAGGATGGGAGCAAGATGTTTGGGGGAAGGATGGATTCCTTGCCATATACAAGAGTGAAAGGGGAAACCCCTAATGCGTTCTTTGGAGTCACCCTGTCTTCCCATAAGGCGTTTGGGAGAGCTACATGCCAACTTCTCTGGTTTTCTATCACAGTCTTCTAAAGAATCCGAATCAGATTCTTGTTTGAGGATTCAGCTAATCCGTTCCCTTGAGGATAATAATTGGCTGAATAATGCAACTTAATTCCCCATTCATAAACAAATTCATTTATCTTGCAAGATGAAAAATAAGTAGCATTGTCAAAAACAAGGGAAATTGGAACCCCAAACCTGGTTATGATGTTCTCTTTCAAGAAGCTGATGACTGCGTCTTCGTTGATCCTGCGCAACGGGATAGCCTCCGTCCATATAGTGAAGTAGTCAATAGCCGTCAGGATGTATCGATGTTGCAACGAAGAATTTGGATTTATCTCTCCGATAACATATATACCCCACTGCTCAAAAGGCTCAGAGATAATAACCGGCTGCAAGGGTCCTGCTGCCTTAGGTAACTTCCCAGCACTTCTTTGGCATACATCACAGTTTCGTGCATACGTATGGGAATCTCGGAACAGAGTGGGCCAATAATAACCAGCTCTCAGTATCTTGTGTGCTGTTGTCTCTCCTGAATAATGTCCACCTGCGGGGCCATCATGTAACTCTTTGACAACTTTATTTGCATCTTCCTTTTCCAAACACCTAAGGAAAACTCCATCATAATTTTTTCTGAAAAGTATTCCATCGATGATCTGATAAGGTGTTGATTTCAAGTGTAGTGCCCTTCTTTGTTTAGAGTTCCAGTGATCAGGTAGGTATCCTTGCTGTAAATAGTGCACTAAGTCTCTATACCACGACTGGGGAGTTGAGAAGATAGGACATACTTCAATCGAATTTAGCTCAGCTTCATTCTTCCAATGTTGCTCTTCATCAGTTGAGTTTCCTGCAAGTAATTTGCACAGGCCTTGCCATTTGATGATCGTGGCTGGTTTAAATTCTAAATCATATTCTTGAAGGGCTGTGACCCAGTTCCCCCTCCTTTCTCCTAGTTCCTTTTGAACGAAAAGGGATCTAACAGCCGGGTGGGGAACTATGACTTTAGTTCTGTTCTTAAGAATATATGGCCTGAAATGTTTGACTGCTTTGAAGACTGCATATGCATGCTTGTCAACCATGGGATAGTTCAGCTCAGCCCCTTAGAGACCAGTGCTCATAAACGAAATTGGGTATTCGTCCCCCAGCTCCACCTTTTGCGTGAGTACAGCTGCGAGGGAGTCATCCGAAGCAAAGGTATACAAGATGAAATCCTTATCAAAATCTGGGCTTCTTAAGGAAGGAGCCTTAGGCTATAGCTGCCTTGATATCTCTAAATGCGTCCTTCTCCAAATCTATCCACTTGAATTGTATGCTTTGTTTAACCATCTGTTGCAATGGCTTAACAATTTGTGCGAAA
Organism: Larix kaempferi; assembly: GCA_027924585.1. Lineage (NCBI taxonomy): Eukaryota > Viridiplantae > Streptophyta > Pinopsida > Pinales > Pinaceae > Larix > Larix kaempferi. The sequence goes on along the minus strand of BSBM01000202.1, from coordinate 4,882,105 downwards.
TCCGGAACAAATCTGGGGACAAAATTGATAGTGCCCATAAAGGACTACATAGATTTCTTGTTGTAAGGCATTGGAATCTTATTATTAGCTTGGACTCTTTCTTGATCTATTGATACTCCCCCTTTAGAAATGATATGACCCAAGAGCTTACCTTCGGGAACTGCAAACACCCTCTTCTTGGGATTCAAAGAAATACCATATTTCCGGCAACGATAAAAAATATGCTTCAGATGAACAACATGATCTTCCCTTTTCTTTGAAAAGACTGTCACATCATCTAAGTATACAACAACACATTGCCCACCTAATCCTTGGAAGGCGATATCCATTGCTCTTTGGAATGTAGCTCCCGCGTTTATTAGACCAAATGGCATCCTTCTGTATGCGAAAGTTCCCCACTTAGTTCGGAAAGTGGTCTTAAGACCGTCTTCTTCGGCTACTAATACTTGATTGTAGCCAGAGAAACCATCGAGTAAAGAAAACAGCTCCGATCCTGACACCATTTGAAGGATTTGTTCCATTGAAGGAACGGGGTAGTTGTCTTTATCTGAAGCTCTGTTTAAATTTCTGAAATCTACACATAGCCTTATCTCTCCCGACTTCTTTCTTATGGGAACCAAGTTCGCAACCCACTCAGAATGCCGGACCTTAAAGATTATCTTAGCGTCCAGGAGCTTCTTTAATTCCTTTTGAATCAGCGGTTCTAGACTAGGATGCATCCTTCTTAACTGCTGCTGAAACGGCTTGACACCTGCCTTCATTGGTATAACATGCTGAATAATGCAGACGTCATATGTCTTCAAATCTTCATAGGTCCATGCAAAAACATCCTTGTATTGTTTAAACAATTTGATGAACCTATCTCTTTCTCCTGGTGAACAACATTTTCCAAGGTTGACAAATTTTGGTTCTGCCTCGGTACCCAAATTAACTAACTCATGTTGCATTGATGAGCTGTTGGTTTTGGTGTTAGCCGACCTTTTGAACTTATTTTGAAGATCAAACAGCTTTTCAAGGGACCTTACCCCCTTGGGAATGAAATTTCCTTTCTCCTCATCCTTCTTCATCAAATCAGCATCATGCTCTTCTTCATCTATCGCAGCTCCTTGGAAGCTATCTTCGTTTGTTAGAAAGCTGATAATTTGTTCGTCATCATCGAAGAATCTGAAGTTTGTGATGTTATCAGGAACGGAAGGCCTGAAAATCAATTCAATTGAGCATTTATTATTTGACGGCACCAACCTAGAAGCAGATGTTGCTAACAAATCAGCTGCAGAATTTTGCAATCTAGGAATAGATTTTATATTGAAAGCGTCAAAATGCATAATTAAATCCCATACCTCCACCTGATAACCCTTCAAATGAGGTGAGAGACAATGAATGGTGTCCCTTACCTGTCTTACAACTATCTCGGAGTCACCGAAGACCTTCAGGTACTTAACATTTAAATCAATGGCCTTCTTTAATCCATGTACTAAAGCTTCATATTCAGCTGTGTTATTAGTACAATCAAATTCTAATCTACAGGACAAAAAATACTTGTTTCTTTTTGGATCCATTAGAACACAACCGGCTCCGGATCCTTCCAGAGTTTTAGAACCATCAAAGTATAATGTCCATAAAATATCTTTAGATTCAACTAAGTTAGTCTCTCTGTGATCTAAATCAGTAACTAAACTAACTATGTTACAATCAACATCATCAGTCCGAGAGAAATGAAGGAGATCGGATTGTTTATCTGATTCATGGCTAATGGCTTCAGACTGATAATTACCCGGATCCATTTCTAAGAAATAATTCCCCAGAACCGAGGATGAGAAAGCTACAGCCTCATTTTTTTCTTCTAATTGAGTTACGTTTTGCTTCATATGTGGTTCTCTCAGGAATATAATCTGATTCTGCCTGTTCTGATAAGGCAGCCACAAATGAGACCAATCAGTGGCAAAGTAGCCATTAAGCTTGGTAGACCAGTCCCTACTTAAAATCAACCCATAGGCTTCAGGAATATCAACCACCATTATGTCAATGAATTGACAGACTCTAGAGTCAGCCGATAATCTAATGAGAACATCTTTCATTTCCCCAATTACTTTGACAACAGTCCTATCTAATTGGATAATTTGGGCTGGAGATGGCACAGGCTTCCCATTAATTTTTTTACAAATGGACAGTGGCATGACATTTGAAGATGCCCCAGAATCTACCAAACAGTTGTGAACATTGTGATTAAAAATTTCAAAGGTCAATAGGAATGGCAATGTTTGAGATTTAGATTTCCCACCGATGCTAGCCTCATTAATTTCGGGATTTTCTTGAGAGTCCGTTAATGGAGTGCTGGTTTGGGGTTGCAGAACATGCAACAGCTTGTCTCGTTGATGGGGCAAGCTGCACATGTCAAATATTGACACATTTGCTTTGACCTTTTTTATATCTTCAATAATATCGTATCCTTCCCAATTCAGGCTGACTGATCTGTTTTTCTCGTGGTGACCTTAGGTGGCTGAACTATGGTGTCAGCATTTGACTGCTTGGTCGCTATTTGGCTAACTTTGGGTTGTGGTGGGATAATTGTTATATGCCTCCTAGGCAATTCTTTTGAAACTTTAGGCTTATGAGGAGCTGCGCTTGGCATAGGATCCGCAATAGGGCCTTTGCTGCGAGTAGCAACGTTTACGGTAGAGGGAGAGATTTCTATGGGATCCTCTTCTGCTAATTCAGTCATAGGTACCCAATCCCATAGCACCATAGTAGTGTCTGGGGTCGATTCCTCTAATTCAGGGCTCGAATCCTCTGGAGAATCATCTTGGTATGGGATCTGTGAATCCAGCATTTGGTTCATGACTAAGCTCATGGAATTAATCCATTGTGGGCAGCTCTTTTCCGAATGCGGTTCTTGATGAAAAGTGCAGAAATTTTCCATCCCAATTTCATTGAGGTTCAAAACAGGAGAAGTATTCATTGGTGGATGAGTTTGATCACCGTCTTCCCTCCTTTTATAAAATGGCTTGAAAGGTTTCCTAGATGTGCTAGTAGCCTTGTCTTTTTCGAGGTCTACAATTTTATTAGATAATTTCTGCATCATCTTGACCACATTTTCCATGTCTGTAGATGATTCTTCTTTACCTCTAGTGAGCAGCAAAGGTTTTTTGCTGGCTGCTGGTTTTGGTTCTGCATCTAAGGCATGTTTAGCAATGCTATCAGCTTCTTCTTCTACCTTTCTAGCTTCCTCAAAGTTCTCTATCAGGGTAGTTTTCTTGGACCTTTTTATGAACATTGCGATGGGTCCTTCAAGAGCGGCTGTATAGTATTCAATTAGAGATTCCTTCGCTGGTTTATTAGCTTCACTGAAATTATTTAAAAGCGTTGTGAATCTTTGATTAAAATCTTGAACCTTTTCTTTCTTTTCCATTCTCATGGATAAGAGTTCTTTCATAAGCGTTGCCATAGTCTTTTGGTTTCCGTATTTCTTTAAAAAATAGTTTTCGAATTCATCCCAACTAGAGATCGAGCTGGGTTGTATGCTAAAGTACCAGGATGATACTTTTGGCTCGAATGTATATGGAAACAGCCTGCAGACTACATATTCATGTTGTACGTTCAAAAGGTTCAGAGCTAAGTAGAAACTTTTGAGATGATCTTCTGCTGAAATGGCTTTCCCTGGGTTGAACTTAGGTAAGACCTTTTCTGGATTTTTTGGAAGATTATGGAATGGCCCAGCTAGATTCAGCGCTCCCCTTTCTCTCCAAGCAGGTACAACCATGTTCATATGCGGAGAACCTGGTGGAGAATTGTAAGGTGAATTCTGTGGGGTATTCTTTGGAGTAATTAGTTCTCCCAGGCCTTCACGATCTGAAATGTTTTCTGAGTTTTCAAGATCTTCTTTGTTCAGAGGGTCTGAAATTTCTTCTAAAGTTAAATTTACAAGATCTTCAAAACTTTGAACAAGAATTGAATCACGGGTGTATTGTGGCTCTTTCCTAGGGGTACTTTTCCTAGGGAGAAAATTTACAGCGTTTAAACCACCTAGCTGCCTAACGTAGGATCGCGTATGCCTTCTCAAATCCTCTATTTCTGTAAAAGGGATAGCGTATAAAGCTTCTTGAGGCTCAGGATAAAAAATGAGGCGTTCTTGATTTAATAATTCAAGATCTGGGCTGTTTGAAATGCTTTCTTTGAGCGGGTTTTCAGTGACATTTATGACAGTGGGATATTTTCCTCTATCAACCATGCACTTTCAGGCCCTCCTTCTAGCGCCAAAAACTGTTGATGCCTCGGATATCGTAACATCAATCAGAAAGGGATTCTACCCGATAGATTGTCCCAATTAGATTATCTACCGTTTGGTATAGGGAATCTGTCCGGTAAGCGGTTCCGACAACCGTGGGTTTGGAGTTTTATTCCAATTATACCGGTTATGGCCTGATCCACCGTTCTTTTGAATTTTATGTTTTATAATGATACGCAAGTGCCTAGTCTAAATTTAATTCTAAATGCAAGACTGGAAAATAGATCTAAGTTTAAGACTGAAATAAATCTAACTATCCCTGCAAGGAGCGAATTTAAAGCATGAGCAATGAGCTGTAGGAGTTATCTTAAAGAAAGAACAGATAGCCATTAAATCTGAAAGAGAAAGCTACAGCAAAGATGAAAGATATCAGAAGATAGCTTCTAATTAAACATAGCACATTTCATTACTCATGAAAGAGAGAATTCATTTGCAAGGAGAGAAGCAAGATCATTTAATACAAATGAAATAATTCAAGACAATCATAAATATCTCACAACAAAGAATAGTAGATGCAGGAATAATCCACAGTGCATCCAATCTTCATCTCAATGCAAAAAGGCGTCCTCTCCAGCTTTCATTAGAAGATTTTATTTTCTTAGAACATATACAAGATAGCTGGTACAAGTCTGAAAATAATTCCCTGCCAAAAGTCCTTTACATTCCTTCCTAACTTCTATTTATAATGTTACAAAGTTCCTTTGGGCTGCCACCTGGCCTTTTACACTTGTCACCTACAGGTTTTTCCCCAAATAACAGACAAAAATGTGACCTCCCCTCTTTACAGAAAATTATTTAAAAGGGAACAGGACAGTTGTCCTCTAACTCTATGTTTTATACACATGACAGCCATAATACAAAAATAGAATTAATGCTCTCAGCGCTTTTATTCTTGGGCGTGCGCTTCAGTTGGAAGAGAGGCACTCGATCCAACTGTTGCTGCTGCTGCTGCTTTAGGAGAGGCACTCGAACCCACTGTTGCTGCTGCTGCTGCTTGGGAAGAAGGAATCGAGCCAACTGGAATTTCTGTTACTGCTAGGAAAGAGGAAATCGAGCTAGCTGCCACAGCTGTTGCTGCTGGGAGAGAAGAGTCTGGGTTTACTGTCACAACTGCTACTTCTGCCTTCTTTTCCTCTTCTGCAATGTAGCTATACCATACACCAGTGTCCCTTATGACTACATTTGCGGAAGCAGGGAGCAAGATTTTATGAGAAGTTACATTTTTCCTAAGCTCTGCTCAAATGCCTTGAATTTCTGTTACTGCAGCTTGATGCACTTCTTTAAGAAAATGGCTGTGGATTGATGACATTCCGATATAATGTTGGAGGTCATCAATGGCTAGGACATCAATCTTCTTCACATATTCAATTTGGATTCCCAGCTCTTCCTTCAGCTCAGACAAACGTTGTTCTTTGCCCGGGAAATCATCAAGGGACTGCGGAAAACTCAATTTTCACTTGTCATGCACTCCCTGGATTCTTTGATACAGACCGTTAATCCTATCCATTGTCCCTCGCACGCTGGCCATTAGCTTACTGCCACATTTTCTGCAGAATTCCAAAAGGGCTATGTCTTCATTAAAACCTTCTACAGATTTGAATGGGAGATGCGTGGGGAAATCCACCTTTCCTTCTCTCCATTCTATCTGGCTCAGGATATTTGCCTTAACCCGAGTATGCTTATCTTTAAGCCTATAGGCCTTTGCATTAACTTCTTTTAATCTGACCACCATGGCCTTGAGCTTGCAAACTTCATTAGTGATTAGCTCCTGAGTGTCATACATTTGCTTCAGGATGTTGCAAGACAACTCATGGAAGGGAGACATGTCTATCGTTCTGCCCTCAGCCTGTTCTAATTGCTCAGCTAACGCCAGCTTGTATGCTTCTAACTGGGACACTCTGGTTCCTGCATCGATCTTTTCTCCTTCTAGAATCATCATCTGGACTGTCAATTGGTCTTTTTCTTCCTCTAGCAGGTTATACTTGTCTAACAACTCTTTATGCTCAACGGACAGGCGATTATACCTATTAACCACGAGATCCCTGTAGGATTGCTCATTGGCCATTGTGTGTTGTAGCATGCGAACTCTCCTCTTAGTCGACTCAGATTCTTTAACTATATCAGCCACGTTGTCCAGCGTTGCTCTTGCTGTCTCTACAGAGGCGGATGCCATAGCTAAAGGATCCTTGTTTGTGTTCTGCATTACTGTGGTCTCTCGGTGAGTAACAATATCCTCCTGGAAGAGTCTTTTTATCCTCTCTTCCGATTTAAGGACCATCGCCTTCCTCTTCTTGTCATAGACAAATTCATTCCATCTGGACACAGTATGCTCTTCCGATGGAGTATACAGGACGATTGGGAGATCCATAATATCTATTTCTACTTTCGCGGGTGGGGTCTGGACTACCTGAGCTGGATCTGTTCCCACATTTTGAGTACCAGAGACCCCTGCTTGAGAGGTGTCTATTTCCATGTCCTGGGTGCTAGAGCCTCCAGCCTGGGAATCTTCAATTGCCTTGAGATATTCTTCCGCTTTCTGCTCTACTTCAGCTTGTTGCCTTCTCTCTTCTTCTTCAGCTTTCTGCTGCCTTTCATCTTCAGCCTATTTCTGTAACCTCTCACTTTCTACTTCTTGCTGCCCTCTCACCACCTCAGCTTCCTGCTGCAATCTAGCAACTTCAGCCTCTTGCTGTGCCCTTGTTTCCTCTCTTAACCTTTGTTCTTCTTGGGCTAAGGCATCATCAGCTTCTTTCTCCTTCTGCTAGCTGGCTTTCTGGGCCTTGGTAGAGCTAGAACTTGCTCCACTGCCTTGGCGACAGATTCGCAGCTCATCCATGTTGCTGATGCCTCTGAATACTTCTTCCTTGGCATCATGATAGTGAGCATACTCAAAATGAGCATAAATTTCTTTACAATGCTTGGCCACTTTTCCCTTCCTGTCATTCCTATGGAATATCACCTCGCCGAAGTGGAAGGCTTTCAGATCCTGAACAAACTCCTCGGCTGAGGCAACCCCTGAGAATTTGTATGCTCCTATGCAGAAGGGAAAAGGCGGGAAAGAAGCCTTATGCTGTTTGTTGAGCACTGCTCCAATTCCATCCAGGAAAATTTGTCTCACCGCCTCCTTAAGAACCACATAATCTGTAGCATATCTTGGCAAAATATATGGAGCTTTAGTCCCTCCAAACATTCTGAGATAGGTGCCTTGCTCTGAAAAATAAAAATCTCCATAATTTTCAAGGAATTCCATGGCATTCTCCGACAGGCAGTTGGGCTCTTCCTTGAATATCTGCTCATATAGGGGCATGATGAACCCCTCACAGATGAGCTTATAGTTGGGTTTGTAATTCTGAGCCCACAACATCCTGAAAGCGATATAAACCGGGGTGTTGGCCTTATCCCATGAGAAGCCTAAGTTGGGAAAAGACACGGGGGGTTCACTCAGTGAAATTGTTACATAGCACCATCGTTCGCAGGATATTAAAGAATATCCCTAATTTCACTAAATATTGGAAAATCTCTCCTGAAATTGTATTGTTGAACCCCCCTCCCAATATACCTTTCCAATTAAGAAAACCTCTATTTTCACCAGATATTGTAGGTATCCATTTTTATCAACCCATTTTTAATACCCCCTTTATATCATATTATCAAGGTGTAACAAACAGGATCCTAATGCATCTTAGTATAACCAAACAAGATGCTAAAGAAAGTAGTAGTATAATGCTAACAATGATCCCACTAAGATTGTAGGGACGACTGATCAATTTGTAGCATTGGATAGTGGAAGACCCAATGAAATAGTAATGGGGAAGGTAAAATGAGTAAAAGGAAACCCGTTAAGAGATCAATGTAACAAAGAAAGTACAAGATAGATAGTCCAATAGTCAGTGCAATGCTTATAAAAGATGAGAATTACAGATGTTTCAAACCACAACCTACCAATCTACCAATTTTATATCATGTAAATACAAATATAGCCTTAGAGAGCTCATGTTTTTTATAAGCTTAATAAAATAAACTCCATAAAAATACAAAATTGAAACCCTTTCGTGGATGGACTTCCCTACCTTCCTATTAAAACAATCATCATTGATGTTTGAACCCAAATGAACATAGAAAAATTCCTCTTACTTTCCAATAACACCATATGATCATGTGCATATCTTGGATTTGGGTCATTCACAAGATTCAATGAATTACCTCTACTTCCTCTACATTTATTCTTGCAATCAAGGGAATTAGAAACATTTAGTTACCTTTTCGTGGGTTAATATATCTAATTCTTTTTATCTTTAAGGGAGAGGAAAAAATATCCATTGTTAAGTTTCAATCATGCAATAGATATAAAGATACACAGATGGTGAAACTTATATGATACCATTTCATGGTAATAATAACATATAATGTATGTAAACAAGGATTTAGATTTTCACCTATGTTCATGTCAGTTCCAATACAATATTAAGAAGGATGCCTTGCATATAAGAATTGAAATTTCAATTATGAATGTGCCAAATATAACTCAATCTAATAACTATTCTTAACTGGAAATGTGAAAATGTTAAAGAAGAATACAAAAAGTTGAAATAAATTATTAGTCAAGAAAGATTGATCTAACTTTTCTTGGTTCCAGTGATCCAAGAACGATTGATCTCACTTTTCTTTCTTGTCATGGAACAAGGTCTGATTGAATCTCAATACCCACCTAAACCCCAACCTAAAAAATGAAGAGTTAGATCTTTTACTAGAATGCCTACAAAAATTACAATATAATTGTTCAACTCCAGAATTCTCGATTAGCTACATCTCTTAACCTTGGAGTTGACAAGGAACCAAAAGCACACTCAAACATACTGAACAGTTTCATAGGCTACAACGTGACTTATAGCTAGAAAAGAAACACACTTTGGAAATTGGCCTCATATAGAACAACAAAAGGTATAATGTTACAAGCTTTACTCACTTTTAACACTAGAAAACTCAACCTCAATTACAAAGAAAGCATAAAATCTTGCATACATATTCATAAGTGGTAACATTGACCTTTTGGACATCACATCAATAACATTCTACATAAAAAAAACAAAATACTACCACCATGGTTATCTCAGTGCCACAAAATTCTAATATTGTAATGCATGCTATTCCAAGAATCATACCTCATATCTAAATAACTTCGCCAAGCAACAAAAAGAGTAACCCCACAAAAATAAAACATAGAGCAGAGTTAATAGTAATAGTTGCAATATTATCGAAATTTTAAAAATCCAAATACATTGCAGAATTTGCTCCGAGATCTTTACAAAGACCTTCAAGTCTTTGCTGGAAGAAGAAAGGATGAAAAAAATTAACTAACACATAAATCCATAAAGTTTAAATTAATTATAAAACATTCACATATATTTTTATTAAGCAAAACGGAAGATATGATAAGTCAAAATCATTGTTAAATCAAGAGTATTAGTTTATCTTAAAGATATGATGCTATGTATGATATAAATTGTACTCAAAAGAGTCACCTTTTCCATTTCTAGTACTAAAAAACTACTAAAAGTTTAAAGAGGGCATTGCCCTGAATTTTGAAAACATGTAAATATAAAGTATTTGATCAAATGATCTTGACATCAGCTCTAAATGACCACTAGTATAGAGGAAAGCAAGTTATCCAACTTCCAAAATGTCAATTTGCTTGATTGAAAACCTTCCAACACCTTTAGCCTTGATTTTTAAATCTCGTTGACATGAGGTCGACATCATGAATGACACATGAATTTGCATCAACCCGGGTACCTGTAACAATCAAATCATCATGTGAAATCCAAATCTGTATTGAAATCCGATTTAAAATCATAAGATGGATGGTTACACTAGCACAATATCTATCTTGAAAGCTGAAATACAACTACAAAAGATGAATGGTCAAAGAAACTTACACAAAAAAGTAGGTGGAAAAAATTAGGTTGGTTTATCCCAAAATTCACCATTCGAAGGGTTCACTGCACCTGAGGCCAAAAAATATAAAATCAAGATGGTATTACTACATGAAATCAACAAAAATACAACCAATAATTATTTATAAATTATCTATTAAATGGGAATGAATAAGGAAAAATAAATTACAATAAACTTTAAATTGACCTTGTTGAGATTTCTGACAAAATCAGAAAAAACTTTGTAATCTCTTTCTTCTAATTTGTATGTGTCATTCCTATTGTTGTATGATAAGTTGGCCATTGCTATAACAGATTCAAGTTGTACAAAAAGATGATCTGTCAAATCATACTTGTACAAGTGTTTCCCTTTTATTTTATTGTACCAACAAAACTGAAGCTCAACACCTTCTGGCCTATCCAAAAGATCAATGTCATTATGGTAATCAAACACCCTATTTCCATCCTTCTTTCTTATTCTTTGAACCCTTCCAATGTACCAAGTTCCACAAGAAACACCTTCTTTGGTACTTCGAGAAACACCTTTTCTTGTGGCACGTTCAACTATAGGTATTGAGTTGCTCTCAAACAACACCCCGCAGTCCGATCCAATTCCAAAGCCGATTGAAACACCCTTTTTTGAAGCCCTTTCATCTCGCCTAAAGTAGACCCCATTTCTCACTCTAGCCAACCTATCTTTGGATAATGTTGGATTTCCATTCAACTGACTAACCAAACAAGATTTGAACATATCCTTACCATCAAGCTCTACCACTGGTTTGGTAGTTGTGTTCACATTATCATCAATGGTATCTAAAATTTCATCCAACTCATGCCTCCACTCACTTTCCATTGTTTGCAATTCACTAACATTGAGTATGGATGAAGATGAAGGTTGGAATATTGAGTTGGAGTTATTCGGTGTAGAACCATCAACTACTTCATCCACTACTTGGAATGTTGGATAGTTTTGATCCTCTGTCCATGGTTTAAACCACCAAGAAGATTGTGTGTGTCCTTCTGGTTGCATGCCAAATCTTGATAAAAGGTTTTGCGCATCATTCAATCCTACTTTCAGAGCTTCTATAATTTTATCATCTGTAGATATTGGACCATAATCAGATAATACATCATGATTCTCTGTTGTTTGTTGGTGCAATTTATTCCAGATGCTTTCTTGTTTTTTATGAGATTTATTAAAGCGAAGCCCTTGTGGATTTGATTCTTCTTCGGCAACTCTATTAAGAGTTCCAACAGCATGAAGCAAGTCAGTGAAATCATAGGCCCTCTCTGATCCAACCATCCCACCAACTTTGCTAAAGAAGTTCTCACACACATCTGACCCAGTCAAGTGCAATACACATGGCAAGTTAGAGTAGTGGTCTCGAAACAATCTCATCAATAAAACCGCAAAGTGGCACGAAATTTTCACATCCTGATATGCCTCTCTACTAATGAAATTTATGTTGGCATTAACATGAGATTGTTTCCGTACCCAACATAACCATAACAAAAAGAAATGTTGAACTCTTGAAGCATTTCGCACTCTTTCCCAAAGAGTCAAACTATGAGACATAAAAATGTCAATGTAGTCAGCAACAATCATTAGATAAATCTCTGTACCTAGTGTTCTCTCTGCCCTACCACTCGTTGTACTTCTCATCTCTTTTAAACACCTTTGAACATGCCTTGAAGCAATGCGTTGCGCTGAACCCCAATTTTGTCGATCCATCCTCTCTATATCTTCAATTTTAAGCTTGTGATCATCCACTTTAAAAGTGTTATAAACCATTCTGACATGATTAAAACTTACCAACTCTTCTCCAAGGATCAAATCTCGTCGGCCACTAAACAAAGGATTGATTAGCTTTTTCCCGTTGTGTATGTAATCCTGGTCATGTAGTCCTATTACGTTGCCACCATCATGCAACCCAGACAGCCTCCACCCTTCCCAAGGGATTTGATATCGAATACCTTTTGTTGAAGAATAAGACTTCAACATAAGTTGTCTTCTTCTACTATCCCCATCAGATGAATGACCAATAATAGGTCCCAAACAATTTTCCACGTGTTTCCTCCACATAACTTCTATTTTTTCCCATTGCTTGGCAACAAAATTTGCATCGAACCTATTGCATGTTGGATGAACAACCACAACCAAACGGGGAAGCTTTTCATGTAAAGGGTTTGCAATAATGACACGTGCATAATGACCAATTACACTGTTCTTAAAAGTGTCTGTAATAACATCATAGCCTGCAGCTCCCTCGCCCACAGTCACTAAGAAATGTGATTGGCATTGATGATTTTCTTTATTACCACAAAAACCAACCAAAGTATCACTTTTTGCTACCCACCTAACATATTTTTTCACAACGGTCTCATCTTCAGCAAGGCATACAGGAATCGGACCCTCTATACCATGTTTGGATTTATAAGAAGCATAAACCTTTCCAAGTGCCTCAAAAATGTACTCATGCTCCCCTGGGATATATGACAGTGATTTTCTCACTTGCCTTAAAGTTGTAGATATTGAAGGACCATCTAAATTCAAGCTAATGAAGCTATGCAATCTAGGACCCCCCCATAACTTAATCATCTCATAAATGGATTTAGTGGATGCACCATACCTTCTCCCTGCTTTTGGACGTGTCAGGTTGTGAAAGATATCTTTGACAAATTCCCAAACGGCATCTTTACCTTGTAATTTTCCTTGTCTATGTGCCTCACACACATCCTTGCAAAACCTAAATACATCTTTCCTTTCTGTAGATTCGAACAACTTGTCCTTTAGGGACCTTATTCTAATAGAGAGTATAGCAACCTTTGTCCTCTCCCACCAAAGAGCCCTCATTGTTGATCTATAGCTAGTATTTGTAACCCTTGCAACATTTCTGAGCTCAGTTTGAGTCAAAAAGTCTAATCTTCTCCCTTTCCCTGTATCTCGCCCATGTCTTTTAATGGGGCTCCTTGATTCACGATATAAACGCATCCTAAAGTCATCACAGTCTGGAATCAACTTACAAAACTTGCATGTCAATGATTCAAAAGGTATCCCTGTTTCAGAAGCCCTCTGACAATGAATATGCCTATATGTACCATCAATACGACATTCTGTACCATGATAACATAGCATCCTCTTGGTATGCTTCTCTATGGCCCATAATTTACCACCCCTTTGATCATCCATTAGGATTTTTGTGTTCAATCTCTCCCCATTTCTATCAATATATGGATACCAATACCCCCAACATTGTAGTATCAAGGGAGATAAATGATCTACAATAATACAATAAAAGCAAATAAATTTGAAGATAAAAAATAAAATTATGTTCAATGTCATATTCAAATTAAATAAGCTTGTGAAATTAACATACCTGAAGTAGAAGGATTTGCACTTGTAGAACCCCTATGTGATAGTGGTGTTGATGATGGGACCAAGAACCTAGTCAAACTCTGTTGGGACTTATCATTGGTAGGCTTCTTGGGTCTCCCAACTATGCCAGTCCTCAACCCAATTGTATTATGTGAAGCCTCATTTGTAGTAGAAATGTGCTTGTTTGATTTCATATGTTCATTTAGAGAACTAACAATATTACCACTTGCTGGTACTAAATAAAACCATTTATTGCACCGTGTACATTCCACTTTTACTTTTCTCTTGTCCTCGTATCCTGCAAGTGTTGCTTCCACCACTTTGAACAAATTTGGATCTTGTGTCTTGTTGAAATCATCTAGTATTTTGATGGCTTTATCAATCTCAATTCGATCTCCAACCATTGATGTCTTCCTTTCTATGTTACATGAAGGAGTTTCACTACTTCCCACCCTTGAAATGTTACGTTGATGGGCCCTTGTTTTCATGTGATTGTTTTTGAAGTTGCGAAGTGTCCGTGCTGCTAAAGATATTTCCCCTGTTCCATAATCAATACCACAACTTTCACAACGTATCTTTATTTTAGATGTTCCATTTTCTGAATATACTTTAAGAGTAACCTTCTCCTCAACAAACTCTTCCATTAAACTATTCACTTTTTCTTCCCAAGATGCCAATATAGTAGAATCAACACCTATGTTTTGTTCTATCGAATCACACTCAACTTCAACTCTTGCTTGTTTATGCATAGGTTCCTCCATGTTCTCTTCGATGATTTCAACATTTGGTGTTCTTTCCATTACCATTGATTGCAACGCTTCAGTATCCAATGTGTCTAGTTTCCTCTTGATGCCTATAGGTGTTTTTGTAGCTTTCCATCTTTTCTCTTGTGTTGCATTTAAAGTATATCCTTGATTGTTGGTAAACTCAAAAGGATATCCAATGATATTATCAAGCACAATTTCTTGACGGATTTCTGCAAAAGTAGCATCTGATTGACACCTAACTATGCCAAGGGTAGAATGTTCTTCACCAGTTACAATTACAAAGTCGAAATGATTGTCTGGATCCATCTGCATTTCCATCCACATGTACCTTTTAGTTAGATACAAATGGATAAATATATAAAAACATTTTTCAAAAGATTGGATATAACATACATTTGTCAAAGTGGAGTTGAAACATTCAAACTAAAATTGAATTTATATAGAAGGAAATTCATTGAACTAGAAAAATTGATAAATATTCGGTTTATTCAATAGATAATTAACGGCCTCTTGTAGATATTAAATAACATTCCCAATAGATCCACTAAACATTCAACAAATGGGTGGGCCATAATAGTCCCATTCATTGGATATGCATGCCCCACTATGCCATCACACAAGACTTACATATGGAATCTTTCCCCCATAGGCATGATATGATTTCCATATCGATACTTGTAACACAATGGGTAGGTGACTCATAAATGAAGTGTGGGGATTCATAGTGGAGAATGGGAATTCGATGAACCCATGGGGAAGGACCTTTGAGGTGGGGGGGGGGGGCACTTCTTGATTTGAAGGTGATTGGGTGAAATCTGAGGAAGTTATGGCAAACCCTAAAAATAGACAAATGTGAGATTTCAGGCTTTGGGAAGGGGAATTGAGGATAGGGTCCTCAGGAATGAAATATGCAGAATGGAATGATAGCGGTTCCCCAAAAATTTCAAGGGAAACAGAATGAAAACAAGGGAGATATGGGGAAAAAAACTGAATTTTATACTCTTTTTTTTCAGACTGGAGCGACTACGGCTCAGAAGGGATCTGAAACGGCGCCGAATGGATTGAAAATGGCTGGATCTGGAACAGCTTGCAAAATGGATCTGAACGACTGGATTTAAAACGGTGCAGCAACGATCGTCAACAGTTCAGCTGAAAATAAATATGGACCCCAGGTATGTGCGGCTTCCTAACAGTTCAAGGGTTTCACTCGGCCACCAATGCTGTCTGACGGCTTGCGTATTGGGGCGGTACCCCTCACTCCACGGCTCAGGTAAAACTGATAACCGCTTTGCCACAAACGACAGCTCTTGGTTTACCTCACGGGTGGGAACTAGTCAATCAGGTAGGGGTCGTTGCCCTTTTCGCTGGCAGGTCCTCTCAAT
The DNA here is from genome assembly GCA_027924585.1 of Larix kaempferi. Lineage (NCBI taxonomy): Eukaryota > Viridiplantae > Streptophyta > Pinopsida > Pinales > Pinaceae > Larix > Larix kaempferi. The sequence goes on along the minus strand of BSBM01000202.1, from coordinate 4,866,362 downwards.
GGGCCAGCTACTTCGGGGTTCCTGTGGTACTCCTCACAATGAGTTTTAGGGCTTATGCCCAAGTACTTCCCACAGTTAAGCGGATATGGATTATTCCCAAATCCGAACCTGCAACAGATGCGAAAAAAAAAATTTGGCAGAAATTCACTCAGCGAGCCCAAGAAAGTGCTCTGATACCAGATGTGATGCACCTGCAACAATTACTTAATAAAAATATGCGAAATAGCAGAAATGACAGAACTCATAATCACTTTTATATTGATCACAGGCCACTTCCTTGGGTGCAATGGGTGCATAGGGGCATCTTCCTTGCTTTGGGATACTCTCTTACAATATTGACATTTCTAACCTTTTAACTTGTCACAACTATGACAATCTAGAAATGATTGTCTTCGAGTTTTTCAAACACATAAATATAATTTTAAAGAAAACCAAATGATTCCTTACATTTTTTGAAGTCTATATACTAAAGTGGGATGTTAATAAGGTCATCATTATCTTCATCAAAGAATGTGTGAATAAACTTAATCTTCTAAAAGAGGAGGCTTGAAAGTACATAAAATATATAAATATGCAATGTATTTTTTAAGAGAATTATTGCAAAAATAAAATACAATTAAAAACTAAGTAGATGTATCACAATAGTAATAAATTAAATTAAAAAGAATTAAAATGTTTAAAAATACATAATAATAATAATAATTCTACCATAATAATAACAAGAGAAATAGCTGCAAAGCAGCTAGTCCCTGCTCCAAAATATGTAATCCAAGTGTGAAAGTGAAGCAGTTTGCTGCTTTTGGTATGCTTGCTGGAGAACACTACTTTTGTTCTATTGTCCTATAGGTAAACAAAGTTTTTGGAAATTGCACAGTATATTGTGAGGGGAGGGAGAGATCTATTCGAGGTATACTGTAACTGGCTTAGATTGAAAGGGTTGGTAGATGTTTTAAATACATAATATATGTTTTAAATATAGATTAACAACCACAAAACAGTTTTGAATTTTCTTTCCAGATTCAATACTGTTCTTGGTTGAGATTGAAAGGCTTGGTATCCAACCACACTGAAACTTTCGATTTGATCACAAATCGCAACAAGGCTGCATATCCAGGTCTTTTCCAGGTGTTTTCGTTCTTGTCAATGAATAAGCAAACACAGCTTTTTCTCATCAATAATATGCTTCATTAATTTGTTCTTCCATTGTCTTTTTGTTCTTCTATTGTCTGAATACTATAAGTTTGGACTGTTTTTTAAGAAAAATAGACATGATGCTAACCATTATCCAGTGAATGGATAAATGGTTTTAATACAAACGTCCATGAAATACCCCACCCGAGAATGAATGGCAATTAAAACAGACCTAAATGAACATCCCCACGCTGCAGCCCGGATAGACTATTTTTCTCCTTGTTTTTACGTCTTCAAAAAGCTCATTTGCCAGTTTGAATTTTTTGCTTTACTGTGCAATATTGCTGGTTCGAACATTGCATCAGCAGCCAGGTGTGCAGGAAATTCGCTCAGCCAAATCTCCGCAGAATTAAAGGCTTAGTTTATAGATAAACACAGGTATAGTATAGAGGCACATCAAATAGTACAGAAACAATTACAAATGCTAGATGCTGTGGCTCAAATTAGTAATGGATAGAATCTCTACTAAAAATTAGATTTCAAAACTTAAGTAAAATTTAGCCCGCTGTTTGACCAGTCTATTGCTATAGCCCAGCGTGACACTTTCTACAAATCTCTTTGATCTTCCCTTGCATACTCAATTCAATATTCTTCAGCATAACAACAAACACTGTAGTAATTCTCTGATAAGTAGCATTGTAACAAAAAAACACATTCCAGTTGCATCTTATGCCTTTCATTTCTTGCTATCTATGGCACTTTATCAAACCTGTTTTTCTTCCTATTTGATTACAACAGAAAATGAATATGCCTTTCATTTCTTGCTATCTATGGCACTTATTTAAAGTTGTCAGAAATTCCAATACTTACAATTCGTAGAAAGTTGTCATAAGAGTTATCTATAAAAATGCAATTATTTCTTCATTATGTATACTATAGTGAAGGCATTGCCTTACTTCTTTTATTTTAGCTATCATATATATATGTAATTCCTATATACAAAAATGCAATTATTTGTTCATTATTAATACTATAGTGAAGGCATTGCCTTACTCCTTTTATTTTAGCTATCATATATATATGTAATTCCTATATACATTTCATAGTTTTGTTTTAATATCTACACAACACCTTGTAAAGTAAATATGCCTAATCTATGGTATAGAAGTGATATATATATCGATCCAAAATAACCATAAGAGTTAGCTAATTGTATCATAGTCCCGCGATGGAGATTCAAATAAATATGTAAAGCTAATTAGGTGAACTCCATAATGCTATTGTATCACATCATTTAAATATATAAACATGAATTGTGCACCATGTAAATGCTACAATCCATTCATATTCATCTTAATAATTACTTTATTGAAATATATAAAATTTAGTCCTCTCAACATTTAACAAATCTCCAAATAAAATATATATTTAATTAATTATTTAAAAAAAATTATTATCATAATTATTATAAACATGATATATCAACCTCTCAAATAACAAATACAGAAATAAAATAATGCATAACTTCGTACTTAATGCATAGGTGAGAGAGGAACGTACATTGTGTAAAGCACAATTCATGACTTCGTACTTAATGATAACTTTAAGCTAACACATAACTTCTGACCCCATCATTTTTTATAGAAACAATTAAGATTTTTATGAAAAAAGGGGGCTGTGGCCATGCCAAACAGCTATTAGAAAACGTAAGAAAAGTCTAGGCATTACATACAAAACTATCTTGCATGAACAGGTCTGCTCATAGTTTTCAGAAGTCCAAAAAACACCTATTAAGTTTCGCTAACTATACTGCCTAACATATTGCTGAAGCAAACATATAATTCGGAAATACATACTAAAACAAAAGCACTTAAACAAGAACTGAAATCATGGCTTCTTCTCCAATTGACACTTTTTCCGAATCTTTTCCTCTTGCTCCCAGAAGGCCTTAGCTTATTTCATCTGGCGGAGCATTGAGACGCGTGGAGTCCATCGGTGCCCAAGAAAAGTCTAAAGCAGAGGAAGGATTTGCTTGAATAAGAGGAACCATAACCAAATCTGGGAGGCTTTAGATGAGACACCATCCTCTGGAGCATCTGTTTAATAGAAACAACTTGTAAAGAGACCTCCATATTCCTGCTAACCTGTACACCCATGAAAGCATCTACTTCCTTTTTCCAATTTCTCAAATCTACAACATGTCTTGCAGTGTCAATTGCACAGGTGTGTCTCTTGCAGGGCTCATATCCTTTATCTTTCTTTCGAACTCTGCTTGCCAACTGTCCCATCAAATGTGTCCATTGATAACACCATAGTGCGCCTCATTGCATCCTGCATAAAATATTTAACCCCTTTCTTCAGAGGGCACCTGTTGCATGCACAATGCGCCATTACAATCACTGGCGGATTTCCCAGACAATCTGAAGCCTCGAAAACCTGATATTGAGACCGAGTAGAGACTAGATGGACACTGTGTTTTTGCTTAATCTCAAGTTCAAATACCGGAGATGCCAAATAATTATATAATTATATATAGCTAATAAAATCAGCTTTTGGAGAGGGACGAGGAGAAATCATGGATATAATGCTTACTTACTCAAGAAAGCAGCAAACATCTTTCCATAATCAGGGGAAGATGGTTTACATGACGATCAATCTGAAGATTTTATTTTGAATACATGAAATCGGCTACAAGTTCATCCATTCATATTATGGATGCTCATGATAAAAGGGACGTTGAGGCTCTTTTGGCATTCAAAAGGCGATCGCAGCCAATCGTTGTCCAACTGGACGGTTAAGAACTCGGAAAAGGTATGCTCATCGAAAGGGATCTCGTGCAGACAAAACAATAGAAGAGTTGTTGCCATAATTCTTGATGGAATAGGACAGGAAGGTACCCTTTCCCATCTCTCAGTGACCTATCTCTATTGCGCACACTATCTCTTTCTTCAAATAATTTTAGTACAGGAAGACTTCTGATAACGTTTGGGTAGATGAAAGTGTTGGGATTACTTGATCTCAGCCGTAACAATTTGACACAGATCATACCTGTAGAGTTTGGTCATTTAATGAAGCAGAGTTTGGTCATTTAGTGAAATTGGAAGGTGTGAACCTGTTGCACAATCATCTGATTGGAAGAATCCCAACTTTTCTAAGCAATTGCACATCACTCATCTATAGGTAATTCTCTTAGTGGTCCAATCCCTCCAACTCTTTGCAATTGTATTATGTAATTATTGTCCGTCGTATTTTCTGATAAGAACTTGAGCGGAAAATTTCTAGTTTTGAGCCTGCTGCAAAATATAGAGTCCCTAGACTCTTCCAGAAATATGGAGTGGCAAAATTCTTATGGAATTGCGTTTGCTTCAAGAATCCTCTAACAAGTTGGAGAACTTAATTTCTCCATTTATAGGAAACTATAAATTCAATTAAATTCAACCAAAACCAGTAATTTAATTAATTAATTTAGCTATACCATGTTGTTTTAATTTCTATCAACCACTTAGCATTAAGTTGAATAACCTTTAATTTAGACACGAGATCAAATGACCTAATTAAAAACCATTTTAAAACATTGACAGGTATGGTCCATAAAAAGTAGATAGAACTGTGGTTGTTGACAGGTGCCAGCTATCTCGTGTTACAACGGCTACATAAAAAGTAGACAGAACTGTGGTTGACAGGTGCCAGCTATCTCGTGCTACAGCAGCTACATAAAAAGTAGACAAAATTGTGGTTGTTGACAGGTGTCAGTGTGTTACAACAGCTACATGTTAATGCATAAACAATGCAGTGTTAAAAGAATTGCAATGAGGAAGTTCAAGGAGGTAGAAATGCCTTGCTTTAGCCGCAGCCCATAATGCATCTCGACAAACTTTTCATTCTTTCAATCCCTACTTCAAACATCACTCCCATTCCCAGAAGGAAATGCACTTCTACATGACAATGGAAAGCTCACGCACTGTATTTTTCATGGGTGGATTTATTAGATTAAACTTCTTTATATCCTTCAGCGAATCAATGACTCGTCTCCATGAGCAAGAACCCAGAAATCATTGTCTTAACTTTGGCTGATAGGCTTGCGGAATCCTATCGGGTATTCTTCATTCCTCCCCGTCCGGACAAAAGTGTTGTTGAAATCCAGGTTATGCAGAAACATGAATTTATTGAGCAGCGAAGATTAGCACTGGAGAAATATCTTTGCAGATTGGCTGCTCATCCAGTAATCAGGAAGAGCATTGAATTGAGATTATTTCTTCAGGCTCAAGGAAAGCTACCCTTACCTAGCACGACAGACATGGCTTCACGAATGCTTGACGGTGCTGTGAAACTACCTCGTCAACTATTTGGAGAGGGCAATGCCGCATGTTCAGCTCAAGATGTCGCTCAACAGGCAAAGGGAGGCAGGGATTTGGTTAGAATGTTCAAGGAGCTAAGACAGTCTGTGACAATTGATTGGGGAGGAGTAAAGCCTCTTTTTGTTGAGGAAGAAAAGGAATTTTTGGAAAAGAAAGAAAAATTACAGGATCTAGAGCATGAGCTAATTGATGCGTCTCAGCAGGTATGCAAGGAAGCATTTATTGTCTGGATACTGCGAAAGTCTTAGGGCTTAGTCCATCATTGAAATGTGATACTTCTGTGATTATGAGCAACAAAATGATAGCCGTAACCCAAGTGTTAAACCTTTGCTAGGCTGACTGTGTTTCTAGGGTTTTTACATTTTAGGCTCTTCATTTAAGCTTGTAACTAAACTTTTAAAGCTGTTTGAAATGCATTCAATAATTAACCTGAAAAACAGAAGGGCTTGTTTCCGAGATGATTGCTCCATCCTTTAAAATTAATATGCTCCTCTATGACTTAGAAAAGGTTACATGCTATTACGTCTACCCTGGACCCTTGATGCTTGTGGTAGTGTGCATGTAAATGGGGATGGGAATTACCTTCAAAGACATTATAGCATTCTCTGCTTGCAATATTCATATCAAACAACCCACTATGTTATGTTGATTCTCTAGCACACAGAGGATAATACCGTCCATAAAATTTATCTTCACTCTAATCGTCACATATCAGACAATCGGCCTCCGGCTCAAATTCTATGAGTATCTATTTGGGATAAGGAATTTCATTCATGGCGATTGTTCTATTCTTTAGCACTACACTAAAGAGGGTCTGAACCCACCAAGCTGCTCCTCTTTCTCTCTAGTTTGGATCCATAAAATTCCCCACTTCTAGATTTCCACCCCAAGAACAATTCCATGTCCAATTCCATAATCACGACCATTAGGCTCTTCATCTCATTTACAAAAGCGAAGTTGTTCTCGACTTGTAATTTTCTACTTTATTCCTTCACCACGTCTGGTAATTAAATTGCCATACTTTATAGTTACAATAATGGATTGATTAGTTTATTGACCAAACTTGTAGAGACATAAGTATATTCATGCACTAAGCACAAATATTCCTTAAAAAATTCACAAATTCAATTGAATTTACCTGACATAGTTGATCAATATATGCATTAGTTCAACTTCCAACAATGGCACCATTTCTTCTACATTCCCAATCGATAAGGCCTCTGTTTGTTCACCTCTTCCATTTTATTTGTCTCCAGTTTTGGTGGAGATTGATCGGAAGCAGATTATTCACCTAAATTCTTTAGACTTTTGGAGACACTTCATGGTCATCATCGCTTCATAGGTGGATTTATCTTCCCTTGCACTAGCGCTATGATTCTCACTTCCAGAACTCTATCCATGAGAACAATATCGATGATTTCAGGTTGGCATGCGCAAGATAATATCTATAACAAAGCACACAATCTGAATCACTATTATTAGTTGTCTGAATCGCTGCTATTATTAGTTTGATCCTGAGTAAGCTGGACAATTCTCTGTTATACGGGCTCGCGAATTAAGAGAAACGAGAGTGGCTATCTTTGCATCTGAAGCCTGTACTATGAGACCAGTGAGTCCCGGGACCAGGTGAACATCCTCTCTCTATCATCCAGATACGCCCAGTTTCATGAGTCAATTTCCCGTCTTCATAAGGCCAGGTTCGTTTGAACTATCTATCATCTTTAGACGCCCACTTTTGCTAATAAATTTACCAGCTTCTAAGGGCTAGGTGAACGTAGGAAGGATAACTTTATTTTCCAGACCCCTATAGCAAATTTTCTATATTCTTGGGCCGCTTAAGCATTTACAACGCCCACTTTCATGAGGGTGGGTAAGCACGCTCGACTGATAAGGAGAGCAAATTTCCCAGGTTAAATTGCTAAGTCGAACATTCACTGAGGCATTCGCTACGCCCACTTTCATGAGTCAATTTCCCATATTGAAGGACCAGGTTAATATTATTCTTTCTCTCTATTGGATACGCCCACTTTCTGTACTGAAATTCCCAGTTACTAAAGATTTCAGAGTAAGATTCGTTCATTCAATGTTATGGACTCTTAGTCGTTAAATATCTATGAACTTCCAACTCTGAGTTTATGTTCCTGTAATACAGGATGCGAGTGAGAGCTCCTACAGAACAATAAAAAATTTCGTGGCGCGAAATGGACAGACTTACTAGGCAGACCGGAGGGTATCAAAATTTATCGAACATATTTAATACTTGCTCATAAGCTGAGACTCAAGGTATGTAACTAAGGGTTTTTACATTTTAGGCTCTTCATTTAAGCTTGTAACTAAACTTTTAAAGCTGTTTGAAATGCATTCAATAATTAACCTGAAAAACAGAAGGGCTTGTTTCCGAGATGTTAACACTGGGTTTCAAAATGTGTAGATGGAAGAGAAATATTAACACAATGAAGAGTAGGATATTCAAATGTTTACTAATCATCAAATCAACATGTGAAACTATAAAGCTGTCAAACATTCAGATCACCAAGCCGTAGCAAAAATACAAATTAATTGTAAAATATAGCATGCACCAGCGAATTCATATAAGAAGTACTAGAAAACAATAAGTCCCAATTCTGTGTTGAAGACCTGTATTCTCGTAAGAATTCGCAGAAGTCTAAAGTACATTCAAATTTATCAAACATATTTAATAGTTGCTCATATGCTGAGACTCAAGGTATGGACACAGACAAATCACAACAGAAAATCAATATACAGAGTTATATCTTGTGGCATATAAGTATATGAATATGAGAACGTGGAAGTCACAATCATTTTTGGAATATTGATTATTATTCACCTCTAATGCACAGGCGAATAGTTTTTGGAATATTGCTTACCTCTAATGCACAGGCCAAGACCGCACTTTCTTGCTCCAAGATGACACAGGAACGGCAAGAAACTGGAAATTCTTGCTCCAAGATGACACAGGAATGGCGAAACTGAAAATTCTTTAGCGCAGAGCTGAGTCGATCGCCTGCTTCACAATGAAAGTCAAGTTTGCTTCTTCAGACCCTTAAATCAATGTAGGTAGCTAATCTGCAATAAACATTCATTAATGCTAAAATGATACATTTATTACTTGCGGTTGGAATATTAAAATAAAAAAATTCCAATATTTGTTGACGATATTGGTAAGGTCGGAGATATGCAATACTAAAGCTATACAAATATGCACATATTTCGATGTGCTTAGCCCATGAAATTTGCGAAGATTTGCAAAAAATTGCATATTTATTACCTTATCTCTAATATTTATTGCATATTTATTATTAAGATCTTTTTAAGATTTTGTTATGTGTGATGCTTCATAACGTGTTGCTATGTGCAACTAGCAGGTAGAGCGGGAAAAGTTTGAGCTGGAGCAGGCCTATTGGAGACTGGGTGCAAAACATTTTTGGAGATTACGTGCAATGAAAAGTGCTAGTGTTTGTCATTACGGAGATAAGATTTCAATGGCCACAGTCATGTTTTACCTAACCCCAGTGTTACAACACTTACTGGCCAGATCTGTACGCTTCTACATGTGTGATAAAATATTTTTAATTATATTTTTATTACTTGTTGATAAAATCTTGTTTAATGCTGAATATTACAAGTATTTTTTTATTAAATTTAAAAGATTAGAAAATAAGATAATTTTTTTTATTAAATTTAGAAGAAAATATTAGAAAATAAGATAATTTTTTTATTAAGTTTAGAAGATAAGAGAAATTTAGAAGATAATAAATATTTTTTTTTATTAAATTAATCTTAAATTTAGAAGATTAGAGAATTTGTTTTTATTAAATTTAGAAGATGAGAGAAATTTAGAAGATAATAAGTATCTTTTTTATTAAATTAAGAAGATTAGAAGATAAAATAATATTTTTTTTAAAAGAGAAATTGAGAAGATAATAAGTATTTTTTTTATTAAATTAAAAAAATTAGAAAATGAGAGAATTTTTTAGCAAATTTAGAAGATAAGAGAAATTTAAAAAGTATTAAAGAAAATCAACTTTTGAATTGTTTTTTTTATAACATCTAATTGTCAATTTCATTATATTATTCCATTATTGCACCTGAAATTTTATAACGGCTTCAATATAATTTCAAATCCTTTAATTGCTCAAACTTGGTGAGAAGACATATTGCCTTGGGACTTTGTTGGTTTCACATAGAGAATGGATTTTCTAACTCTTCCTCTTATATTTGTTTCAATATTTCTTTGTTGTATCTATCTTGTTTAAGATTTTGCAAAGTGCATGAATATCCTCGTTCTTTAGCTCTACATATATTTGGCTCTCTCAAGTGGTCTTTGTAGAATTTATGTGTCTAATCTACGATTTGTTTAAAGTTTGATATCTTGGATATTTCACAAATGGAATTTGATATCCTTCTTTAGTTGGCTTTCTTATGGAGGCACTTGGTATTTTGATCTCCTACCTTTAAATAAAGTTGTAAGATTTAAGATGCCAACATTCCTCATGTTGTGTTTGGGATTTAGTTAGATGAAGGTTGACTTTCCTTTCTTCATTTATAAACAAAATAGTGTATCCTCCTCCTCCCTCGATAAAGTGTATGTGTGCTTAGTGGTTTTGATTTCACAAAAATATTAGGGTAAGGAGGTTCTTATGTGTGAATTTTGATCCATTCGTTGATATCAAATTGTATCCTTTTCACCTTTTTCACATATATATGAGAAGGACCCTTATCTATTAATGATTAAACCTTCAAAATCATCATGGTTTAATTTCACATTGCTAAATTCTAATAGACTAGGTCCCGTGTCTTTTAGGGAGGCGATTTCCAAGGAGATATGATTCTAGTTTAAGGCCATAGAAGGGGTGATAATGGAGGAATATCACCACCCTAACTTAACCAACTAGTTACACCCTCAGTGGTAGAAGAGATAATAGAGGAATACCACCATGCTCACTTAAACAGCTAGTTACTCCCTTAGTGGTAAATGAGATTCAAATAGCAAATACCAACAATTCTTTTTTTCCAACAAAACAACAATCTAACAAAACAACAAGAAAACCATTTGTACAAATGAAAAGGGAATAACAAGGAATACCTTGGGAAACACTACCTTCTTCAAGATGCTACATAAACTTAGGGATGGGTTTGATAAAGGACTCGTTCCACTTGAGTCGAGCACACAGAACAAAATTAGTTCATCACCATGTTAACAATTAAAGGGTAAAGTGATAATGGAGAGGGATAATCTATAGTGCTTAGGGTCTGAGCAGGAGCAATACTAGTTGCTGAGATGGAAGGAAAATACAAAGAATGACTAAGAAGACCGGTATAGAGGGAAGCACATTCCCCAAGTATGCAACAGAGTATAATTAATAAGTTGTATGGGCATTGTATGGTCCCAATAACAAATCTCAACCAGATGGAGAACCCATAGTGCCTCCAAAAAGGCTAAGGTAAGGTATGCCTATGACCAAGAAGATGGGTAGATGCACCTATTGTGCTCATGGAGTATGGAAGGGGCTAGACGAGATACACATCGAAGTCACCGAGTGAGTCAAAACACCCGTGGAAGAAGATGGGACCCTAGACAATGTACACATCGCAGGAGCACCTTGTTTGAATCCACATCAGGAGTAAATGCATGGATATGTTGTGGATCGGGTCAAGACAAGAGATTTGGCATATTAACCCCATTAAATTTATGCATTTAAAACAATATGACAAAGACATGTGCTACAAGGAACAATTATTAACCCCAACATTGAAACCATTGATCTGAATACTATGCAAACGTTTCGACATAATGTTTTCCCCTTACAACCTTCTATTTAGGAGTTGTTTAAGAGTTTGAAGGAGTGGTTATAAATTTATACACACACTCGACCATATACTTATATACAAAATCGAATTGACTAAACAATGGGTACCAATGTCAAAGCCTAAGCCTTAGGATGGTATCGTAGACCATGACAAATAGTTAGGGGTAAAATTAATACCCAATGGTCACTGTGATGACTCTGTTAGTATTTGGATATATGTACACCCATATAATAGTATTTGGGGCCGCCGTTATGGCTGGGTGGCTGGGGCGGTCGGCTGTGGCCGTCCCCACCCAGGATCGACCCCGAGACCCCGTCCTATTCGGCGTTCTCGCCTACCATTGAGCGCCGGTTTAACTATCATGTGAAAAAAAATGTACACCCATATAATAGTAGTGCAACTTTTCCTACATAGCAGGTTATGGGTTTTAATGGCATACTCTTGTATAAGTACTCATAGGAATAATACTTCAAGGTTAAGTAATTGTCCTATTTGGTTATCGTCGTCACAAGTAATGACATAGGAGACTATTCTTAACTAATGTAAAGAATGTTGAATAGGGATATAGAACTCTGTAAGTAAGCCATAGTTCTATCAATGACAAGAGTAATTAAGATAAAATATTATAGAATAGAAAGTATTGTTTATTTGTTATTTTAGCAAATTTGGGTATGTTGCATATGGTTTCAGAGTTGTAGTTATAGAACTTAGGCCTATATGGGTATGTTGTTTATTTGTTATTACAACTACAAACAAATTATTGTTGTAATCATTTTTATGGAGGTAAGACGTGGGTAAGACACATCACTGTCTTAAAGCATCATTAGTTAAAAGGACATAGTAGTTAAATTGTTATATACATTAATGACTTTATTATTTAATACTGCCTTAACAAGCATTTATTACTTCCGCAATCACAATTTTAACATTTAATGCTGGTATAATTTATTTTTTTAATTTTTATGAAATTATCGGGATCGTGATTTGGACGTATGAATCCATCCCATGATTTGGAGGTTATTCCTCAACACTCCCGAATAAAATAACCCCCAATATTTATATTACTATGTCAAATAAAAAAAACCCTTTGACCCCTTAATACGGGGCAATATATTTTTGAGGTTTTTAAGAGTATTCAACCCCCCAATATGAATGGACGTGATATAATATTGCCTCACCAGTGAACCCCCCGTGGGAAAAGATAACTTGGCCAAAACACAATCAATAAGATATGAGGACATGTAGAATTCTGCCTTCTTTAAGGCCAGTCCTTCTCTTGTAGCAACTACCATTGATGCCAAACTGTCTGACAGGAGAGTGGCCCAGTCGAACACAGTTCCTTTAAATGCCACGAAGTGGATGATGGGGACCCACTGAATCTTGTACACGGTGCCATCGGGCATGCCGAAGATTCTGCACAACATCAAGGTGATCAACCTGAAAGGAGGTCTCAGATTCTGGACGTCATATTCGTCATTACCTTTCTTCCTCAAATGCTTGCCTGCGACTAGTAATTTTTTGGCCATTTCAATGTTGTTCATCTGGCCCAGCCATTCATCAGTCAGAGCTTGCTGGGGGCGGGGAAATTTATAGGCTGCGGCAAGATATGCGGGGTGGAATGAGGCGATGCTATTTTCCCGCTGTCATTTATTACTCTTGCCTCCGCATCAGTATGTTGGAGTATCCATCCAATTACTTCAAAACATGGGAACAGTTAAGGGCGGGTAGAAGCCCTGGCTATGCCTGAAGTTCTGATATTGAGATAAATCTTCTCCTCTTCTAGCAACATATCCGGGATCTCTTGGTCCCGGATCATCCTGTAGATGTCGCCCCAGTGGATTTCAGGAGGAATACCGGTGGTGCGCCTAGTATATTGGAACGTAGTCTCAGTCCTAAGTGGTGTTGGATGTGGTTCCGTCATTTTAGCCTTCTTCCTACCACCTTTTGGCATTTTGACTTATCTCTGCTGGCAACCAAATACAGGTCATTATAAACAATGTGCAGCATGCTGTGAGATTTTAACAAAGAGCAGCACCAATTTAACATGCTAATGAGGTATATAAATAAATTGTGAAGCTGCATGTTGGGAAGCAAAAAAAACCATTCCAAACAAGAAGTCTAGTTATAGAGACTTGATTCTTTTTAAAGGGACAAGGTTCGGAATTCTCCCGAAAGGATAGGTATGTCGAGGGAGCAAACTGCTCTCGGTCTAGCTCTAGGAGAGATGGTAACCTTCGTCATTGTGCTTTTAATGGTTAGTGGCGGGTGAGTCTGGGAGTGAAACAACCTTATTACGAAATAAGGGGCCAATCCAAACCACAATCGTTTATTTAAACGTTTTAGGCATGTGTGGCATTCAATATGGTGGGTGGCGCATTTAACACAAGCTTTAAATTTTGTACGCTGCAGTCTTTTCAAATAATCTCGATATGCGTGCATGACCGCCACCTGCAGGATGGACTCATGAATTTTACCCGCCGTTTCGAAGGGAAATAGCGAATGGCTCCCGCAAGTCTTTTGAAAAACGCTCCGCGGGATTTCGGGAGTAATATCGCAAATATTTCCGCAATAGCGAAAGGTTTCCGCGAAAGACTCAAGCCGTTTCGGAAGGAAAAGCCGAACGGCTCTGCAAAAGTTAAGGCTTTCGGCGGGCTTCATAAACGTTTCCGTAATTGCGGAGGGTTTTTGCAAAAGACTTCCGCAATCGCGGAATGGATTAGCGAATGGTTCCGCAATAAGTCTTTCGGCGGGCTTCGCAACTTTCGAAAAAGTTTCTAAGTCTTCGCGGGGTTTCGGAAAAATATGGTGAAGGCTTCCGCAAAAGACTTCCGCAATCACGGAAGGAAAACCTGAACGGTTCCGCAAAATTCTCTCGGTGGGGTTTCGGAAAGATAACGCGAAGGTTTCCGCAGTTACGGAAGGCTTTGGCAAAGTGCTTCCGCAACTTCGAAACTTAAAAGATTTTCCAAAAGAGACGAATTCCCTCGGCGGCCCCGGGGAAAGCTGGCGAATGGCTCCTGCGTTTCGGGAGGATAAGCAGAATGGTTCCGTCATTTCGAAGGGAAATTCGTTAATAGCTTCCGCAACTTTTCAATAATTTTTTCTAAGTCTTTTCGGGAGACTTGTGCGAGTGGCTTCCGCAACTGCGGGAGGATAGCCCGAAAGACTCCGCAATTTCGGGAGACTTTCCCAAATGATTTCCGCAACTGAGAGAGAAAAAAACTAAGTCTTTTCAGGATGCTTATGATAAAGGATCCCGCCATTTCGGGAAGAAAAGTTGAGTGCTTCCGCAACCCGAGAGGCTTTCTCAAATGCTTTCGTGACTCCGGGGAGAGTTCACAAATTCTGTCCTTAGAAGAAAACTTGGAGTTCTCAAACGCGGGATTTTCTGTTGAAAAACAAAGTAACAAAGGAGAAGTGGCGTCCTACAGCAGTATTTCCAGAAAAAATAAAGGAGGGGCCCCAATATGCACAAAAATTTTGGGGGGGATGTTGCTGCAACAATAGAAGGCAATGTATGGCATTTACGACACTTGTTTCACTTACGACAATTTGAAAGCTAGGGCTTTGTATAGCAAAACCTGGTCATCGTGTAACTTTCACTATAAATAAATTTTGGAGAAGGTTCAGGATCTGAAACTTGGACAAGCAGAAGACAAAATTTTCTTGTACCTTGTGTCTGATTTTCAGCCTCAGATTCGTTCTACTTTCTGAGATATGATCCGTAGAAGTTAGGGTTTCTGCCTCTTATAGAATGAAGCCCTAAACAGGTGATCTAGGTAAAAAGGTCATATATCGGGCTAGGAAGCTCCAAATGGAGTTCCATAAAGAGTGACTGTTAGGGAATAGACTGTAGTTTCACAGGTACAAGTTTCATAGGCCTAAGTTGAAACAGTGACACATGTCACTCTGTACAAGTTCGATATGTTGTTTCATCCCTTAAACGGGTCATGTTGGGAAACTGAGCATATATCTCTGATGGAGAATCCAATGAAGCTAAAACCTATGGGTTTGGAAATATGACAGGTCAGGATACCACAGGACGAAGTTTTAGACCTTGCAGATCCGAAATTTCAGAGATACACCAGAAATAATACGGCACATCTGAAATGGCTCAACAGAGGAAATCAAAGAAGAGGAGGAAGAAGCTCTCACTTAGGGTTTTCAGTTTTTAGGTATGGCATGACCTGATACAATGTTGGAGACACCTGATGCAGCATTGGAAACTTTGAAAATGGATTTGGAATCCATTCATCATAGATATTAATCCTCCATCAAAATGTTGTGGGAGGAAGGAGATTGAAAATTAGGGTTTCCAAGTAAGAAGAAACCCTAGCAAAGTTGGGAGACACATAGGGCAGCAATGAAGGAGGTTTAAATGGTACTGATATTCAATCATCCTAGCACCATGAACCTATATAAGATGTTTACAAGTTATCTACCTTGGATGGTTAGGGTTTTAGCCTTATATAGAAGACTACAGGCAATCTCGACAGGTATGACTTGAGGAGATACATGTATGTTTTGAAATATGTTTTATGATTAAGTTCATGATATGTTTGTCTTCATATTATTGTGGTTAGTATGATCATGATTAATTTTAGATTGTCTGATTACCTTAGTAAAAGTATGAATGCATGTGAATAATAGAAGACATTCATTGATTAGGGTTATGACACTTATGATTGTACTGATGCACTTGTGGTGTTGTATGAGGATGATGTTGTCTGCTAACATGAAAGGTACATCAAGAAAGACAAATCCATATGATCATGATGAAATGAAGACAAATACTCATCCATAGTCATTGATCACATAGAAGCTCTACTTACACGGTATGTATAATTTGGTTCTACAATGCTTAACTTATGAGATATGCAGGTTACTAGCACAAGGTCTCTAAATCATTGAAGAGAACAAAGAAGACATTTTTTGGGTATGTTAGACATAACTAGCAAGCATGATAATCCAGGTATTTTTTCCTATATCGAGTTAGAATCCTACTTTGTGTTAGGATCTTAGATAAGTATACTTTTGTATGATTGATAATGATTATTCTTGAAGTTAGAAGTTTAAGTAATCAAGGGTTTATGCATATTATGTTTCTTAGTTTGATTAATGATATGAAAAACTAGAAGAGAATATGCATGAGTATAAGAAGTACTCCCCGAAACCTTGAATACTAACGCTTGTGATAAATTACTTGTGTATGAAATGATCATGACCATACATGATTAAGATTATTTAGAATCATAATGTTTTGATAGTATTGAGATTATACTAATGAATGTATGATTATGTATGAGATCTTGAGGATGACACAATGATGACACTAGTGCACACTTAAGCATGCATAGTGGTCCAGGATGGGTAGAAGTTCAAAGACATATAATCATGATGATATCATAAAGGGAAAAATAGAGATCAAGAGGGAGGCAACCGCACAAACATAAAAGATAAGTATTTGAGTTGTTATTTGAATTACTTATTGAATCTTTGAATAGTTAATGATATTGCTCGTAATAGTTGTATGCATATTTATATTCCTAGAATATATCATGCATAGTGTAAGCATTCATATAGCATTGAACAATATACTACTAATATGCATATGATGGGTAAGTTGGACAAACTTTCCATTGTTGCTTTTCTAGAATGAAACCTCTTTGCTAACATGTTGGGAGCTGTGCACACTCTTGATAGTATGTTCTGGTAGAGATGGAAGGAATCTAAATAACCACTATATGCATACATGATATGGAAAAGTGTTGTGCCAAAGTATTGGTCAAGATAGTTGCATAAATATGTGAATCATATCATTATGTATAATAGGTTATCATTGAAATGTTAACATGATTTGATGATTATGAAGTGTTACTAATCATGTAATTAAATTTGATTTGTAGGAAAGATCATGTGCTATGATCAAAAGAAGGACAACGAACACTTGTTCCAAAGAACAAGTGATGGATGCTCAACAAGAAGACTTACAAATCAAACGTACTGTAGAAGTACAAAGGAAGGCTCGTGGTTGGAGGATTCTCTTAGAAAGAGGGAGAAGATCATGACGAGATGTTTGCTCCAAGTGGCTAGACACACTTCCAGAGATAGATTACACCCATGGATGACAAGACCGTTCTCTTGAATGGTGTAATTGAAGAAGAAGTGCATATCGAGCAAACTCCCAGTATTTGATAGAGAATCACATGATTGAAGAAGGATTTGTAAGGGTTCAACAGGTACCCAGGATCGATAGTCATTTGATGAGCTTGATGAGCATCACAGGTGATGCGGATTTCAAACTTTACTACAAGGTTGAAGATGGATTCTATATATACATGACATACTTATCTCAGATGGAAGCAAGAAGGAACTCACCATAGAGTTCGAGTGATCTTGAGGCTCATATCAGGAGACCCATCTGACTAGAGATGGAACAGATAGATATGCAGAAGATCACTCAATGCACAGTGTGCATGATGTTCAGTCACAGAGGGAGGACAATACTCAGATGTAGAAGACTCCACTTCAGAGGGAGTATATCTCAAAGTTAAATAATCTTGACATGATTCTTGTGATTAGATATGTGGCTGAGATCATATGAGATTTTTTCTTAGCCAAGGAAAATGTGAAGTATAGATCTGCGATGATGGACAGTGGTTTCTACAGTTTACAGACAGATGACTGGTTTGTTGATGTATTTAGCGAATACCAGGCTAGATATATGCTTTGCTGTGAACACCCTGAGTCAGTATCTAGTTGAGCCTAGATGTGTTCACCTAGTAGCTGCAAAGCATGTGATGAGGTACCTGAGAGGTACAACAGATTTTGGTCTATACTATGTTGGATATCATGACTATAGATTGTATGGTTATACATATGCATATTGGGCCGGAAGTGTCTCAGACAGGAAGAGCAACTCAGGTGGATGTTATTGTCTGGGATCTGCCATGATCTCATGGTTTAGCATGAAGTAGTCTAGTGTTGCTCTCAGCACAAGTTGAAGTAGAGTATATAGAAGCTTGTTCTACTAAGTTGTGAAGCCATATGGATCCAAAAGTTGAATTCAGGTCTATTTGACCTGGAGTTGGATACCACGGTGGATTATGGGCTCAAGTATGATGCGAATCAGAAGATTAACCTGGAGGGTTATGTTGATTCGGATTGGGCAGGCAGTGCCATTGATAGGAAGAGCACTTCGGGGTGATACTTCAGTATGGGATCAGGTGTGATCTCTTGGTGTAGCAGGAAGCAGTCCTGCATGGCAGTGAGTACAACCGAAGCAGAGTATGTCACAGATTGTTCAGCTAGTTGTGAGGCAGTATGGATAAGGAAGATACTTCCTGATTTGTTTGATCTCCAGTTGAACGCGACTTGTATATATTGCGACAATCAGAGTTGTGTGAAGTTGTCTGAGAACCCAGTGTTCCATGACAAGTCGAAGCACATTGAGATCAAGTACCACTATATCAGGGATATGGTGCAGAGAGGAGCAGCGAAGCTCCAGTATGTTGCAACGGACGAGCAGATAGTCGATGTATTGACTAAGCCGCTGGCCGGAGTGAAGTTTGAATACTTGAGAGAGAATCTTGGTGTACTTCAGATCGAGGTTCTTTCCAAGGGGAAGTGATGAGTCTAGAAGACACAGTTGCACATGGGATTTTCTGACATGGTGGTAGGTTGGTCCTCCCATGGTTGTTGATGTAATTACCGGGCTTTTCTGACATGGTGGTAGGTTGGTCCTCCCATGGTCATTGATGTAATTGCTGAAGCTTTTCTGACATGGTGGTAGGTTGGTCATCCCATGGTCGTTGATGTAATTGCTGATCCTTTCCTCCCATGTCAGTTGATGCAAGTGCTGTGTTATGTGCATCTCGGCTGTGCTCCGTTGATGATGAGGTGATCTGAAGATGATGATGTGACAGTAGGGTACAGAGGTTTTGCAAAGGCATATAATCAGTCTTGGGATGCTCCTTCAGGTTTTGCAGTGGCATATAATCAGTATTGGGAGATCTTGCAGGTTTTGCAGTGGCATATAATCAGTATTGGGAGATCTTGCAGGTTTTGCAGTGGCATATAATCAGTCCTGGGATGCTCCTTCAGGTTTTGCAGTAGCATATAATCAGTCCTGGGAGATCTTGCAGGTTTTGCAGTGGCATATAATCATTCCCGGGATGCTCCTTCAGGTTATGTAGTAGCATATAACCAGTCCTGGGAGATATTGCAGGTTTTGCAGTGGCATATAATCAGTCCTGGGATGCTCCTTCAGGTTTTGTAGAGGCATATAATTAGTCCTGGGAGATCTTGCAGGTTTTGCAGTGGCATATAATAAGTCTTGAGATGTACCTACTTGATGGATTTCTCGCAAAGATGATGAAGACCTACATGGAGGCTAGGCCTACATCCAACATGAAAAAGGGTTGGCTCTGTAGAACTTCCCATGACAAGTCGATTGGAGACTGATGGTCGAGATAGCAGCAACAGTGACGATGATGATCCAATGACAAAGACTTGTGTTGATGAAATGTGTTAAGAGAATACCTTCCTAGTTAAGAGGGAGTGTTAATGTATTTGTAACTTAGAAAGATATTCACTTGTATATTTTATATTGTATTTGTATTTTATTATTGTACCTCCGACGGAGATGTTTATTCCTCCGGTCAGAGAAGTCATTATTGTATTTGGGTCATGTAAAGTCAATGAGGTTAACCCTCCATTGTATGTCGGGGCATTGACCCCAGAGTTGAGTCTTTCATGGGTTATTAGACTCTCCTAGAGAAGTCGATCCAATCAGTTACACTTAGGGGCCGATCTATTTGGGGTTAATGCTAAGTGAAAGGTAAAGTATAAATAGAGAGGGTGATCCTCTCTATTTGATCATTTACCCACTCACTCATTCGATAAGTGAGAGAGAGAGAAGTTCTCACAAGTGGAGGAGGAGGAAGCTGCTGGAGACCATCTCTTTGTTTTGGGGTTTTGTATTATTGCTCATTCTATCTCTGAGGAAGTTGCAGGGTTTTCTCCTTTATGGTTTCCCCAGTGAAATGCTTTGTGTCTCTTGTGTTTAATTTGCTGCGCACATTATTCTCTCAGATAAGATCCTATATCATATTGAATTAAATTGTGAAAAAACAACAAAGGAAAATCAAGTAATGGATATGCATGGATCCTCACAACTAATGATTACTTCACAAAGTGGGTTGAAGCAATACCTGCTAAGAAGGCCACCGATAAGATAGTCACAAGATTCAGTGTGCTAACTAAGATTACTATCGACAACACCATGGATTTTAGTCCATTAGAGTTCTCCTCCTTTTGTTTCAAATATGACATTGTTCTATCCCATTCTTCCAATTATTATCTTCAAGGAAATGGCCTTGCTAAATATAGTGACAACAATTTAATGACCATTATCAAGAAGACAATTGGTGATAACAAAAAAACATGGGATAGTAAGATTAAGTACGCAATGTGGGATGATAGAATAATAAAGAAAAGTTATACAAGAAAGATCCCTTTTGAGTTGGTCTACGAGATGGAAGTCACTTTGCCAATTCACCTAAAATTACCAGTGTATAATATTTTGTAGGGTTAATTCACTCCAGATTAGAGTGCAGTTAAAAAAAGAATAGATTAGTAGAGCTTGATGATGTCAAAAGGACAACATTTGATCAGTGTCAGATCGTGAAAAGGTCAAAAGGGTATTCGATAAAGGGTCTTGAATAAGGTTTTTTTTATAAATATGATATTGTACTCATGTGGGACAAAAAGAGATAAAATCCACGAAAGAACGATAAATTTGATAGTCTGTGGTTAGGTCCCTCTAGAATTGATGACATTGTTGGTTCAAATTCTTTCTATCTCAGTAATCTAGATGGTGAAAAATTAAATATGGCTTTGAACAAGTAGGTCCTAAATCTATTCTACAAAGGTAACATCTGATGCCCATGTGGCATCTAGGTAAATTAGAGTAGTTTTCATCCTAACTTTGCTTTTGGATCTTATTTCAATCTTTCATTTCAATATTTTAAGTTTTGCTTAGGATAGTTTAGTTTCATTTATGTCTTCAATACATGCAAATAATATTTTGTTTTTTGGTATTTACCTGATTTCATGTGCTACTTATGTTTTCTTGGTGAGATGATTGGTTTTGTAGATCATAGGTTGAAGATTTAGGAGTTATCACATGCTTTCCAAAGATAAAGCATGCGTTC
The DNA here is from genome assembly GCA_027924585.1 of Larix kaempferi. Classification (NCBI taxonomy): domain Eukaryota; kingdom Viridiplantae; phylum Streptophyta; class Pinopsida; order Pinales; family Pinaceae; genus Larix; species Larix kaempferi. Next base: position 4,844,827 of record BSBM01000202.1, on the reverse strand, counting down.
CCATATGGAGCCAGTTGTTACCACCCAGTTAGTGTTGAAATAATATTTAGTTTCGGAAGATATTATTGTATTGCATAAATCCTAATGTAAAACCCTAAAAAAATACTATCAAGGAATCAAGTGAAAATAGACAAGTTGGCCCCACGTAAATCAATGGGAAAAACTGCCCCAACAATGGGAAAAAATGCCCCAACAATGGGAAAAAATGCCCCATAGAAGTCAGACCAGTGAATTCGGCCTAGTAGTGAAAAATTCATCCAGAAAAGAGTATAAATAGGGTGGGCGCATTCCTCATTTGGACACATCAAGCAAGTTCGCTCAAGCTAGTGAAGACAAGTGCACATGAGAGAGACAGTGGAAGCAGTTGGAGGAAGACAATATTCTTGGGTTATCTTATCTTTGCTTCTTATTCTTTGTACGAGAGATATTTAGCTCTTCGTTGTATTGACATTGTACTTTGTTGATGAATCTATGCTAAGAAGTTTTGCTAGGTTTTTTTCGTGAAGAGGGTTTTCTTAGGATAAATCTTTGTGTCTATTGTTGAATGTATTTCTTTCAATGATCCTTATGCATGCAATATGATAAATTGAATGAAATTCTAACATAATTTCTCTTAAGTAAAATTCTAACATGGTATCAGAGCAGGACTGAAAGAAAGCATTGCGACAATTGCGAAAGTTGGAAACTAGAGATTCTTATTTCCAGGGTTTCCATCCACAGATCAAGCTCGATCTTAGAATTCTTGAACTCTCCCTAAGAGGGAGCATCCATCTGTGTAGTCATATCTCAGATCTAAGAATTTTCAATTTGACCTAAATTCTGCAGAAACTATACAAACTGTAGAAATTAGGGTTTCCAGTTTTTTCCTGTTCTATCCATATATCTGAGTGAAAATAGGGTTTTCTCAACTCGCCTTGGGAGGGCACATCTTTCCAGTGGATCGGACTCTCCATTGAAGAACTTTCGATTTTGACCCTCCTCCTGCTAGGGTTTCCATAACCAGATTTGGCAAGATGACAAACATCACCAAGCTTGATGAGAGGGTTGAAGGGGTTGATAACTTCAGAGCATGGAAGTATAGGATGCTCCTTATCCTGGAAGTATAGGATGCTCCTTATCCTGGAGCTAGAGGGAGATGAGGCTAAGGCAAGGCACAAGAAGAACATGGTTAGGGGAAAGAGAATCATTGTTGATTTTATCAAGGATCACTTGATCCATCATGTCTCATCGAATAAGATTCTAAAGCAAACGTTTGATGCCTTGTCTATTTTGTTTGAAGGAAAGAACATCAACTGAAAGATGACCTTGAGAACTCAACTCAAGAATGTTAATATGCAGGAAGCATAATCCATTCAATCCTACTTCACAAGGGTATCTCAGATCAAGGAACAACTTGAAGCTATTGGAGACATGGTTGAGGAAGCAGAAGTAGTGATGACTACTTTGAATGGCCTTCCAAGGTCATGGGAATATTTCATCCAGGGAATATGCTCTAGAAAGAAGTTAACAAAGTTCAGTAGGCTTTGGGAAGAATGTACACAAGAAGAAGCTAAATTGGTAGCAAGAGAAGAAAAGTTGGGTAATGATGAAGATCAAGCACTAGTCGCACACACAAGGAAATAAAATAATAGAAAATAAGTTCATCCTTCAAAGAAGTCTCAAAAGTTTCAGAAGTCTTAAAAGGAAAGGGATTACTCAAACTTCAGATGCTATAGCTGTCAGAAGATGGGACATGTTGCAAGAAATTGTACTCAAATAAAAGATCAAATTAGAAGAGGAAAAATACATCATGCTCATACCGTAGAAAGTGATGAACATGTTCAAAAGAAGACAAGAGAAGATGATTCAAAACATATTATACAACTTGACGAGAACCCGACATTATTCTTGTTTTTTTGGGGGTCAATTTTAGTAGTTGTTTTTACCTCCGTTTCAAAAGGTGTGTATAGTGGTAGCACCATTTTTCATTTTGAGCCATTTTTTGTGATTTTGAAACTTCTTGGTCATAAAATAACTATAATTTTTATTTACAAATGCGTTTTTTTCAAATTTTACAAAAAATATATATATATATAGTAGCTAGGTATGATAAAATATATATACATTTTCAATTTTTTTTTAAACTTTTAGAAGCTAGTTAGATTGAATATATATATATATTTTTTTGAAGTTTTTTCGTTAAAATTGTCTCTTAAAGAAATATTTTTTATGGCAAAATTTGTAAAAAAAGAGAAAATAAAATCATTTAAAACTTTTTTTTAAAGATTTTTCAGCATTTTTGTCTAGAACTAAAATTTGTAACGATTTTAAAATAAAATTGAAAAAAAAGACCCCCCGCCTAAAAAAAAAACTTAAAAATAAAATAAAATACAAAATTAAAAAAAAATTTAAAAACCAAAATAAAAAAAAACACAATAAAAAAATCCAAATTTTAAAAAATTAAAAAAAAAAACAAAAACAAAACAAAACCCACCCGCCCACCCACCCAACCCACCCCACCGCTTCTCCCTCCCCTTCCCTCCCCCTTCCCTGTCCCCCCTTCCCTCCCCCTACCTGCCATCCCCCTCCACCCTATCCTCCCTTCCACTCCCCACTACCCACCCTTCCCCTCCACTCCCCTCCCCTCACCCGTATCCATCCAACCTCTTCCCCCTACACTCCCCCTCCCTCCCTCTCCACCCATCCCCCCTGCCTCGCCCCGCCCCCTCTTCGCCCTACGCGCTGCTCCTTCCTCCTCCCAAGTGCTTCCCCTTAGCGATGGCGCTTGGGAGAAGAAGGAGTGACACGCCTCCTTCCTCCGCCCACACGATTATGAGAATCACGCCAAGCCACAAGGGGGGGGGGGGGCGATTGGGTGTGGCGCATAGGGTGTAGAGGGGGAGGGGGATGGGGGGGGAGGGGGGAGAAGGGGACGGGTGAGGGGTGAGGGGGAGCAGACGGGGGAGAGGGGGACGGGTGAGGGGGAGTGGAGGGGGGAGAGGGGGGAGGGGGACGGGGGAGGGGAGGGGTGGGGAGGGGGGAGAGGGGACAAGGGAAGGGAGGGGGAGTAGGGGGAGGAGCAGAGGGGGATATGGGAGGGAGGGTAGCGGGGGGGGTTGGGTTTATTTATTTTTTATTTTTTATTTTTTAATTTTGTTTAATATTTGAAATTTTTAATTTTAATTTTTTTTTTAAATTTTGTTTTTTAATTATAAATTTTGGATTTTTTTTAGTTTTTATTTAAATTGTTAATAAATTTTAGTTTAAACGTTTTTAAAAATTTGGTTTTTTCTTAAATGTTTTTTTTTTTTAAATGGGATTTTTATTTTTCTAAATTGATTTCTATTTTCAAATATGTTTAAAGTTTTTTTTTTATAAATTTTTTTAAATGTTAATTTTTTTTAGATTTGTATACTTTTTTTAACATGAAAATTTGTGTTTCACTTCATTATTTTATTACAATTTATTTTTTATATATTTTATTTATTTATTTTTTAAATTGTCTGTCTATAAATTTTCTTTTAAAGTTGTAAATATTTTTTGATTTTTGTTTTTAATTTAGTTTTTGAATATTCTTTAATAAATTGTGTTTTTGAACTTTCACTTTTATTTTATTTTTAATTCTATTTTTTTAAGTTATTGTTTTTTAAATTTTAACCTCGAGTAAAATTGATTCTGATTCAAGGAGATCAACTTTTCAATCTGGGGATCGATTTAAGATTTTGATTACATCGATACTACCCCTGGTTTCTAGAAAGTTGTAAATGTAGCCCCCCCAAAAAGGGGGTGATACTAGTATCACCACTTTTACGTTTTGGGGTTGTATTTTGGTGTTTTGGTGCAAAAATATGAAAGAGATTTAATAAATACAATTTTAAATTATGATACAATGATATAATAATGCCATTTTTTGAAAAAGTGTGGTACCGGTAGCATTAGTTTTCAATTCAGGGCTTGATTTTAAGATTTTTGTAAACACCAATAAGGATTGTTTTGGTCCATTTTTAGATTTTTAACCAAAACAAAATGTGGTGCTACCAACAACACCACTTTTTGATTTATGGTTGTTTTTTATGCAAAAATATGAGTTTTTATGGCTAGAATTCTCGTTTTGAGTATAATGTTCTCGTCAAGTTGCATAACTTGTTTCAAGTGAAGAATATGTAATGATACCAACTCTTACAAGGATAGTCACTCATGGAAGTGACACATGACTTGTTGATAGTGATGCTTCTAAGCACATGACTGGTTACAAGGATTCTCTCACAAGTTTGATTCAGAAGGATTCTCCTTATAAAGTAAAGCTTGGAGATGATTATCAATATCCTATTAAAGGAGTAGGAGAAGCCTCCTACAAGTTGGATTTTGGAAAGCCTATGAAGATAAAGGATGTGTTATATGTATCTGGTTTGAAGAAGAATATTTTATGCATTTCAGCATTGGATAAGAAAGGATTTAGAGTTGCCTCCGTGGATGGAGAATTTCTCATGTTGCCTAAAGGAAAGACCATTGATGATGCAGTTGTGATTGGTATTAAAGAAGGATGACTATACAAGTTGAAGGGACACTCAGATTTAGCGCTAGCACATAGTACCGTGAATGCAAGTGAGCTATGGCATAGAATACTTGCTCACTCAAACTAGAAAGCGTTGTCGATCGTGAGCAAGGTGGTAACATGTTTTCCAGAGATCTAGGTAGATCATGATGGTGTTTGCAAAGGATGTGCGCAAGGAAAGAATACGAAAAACCCTTTTCCAAGCAGTGACAACAAAAACAAGTTATACAACTTGACGAGAAATTTATACTCAAAATGAGAACTCTAGCCATAAAAACTCATAATTTTGCATTAAAAACACCAAAAAACAACCCTGAACTAAAAAGTGGTGCTCCAGTAGCACCACTTTTTTTTGGTGCTCTAGTAGCACCACTTTTTTTTGGTTAAAAATATAGATTGGACCAAAACAATCCTTATTGTTGTTAACAAAAACCTTAAAATCAAGCCCCAAATTGAAAACTAATGCTACCGGTAGCACACTTTTTCAAAAAATGGCATTATTATATCATTGTATCATAATTTAAAATTGTATTTATTAAATATTTTTCATATTTTTGCACCAAAACACCCAAAAAACACCAAAACGAAAAGTGGTGATACTAGTATCACCCCCCTCTTTGGGGGGGCTACATTTACAACTTTCTGGAAACCAGGGGTGGTATTGTTGTAATAGAAATCTTAAATCGATCTCCCGATTGAAAAGTGGATCTCCTAGAATCACTGTCATTTTTATTCGATGTTAAAATTTAAAAAACAATAACTAAAACAAAACATAATTAAAAAGAAAAATTAAAAAATGTGAAAGTTCAAAAACAAAAAATTTATTAAAGCAAATTAAAAAAAGTCAAAAAATATTTACAACCTTAAAAGAAAATTTATAAACATAAAATTATAAAAATATAAATTATAAAAAAAATGAAAATGAAACACAAATTTAAATGTTAAAAAATACAAATTAAAAAAAAAAACATTTAAAATTTTTTTAAAAAACTTTAAACATATTTGAACAAAAAAAAAATTATTATTATTATTTTTTTTAAGAAAAAACCAAAAATTTTAAATGAAAATTTAATAATAATAAAAAAAAACTTACAAAAATACAAATTTTAAAATTAAAAATCAAAATTAAAAATTAAAAACATTAAAGAAAAAACCAAACTAAACTAAACCCGCACCCCTACCCGCCCTCCATGTCCCCCTCCCCACTCTCCCCCCCATGCTCCTTCCTCTCCCCTCTGCCCCTCCCTTCCCCCTCCTACTCCTCACCCCGCGCGCCCTACCCAATCGGCTCCCCTTGTGGCCTAACGCGATTCTCATAATCACGTCGTCGCAAAGGGGTGGTGCTTTGTCGGAAGGAGTGGCACCACTCCTTCTTCTTCCCAAGCAGCGCCTCTTTGCGGTGACACGATTTTGAGAATAATGCCAAGACGCAAGGGGAGTCAATTGGGAAGGGTGCACGGGGTGAGGAGTGGCAGGGGGAGGGAAGGGGAGGGGAGGGGGGAGAGGGGGAGGGGGAGCAGAGGGGGGAGAGGGGACGAGGGAGGGGAAGGGAGGGGGGATAGGACGAGGGAAGGGAGGGGGAGAGGGGGGAGGGGGATGCGGGAGGGGGGGGGAAGGGGAGTGGAGGGGGAGGGCGGGTAGGGAGGGGGCAAAGGGAGAGAGGGAGGACGGGTAGGGGGGAGGGAGGGGGGAGTGGAGGGGGAGGAGGATTGTAGGGGGTGGGCGGGTAGGGGGGAGGGAGGGGGAAGTGGAGGGGGAGGAGGATTGTAGGGGGTGGGCGGGTGGGTTGCTTTTGTTTTTTTATAAATTTTTAAAATTTTGTTTTAATTTTGGTTTTTTTTTTTTTAAATTTGTATTTTTTTTGTTTGTTTTTATTTATTTATTTGTTTTTTTCATTTTTTTTAAAAATATTTTAAAGTCTTAGTTCTACACATAAAAACACTAAAAAAACTTTAAAAAAAGTATGAAATGTTTTTATTCTTTTTTTTTTTTTTAAAATTCCCATAAAAATGATTTATTTAAGAGATAAGTTTAAGGGAAAAACTTCCAAAAATATATATTTTTCAATCTAAGTAGCCTCTAAAAGTTAAAAAAATTCGAAAATGTATATATATTTTTTATCATAACTAACTACTAAATATATATTTTTTGTAAAATTTGAAAAAACGCATTTGTAAATATAAATTATAGTTTTTTATGACTAAGAAGTTTCAAAATCACAAAAAAAATGGCTTGAAATGAAAAATGGTGCTACTAGTATACAAACTTTCTGAAACGTTGGTAAAAACAACTACTAAAATTGACCCCCCAAAAAACGAGAACAATGTCGGGTTCTCGTCAAGTTGTATAATATGTTCAAAGCCAAAGGAATCTTGGACATCGTACATTCAGACGTATGTGGACCAATGTCAGCTATTTCATTAAGAAGGTTACATATACTATGTTTTTATTATTGATGATTATTCTCGTAAAAATTGAATTTATTTCTTAAAAGCTAAAAATGAAGTGTTTAGCAAGTTCAAAGAATTCAAGGCTCTTGTAGAAAATATTTCTGAAAGGAAGATAAAGATATTGAGGTCAGATAATGGAGGAGAGTTTACATTGATTGACTTCAAATCTCTCTGTAAAGAAGCTGGGATTAAGAGGGAGCTCACCACTCCCTACAATCCCCAATAGAATGGTGTAGCAGAGAGAAAGAATCGGACGATAATGGTAGTAGTGAAAGCTATGATTCATGATCAAGACTTACCGATGTATTTATGGGTAGAAGCAACCAGGACTGCTGTATATGTACATAATGAAATTTCTCATAGTGCACTTGGGAATAAGACACTAGAAGAAATGTTTACAGGAGAAAATCCATTGGTCATCCACCTAAAGATATTTGGCTGTCTAGTGTATGTACATGTTCCCAAGGAGAAAAGATCGAAGTTGGGTCCTTCAAGCAAGAAGGGTATATTTGTTGGATATAGTGAGACATCAAAGGCATACATAGTCTACATCCTTGGTTACAGACAGATTGAGATTAGCAGAGATGTCACTTTCGATGAGGATGCAGTTTTTAGCAGATCCAAACAAAATAATTCAGATGAGGTTCATGATGAGGAGACTAAATATCCTAGAGTTGTAGAAACAAACAAAAATTATGAGGTTACACTAGAAGAGTATGGACCTCAGAGACCTGTAGAGCTACCTCAAGAGATGATTACACATAAGAGGATACCAGCTTTGGATCATGATATTATTCAGGATGTTGAGAAGTATGGTGCTCCAGATGGAACTCCAGAGTAAGCAAGAAACTGTTACCATACTCCAGCTATGTTGCATTGTTATGTGATATCATTGATGAAGATCCTACCTGTTATGAAGAGGTTGCAGAGAAGAAAGTATGGAAGGATGCTGTGATTGAATTATACCAGTCCATTATAAAGAATGATGTTTGGGATGTGGTTCCGAAACCAAAAGATAAGTCAATGTTATATTCAAAGTGGATCTTCAAGATGAATCATTCTGTAGATGGAATTATCGAGAAGTATAAGGCAAGATTCATAGCATATGGCTTCTCCCAGAAAGAAGGAATATATTATGAGGAGACTTTTTCTCAAGTAGCAAGATACACTTCGATTAGAGCTATACTTGCTATAGCTACAATAATCAAATGGAAGGTACACTATATGGACGTGAAGACAACTTTTCTGAATGGTGTATTGGAAGAGGAAGTGTACATGGAGCAACCAAAAGGATTTGAGACAATGATAGACATATACATGTGTGCAGATTAAAGAAGGCCTTGTATGGATTGAAGCAAGCACCCAAGGCACAGTATGGCATAATTGACAACTTTATGATGAGCTTGGGATTTACCAAGAGTAAAGCAGATTCCAACCTTTACTACAAGGTTTTGAATGGTGGACCAATGATACTATTGTTATATGTGGATTACCTATTTCCAACAAGGGATGATAATCTCATCACTGAATGTAACAAGAGCCTTGTTGCAAAGTTCGAGATGAAATACTTGGGTATGATGCACTATTTCTTGGGTCTAGAGGTATGGCAGTAATCGAATGAGATTTTCCTTAACCAAGGAAAATATGTTGTAGAGATCCTGAAGAGATTCGGGACGATGGAATGCAAATCCATGCCTACACCGATGGTGATGAACATGAAGTTATTGAGTGATACTTTCTCAAAGACAGTGGTTGACACCATGTATAGAGAAATGATTGGTTCGTTGATGTACTTGATGAACACAAGGCAAGATATATGCCTTGTGGTGAACACATTGAGTAAGTATATGGTTGAGTTGAGACATGTTCACTTGATTGCGGTAAATCATGTGATGAGGTACCTGAAATGTATAGTGGACTATGGACTCATATATGTTTCATATCGTGAGATAAGATTGCAAGGCTATACTGATTTAGATTGGGCCAGTAGTGTCACAGACTGTAAGAGTACATCAGGATGTTGCTTCAGTCTGGGGTCAGATATGATTTTGTGTCTCAGCAGAAAGCAGACTAGTGTGGTACTCAATACAACCGAGGCAGAGTATATTGCAACATGTTCAGCTAGTAGCGAAGTTATGTGGATTCGAAAGTTGCTTGCAGGGTTGTTTGATCTCAAGTTAGAGTTGACTTGTATTTTTTGTGACAACTAGAGTTGCATAAAGTTGTCAGAGAACCCTATGTTTCATGACAAGTCCAAGGACGTCGAGATCAAGTACCATTATATTTGAGACATGGTACAGAAGGGAGCTGTGAAGCTCTAGTATGTTGCGGCATACGAATAGATAATCGATGTGTTGATGAAGACTCTTTCAAGGGTGAAGTTTGAATACTTTAGGGACAAACTTGAAGTGGTCCAAATGGACTTCCCTCATGAGAGGGAGTGATGATTACATATGTGATTTCAAGAGGCAATATAAAACTAAGTATGGAAACAACAGGTAGTCATTCACGGACTAGTTTCCTAGATTCCATGTGAGCTAGGTGAAGTCGTGTAATGACATAAGGTCCGATGGGACACCGAGACCCATAAGGTCTGAAAGGACGATGAGACTGCACCCACTAGTGAGATGCTATGCTGAGATCCTGAATGCATGATGTGATCAAAGGGATTGCTCGTATAGAAATTCTAGTGAGAGAGAGATTCGTGAAAGGTCAACAAGTAAATGGTTAATTACAAGTCAACAGAAGTAGTGTTGAAGATTAAGTTAGAAGAATACCTTCCTTGCTGAGAGGGAGTGTTGAAATAATATGCAACTGCGGAAGATATTCTTGTATTGCGTAAACCCTAGTGTAAAAGCCTAAAAGAATACTCTCAAGGAATCAAGTGAAAATAGACAAGTCGGCCCAGTAGTGAAAAAGTCAGCCGTAAAAGAGTATAAATAGGGTGGGCGCATTCCTCATTTGGACACATCAAGCAAGTTCGCTCAAGCTAGTGAAGACAAGTGCACATGAGAGAGAGATTAGCAATAGTTGGAGGAAGACAATATTCTTGGGTTATCTTATCTTTTCTTCTTATTCTTTGTATGAGAGATCTTTAGCTCTTTGTAGTATTGACATTGTACTTTGTTGACGAATCTATACTTAGAAGTTTTGCTGGGTTTTTCCCGTGAGGGTTTTCCCATGATAAATATTTGTGTCTATTGTTGAATGTATTTCTTCTAGTGATCCTTATGCATGCATTATGATAAATTGAATGAAAGTCTAACATAATTTCTCTTAAGTAAGATTCTAACATTTAGCACATGATGATTAGCAAATAGAAGATGACAAATACCTAGGGAAACCTCACTTCCATGATCCAGATCAAGCACTCTTCTAGTCCTTATTTTTAATATTGTACATCTCTTTTTCCCATGGTCAAAATATGATGACTGTAAATTGACATGACATCCTATAGATGTGTAAAAGGTCTAGCCCAAATGGGTCACTTGTCTTAGTACCACTTTGGAGTGTTTTTTCCACCTAGATGAACTTAGATCCTAGTGATAAGAGTTTATCTAGGATTTTTCACTCAATACTATAAATATATGAGTATGTACTAATGCACCTGCCCCAGGATGGTGTTTGAATCCTTGTTTTTGATTTCATGCATCAGTTCATCACCATGTTTTTCCTTGTCAAAAGTCTTTTTTAAAATCCCTTGAGGGAGTAAAAATGTAATAATGTTGTAGAACGTGGTCAAGGGGGGTGTTAAACACTTTAATACACATTCTATACTCCTTTGGATACACATAAGAAGACATGCACACATTTTCTGGGAATTTTTTCCATAAATTGAGGTGTCTTGAAACCTTTTCCTTGATTTAAGGAAAATGAATATTCCTTTTGAGGGCACACTCTCCTTGAGATCCAATTCATTGTAGGAGCATTGCATATCTATCCAATCAAGTGCAGTTGACTCCTCATCTCTCCATAGTTGACTCCAGAGGTGGAACATGAGGGCCTACTCAGTCTCAGTTCACCCTATAGGTGGTGCATGAAGGCCTAATCAATCCTAGTTTACTCCAAAGGTGGTGCATGAGGGGATACTTAGTCCTAGTCCACTCTAGAGATGGCATGAAGTTTCCTAGAGGTGGTGCATTGGGATCTAGTAAGCTCTAGTCATTCCCTAAAGGTGGCACACTCCCTATTGCATGCATGAGACACCTAAGGGGGGGCGCATTCTCTCCATTCTATCTATAAAAGCAAGCATCCCCCTCTCTTTTGTTTGAGTGTTGAAGCTTAGAGCTTATTTGTAATACTCTTTTGGAGAACAAGTATTGTGTTAATAAATAAAGGCTTTGGAGGCTACATTAGGACCATCTTCTCATATGTGTGGATGTTAAACTTGTCATGTGTTATGAGGTAAAATGCAGCACTGTGGTTGTTAATTCATTTCTCTTATATTAGTCCTTTGAAAGAGTATTGATACTCAATAGGGTAAGGTTATTTCTTGAGTGCATGCTTAATTAAAACCTTATTGTAAGTTGCTTGTAAGAGTTTGATTTTAGTACTTTTACCTTTAGTTGGATTACACTATATTAATCTCTTTCTTGTTGCTTGAACCATTAAGAGTATTGAAGAGGAGATCCGATCTCCTTTGCATTTTATTTGTGTTAGCAGGATTACTCACTCTGCACTCATCAAGGGGATTGAAGTTAGCCTAGCGCAACTTACTTTCTTCGGTGACCCTTTCGGACATGACCCTTTAGATCGTCCTCTTGGATCCATTGCCATTTTTCTTGACACCTATAACTTTATGTTTTCAACTCATCCATGATTTAAAATTAAATTTTATTTCTTATTTTATGCAAGGAATCTACGTTAAATCACAGAAATCCTAAGTAGATTGATTTGCATGCTTAGATCTATTTGTCAAAATCATAGAATAACTTGAGATAGATAATCTAAATAACATACTTTTGCATGCATGTCTTCTATTTATCCTTGCATGCTTAGAGCTTCCCGTTTTACACCAATTATCTGCCTTATCACATGTGCCTTTTGAGCTTATAGATATTTTAATAGGGCATCCAAGTACAAGCGCATGGATATTTTCTTGCTGTCCTAACATCCTTGAAACCAACCCCTAAAAAATTATTCATTTGATGTTTTAAGGGCCTAGTTCCATTTATTTTTTCGATCTAAATTATTGTCTCTTTTGTAGGATGAATAACCATGGTTTTGTAGGGTAAATGGGCAGCTAGGTGAAGATCTTTGCATGACTATTTGATGTTGTTTTGCAACCTCTTTTGCATAGGTTTGGATAGTCCCAAGGAATCCTTTAAGGATCATCCTTGTACTTTCAATATTGGCAGTCAATCGGTACACCCACGAAGCAAATTCCTACCTTTTATTGCCCAGTTTCTATCCTAAGGTAAGTATTTCTTCAAGCTGTCCATATTGCAAGTAGTGTCTAGGGAATGTGTGATTTTCTTAAAGGCACTGGTCTTCATTTTTATATTTTACTTCATGCTTTGAGCATTGGTAGATTAGATATACTTTTATAAAAAAAAATCCTAAAAGTATGTTTTTTGAAACAAACAATCCTTAGATTCTTCTATTAGGGATCACCCCCCTTGGATTTGTTTAGGAATTGGCCTAATCGGAGGAGATGAGTTTCAAGATACAATTTTCCTGACTCGAGGCTTTCCCCTAAGGATGCACCCAACGAGTTGAAGGTTTTTCTCACCCGGAGGTGCAAATTAGGTGACAACATGTAGTAACAACGATGACGTGGTTTTAGCAGTAATAGTGAGGGAAATAACAACCTTCAAGCTAAAAATATAAATAACAACAATGAGATGGCTTGGGTTAACCAGTAACAATGAGGGAAATAATAGCCTTCAAGCTAACAATATAAATTACAACAACGAGATGGTGTGGGTTTAGTAGTAATAGTGGGGGAAAGAACATCCTCTCCAAACAATAGAAAAAATGACAACAAAAAGAGCCTTCATTAATTAATTCAAGACTAAATCAATCAAAACACTTTGAATAACAACAAGAGACTTCATTAATTAAAGAATAAATCAATCAAAACATTTAAATGACAACAACAAGAGCTTTCTTTAATTCAAGATTATATCAATGAAAGCACTTTGAATAGGTATCTATTGCCACTCATTAGGCCTAAGGTGGAGCTTTCCTTTTGAATTTGTTAGAACGCTTTGAATGGGTCTATATTGCCACTTATCAAGAAAAAAACCGTTTTTTAAAGCATGCATTTACACTTCATTTTAGGGTTTGACAATGTGAATAATGCCACATGGCATCTCCTCATGCATAGAGCTTGCCTCCAAATATGTAGAGAATGCCTTGAATAAAGTTCCCTTACCCCAAATACCTCTAAGTTGAAATATGCCTCAAAATATGTGAATCATTCCAATAATGTGTAATTAGACAAGGGACATTCTCAACTACCCTATATGCCTTCTTGAAGAGGGCATTCTCAAAAGGAAGGTAGATCATGGTTATGCAACAAAAATTTCACCCTTGGAATGGAATGCTCCTCATCAAATTATCCCCTTCTAAGTCTCCCTTCATGCTAACATCATCCATCCATGTGGTCCTAGAATCCTAGGTACCATTGATGTGTAGGAAACTCCATCGACGATGCAACTAAGAAGTGATACATGCCTCAAAATTTCAACATACCATACAAAAGGAATCAATCACAACACACCATAAAGATTCTCTATTGTGCTTTAGTAGCCTCGAGGGAGATTGTTTGAGGAATTTTTCCATTGGTGTATCTCTATTTTGTTACAATAGCCTCTCGGGAGATGTTTGATTTTTGTTTCATTATTTCAATTTTGTATTAAATTCCTGTAGAGAGGTTAAATGCACCCATTTTTCATAAAAATAACAATATAGTCTATGCTTTCCTGTCTTCAACTCATGGCCTCTCTATGTCATTAACTCCAAAATGGTAAGCACCAAATCAAGTATATTTTGATGGAAAATGAAGAAACATGAAACAATGACATGGTGAACATCTTGTTGCACAAAAAGTTTAAGTTCATGATAAGAATTGACTTCACATTTAGAAGAATAATTTCAAAGGCTAATTCTATTGGGTGTGCCTAGTATGGAATTTTGCATCACAAAACATGGGACTATCCTTTAAAGTTTGATTTTCCACCTTATCTTAGTCCACATTTATTTGCAAAGTGGAACGCCTATGACCTAATAGTCCACCTCTTTGTGACCAAGCCATTATGCAACTTGAACCTCCAATTGACATTGACAATAAGTTAAACACACCTATATACAATGGCTAGATTGTTGACAAAACGAACAAACAAGCCATGAACATCATTATCCACCATATAAGGTTTTTAAATGCAAGACAACTCCTTGCACCTGTGAAAATAATTCAACCTAGAACAAGTGCATGATAACTTTCCTTTATATATGATGCAATGGGAAGTGAATGATGGCCATCACTACTAGGGTAAAGTTTTAATCTATGCCCCAACATAGTTTTCATGATATGCGTCAATACTAGTATCTAATCCACACCAAGGAATATTTGGCCCACAAGGGGGATATGGGCACTCTTATGAAGTGCTACTTACCCTAGATGGGTATAAGAACCTTAACTATAAAATAAGAGCATGGTAGGGGCCATGAAGATGCATATTTTGGAAATAAATAATGATGGTATATATTTCACTTGATGATATCATGCCCTTTCATAAAATAGACATGGGGTCTATCTTAAAACTAATAGGTGTAAATGGTAAATGGAAAGAATAAGCTATCGTGTCTTGCATAGATGTTTGGTGCAATGAAAAAATTAATCGAGAATCATAAAGCTCCCCTTATATAGTATTATGGTCTCTTTGGCTAGCCAAGAATGCCATGCTTTTTCAAAATGAAGAAAGGATGCCCATTCAAGTTTACTAGGAAGCAAGGTATCCTTATGAAGGATATGGAAACTAGCCCAAATATTAATAAAACAAATGCTCAATGATTCTTTCATGGGAAATTTAGAAGAATTATGGTTTAAGTGGGCTTGAAGGAATCATATTCTTAAAATAAGAACACATATTATCCTTCAAAGCAATGCTAGGCATTGGAACAAAAAATTGGGCACAACTTAATGCACTTTGGTTGTTGTTCTAGCTAGCTACCAAGAAAGAAGTGGTTCATTTTCAAATCCTAAAAGAATCCAAAGTAGTCATAAATTGGATTAATGACAAAAATAATATTCCAAACATGACCCTTCTTCCATTTATGGAAATAATGAAAAAATTAAAATGAAGATTTCAAAAACGTGTTTTAACCCATATATCAAGATTAGAACAATGATGTTGATAATCTTTCTAAAGAAGCCCTAGCTTTGATTCCAAGGTATTTAATGTCCAATGAAGAGAAGGCTCCATCCCTACTACCATATGCAGAGCTATTTATGACTAATGAGTTCTCGACTTAAAGGAAAATTACAACTTGAAACAACAAGGATGAACAAGGAAGAAAACGAAGTTCTTGTTTATTTCATAGATTTTGTATGTGTGGGTCACAAACAACTATGGATTTTTGTCATGTAAAGCTTGAAGGCTATGTTTCTTTCTTTATGGTTTCTTATGAGGACTGTAATAAATGGTTTGCATGGAGGAACTCACTTTTCTTGAAAGATAAACTCTTTAAAGAGTCAATTTTGAATGTGGAAATGCACAAATTTATGTATAATTATATTTCTTCTAAAATAATAAAAATACATTTTTTCTTATATATATATATATATAAACAAAAACACACATATAAACAAAAAAACAAAAAATATTTAAATTCCAAAAATAAAACTAAAACTAAAACATAAAAAATTAAGAAAAAAAAACAATATAATCTCCATATTTGAGTTACTTTTGGGAAAATGGCTCTATTTTTTTTTGTAAATGTTTTTTTAACTCATTCATTGAAATTGTTAATATTAATTCTTAATAATTATTGATTTTATTATATTTTAACTTTTAGAAACCAAAATTAATTAACAATGTAATTTTATTTAAAACAAAAAATTATTAACAATGTAAATTTATTAAAAACCAAAATTTGTAATTTTGTACCATGATTATTCTAATTTTTTTTGTTTTGTACAATGACTATTCTAAAAAAATATGGCCCAATAAAATTAATTTTAAGAATATTTAAAAAAAATTAAACTAAAACTTTGTCTAATTCTCATCTATTTCATAATAATATTATAAAACTTTGTCTAGTTATCATCTATTTCATAACAATGTTAAATTTTTTTTTTTGAAATGTTAATTAAATAAATATAAATTCACAATATACATATAAATTAAATTTATATTTGTAAGCCTTAGTTTTAAAGTCAAAATTGTTTTCATACATATGTTTTGCCTTTATCACCATATACGTATAAATTATGAAATACCATATAAGTATCAATAAAAATTATGAAATACCATATAAGTATCAACGTGTTCATTTTTAAAGTGATACATACACAAATATGATTATATAACAAACTTGCTAAGCTATGTGAATCACCAACATGAATGACGTCATATAGATATCAACATACAAGACTATATGGATAATCTATATAAAATACATATTACATAATTTATCAATATAATAGTGTTTTATTATATTCATTAGAGCAATTCAAGCCAACATACCAATATATTATTTATTTAAACAAGAGTTGCGTGCAGCTTAGTCCCTGTCTTTAATAATTTGAAATAAATAAAATAAAATAAATAAATGTGTGTTAATAATTAAAAAAAACATTGATGCCTATGGGGTAGAGAAATTGGTAATGAGTACTTGTGTTGAGAAGTCGTAAATGAAAGGTCGCAAGAATGCCCATGGGTACTTACTTACAAGAAAAAATTGATAAATAAACTAAGTTCCCAACCAACTACATAGACAAACTTCTCAATAATTTATTAATCTGTCAAACAATAAATAAATAAATTATCATTCCATCTATGTTATCTTATATACCAAGTTATCTCACAGGAAACTCTAAAGATATTGATGAATGTCACCGTAAATTGTTGCACTCTTTCCATGGTTATGGAACCTTTATCACCTACTTTTCACTCAAATTCAATCTCAACATTAATATAGTAATATCCTCAACATGGTTTTATCTGAAGTTTTTTTAATTTCATTTTGTTCCTTTGCTTTCTTGTGATGGAGAATTGAAATGAGAGATAACACGTAATCAAATTGTAAAGCAATATAGGATCCTTGATGCCAATGTTTTAAGCAGGATTTTAGGGAATTTTTTAAAGAGAAAAAATGCATTAATATCTGCATCTGGTTTTGTGAAATAAAAGATGGTCTTGACATATATAAACTCTTGTTTGACAAATTAATAAATTATTGTGAAGTTTGTCTATATCAATTTTTTTTTAAAGTAGTACCCATGGGTATTCTTGCTACCTTTCATTTACAACTTCTGAACACAATTACTCATTACCAATTTCTCTAAGGGAGGCGTAAATGTTTTTTTAAATTATTAACACCTAATTTTTTTTTTTTATATTTCAAATTATTAAAGGCTGGGACTAAGCTGCACGCAGCTCTTGTTAAAATTAGTGATATTTTTTCCCTTTCATGAAAACCATCTTCTCTTCATACACAAATGATGCAAGTTTGAAAACCATTCTCTCTTCATACACAAATGATGCAAGTTAAAATATAATGACAAGTTAACCATACATTCAAAATCAACCTCTAAATTTTTGAAAGTTCATTCAAATTTGTTTGTGTTTTTTAATTTTATAATCAATTTTTTATATAATTTTTTGCTCATATATTTTAAAAACTCATCATTTCTCCCTTTTCATAAAAACCATCGTCTCTTCATACACACAAATGAAGCAAGTTAAAATATAATAACAAAAAATGCAACTTAAAAGACTTAAAAGACATACAGTAAGCTCTTCCCAATTCTACTAAAATGTAATTTAACATACAGTAAGCTCTTCCCAATTCTACTAAAATGTAATTTCTACCTACAACACAGTAAAAAGATATAATTACATAAATATTGGAAATAATTTTTTTAGCAAATGAAACAGTGGAGCAATGAAGCTAAGCAATGTAAGTTTGTTTTCAATTAATATACATTTTGTAAATTATAATCTGAAAAAAGAAGGTTACTGTTATGCCACTGAAAATCTCACCACTCCCGGAGAAGGTTTAAACTTTAAAGATGGTATTGGACCATACTACATGGGTGACTCCACACTAATTCTAGATGCAATCAACAAATCTATTTCCAAGAAGCTTGGAAATCACTGGCAGGCAGCATCGATTGCAGATATCAAGCAATTTTCAAATAATTTCACATGATTATAAGCTTCGTAAATATGGACGCTGATGCCCCTTTTAGTAAGTAAATTGTAAAAGCCATTGGAAAGATGACGTCACTCGAGCGATCCAAGGAAATTTGATGTAGCACCCTAGTCAAGTATTTAGTAAATAGTCACTGAAAAAAGGCCAGGTTAGATTAGGACCTATAGTTTTAGGTTACAGTAACTGGAACCTCAAGTTTATCTGATTACCCTGTACTTTCGTATATTTTGTATTAATACAATCATTTTATTTACAAAAAATTACTCGTAGCAAAATGTGTCTACAAGGCCAATATTGCACAACGCTACCCTTATCATTTGTTTTCTAAAATTCATCCAAAAAATTGTTAAACTGCATGTTTGACCTTAATAGAATTCGCCTTGATGATGCAGTGTACGAGAAGTCACGCCTGAGCTGGATTTAAGTTATTTATGGAATAATGGAAATAGACTGGAATGGATCAAATTTTGAAACAAAAAATTTAATCAAATATTTTATTGATGTATCATAGTAACTATCAAGTTCAGTGGGTTAGTTTGAGTGATTGAATGTTGCAAACTGCAAGCAGGAGGAGGTCCCAGAGTAAATCCATGGGCTGGCTGCCTCTTAAAATTGTGGATCTCACTAGATATCCCCACTAAATTAGATTACCAGCCAAACCTGCAACCAAACAATTTACCCAGGTACCATCCTCCAAATGTGAAAAGATGCCCAAAAACTTTTCCAGTAATGTGCATTCCATCCCAAAAAAAAAAAAAAAGTCGCTACCAGATCATATATATAAAGTACATCAAAACAGTATTTATTGAAGCTTTCATATCCAATATTTAATTTTTAATAGTACATCAACCAATACCTTTTAGATTGGAAGAAAGAAACATTAAATTTAAACCACGATATCTCATGGAGATTATGACACTGATTCATGTTGGTCTCTTGTCCAGAACCAAACCATTAAATTTAAACCACGATATCTCTTGGAGATTATGACACTGATTCATGTTGGTCTCTTCTCCAGAACCAAACCATCTGTCCTTGATTAGAAAACAGGCTCTCACATTACACAACAGACTACCAGAAAACAGTTTTGAATACTTCAACGAGCTAATTATTTTACTAAACAGAAACTGAGTCACCTCTCTGAGGCCCCCAAGCTGGTTGCGCACCCAAAAGAAGGAACCTCACATCCAAAAGGCAAGAGAAATGCAGAGCCAATCGACAGAAGATGCCCACCACCACTTGATAGTGAATGGGAACAGTATTTACCTTTACTAAACGGCCACATTGGCATTGCTTCCGGAAGTTTATTTCTCTGTTAAAAATAGGTGGCAGTTTAAATACTCTCGGTTTCAAGTCAAGTTAGTCTTTAGAATGAAGTCCTCACTCCACTGAATAGGTGGCAGTTTAAATACTCTCGGTTTCAAGTCAAGTTAGTCTTTAGAATGAAGTCCTCACTCCACTGTTTGCTGTTTATATTCATCTCAGGGGGGTAGAGAATGAATTTATAAATGTCCACAGCTTGTGATCTATAATGTCTTTAAATGTTCAATGCAAAATTCCTTACGTACACTCGCTGAAAGAACCAAAGGAAAATTCTACAGAAATACAGAACTGAGGTCATATGGTAACATTTCACTGTCGGTTGTATCTACTTTGACGAGATTTCTCCAAATTGATGGAATTCTCAAGTTTCAACACCGGTGGCATGTGAGTGCTGATTTATAACTATAGATCAGGTCAATGTCATGCATAATAGTTCACAAATAGACCTCCATGCCCATACCAGCATAAGACATATTAGGCAAAACCAAAACAATCAGTAAGCAGCTGCCAACCATAGACTTTCGCGGATAACCAACAACTTTCTATTTGAAATATTACTTCATTTTACCAGCTAGAGAGAAGGAAACAACCTAGAATTTATTGTACACACTTAAAATCTGTTTTGTTTACAGTAGTTCAATATATCCAGAGACTTAAACAGCAGATTAAAAAACACTTGCTTAAGCCGAATACAGCATGGTAATTTTTTCAGAGAAAGCCTCTCTGCACTAGATCCTCTAGACAATAAGTTACCACATATTCCTGCCTTCTTACCTTTCTTCTCTCTATCATTACTGAAAAAATAAGATAAATGCTTATGAATTCAGCAGAAGGCAGGAATGAAAATGCAAAGGGTGTCTTTTTATCAGAAAAGAGTATACGATAGCCTCCCTCCTTTCAGTTACTCCTGAAATACCAACAGAAAAGAGATGAGGATATTTTTACTCTTTACCAGAAGACTCGTTAGACTATAATTATGCCTAAAGATTCTTGCACCGTAGGTGCACAAACTCTGGATGATAAATAATAGGAACCACAAATCAAATTTCCAAATGAAAATCAAGCAACCCACCTATTTCAGTCCTCTGCAACAGCAACATCTATCTTTCAGAGCTGTTACATAACAAATAAACTTGTAAATGGAAAGAAGTCGAGAACAAATGGAAAAAACTAAGCAGAAGAAAAATCGGAAAAAAATGCACAAAGCATAGACATCAGAATTCTCATAGAATGGTTTGCTTTGTTGTATACATCCTCCCAATGACGGTCCACACTAGATTGGTCCGAAACGTCGAATTAAATAAATCAATGTGATAGATCCGGAAGACTCTCTATCAAAACTCTGATTGAAGAAGTCTTAAAACTAAAATTAGGTTTTAACACAAAAATTAGATATATCATTTCTGATTTCATATCTTTAAATCTTTGTTTTTACATTTAAGGATTTCAGAGACAGGGTACTAAAATTAGGTTTTAACACAAAAATTAGATATATCATTTCTGATTTCATATCTTTAAATCTTTGTTTTTACATTTAAGGATTTCAGAGACAGGGTCCCCTGTGATAAGGACCTCGACATCCCCTATTTGGGGTGTGTCTTCACACGTTGCTTGGATTTATTTCTCTGCTTTCATATTCCCACCGTCTCCTAAACTTGGTGGAACATTGTAAATGTGCATACTTTCTATCACCGACAACCCCGCATACATATTTGAGCCCCATGCTTGCACACAATCCATAAAACTGTGTTGAGCTCCACCAACTACTGAAATATAACATTTTAAATGAGACTTGCATTAATCTTATCAATCTCTCACCATGTAAGTATGTGTATGGCAGTTGTTGATACAACATTTCAGTCTAAGCAATTCTGTAACTGATCTTGGCACTTCTAGAAGCTGACATGTTAACCAGTTTCTCATGTGGACCAGTTAACTTAGGCATGCAAGCAAATTAGTTCTACGACTAGTAATGACTAGTTATGTACTGAGACCAGTTCAACCATACCTTAATGTCAGACAAACTTAAGGATTTAGCTACGTTGACCCTTAAATCTGTGCCCATGGTAAGCATATTGACCTTTGGCTGATTTGCTTTGATTCCAAGAGCTTACAGCCAAAATGTCAGGCAAAGCAAACAAGGATCTAGTATGCAAATTAACACTAAGCTGCCACTGTAACATCAAACCAAGATTATTATCCTTCATAAGTTCTAAGAAAAGCAGAGAAGAGTATGTTAATTAGAAAAGCCTGAAAAACAATTTTATACTATAGCATCTCAGCCTGCCAATGAAACTGTACAAAATGCTTACTTAAAAAGAAATTTGAACTTCTCTGTCATGCGACATCCAAAGCGCTCTGCAACTTCTCCAGTCAGAGTGATTGGCATCCCACTGCCACTTACCAAGTCTGAAAAGCATTCAAACATTTCACTTTTAAAAAGTATATGTGACATAGTAAAAGAACAGGGAAACACTACCTTATATTATCTGCCAAACAATTATGTTTCATGTTCAAGGACGAATGAAATCCTGAATTCTTAATGCTGGTTGTAATTTGTTTAATAAAATGTTTGAAACGGCTGAATTGGCTGTATTTATAATCATTAGCGAGCTTTTCTATCCATGGACTGCTAAAATAATAACCAGGGTCAAGCACAGTTCTTGATATGAAACATGCACTGTGCTGGCAATGTGGCAGACAGCTTGCAACCTAAGCATTCAACTATACTAACACCTTAAAAGCTAAATCTTATAACAGAATTTTGTATGGCAATTTATGTGCTGGATCTTTGCGCAGGGAAATATTCAAGAAATGACTCAATCCTTGCAAGCAAAATTAGCCATCAAGGAATTTTTTTTATAATAGAATAACCCTTTAAGCAGCACGTGTTCAAATAAAAACATTTTCCTATGACCAACGGGGCTTTTTGTTTCGTTGGTGAGGTTGAAAAAATTTAAGCTATCCACCAGGGTTCTGTGCTTACAGTAGTCTGAGCCATGCTCGTGGTAATTCAAAAAGGTATGAAGACGGGTGCAAATCCCAGGCAGTACTTGGAGCATATTTCTCGTAGCAAATTCAAACAAGAAAATGAACATTTTCCTATGCCTTGCAAATGTAATAAATGCCTACAACATCATAACAACCTTACTTTCTTTGTGTGTAATTATCAACAGAGTTTCAATGGGCTAAATGGCAAACCCTGCCCATTTTTTAAATGATTTATAAGAAATAAAAGAAACACAAAATACATTGGACAAGGGAAATAAGGTGCCATTACCTTGCACAGACTTTAGCTTTTCACAGATAGTGTTGCCATCATCCTGCCTCAAAGATTTCATGCAATTTGTATTCTCCTGCATTGAGTCAACAGGCTTACAGGCGGTGAGAGTAATGGGTTTCACTTCCCCTTGCATTTTGTTGCTAGGGCTATCAATTTTTAACCGACTACAAGGAGACTTGCCATCAATTTTCTTCATAAACATTTTCTGCGAGATTCTCCCTTCTGGGTAGTTACTGGTCTTCTCTTGCGTTTTCGTTTGGTCGATTCTTCTTCTTCAAGGCTCTCATTTTCTTCACTCTCATTATCATCGATAACATCCACATTCTTCACATTTTTACGCCAATCTTCATCAGATTCGTCCTCCCCCGAACTTTCATCCTCAATATTAAACTCGGACAAATGTGGGGATAATGGTTGTTTTGAACTCACGGAACTTGGAGGGTCTGTGTCAAAAACGTCCTTTACAGTTTTATCTCCAGATTTCAAATCCTCGGCATCTGCAGGATTCTTCTCGCTCAGTTTCTTCGATCGCCGAAACCGGTGGAGAGGTGCACTTATTTTATGCTCATTCTCTATCCATTCAAATTTCTCCTGCGCAAGTAGTAAGCATTCTTCCTCGCCATCATCATAAATTACAACATGCTTTTTCGTGCTCTTATCGTAAGACTTTACGCGGCCTTCATACCAGGTACCATCCATAGGCCAGTAAACGCTCAGTCTCTCACCCACCGAACTTTTAGGGTCGCAATCAAGGGTTTCATTGCACGTAGACTCGATTCCAACTCGTAGCTTAACACATGAAAATTAAGTGCAGAGATGAACACAGAAAAATTACCCTTGAGTTCATTTAATTAACCCAGCTTTAAAGTGCCCCATGAAGCACAACACAGAAAGCAATTCATACCTGTAATTAGTGTTGCAATTTCATTTTGTTGAAACTGCTTGGGACATATTTTTGGAGAGCAGAATTGGTGTGATTTGGCTTGGTTTGAGAAATGGAATAGGCTTAGCTTCCTGGACACAATTTGGATGACAAATTTGACAGAAAAAGACTACATGATGTGCATGTTGTACAACTGTCAGCTATCCACTATAAACAAAATATTTAGATGTTAACATTTGCAAGTTCAAAGTCGTTCTATTTTCATTTTTACTTAATCCTTGTCAATGATAAAAATTGTCTTGTCAAGCACTTTCCACCAATCAAACTTACACATGTATTAAAATATTTTATTAAATAAATACAAATAAATATGTAAATTATTTTAACATTGGATAAACTATAGAAACGTTTTAAAAATATTTTTGTACAAAACAAATTAATACTAAAAGGTGGAACATATAATCTATGCCTACGGCATGGACTAAAAAAGATAATAAACATCAACTTCATTATTGGCCCTAGGTTATCTTGTCATGTAAGACACATAACCTAAAGAATTAAGTTCCATCATATCCTAACTTTCTTGTCATTTGAATGCATATGAAGTGGCTGTGAGGTAACTGGGCACTAATCCACACAAAAGCATAAATAAAAATAATGTATATTTTCTAAGAATAATTATTATATATAAAGCATGCACTCTATCAAATGTTCAAAGAATTGATTTGAATTTAAAATTGTATTGTGCTTCACAACTTATTGAAATCCTAAGTATGTGTGCTTTTGTTTTCCTCAAGGAACATAATCATATTTTCTTATGCATTTGCTACAAGAGCACTTCGTAACTTTGGGGAAGATGATCCTCCTTACAACTAATAACATAACATAAGAATAGGTATATAAGTAGTAGTTAACTTTAAGGAAGGAAAAACATAAAGAAAATAAAATCGTGATAAAAGACAGATACAAGAAATTTTCAAACTTGTATTTTTTCTCTTTCTTTTTGACTTTAATCCCTTGCCCTAAAGGTGGTTCAACAAAAACAATTTTTAATTTAGAAGTTGAATTTCCATAATTCATCAAACTTACCTATTCCTTGTCGGAGTTAGAATTTTCATATTCATGAACTCTTTTCATTTCTCTTGAAGTAGCATCCTTCACTACTTCCTTTCTCTTCATTCCTCATGAAGTAGCATCCTTTAATACTTCCTTTCTCATCATTCCTCTTGAAGTAGCATCCTTGACTACTTCCATCATTGAAGGAATATATATATGTGTGTGTGTGTTTTTCTTCTCAGGGATAATGTTTCATTATTTGACACTTTTAGGTAAGTAGTATTGATATTCTTTGAATATAATGTTTGTTGTAATTCTTCCTCTAGATCACATTCATAAACAAGCATTGATTACTTAGAAAATTGTCATCTTTTTGGATTTGGCTCGGGCCCTTTTTTCCTTGAAGGATGAGCCAATGCGCATGGGAGGAGTATCTTGTAGATAACATGTTTGTTGATAAATCCAACACCAAAACATTGTATTCTCATAATCCAAGACTTGAGTCCATTTAAAATTTTACCACTTGATAATCATTTTGCCTAAAAATACCTTTTCACTGTGTAGAAATTTTGAAAAATTCACAATTCAAAAATTTCACCTATTTGACTAGAGGTTTCTCAAATATTTACCTAGTGAATTTCAACCTTATGGCTATTATGAAATATAGTATAAAATAATAGTAGAAAACATACAATATTTACTTCCTACTAACTCAAGCTTCTAGGCATTCCAAAGAGAAGAAATACCAAAGTGTCTTGATAAATTTCAACCCTTATGGGGAAACATATATTGCATAAGTTAAATATGAAAATTTACTTTTACAATAGATATAAAAACAGTAAAACAACCCTTAACTTATTCAAGTATGATGTAAAATCACTCAACAAAATTATCCTCTACTTATGTTAAATCAACAGGACATATATAGTCGTAAACTACAATACATGAAGAACATAGATTGCTGAAAATCAAATATGGAAATTACACTAGAGTTGGACTGCTAAAACAATCATTGTAAGTTATTGTACATAGCATATCCTTATCACAAGTCTAGTATAATCCACTAGCTCTCCAAATCCCTAGCTAGGGAAAACACCAAAACCCTAACTCAACCAAGAAGCTCCAACATGCATGAATCACTCAAACAAGTCCTCCAAGGAAAGATGTCTCCTCTTGTTCTTATTCACCAAATACACCTAGATTTTTTATTAGAAAAAATTAATCTCAAACCTCTAACAGATAATCCCTAACCCCAAACTTCAAGGCTCCAAGAAGACCATGAAATCCTGGTGGCTCCACGATATACGTCTCCTCTTCAATTGTTGGATTGACATATTTTCAAACACTTGCTGCACTCAAGTCATCATACTTGGAACATAGATTCATGTAAGCAAAATGGCTTTACCCTTCTATGCACAATAATTACTTCAAACATTTTGTAAGCATTTCTTTCAACGAACACTTGGCGTGCAAAATCCTTTACCATGAATTTGTTAGCAGCCCAACTAAAACAATCAAACACTTCAAATAGATCAAAATTGAATATCAAGAGGGCCAAGACAAAAGGATATATCACCTTTTATATTTTGTCTCTCATTGTCGTAGCTCCAATGTACAAGTTTGCATTTCCTCCACACTGTGAGCTTCCTCCAAGTGCTAGATATCATACTACAAATGGTAAGGATTGATGTACCCTGTTATGCCTTAGAGTATTTTCAACATTCTAGACAGGTCTACCAGAGAAAGCGGTTTCAAAATTTTGATGAAAAGGCCAAGTTGAAGCTTTTAATTTGGTTTTGGGGGTTAAATACCTCAGATCAGGTCATGGCCTATCCCCTTGGTTTTGTCTCTACGAGCGTTGGATTAGTGGCATTGGTGATTGTCTCATGGATGGGATATTGCCCAAGGGTTGGTGTCTGGGGATTCTAGGGGTAGACCCATTGGGACACATGAATTGGAGATGATTATGTTTTGTAAAGGGTTGTCACACCCTAATTAGCACACCTCACATTCTCACTTGGACCTATTTTATTAGCACAGAAATCCCTTCTCTTGGTCTCTAGACCTAGGACGTTCATCCTTTATGATGAGAGCCTACATTCCTTAAAATGAGGACATTGAGGGACCTACATCTATTGGGGTTAGTTGGGGCATGAAGTCCTCCTTTTGGATCACTTGTGCATTTAGTGAAGCGATGTTGCATATTTTATTCTTATTTTATGTCTTATTAGGGTCTAGTCCCCAAGTTGTGGGTGTGAAAGCCCTAAAATATTCTATTTTATCATTAACTTGTAGTCTTAATTTTATTTTAAAGTTGAGGGTTTGCTCATATAAATAGAGCATCTTCAACTCATTTTAAACACAAGGAAAAGGGTTCAAATTATGAAACTTTTTTTCTTTCTCTTGGTTTATGAGCAAATGAACTAGTGCACACTTCTCTTGGGATGATATTTTCTTGCTTGGAGGATGAATTTTTAATGTCCTTGGGTTTGTCTTGTGCTCTTGCTAAGTGGATGCTAAGAATGGTTGAAATAACTCATGCGCAAGGGTGACCTAAGGTATCTCCTTGCTCATTTCTTGATTAATGTTGGTACGTTTCTCTCCTAAAGCTAGTCTAACGTTGCTTTTAAGGTGCCTTGGACTGAATTAGGGTTTTGTATGCTAACATATTGTATACTTGCTTGTGGAGACCTTCTTGTAAAGGGGATCTCCATTGTTACATCAGGTCCGTGACTTCTCTATTTGCTCTAGTTAGAGATTTGTTAGTGAACCCTAAAGGTTTCTAGATTATTCCCTAGTTGCAAGTATTGAAAACCATCTTAGGAAGTGGGACGCTAATCTCGATCTCTCATAGATCTAGGGTTAGAGATAAGAATCTAATACCCTGCCTTCAACTCTCTTTATCAAATTTTATGCATCTTTTTGTTAAATTCCTTGTATCTTTTTATTTTATGCAAAAAATCACCAAAAACAACATATAACTGAAAAAGCCCTAAAAATATGATAATTTCTAAAAATAACTAAAACATTTGTTGAATGATAATTCTAGTCCACCCCCTAAATTCGCCTTGGCTGTTTTTCTATGAATTCTTGAGGGCATCATAGTCTAACCTGCGCATTGGTAAATGTGAAAGCTATCTAAAGATCAACATTTAACTGTTAAAACAAAATTTCAGTAGACTTTTAAAACAAAATTTCAGAATAGCTTTTGCAATTCTAATTGACACTAATTAATGCGTCCTTATACTCTGGTTATAATCCTTTCAAGGGAAAACTTGTTTCTAAACTTGCCTTGAGATTTGTAGAGCATAATACAATGCTAATATAGTGTTGATACTATGATGGTTTGTTGATTAAGTTGCCATTGATTCCAACAAGGGACTTGCAGTGGCCTCTAAGTTGTCATTGATGTCACCAAGGCCCTTGCAGTGGGTCATGCTAGGTGTACAGGTATGGACATGATTATGGACATTGGCACATGCTCTTGGTGCTTCTTGTTGGGTCTCTTGCACATGTTGCTCTCGTCCCACGCATAGTGGTTAGGTTGATGGTTGCACAGGTTGGACATGATGGACATGTATGGTGTGGATGACGGTGGTGTTGGACAATGGCACACTGAGAGGGGGGGGGGTGAATCGGTGTGCTATCACCTCCAATAATTTTCACTTCTCAAAATGTTAGACATAGTTCATCATTTGAATTATACTACCAAGTACATTATCATTCATCAACTAATCAACAAATGTCATATATCTACATAATCATGTCATCAACATAGATCATAACAAGAGACACATCACAAGGCACATATAGTAAACAATATTTATACTTTTATTTGAAGTACAATGGAAGACTTCAATATTCGCGATTACATTAGCACCAACTGACTAAAGAGAACCAAATCTTACAACAGGACCCAGCCTGGTTTTCTTAGCTCCAACTAAGAAGAAGTGAGGTATCCAAACCTCAAATGAAATATTTAGATTGCCATCGCATATTGATCATTGTCATCAACTCTATCCACTATCAATCAACTGTTGCAACATCATCAATATTCTTCAACCAACTTGTCCAGTTACTCTCATGTCATTGTCACATCAATGGTTGTACTGTCACCAATCACTGTTATTTCATGGCTGTCTCCAAAACTACTGTGTAATATTGAACATAGTGCAAACTTCTATGCTTCAAAACATGTATTCTATCTTTAAGGTCTTCACTTCAAGCTACTGTAAACACCAACCTAATTCCGTGCATGCCATGAACAATATCCCTCTGTATAGTCCGAAACATACAACCACAAATAATTCTTCTCAAGTCTTCTATTATCCAGTGGATAGTCTTCTCAAGTCTTATATTATCCCTTTGAGGCAATTGTAATGGGGTGTTTAAGTCCCATAGAGTATTCGGCCTAGTAAGCATTAAGTTGAGTGGTTAAGTTGTTGGGGCCGACCTAGTTAGGGAAAAAGTCAAGTGGAAGATAAAGTATAAATAGGAGTGATGCGCTCCTCATTTGGACACACACACTCACTTGTGTAATTCACAATGGAGAGAGAGAGAGAGAGATATCTGCAAGGAGAAGGAGCACTTATTTGGGGTTTTGTCTTTGTACTTTTGATCATCTATATTGAGGAAGTTTTGCTGGGTTTTCTTCCCCTAGAGGGTTTCCCAGGATAAATTTGTGTCTCTTGTGTTTATGTTGTGCTTGTTATTCTTTCAGTGATCATGTATATTCTATTGTTGTGAAAATGAATTGAAAAATGATGTTATCTATCTTATCATATTGAATATTAACATGGTATCAGAGCTATCCTGAAAGAAGGCAATGTATGGCATTTACGACACTTGTTTCACTTGCGACAATTTGAAAGCTAGGGCTTTGTATAGAAAAAAATAGTCATCTTGAAATTTTCGTTATAAATAACTTTAGGCGAAGGTTCAGTATCTGAAACTTGGATAGGCTGAATATGAAATGCTCATGTACCTTGTATCCTAGTTTCAGCCTCATATTCATTGTACTTTGTGAGATGTGATCCGTACAAGTTAGGGTTTTTGCCTCTTCCAGAATGCATCCCTAAATAGGTGACCTAGGGAAAAAGGTCATATCTCGGGCTAGGAAGCTCCAAATGGAATTCCGTAAAAAGTGATAGTTAGGGAACGGACTGTAGTTTCACAGGAGAATATCTCTCTCATGGAGAATCCAATGAAGCTCAAATCTATGGGGTTGGAAATATAACAGGTCAGGATACCACAGGCCAAAGGTTCAGACCCTGAGTATCCGAAATTTCAGAGATACACAATGGAATTGGTATTCTATCATCCTAGCACCATGAATCTATATAAGATGTTTATAAGTGATCTACCTTGGACGATTAGGGTTTTACCATTATAGAGAAGACTACAAGCAATCTCGACAGGTATGACTTGAGGAGATGCAACTATGTTTTGAAATCTATTTTATTTATCTGATGATTAAGTTCATGATATGTTTGTATTCATATTATTGAGTTTAGTACAATCATGATTAATTTTATATTTGTCTGATCACCTTAGTAAAAGTATGAATGCATGTGAATGAGAGAAGACATTCATTGATTAATGGTTATGACACTTATGATTGTACTAATGCACTTGTGGTGTTGTATGAGGATGATGTTGTCTGCTAACATGAAATGTACATGAAGAAAGACAAATCAAGTTCTAGATCAAGAATATATGACCATGATGACATGAAGACAAAGACTCATCCATATTCTTTTATCACATAGAAGCTCTACTTATGAGGATCAATAGAAGTTCAAAGACATATAATCATGATGCTATCATAAAGGGAAAATAGAGATAAAGAGGGAGGCAACCACACAAACATAAAAGATAAGTATTTGAGTTGTTATTTGAATTACTTCTTAAAACTCTGAATAGTTAATGATATTGCACATAATAGTTGTATGCATATTTGTATTCCTAGAATTAGGAAATATATCATGCATAGTGTAAGCATTCATATAGAATTGAACAATATACTACTAATATGCATATGATGGGTAAGTTGGAAAAACATTCCATTGTTGCTTGTCTAGAATGAAATCTCTTTGCTAACATGCTGGGAGCTATGCATGCTCTTGATAGTATGTTCTGGTGGAGATGGAAGGCATCTAGATATCCATTGTATACATACATGATATGGAAAAGTGTTGTGCCAAAGTATTGGTCAAGATAGTTGCATAACTATGTGAATCATATCAATATGCATAATAGGTTATCATTGAAATGCCAACATGATTTGATAATTATGAAGTGTTACTAATCATGTAATTGAATTTGATTTGTAGGAAAGATCGTGTGATATGATCTACAAAAGAAGGATGATGAACACTTGTTCCGAAGAACAAGTGATGGTTGTTCAACAAGAAGACTTACAAATCAAACATACTATAGAAGTACAAAGCAAGGCTCGTGGCTAGAGGATTCTCTTAGAAAGAGGGAGAGGATCATGATGATATGTTTGCTCCAGTGGCTAGACACACTTCCAGAGATAGATTACACCCACGGATGACAAGACCATTCTCTTGAATGGTGTAATTGAAGAAGAAGTGCATATCGAGCAAAATCCCAGGATTTGATAGAGAATCACATGATTGAAGAAGGATTTGTACGGGTTCAACAGGTACCCAAGATCAATAGTCATTTGATGAGCTTGATGATCACCACAGGTGATGCGGATTTCAACCTTTGCTACAAGGTTAAAGATGGTTTCTATATACAGACGACATGCTTCTCTCATATGGATGCAAGAAGGAACTCACCATAGAGTTCGAGTGATCTTGAGGCTCATATTAGTAGACCCATCTGATGGGATATGGCACAGATAGATATGCAGAAGATCACTCAATGCAGAGTGTGCATGATGTTCAGTCATAGAGGGAGGAAAATACTCAGATGTAGAAGAATCCACTTCAGAGGGAGTAGATCTCAGAGTTAAAGAATCTTGGCATGATTCTTGTGATTAGATATGTGGCTGAGATTTTTCCTTAGGCAAGGAAAATGTGAAGTAGAGATCCGGGATGATGGATAGTGGTTTCTATAGTTTACAGACAAATGATGTATTTGACGAATACCATATTGAGCCTAGACGTGCTCACTTGGTAGCTACAAAGAATGTGATGAGGTACCTGAAAGGTACAATAGACTTTGGTCTATACTATGTTGGATATCATGACTACAAAATTTTATGGTTATACAGATGCAGATTGGGTCGGAAGTGTCTCAGACAGGAAGAGCACCTCAGGTGGATGTTATTTTCTGGTATCCACCATGATCTCATGGTTTAGTAGGAAGCAGTTCAGTGTAGCTCTCAGCACAACTGAAGCAGAGTATATAGTAGCTTGCTTTGCTAGTTGTGAAGCCATATGGCTTCAGAAGTTGATGTCAGGTATATTTGACCTGGAGTTGGATACCAAAGTGATTCTATGTGACAACCAGAGTTGTATAAATATAACGGAGAAACCAGTGTTCCATGACAAGTCAAAGCACATAGAAATCCAGTATTTTTATATACAGGATATGGTACAGTAGGGAGCTATAAAGCTCTAGTATGTGAGCACTGATGAGAAAGTTGCTGATGTGTTGACCAAGCCTCTGTCTCAAGTGAATTTTGAGTACTTTCGTGACAATATTGGTGTGGTACGAAAGGACTTTCCTTTGAAGGGGGAGCAATGATGATGTTGCAGTGGGATTGTATCATCCTTGGACACATGGCCTGAAGGGATCCGTAGACGCTTGTCTCTGAGAATGTGATGATGATGATGTTGTAGTGGGATTGTTTCATCCCTGGACACATGGCCTAAAGGGATCTGTAGAATCTTGTCTCCGAGAATGTGATGATGATGATGTTGCAGTGGGATTGTATCATCCCTGGACACATGGCCTAAAGGGATCCGTAGACTCTTGTCTGTAAACCCTAGATTTGATCTAGGTCACATCCAATATGAAAAAGGACTGGCATTGTGGTGGAAAATCCTAGATTTGATCTAGGTCACATCCAGTACGAAAAATGACTCGCACTGTGGTGGAAAATCCTAGATTTGATCTAGGTCACATCTAGTATGAAAAAGGACTAGCACTATGGTGGAAAATCCTAGATTTGATCTAGGTCACATCCAGTGTGAAAAATGACTAGCACTATGGTTGGATTGTATCATCCTTGGACTTCCGTCCAGAACAGATCTGGTGACTTCTATCCTCGAGAAAGTGGTTGAATTGTATCATCCTTGGAATTCAGTCCAGAACTGATCCGGTGACTTCTCTCCTCGAGAATGTGGTGGGATTGTATCATCTCTAGACTTATGTCCTAAAGTGAGAGGGACTAATCATCCCGTAACTGGATTAGGATTGCATCATCCTTGGACTTATGTCCTAAAGTGAGAGGGACTGATCATCCCGTAATTGGATCAGGATTGCATCATCCTTGGACTTATGTCCTAAAGTGAAAGGGATTGATCATCCCATTATTGGATCATGTGATCGAAAGATCAAGATGATGATGTTGCTGCTATAGACGATCAAGTGATCGAGTGCTACAAAAGATGAAGGCTCATTACTGTAGAAGATGATGCTCCAGTATTGAAGATGTTGAAGATGTACTAGTAGTTGTTCCAGTTGCTGATGCTGTTGAAGAAAACTTCCAATGATTTATAGATGTATCACCTTGATGTTGTTGATGATGCTCTCTCTCCTTGCTCCTATAGTTGATGTTGCTATTGTGAGTAGAATACCCTTCTCGTTAAGGGGGAGTGTTGAAATATTGTAACTTCTAAGAATATTCTATTGTATTTTATTGTTGTAATTTATTCGGAGATGTTTTATTCCTCCGTCGGGATGTCATTATTGTATTTGATTATGTACAGCCATTGAGGTAAATCCCCCCTTGTAAGTCGGGGCAATAGATACCCTTTGAGTCAATTGTAACGGGGTGTTTAAGTCCCCTAGAGGAGTCGGTCCAATTAGCATTAAGTTGAGTGGTTAAGTTGTTGGGGCCGACCTAGTTAGGGAAAAAGTCAAGTGGAAGATAAAGTATAAATAGGAGTGATGTGCTCCTCATTTAGACACACACACCCACTTGTGTAAGTCGCAATGGAGAGAGAGAGAGAGATATTTGCAAGGAGAAGGAGAATTTATTTGGGGTATTGTCTTTGTACTTTTGATCATCTATATTGAGGAAGTTTTGCTGGGTTTTCTTCCCCTAGAGGGTTTCCCAGGATACATTTGTGTCTCTTGTGTTTATGCTGTGCTTGTTATTCTTTAGTGATCCTGTATATGCTATTGTTGTGAAATTGAATTGAACACTGATGCTATCTATCTTAGCATATTGAATATTAACAGTTTGGGCATTAAACTCTATGCAAACAAAACTTGAAACTACGTTAGGGTTTGAAAAAGTTACATGGTATCAGAGCCTATTTAAAGACATAAATTAAAGTCAGAAATTGAAATTTCAGAATTGGGAAAGAAGGGAGATTTTTTTTTTTAAAAGAACAGGTACAGGTTTTAGTCATGGTCACTGGACTTATACTAGAGGATAGGTTGGATGGGGATGCAAATTTTAGCCCATGGAAGGCTAGGATAATGTTCATACTGGAGGAGAATGAACTATGGGAAATAATGTACAGTACAACAGCAAATCCAATCACAGTTCCCACTAATGCTACATATAGGGATGCTTATATGAAAAATGATGTGAAAGCAAGGAGGATAATTCTTGATGCCGTGACAGATCATGTGATCCCACACATTTCAGCAAAAGCACATGCTTTTCAGATGTGGGATACTTTAACTAATATTCACCAAAGTTCAATTGAAAACATGAAGATGGTGTTGAGGGAAAAGTTGAAGAGTGTTCACATGAGTAAGGGTGAAGGCATGGCTTCCTACCTTACTAGGATCACACAGGTGAGAAATGAACTTGCAGATGTTGGGGAGGTTGTATAGGGTAGTGAGTTGGTGCGGATAACCTTAAATGGCGTGGCACAACCATGGGGTGTCTTCGTACAGACTGTGGTTGCTCGTGAGCATATGCCTTCTTGGGATTGTCTCTGGGACGACTTCATACAGGAGGAGACTCAGAGAGGATATATACAGGGTAGTTCATCACATAACAGGGAGGATGAAAACAATGTAGCGTTGGAAGCAAAGGGAAAGAATAATAAATTCAAGAAGGGTCCTAAAAGTGGGGCCAAACAACACACTAGTGAGCAAAAGAGAGACATGAACAAAGTCAAGTGCTTTGCTTGCCATAAGTTTGGACACTATCTTGGACAGTGTCCAAACAAGAAGAAGAAGGGCCAACAGACGACAACAACAACAAATATTGATGATTTTGCTTCACGATTTGAGGGAGACTTTTCTCTCTATGCTGGTTGCACAGAGAGGGAATCTATCACCAATAGTGATGTGGAGAACCATACACAATATTCCTTATTGGTTGGTCATTCGTTGAGTGCTTCCACCACTCCTTCCACTTAGTCATTGATAGTGGGGATTCGAGCCATATGACAAGTGTTTGAGATATGTTCATTGAGATGACTGAGACTGGCTTGAGTTTAGAGGTAGTGTTGGGGGATGACACTGTTGTGAGAAAAGTTGGGTGAGGGACTGTCACTTTTCAGAGGGAGTCCATGCAGTCCATGACTTTGAGGGATGTCTTGTACGTCCCCAGGCTGAAGAAGAACCTTGTTTCAGTTTCCACTATTGAGGACATGGGATTTAGAGTATATGTTCAAGATGGGAAAGTGTATGTTTTTCCCAGAGCAGCAGGACCATCTAATTCATATTCCATTGGAGTTAGATGTGGGAAACTGTACAATATTATCTTACAACCTTATCATGCATTGACCCACACTAGCAGTAGCAACGAGATGTGTGAGTTATGGAACAGGAGGATGGCTCACCTTCATCATTCAACTTTGAGGTTGCTAAGGGAGATGTCGACAGGTTTACATTAGTTCAACACAGAGAAGGGTGGTGTGTGTAGAGGGTGTGCTTTGGGAAAGTACGCCAAGACTACTTTTCCAAGCATTGATACCAGATCAGTAGGAGTATTGGATTTGATACATTCTGATTTATGTGGACCCATGTCTTCTACCTCGTTGACAGGTTTTGAGTATTATATCAGTTTCATTGATGATCACTCCAAGAAGACCTGGATCTACTTCCTGAGAAAAAATAAGTCCGAGGAAGTCTTGAAGAGGTTCCAAGAGTTCAAATCTCTTGTGGAGAACCAAACAAGGAGGAATATTCAGGCACTCAGGTCAGACAATGGGGGTGAGTATACCTCCAAGGATTTTGATGAGTTTTGTATACACGAGGGCATCAGGAAGCATTTGACAATTCCATATAATCCACAATAGAATGGAGTTGTCGAAAGGAAGAACATAGCTATAGTGGGAGTAGCTAGGTCCATGCTGCATGATCAGAGTCTTCCTTTCTTTCTATGGGAAGAGGCCTGTAGTACTGTTGTTTATGTGCAGAACAAGAGTCTACACCGTGCTATGGGGTGTAAAACTCTTGAGGAGATGTTCACCAGAAAGAGGCTTGAGATAGGCCACTTTTACATATTTGGATGCCTTACATATTCTCATGTCCCTTCTGAGAAAAGGACAAAATTAGAGCCCACGAAAGAGAAATGAATCTTTGTTGGTTATGATGAGATTTCGAGGGCCTTCCACTTATACCTTCCTGTATAGAGGAAAGTTGTGGTGAGGAGGGAGGTGATATTTGAGGAGGAGCGTGCCTTTAGGAAGTCTTATGATTCAAATATGGTGGAGCAGCAGGTTATTACTTCACAGGTGACGACATATCAGAGTTCATCTAGTCAGAGTGCAGGGTCACAGGTTTCAAGGGTGACTGGTCCACAAGTTTCGGGATCTATAGGTTCAGGGACTCAGTCTATAGAGACTTCTGGTACAGGGACAGGTTCTTAGGTCACATGTTCATAGGTTTCATTGTCACGTGATTCGGGTTCACATGTTTTTGGTTCACCAGGCACAAGATCTCAGGCCACATGTACTTCTTCAAGTAGACAATTGCCAGGTGAGGATGTTCATGAGGAGGACCTACCACAAGAAGCTACTTCTAGGAAAAGAAATCCAAGTTGGATGAAGGAGCTTGTGAAGGAAGCTGAGGAGTCTGTGGGACCATCCATGAGGGAGGTTAGAGAGAGTAGAGCATCAGAGAGGTTTTCCAACTATATGGAGATGGTGACTATTTTGTGTGAGTCAGAGCCTACTACATTTGAGGAGGCTACCCCACATAAGGTTTGGAGAGATGCCATGATGGAAGAGTACAATTCCATCATGAAAAATGATGTGTGGGAGACATGGGTGCTTCACTAGGGGGCCAATATAATATCACGTCCGTTCATATTGGGGGTATTAAATAAACATGAAAACCCAAAAATTATATTTCTTATATATTAAGGAGAAAATGGTTTTTTTATTTAATATAGTAATACACTAATACGTTGGGGTCTTATTTATAGGGGCGGGCTCACAAATATCCCCGAAATGGTGAGCAGGCTTACCCACTGCTTACCAATACGCAGGGTTGAGGAGCTTACCCACGGCTTACTAGTATGCAGGGTTGAGGGGCTTACCCACGACTTCCCACGACTTACCAGTACGCAGGGTTGAGGGGCTTAACCACGGCTTCCCACGACTTACCAGTACACAGGGTTGAGGGCTTAACCACGATTTCCCATGGCTTACTAGTACGCAGGGTTGAGGGGCTTACCCATGGATTACCAGTACGTAGGGTTGAGGGGATTACCCATGGCTTACCACGGCTTACCAGTACGCAGGGTTGAGGGGCTTACCCACGACTTACTAGTACGCAGGGTTGAGGGGCTTGAGGCATGGTGGAGGCGTGTTGCTTCCTCTTAAGACATCTCATTGACCACAACCGAAAAGACCGAAGTGAGGGTTTCAACATCGGGTGAGCATTGGTCTTTTCTTATTGAAATTTTATGTAGGTTGCTAGCAGTGTTGGTTGTGGCATCTTCTACTTTGTGGGCGAGCGAAGGAAGTAGAAGGTGAGTAGAAGACTCAAATAGATTATGGCGGTGAGTTTCTGGATTTCGGTTTGATTCAAATTTTGACATATATTTTTTTGCAAAATACTTCTTTGAGTTGGTGTGATTAAGAATTCTTTTATTTGTTGTCATGGTTCAAAACCAACCGGGCCTGATGAGGTTGATGGAGTATTTATCTGTTTAGTAGGGTGTTACGCCGATGATATTTTGGGTTAATTCATCCAGATAGGGAGGGAGGGAGGGGGTGAGTTGGGGTTGATTATGGTCTTAGCTGCCCTCACATGAAAATCTTAGCAGAGGTGGAACCATAGAAATATTTAATGGCGAATGCACGTAACCTATCGGTAAGAGCGTTGGGCAATTCTTTGGTGTTCTCGATCATGGGTTTTTTTGAATCCTCAGGATTTTTTGTCCGGAACCCTCTTTTAACCTTCTTGGCTAGAATTAATTTCAGAAATGGAGGGTGTAGGAACACGGTCTGTTTGTAGTTTTGTTCTTAATTTTGAAATATATCAGCATATAATCATTTCTCCTCTGTTCGTGTACTGAATATTGAAATAGGAATAGGAATAAACCATTAAATAAACATTTCCTTTCCTTCCTTCCGAAAACAAGGATTTCTCCATTCTAGGTTTCTCTGTCAGAGGAGTTTAAAAGGATTTGAAATAGTAAGGTTGGCTTAGCCGATCAATAGCATGGATCAGCTTTCTTTGAGGCCCAACAACATGTGCTCCCATCTCTTTTTGTGTGTCAATGGTTAATTGCAATAAATGGAACTCTTCAACCTTTTCCCTATGAAAAATGTCTACAAACTGTCCCAGAGCTTGTGCAACAAGCCATCTGCTCAATCCTCCATCCTTCTCCATTTTTTTCCTGAGAATCAATGCTCTTTTAGCTTGATCTCCAAGTCCAACCTTATTATGCAATTGGTTGGAGGGGGACCAAAATATCTAGTTTCTCCAATTGCAGTTTTGCATCCAAAAGTTCCTTCATTGATCTTCAAACGCATGCCAGCAGAGGAGATTGTTGATCAACCATGCACTTACCTTGATGAGTTCCAAGCGTTGTTGATTTTATGACCTGTTGATGACCTCTTTTAAAATTTTATATGCTCTAACAAGCTATCACTTGGTACATGTTAGACTGGAGTGAGATTAATAGGCTTTGTTGATGCTTGAGCGCATGCATCAGTGCTTCTAACAACCTCAGCTTCCTCACTATTGTTGATCTGTATTTTATGAGCAGAACGAAATGAATATAGATTATTATCAGATGCTTAACACAAAATAACAGAGATACAGTAAAACTGGTTTTCTATTCAATAAGGGAATAAGCTAAAACTGTGAAATGTAGCGGAAAACAAGCTTGCTAGAATGGTGGCGGCTTATCTTTGAGAAGAGATGTGACGGCTACACTCATTTCGCAAGAAGATGGTTACAATGAGGCTCTCAAGGCCTTTTACAATAAACAGGAATGTAAAAAACCCTAGACATCCAAAAACCTAACCCTAGGAGATGAAGCACCTAAAGTCATGTGGGCCCCGTTTGGGTAAGTTGGTACATCAACTTCCCGGGGTCGTAACTTTTGCATACGATCTCCGTTTGGG
The DNA here is from genome assembly GCA_027924585.1 of Larix kaempferi. NCBI lineage: Eukaryota > Viridiplantae > Streptophyta > Pinopsida > Pinales > Pinaceae > Larix > Larix kaempferi. The sequence continues at coordinate 4,805,226 of BSBM01000202.1, read as the reverse complement.
GTGCTCGGTAGCCCGTTGGAAAGGTCTATCCGAGATTTACAACTTTCGAGTGTGGCCCAAATCGCCAAAAAAGGTCGTTTAGGGCCTCAAAATGGCCCCGGAAGTTCAGGACCCGAAAAATTGCTAAAAATAGTACAATACCAAAATTGCCAAAAAACTGTTTTGAGCCAGTTGGAAAGGTGGGTGGCCACCGATATCCACCTGGATCAATTGTGATGACTATTTTTCAAACCAAGTGATGTGACATTTTCAATTGGAAGTAATTGGTCCCCCATTCTTTCATCTTCTGTAGGTTTTTGCTGAGTCTCCAACTCAATGTTGGTTGCATTTTCCATCAAAGTCTCTCTCTTTTTGGCATTTATTATGTGCTGAACATTCAACGGAATTTTGTTTGTTCTGAATTGTTTGTGAAATTTTCCCATCAGGAACTTGTACACCCTCTTGTGGCACTACCTTACAATCAACATCCATGATTGGCACGGTCTCTCCATCCCCCGACTTTAGTACTTCACCTTAGTGATCAGTTAGTTGGGTTATTGGCTTTAGAGATATCTCATGCAACTACCTTCTAAGAAACTTCAGGATTGTTTTTTTTTCCACAGCCATTGTTTTTCCGTGCCCTAATTTCACCTTTAATATTGCCTTCCTTATGTTTCTGCGAGCATTCTTGGTACCAATATTATATTTTCCTAAAACAATATTTCTAGGAAAGCACATCTTACATAAGCATCAAGCAGTAGTTAAAGCTAGTTCAAGTGTCAATATCATGATTCCCCTAGCACCTAGATTAATTGGTGGGTGGGGTAATTGGGGACTTTGGGAAAATTTGACATTACTTGAAGTGATTCCTTCTTTATAGAGTTATAGGTGTAGGAATTTACCTATATTTAATACCCAACACAAAATCTTAACTCATAATTGTTCCCCCTAGCTACCAATCATGAAGTGGTATGTTTAGTGGCACTTCCTTGGTTTTCCAATGACTGATTACAAGTGGGAAGTGCTTGCAGTACTCCACACAGATAGTATATCTTGGTCTCAACTCATTTTGACATTCCCTTACTTCACGAGGGAGATTGGACCTTAGGTGATTGATTCTCAAAATATTATTATAGTTGTTACTTACACTTTCATTAGTTAGTACTGGGCCCTTATTCTCCCAAGTTGATATTTGGAAGGCCCTCTTTCCAGCTCCCCACTAATCATATTTAGGGTCTTAACTGCCCTCGACCAATTTTGGGGAGAGCAAGTTTGTTGCTTGTTGTTTTTATATTTTTAGGAGAGTACTCTTTGCTGATTTTTGTCTATTTGGACTTAGGTTTAATTGTTTGTTCTTTTGTAATTTTTTTATTTAAACCTAAAATTCAAAGTGGCTGACCCATCACCCCATCGATCTAGGAGGCAATGGGGCTCTCCTCCCAAGATCATAGAACTGTCTCTATTACGAAGATATAGAAACCTCTTTGAAATTATCCATAGTGAATTAGAAGACTAGACCTACATTGTTCTACATAGCCCAACTAGAGAAGACTTTGATCACTCTGGGTCCAATTACATAATGTATAAGGATGGATTTTTGTGAGGTCTCAACACACACACTGTGATAACAAAAGAGGTTCATCCTTCTCCCGTCTTAGAATATTTTGGTCCTCTAGAGATTGAAAACATTGAACATAATTCTTTGGCCAATTTTAATCCTTCTTTGACAAATCCAAAGGACCCTATGCTCGTCTAGGTAGGTGGATTTACACCCAAAGATGATTTTGATTTTCTACTTTATTTTACATATGGGATGTCTAGTGTTGGTAGTTCATTTAGTACAAGGGGACCTAAACCTGCTATTCTTAGTGTTTCTATTGGGGCCATTCCATCATGGGTGGCAAAGAGGACCAAATAAAAACCCCTTCGAAGGGATCTGAGGTGTAGTCACCTCAAGATCCATCAGCCACCTAGCTCTTCAATGCCATTAAATGTGCAGTGAAATCTCCATCCTCAAATCTTCCTTAGTGTTTATATAATAGAATTGTAAATCTAAGTGTTGAGATAGTAGAATTCTAGTGTTAGAAGTGCTTTTGAGTTTGGGTTAATGGTTAGCCTATTTAGTGGGTAAGTGAATTAATGAGACAATGGTTATGGTATTAGTGGGTTATTGAATTATTGGATTAGTGTAACAAAATTGTTACCGGGTTAGTGTGCCACTAGCTAGTGTCCTAGTGGGTTAGAATGTGAATTGTCATTGGATGTGCATTGGATCAACAAATTAGTGGTTAATGGGCTGGTAGGTTAATATGTTAGTATAAATTGTTAAAGAACCATCGGTCGGTGATTTCTAAATTAGTAAGTGAACTAGTGGATTAAATCATTATTGATAGATTTAACAACTTAGTGGATTAGTTAATGATGAATTAAGAATGATTGGTTTAATAAAAAATGATTACTTAAACTTTGTAAATTTTTAAACTAAGGAAGAATAAGTGCTTAGATAATTAGTTATTGAAATTCTTATTAAGGGTTTCAGAAATAATATTAATAAATTAAATATTAGTGAATTAAAAATATCTTAGTTTCTTAATACTGTAGTCGTCTACAATCACCTTAACCCATTCTTAAATGAAGATTCTTTATCTTCCAACTCATTATTAAATGAATTATTTTTCTCTTCTAGATTAAACTTGAAATCCATGGAAGCGAGTAGACTCCATTAAAATATGATAAACAAAAAATTTAGCAAAAAGAAAACATGTGATTCATATAGATCATTCATGTGCTTTCTATGATAGGTAATTGGATAGTTGTTCTCTTAAGATTTCAGCATTTGCATCCGCAAATTGATAGAGTTGTTGCTTGTATCCTGAATCATGATGATGAGACAAGGGAACATCACCATACATCTTTTCACCTCAATCAACGATGATGTTATGCAACATACAACACACGTGGATTATTCTAGGCAGCCAATTTTTTAGTTAAACATAGTAGCAAACTCTATGTCACTTGTAGAGAAAAGGAAGCTCATTGTTCTTTCAACTTGTTGGGTCTAAATCATAAGTTCTCTTACAACTTTGTAAATAACTGAGAATCATTTGTGCATGTTCTTTTTGTGATTTGGTGTGAGTTTAAATTACAAGTACTCGTATAGATTTGTACTTTTCAAAGTTGTAGTTTTGCATATTGATGGGCGCATAAGGGATCAATGTCTTTGCAAACATTTCCTAGTTTTGAGCATTGTAACTGAAAATTCTGCATTCTGTTGCCATGTGTGCCACTGAAAATGTAGCATACGAAGATGCATAGGTACTTTTTGATAGGGGCAGTTTATGGGCTAATTATCGTTATAAGACTCTTGGACATTAGCCTATTTCCAGTCCCATTTTTTATTATACGATCTCTTCAACATTTGAAAAATATTGGTATTTAATAGGTTACCTTTCAAGTTTCTATGAAGAAAATCAAGTCTTGTTAAAGGTAAAGGATCTTTCTATATGTACACAAATTTCCTTGATTTCCTATTGGAAGGGTGAATATCAAGGACCTCATAATCTGAAAGAAACTTATGTGGATGCTTGTGCCATGTAACTTGTTAAATTCTTTAAAGGGACTTGGAGCTCATCTGTAGCTCTAGTGTTCTACAGTATCATGTTACGTATGTTGCTTTCTCCACGTTTTAAGTTAAAAATTGCATTAATACGAAAACATCTTGATATGAACTGTGTTCAATGTTCATTCTTTGACTTTTTCATGTGCTCATTGCTTAATGTATTATTATATGTTTAAGATGCTATAAATATTAAGTATTGATTATCTGGATTATGTATGTTGTTGATTTTCTGTATCTATATATATATTTAGAAAAATATATTTTGTTGAATCTTTAATCCCAAAATTTGGATATCAGCCACCACCATCCCTGATTCATGTAACATGGGGCCAAATAGGCATGTTTTTTCTGGGAGTGCAAATAATTTTTACTTCGTTGTCAATTTGGTCAATCTGTGCTAAGTGGAATGCAAGTACATCTATTGTATTCCTTTCTTTAATTTAGAAGAATCACCAGCAAGCCTAAATAATCACAGATGAATTTGATGGCCGCCATGTATTGATTTACCAGATTCTGGGAGGCCTTTGTCATTTTAGCTTTAGGTTTTTGTTTGGCTGTAGAGTTTAATATCAATTTTGGCTTGGATAATTCAATATTTGGTAGGGTTTCCTTGTAAAACTGTAATATAAGATTCTTGGTTTATAATTTGTCTTTGAATCGTTTCTTTTTATTCCCTCTTCAAAATGAGTAAATTGTTTGGAGATGAATTATTTGTGGCCTCTAAATGTGCTACAAATATTTGCCCCATGCAAAATTGTTGAGGGGTTGAATGATGAAATTTCCAAGAACATATACAAATAACAAAATAACTGTAAAATTCACTTTTATTTAGGTGAGCTTATTTATCTTTATGCATTTGTGCTGCTCTGATTTCTGTAAACTCCATTGTTTTTGATTAAATAATAAGGGTCCTTGAGCCGAGTTACAGGATCAACCCTCTCCCTGTATCTGTATCTGTGGGAATACTGTCTCTATGGTTTCTGTGTTGTATCCTTGTTTTTATGCCAAAGTGTTTATATTAATGTATACAAAGTATATACAAGGGCTTGTCTGCTATTCAGGATTACAAAATCAGAGTTTCCCTACTGTGGGTGCCAGATTGCTATAAACAAAGGACTTCCTATTGTCAAGGCACATACAAAAAGTGGTTCATCCAACCTAATACAACAACACATAATGAATAACATAGAGGACTGTAAATATAGACAATGCTTGATTACAAAACCAGAGTTGCTCTACCATGGAGGTCAGAGTGCTCTAAACAAAGGAATACCTATTATCGACCCACATACAAAAAGTGGTGCATCCAATCACATTAAACGATACAGGTCTGCAAACATAGATAGTGCTTCAAAATAAATTTGATGTTTTCCTGGGGAGCATGTGCCTGTGCTCTTCTTCCACTGTGGGGTTGAAATCTCACTCAGACTTAGTTGCAGCAGCTGCGTGCCTGTGCTCTTCTTCCACTGTGGGGTTGACTGTGACATCTCACTCTGACTTAGTTGCAGCAACTGCAATTTGAAACGCTGTTTTCCAGGCTTTTCAAGTCCTCCTGAATCTTTTGAGACAAACTCTCTGGAATTTTTTCCCAATGGCCTTGTAATCATGTTTTCTATACTGGAAGTGGAAATAAAGATGAAGTGGACCCAATCATAGATCATTTAAAGAATGTTAGTGATTCATGGTCTATCATGGTCACCAGGATCTCCCAGTCTCAGATGCAGTAGTTTTGGACTAGAAATGACTTAACAATAGTTAACAATAATTAAAGTCAGAACCTTTTTTAGTATAATTCAACATCGGTAAATATGCTAAACCCATAAAAAATTTAATGATTATGAGCATCATTTAAAGGGAGAGTTTCTATGTTTTTTCATCTCTTGTTTTGATCACCTTTTGATCTTCTGCAGGTATGTTGAAGTTGACTCTTCAATTTGGGGAGGGCTATTTGAATAATCCAATGACAATACATTTTGTTTCAAGGTGTTTCATCCCAATAGTAATATTTCTTCATCCTTTTTAGAGATTTGAATTGAAAGTGCATACCTTGCTTCCTAGCTCTTTGTTTTATTAATGAACTAATATGTATGTGTAAATTTGAATTACTTTTTTTTTTCATTTATTTATGGATGCACTCACCTCATTTCGTAGCCATATTATATCCAAACTTTTGAAAAAAGTGTTATACTTTTATTCATTTCTTAACCAACTAAAGGGTACACATGGATGGAAATGCAGATGGATCCAAGTGATGTTGAGAACTTTGCAATTTTTATTGGTGAAGAGAATTGTGTCCTTGGCATAGTTCAGTGTCGAAAAGGTTGTACATATGCTGATATCTGTTGTGAAATTGTGGATGATGAAATCATCGAATATCCTTTTGATTTTATTGGCCCAATTGGACATCCTTTAAATACAAAGCAAGAGCAAAAAAGGAAACCTACAACAACAAATATAGGCATTAAGAGGAAAGTAGACACAATGGTTGTTGAATCATTGCAATCACATGTAATGGAAGGAATGCCAATATCTGAAAACATTGAAGGGAATGTGGAGGAACCTATGCATAAAAAACCAAGAGTTGATCATGTGTCCGAGTCAGTGGAACAAGTTGAACAAGTTGAACAAGTTGAAGTGGTTGATCATGTGTTCGAGTCAGTGGAACAAGTTGTAGTGGTTGATCCTAATGTATTATCATCTTGGGAACAAAAAGTGAATAGTTTAATGGAAGAGTTTGTCAAGGAGAAGCTAACACTCAAGGTATATTCATAAAATGGAAAACCTAATATAAAGATCCATTGTGAAATTTGTGGCATTGATTATGGAACGGGGGAAGTATCCTTGGCAGCGTGAATGGTTCGTAACTTCAAAAACAATCATACGAAAACAAGATCTCATCAACGTCACATTTCAATGTTGGGAATTAATGAAATTCCTTTATGTAACAGATCAAAGAGACAACCGTGGCTAGAGATCGACTTGAGATTGATCAAGCAATCAAACTTCTAGATGATTTCAACCAAACGCAAGAGCCTAATTTGTTCATGGTGGTGGAAGCAACACTTGAAAACTATGAGGACAATAAAAAAGGAAGAGTGGAATGTACATGATGCAATAGATGGTTCTCTTTGGTGCCGAAAAGTTGTAATATTGTCAGTTCTCTAAATGAACACGTGAAATCAAGGAAGCACACTACTACTACAGATGAGGCTTCACATGATACAGTTGTGTTAAGGAGTGGAACAGTTGGAAGACCGAAGAATCCTACCAATGTTAAGTCCCAACAAAGTTTGACTAAGTTCTTGATACCATCACTACCATCACCATTACATGGGGTTTCTACAAGTTCACATGCTTCTACTTCAGGTGTGTTAATTACCCAAGTTTTAATTTAATTTGAATTTGAATTTTCACATTACTTTATTTGTTATTACATGTTAGTAGTAGTTCGTAGCTCATTTTCTAATGTGTTTTTTCATCTTATTCTAGGACAATTGCCTCCCCCGATATTACTATGTTGGGGGTATTGGGATCCCTATCTTGATAGAAGAGGGGAGAGATTGGACACAAAGGTTCTAAAGGATGACCAACATGGTGGAAAATTGTGGGACATAGAGAAACATACCAAGATAACACTATGTGATTATGGTGTTGAATGCCGTATTAACGGTACATACAGACATATTCATTGCAAGAGGGTTTCTGAAACAGGAATCCCTTTTGATTCATTGACATGCAATCTTTGTAAGTTGATACCTAATTGTGATGACTTTCGGTTGCGTTTATATCGCGAATCAAGGAGCAACATCAAAAGACATGGGAGAGATACAGGGAAAGGGAGAAGGTTGGACCATTTGACTCAAACTGAACTCAAAATTGTTGCAAGAGATGCAAATGCTACACATAGATTAACAATGCGATCTCTTTGGTGGGAGAGGACAAAGGTTGCTACACTGTCTATTAGAACGAGGTCTCTAAGGGAAAAGTCATTTGAATCTACAGGAAGGAACAATGTGTTCAAGTTTTGCAAGGATGTGCGTGAGGCTCATAAGCAAGGAAAATTACAAGGTAAAGATGCAGTTTGGGAATTTGTTCAAGATATATTTCACAACCTAGTTCGTTCAAAGTCAGGGAGAATATATAGTGCATCCACTAAATCCATTTATGAGATGATTAAGTTATGGGGAGGTCCTAGATTACATAGCTTTAATAGCTTGAATTTGGATGGCCCTTCGATATCTACGACTTTAAGGCAAGTTAGAAAATCATTGACATATTACCTAGGGGAGCAGGAGTACATTTTTGAGGAAATCGGAAAAGTGTATGTTTCTTATAAATCCAAACATGCTATAGAGGGCCCAATTCCGGTATGCCTTGCTGAAGATGAAACTGTTGTGAAAAAATATGTCAGGTGGGTAGAAAAAAGTGATACATTGGTGGGTTTTTGTGGTAAGAAAGAAGAACATAAGTGTCAATCACATTTCTTGGTGACAGTTGGTGAGGGCGCTGCAGGCTATGAGATTATTATAGATGCCTTCAAGAATTGTGTGATTGGCCATTATGCACGTGTTATTATTGCAAAACCTTTACATAAGAAGATTCCTCATTTGGTTGTGGTTTTTCATCCAACGTGCAACAGATTTGATGCAAATTTTGTCCATCGACAATGGGAAAAAATAGAAGACCTATGGAAGAAACATGTGGAACATTTTTTAGGACCTATTATTGGTCATTCCTCAGATGGGGATAGTAGGATAAGGATGCTTATGTTGAAGGATTATTACTCAATGACAGGCATGATATATCAAATTCCTTGGGAAGGTTGGAGGCTAACTGGGTTGTATGATGGCTTTAAAGTAACAGGACTTCATGACCAGGATTACATCCACAATGGAAAAAAATCTAGTGAATCATTTGTTTAGTGGTCGACGAGATTTGATTGTTGGAGAAGATTTGATTAGTTTTAACCATGTAAGAATGGTTTATAACACTTTTAAAGTGGATGACCACAAGCTTAAAATTGAGGATATAGAGAGGATTGATTGCCAAAACTGGGGTTCAGCACAACACATTGCTTCAAGGCATGTCCATAGGTGCTTGAAGGAAATGAGAAGTACAAGTGGTAGGACAGAGAGGGCATCATGTACAAAGACCTATCTAGCAATCGTTGCTGACTATATTGATATTTTTTTGTCTCCTAGTTTGAATCTTTGGGAAAGGATGTGAAATTATTCAAGAGTCCATCATTTCTTCACATTATGGCTATGCTGGGTCAGAGAACAAGAAAATATAAATGTCAACATTAATTTCATTAGCAGAGAGGCATATCAAGATGTGAAAATTTCTTGCCACTTTGCGGTTTTGTTGATGAGATTATTTCGTGATCAATACTCTAACTTGCCATGTGCATTGCACTTGACTGGGTAAGATGTATGTGAGAACTTCTTTAGCAAATTCAGTGGCATGGTCGGAGTAGAGAGGGCATATGATTTCATTGACTTACTTCATGCTATTGGAACCCTTAATAGAGTTGCTGAAGAATAATCGAATCCCCAAGGGCTTCGTTTCAATAAATCTCATAAGAAACAAATGAGTATCTGGAATAAATTGCATCAACAAACAGTAGAGGAAGGTGATGTGTTGTCACAATATGATTCAATATACACAGATAATAAAATTATAGAAGCTCTCAAGATAGAATTGGAGGATGCACAAGGAATTTTACTAGGTCTTGGCATGCAACCAAAACGACACACAGAAGATTCTTGGTGGTTTAAACCATGGATAGAGGATCACAATTATTCAACATTCGAAGCTGTGGATGAAGTAGTTGATAATTCTCCACCGGGTCATTCCACATCCATATTCCAATCTTCGTCTTTTATGGTACTCAATGATAGTGAATTGCAAACGATGGAAAGTGAGTGGAGGCACGAGTTGGATGGAATTTTAGATTTCGTTGATGAGAATGTAAACATAACTACCAAACCAGTGGTGGAGCTCGATGGCAAGGACATGTACAAATCTTGTTTGGTTAGTCAATTGAATGGAAATCCGACATTATTGAAAGATAGATTGACTAAAGTGAGGAATGGAGTATACTTCAGGTGAGATGAGAGGGCCCCCAAAAAGGGTGTTGCAATTGGTTTTGGAATTGGATCAGATTGTGCAGTGTTGTTTGAGAGCGAGACTATAGCTGTAGCTGAACGTACTACAATAAAAGGTGTATCTCAAAGTACAAAGAACGACGTTTCTTGTGGGACTTGGTACATTGGAAGAGTTCAAAGAATAAGAAAGAAGGATGGTAATAGGGTGTTTGATTACCATAATGACATTGATCTTTTGGATAGGCCTGAAGGTGTTGAGCTTCAATGTTGCTGGTACAATAGAATAAAGGGGCAACGCATGTACAAGTATGATTCGACAGATCATCTATTTTCACAACTTGAAGCTGTTATAGCAACGACAAACCTATCATACAATATCAAGAATGACACATACAATTTAGAAGAAAGCGACCACAGAATTTATGTGGATTTCATAAAAAATTTAAATATGGTGAAGTTTTCAAAACATTCTAATTTCTCTTATCGTTTCTACTACTATCTTATAAATTATTTATAAAGTATTATTTTTTGTATTATCGCTGATTTGTTTGTATCAATTTCATACTCATTTTAATTTCTCTTATCTTCAGGTGCGATGAATGGTTCAGATGTCGAACGGTTGGGATAACTCAATGTGAAGTTATCGATCGTCAAATATTTCTTTATGCGTTCTTGAAGCATGGTTCTTGAACTATTGGTTAGTTCAACAATTATGTTTAATATTACTTTTAAAAGGATGAAACAAGTTTTTGTTTGTCAAATTTTGGTTCCCATGCCCATGCTAGAGTTTTCATATACTTTCTTTTGCTACTTCAATACTTAAATGGAATATTACTTAATGTGTGTTTCTTGAAATGTTTTTATAAATGTTTTCTTAAATGGAATATCGACAGTATTAAATAACATATGTACATATAAATAACAAAAATAGTAACAGAAGTAGTAAATATCATCTAGGATTGATGATCACCAGGCCTGCAAAATGGATCGTCCTCAAGGCTACTTTACTTTGCCTCAACTACCAACAACTACTCAGGTTTGTTTTAACAAGTATTCACTTGATGGCATGTTTCGTTTTGCCAAAAATTCTACAAGCAAGGTCATTAATTCTCTCCTTTTCCTGTTTTTGCAGGAAGTCCATGCTGCACTTTCCTTGCAAGAGAATTAAAGCATACATGATCTCATTCTAGCAAGAGTTATAGCAAAGGTAATTTCAAAACTTTTGCAGGCCTCTCAATGAAAGTGTTTGTTATTGCTTTCCAAGTTACATCTTATATCTGTTACATCTTATTGTTCACACAGAAGGTCACATGCCATAACTGTGACACAATTTTCCACCTCTTAATACGTGTTGGATGTTTGGCGGTCAAAGTGTTAGAAAGCATGTTGCAATACTTCCATAATTATATGAACTGTCTATGGGTCTATGTGCTAGATTTGAATTTGTATTAAAATTGGTTAGGGTTGTGTGCTTGCATTGGTATTAAATGGGTTTGTGTGGATTTTGATTGAATTGGGTTCCTATCAAATTGATTAGGGTTGTGTGCTTTGCTGATTTCAATCTACAACTATATCAAATATGTTTTGGTTTTCATATGGTGTTGGTCCATCAGTGACACCCAATATTGTGTGTGCAATTAGTTTTCATATGGTATTTCAATCTACAGCTATATCAAATATGTTTTTTATGAGCTTGAATTAAATGTCTCACTTTTCAGTGCGAATCTGAAGCTAATATTGTGTGTGCAATTAGATCTGAAATCTGCAAATTGTCTCTATTTGGTCCAATTTGGTCCAATTAAGCTGCTGGTATCAGGGGCCGAGTGTTGATTATTTATTTAATTGAAGTGATGGAACCCACCAATTTGTTCAAGAGAAACAAATAAATTTCCTTGACCCAGTTTCCTACCTGGTAGAATTGAGCCACTTTCTCTTTTTTGGAGACAACAAAGTTCTTGTGATGGTCTCAGAAGCAAATAGTCAGATTGTGAAAATAACCAGATGGAAATAACCCAATTTGAATGAGACCACTTTTGTTTCCCAGTGAAAAACCCAGATGTTGTGCTAGTTGAAATAACCTACCCAGTCCTAATAGTAGATTTCCTACCTAGTAGAACAAAAAAACCCTTCTTCCCTCGACATAAACCTATTTACCAGCAATTTGAGTTACTTCAATAGATTTTTGTCCACATAAACATAACCTTGATTAACCCTAATTTATTTCCCTCACAAGTATCAGTGTGTTTGGGTTATTCTATAAATGGTTGCATATAAATCAAGCCGTTGTTGCTGCCAAAGAAGAATCCCAATGACCCATATAACACAAACTTAGGAATACAGATTTTAGGTCAAGGGATAGAAACCCACGATTGGAAAAAACCTATGTATCATGCATTTATTATATATTGTTGAGGGTGCAATTCATTATATACTAAAATTTTGTGTTTCCAGTGGGCTTCCGCCCCCTTAGGGATTCCAATGTGCAAAAATGGTTGTGACTGCAATCACAAACATTCCTCATGTTTTTTAGTCTGAAGTTTCCCGCACTCGCCGCAAACTCAACTGATCCTTTTAACTACATAGTACAAACTAGTTAATGGCAGTAATTCATTAAAATAACTTGGTAGACATAAATTAATGCTATATTGAGATGATATCACAATAAAACTTGAAATTTTAAGACCAGAAAGAACTGAAATTGCAAAATTACTAATTGTGTCCTTTTTGAACATTATTGATGTATTTCCCCTAGAAAATACATTTATATTACACTATAAACATGATCCCCCACAATCTGCAACCTAGATTTTCAACATTGTACATAGGAAACAAAATATAGTATTAGTGCATCTTCCATAGACCCAATCTGATTCCCTGCATGGTCATTCCCACTCGTTGTTTACAATTGGTCAACACCTATGAAGTCCAATACTAAGGCAATTCCCTACCATATGGAGTAGCTATATTGCTTCTCAAAATCCATTTACAAACTGCAAATTGAAATTGGAGTAATAATGATGGCATAAAAAAAACACAAATATTCATTTCCAAAGTCCTCAGTGACATAAATTCTTCGTGCCAGATTTGATTATTGATCCCTTAGCTTAATGTTTCCGATCACTTAGCTTCCTTAACCTAGTTGATCACTTTTTGGGAGAAAATCCTCAAAAAATATGTTATAATCCTAAGCTAATAAGAGTTTCAAACTACATAGGCAAAAGTCGACTGATTCAAAACTTGCTAGAGTTTTTTATCATCATTATGTTTCTACAGGTATTAGTTAGTCCTTGAATTTGTTAGATCATCCAGCAGCCATCAATTCACAGATGTTATTATTTGCATGAAAGGGATGTTGATTTTTTCTCCAAGTGAACTATGGATTTATATTGTTTATGTGGGATTTATTGAACACAAATCCAAAGAATGTTTGAACTAAGGATACTTGTTTCCGGTTTTGCAGCTATGATCTACTAGGTCTCGAAGGACTTGCTCAAGATTTATGCATATTTATTGGAAAAGATGACATCCCTAACTATAAAATTTTGGACCTACCAATCAATTCTATGTTGAAGATGCATGTAAAGCTTGAGGTATGAAGATGCATTTCCAAAATATTGAACAAGCAGTGGGATACTCAGACTTAATTCACACTTAATTTTGATGTGCTCGTTATTTACACGTTATTTAGCATGCCTTATAGTTTTGATTCACTTTTGCTTATGCTTTTAAATCTTATTAGCTGACTATGTGGTATTAGCTCATGGAAGCTGCATAGAACAGTCCAAGTTTTGTCTGGTTACTAAAAGAAAAGGTATCTCTTTTCACTCTCTTTTTCAACAGGAATTGGCAAAAATGTATTTTCAGATATTATTTGCAACAATGCTGATGGTAATAGTTCAGCAGTTGACAACAAAGTTGATAAATCAGAGAAATTTTCAAGTTTAAATCTTGATAGTCCATTCGATGTTTATGGTTTCAGATCTTAAATTTTCCAGTGGAAGTGTTCTTTAATTTCGTCATGTTTGTGTGGAGTGCATATTGACTCAATAGGAAATTGTGACTGTTGTTGATTCGAAAGATGGCTAGGGTGTGCAAATATCTTGTTATAAAACTCACTGTTGTGCACCTGTTGTGGTATGGAGTGGGTATGGACGTGGTATGGACCTTCCTTATACGGTGATGATAAAGTGTACTGCTGTGGTTTGGAACACTTGTAAGTTATGGACTATATACCTTGGTGATACCTTTAGAGAGAATATAACAGTTTGACCACGAGTTTGACACCTTCGTCTTCTTGACCCCTCTTATTGACTCTTGATCTTATGTTGACCCACAACGCAGTCTCAGCTTGGAACTCCAATGCTCCAACACGACTGAGATACTAGGTCCAAAAATGTACTAAAGAAGGAAGATGTTTTCAAAAAACACATTGTGGGAAAAGGACATGCTACTTCAGAGTCTGGTTCCGAAATCGAGGTTGGTTAAGCCTTAGTAATCTTGAAACTGTCAGTTGTACTCACAACTCCTATTCCTCCAACACGCCTCCAACGCACGATTTCTCTCCGTACTGGGCCCTTGCTAGCCCTTGCCTCTTCACCACAAAAACCTGGCCTCAAGCACGTCTCAAGACGCGATTTCCATGCATACTGGTAAGCTTCTCAACCATGCGTACTGGTAAGCCCCTCAACCCTGCGTATTGGTAAGCCGTGGGTAATCCCCTCAACCTTGCGTACTGGTAAGCCCCTCAACCTTTCTCGCCATTTCAAGGATATTTGTGAGCTCGCCCATATAAATAAGACCCCAACATATTAGTGTATTACTATATTAAATAAAAAACCCCATTTGCCCCTTAATATATAAGCAATATAATTCATTGGGTTTTCATGTTTATTTAATATCCCCATATGTTTCCAATGTGTTTGACGAAATGTTGATGTGAATGCAAATTGTTTGTGAAAGTTATAAATCAATGCAATGTTGTTATCTGTTTGAATTTGCCCCAAATTATATGAATTTGTCAAACATATAACAATATTAAATTGATTTATAACTTTCCCAATATAATGTTTTTTTTTTATAATTATTAACCCCCCAATATGAACGGACGTAATATGGTATTGGTCTGTCAGCGACACCCCCATGGTTTCATACTTGAGTGGTCTAATATCTCTATTGCACTGTTTGAGTGTGCTAAGTTGTAAGAAAGCCACGGGCTTTGTATGGGATACAAACAAAGATCTGGTTTGTGCACGTTTTGTGTGTGATATTTCATCATTACCTGATATTTTATGGATTGTTGTTTCTGGGTCTGTTGCTCCAGTAATTTGGGTTTCCTTATGGTTCACTTTAAGCAGACCCAAACACTCATACAGTGCAACAGAGATCTTAGTCCACTTAAACCTTCTTAAACCACGAGGATTCCTTGCTCTGTTGCTCCAGTAATTAGGGATTCCTTGCTTGTCGACTAGGTAACTGAATTTATTCTCTCCTAGGTATGTCCTTTGTTCCTGTAGTGACTTGTCTCTTAATAGACAAGATCTGATCTAAAACAATATTGCTGAGTATAAGGAAAGTTTCAACCATGTTTCAACTCTCCTAGTGGGTTATATTATTTGTTTTCTTTGTGCTTTGAGTTAGACATGAGTTAGATTTACTACTGATGTTATTTATTGTCTTTGTATGCTTTTCAACTATAACTAGACAAGAGTGAGAAAAGATAAGTTAAAAGCATATTTTTCATCTATTTCAACTTTAAAAATCCCGAATGTGGACATTTGCGAGTGTTAAAGTTGAAAGAGATGAACACTATGCGTTCGGACTTGTGTGGACTGATATCTTTGCTGCACTGTCTGGGTGTGCTAAGCTGAGTATAAGGAAGGTTTCAACTCTCATAGTCAGTTATCGTATTAGTTTTCTTTGTAGTTTGAGTTAGATTTACTTGGATTTACTGTTGCTATTATTTATTGTCTTTGTATGATTTTCAACTTTAACACAGGGACCTTAGGGAGTGTTAAAGTTTAAAGAGATGAAAATTATGCTTTAAACTTATCTTGCCTAGTTAAAACGATACTATTTTGTTTCTAGTACTATTTTGTCATTGTTTGTGATGGTTTATGTCTGTTTGAGATGGTTTGCAGTTGATTTGATGCCTATTTATGTATTTCAGTTGTAGTTGCAGTTTCCAAGCTAACAACTTTTTGTGGATTTCACTTCTCTTCCTTGTATAAGTTGTTTATTTGGTTATACTTTCTATAACTAATGAATCTTATACAGTGATGACAAATATATATAAAACAATGTACCTTGAGAGAGAGAAAATATTATTGGTCTTGTTGGTCCTATAAAGGAGTTGCTTGTCCACCTTATATAGTTCACCTTGACCTTGTGGGTTTGTTGTTTGTTTTGTTGTGGCTCCCTCGGTTGAATCATGATCCTTTATCTTACGTGTATCTTACTTGGTCCATAGGTTATGTTTATTTGTTTTGATACCCTATCTTAAGGAGTATCTAGATTATAAATTAAAATTTTAATTTAACATGAGAGACGGATCCAGTTTGTCGTCTGCTGCTCCAGTGTGACTGAGCTCTCTCCCTCTGCATGATCTTTGCTGCTGCTCCATGTGATATTTTGCTGCACCACCTGCGTGATTGGGATTTCCTTATTACACCTTCCACGTGGTCACTTTGCACCAGCATGACCTTGATTCTGTTGGATTGTGGGTCCTTCCCCAGCGTGACCGTGGCCTGTTTCTTGGGTGGACTGTGGGTCTTCCACAATGTAACCGTGAGTCTGTTTCTTGGTGGACTATGGGTCCTTCACCAACGTGACCGTGATTTGTTTCTTGGCACTTTCTTGGTGGACTATGGGTCCTTCACCAGCATGACCGTGATTTGTCTTCTTGAGTGGACTATGGGTCCTTCCCCACTGTGACTGTGATTTGTTTTCTTGGTGGACTATGGGTCCTTCTCCAGCATGACCGTGATCTATTTTCTTGGGTGGAATGGGGGTCCTTCACCAGCGTGACCGTGATCTATTTCTTGGTGGACTGTGGGTCCTTCACCAGCATGACTGTGATATGTTTTCTTGAGTGGACTGTGGGTCCTTCCCCAGCGTGACCGTGATATGTTTTCTTGGTGAACTGTGTGTCCTTCTCCAGCATGACCATGATCTGTTTTCTCGCGTGGACTGTGGGTCTTTCCCTAGCGTGACCATGAGGTGAACATGAGCCTGTTTTCTTGTGTGGATTGTGGGGTCTTCCCCGACGTGACAATGAGTTTCACTTTATGGGTGGATTGTGTTTTTTCAAGCATGACTATGCAAAGTATGCCTGTGTGTCTCTGCAGTATGTGACTACATCCTTACCCAGCATGACTGTGTGTCCTTTGTCAGCATGACTGTACTGGGTATGAATGTGCTTGTTGACTAAGAAGTCTAGGTCAGTATGCTTCTGCTTTAATCCTCTTTGGATCTCTCTCAAGGTACGTAAATTGTTTGTCTAGATTGACTTGTCCCTTCAGTGACAAGATCAAATCTGAAAAATCTGAGTATATGGTTGATTCAAATATTGGTTATGATTATTTACTGTTGACATCTACTGTACATTATTTTATCATGTTGTTACTGTACATGGAATTTGATGATTCTCGAGGACCAACTTTAACGCAGTGAATAATGGAGCGTTAAGTTGAAAGAGATGAAAATTATGTTTGTTTATTACAGTTCAAATTTTATTAGAGCAGTACTGTTCTGAATTTGATTTTATGTGTTGCATTAAAGTTTACTACTTAAATTAAAAACTCCTCTAACCCTTAAACTTCAACATCAAGTACTTTGGAGACATGTACATGGCATATTCCATGCTTGGTTTTTATGGTTTTTGTTATTTGGCTTTCCTTTTTATCCTTGTTTGTTTATTGAAAAGTATTGGTTTTCTTGAAAAGTATAGGAAGCTTACTTTATAATTTTCTCTTTGCCTTCAATGACACATCTAATTCTCATGTCCCTGATCTAAGAATTAATGCTATTTTTCCTTTTATGTCAGATATTACTTGTTTACCATATGGTCCTATGGCACTTATGTAGGTTTTGAGCTATAGTTACCAGAACACAAATAGGATATGGATGAGAATACGTATTCCAGTTTTTAGATTTCTTTTTGGATATGATACATCTGGATATGGCTTGGAGGTGTAGTTATTAGTCAGGCAAAAAGCTAGTGGTTGCATATGCACGTTATTCAAGATATTGTCTCAGCATGCAGGCAGACTTTTAAGAGCTCTGTTCACTATGCATGGACATATGTTCCACAATATCCGAGGTATGTGATCTCCAGGCTTTGTTGAATAAAGAAGTGAATTAAAGATGAGGCTTGGATTGTTGAGAATCCATTTTTTTAAGACTGTCACTGTAATACTGTTTCATGTGGATGGTCACATAGTTAATATTGCAATCAAATATGTTTGTGGAGTTTAGATGTCTTGTTGAATGTCTTGATTACTATTATATTGTCAGATAACAACTTTATTAATGCCTTTTCTTATAATGTGATATTTAGAGGGGCAATTGGTTTTATTATTTGCTCAACTGAAGGACCGACAGTAGATTTCAGAAATTCCGTCAATCCCATTGAAGAGCAGAAGGTTGCAACTAAGTACTATAACTCAAAGGTAATATTCCTAGAGTCTTTAGACTGTATCCTATTTTTGACGATTTTAGTTTGGAAGTAATAGAAAAATTGGACTTAATTAATGTCATTGCTCAGTCAAAGTATTACGGGTCCTGTATGCATCCTTTCTTGACATATAATATATCTGCTTTGGGAACAATGATGATCTTGTACACTTGTAGCTTATTTTTGTTTCAATTTCTCACTTGAGGACTTTTGAAGGATTACAAACAAGTGGCATAGTTTTTTTATTTTGACTTTCTATAAGTATTCTTTAGAGACAACAAAGGAGTGCAAACATTTAGAATCTAATTTTAATAAACATGGCACAAATTCCTATCTGATTTATTTAGGCCATTTCAAGGGATGTCTATCTGAATTCACACATCTTAGTAATAAAAGATGATAATCTTGCAGTATTCTCTTTACTTATTTTTTTTTCTCATTAGTATTGTTAGTTTTATTAGCTAGGTGTTGAGTCTCGTGTTTCAATGTGCATGTAATCTTTTATAGAAACCAACTGAGTTTTTTGTCTAATTTGGAACACAATTTCCAAACTTGTCCCCTGTGCAAACTCAAAATTATTAGCTTAAGTTCACTTGTAAGTCCTGTCACTTGCATGCACTGTAGTTTGTAAAGTGCCATTTTTTATCTTTTGATTGGAATCATTTGTTATGTAGGCTTGTCAATCAATGGGGATTCACAAGGAATAAATCGATTTCAGGAATCTCTTACTACTCATATGTGGCCTGGCCCATGGTAATATAGTCACAAAGCATTAAATACACTGGCATGCCTGTATCACCAAAGAAACCGAGTGAGTATCCTTATCCTATTTTTTAAAGTTAGTGCATCCCTATTATTATTGTGGTAACATGTGAAGGTTGACCAGTTTCAGTTCATGACTGATAAGTATCTCCCTGACCAACTGATTCCAATTACAAAGTTTTCTGATGATGATTCTGAATATGAAATTGAATATGAGCTCTTATCTAATGGTTCAGTTGAACCTTGGGATGGGATAGAGGATCCTTGGGTAGTTGTTAATAATGGCACACAAGATATTCATTTAACAAATGAAAGAGAAAATATGCATGAGTCTCAGAATGTATGTGTTGAGCTACCTAGCAACATTCAATCCCAAGAGGCTTCAATTCTCCAAAGAAATGGGTGAGTTTCTCGAACTCTTGTGTTGTCTATACATGGTGAGAATCATTCAGAATAAACCACTTCATTGGTTTCAAGCATCACAGAACAAGGTGGTTTGGAAGAAAGAACTGAACATAGTGTAGAAGATGCTGAAACCAGGGAAAGGAGGGAACACACAGGGAACATGCCTTTGATGACTTAAAACAGTTGATGCATGAAATGGCACGCATGCGTGAAAACTTGAGATTGATGCCAAACTCCCTCAGAAAGGAGATGGATGGCAAGCTAGCCATGAAAATGGCTTATATTTTTTCAGATGCTGAAGAAAATGAAGATTTGGATTGAAGCTTGCGTTACTCTTGTATGTTTGTGTTTGTGAACCAAAATTTTAGTTCAAAACTTGGAAAAAAATAGAGAGGAAAAGTGAGGAAATGATGATGTTCTAAGCTTCTACAACACATTATGTTTTGGTTGTATATAAATGGATATACATTATATATGACCATTCATGGTATTACTTCTCATTTCTTTTTCAGGAAAACCCTGATACATTGTACATTGCAACAATAATTATCTTTTACATCACATACTATAATGCATCACATACTAACTAGTTTGACATTTCAGAATTATGTTTTTGTAATGAGGGTGATGCAAGAGCGAGAGTTTGCAAATGGATTAAAGCCTATAAGACTTATGGAGAGAAGTGTTTTCAGTGATCAGATGGTATGTTTTGAAGTTCATTTTGGTAGAAAGGTCAATAGGCTTTCATGCATTTATGACAGTGTAGTAACTTGAGAGTCTTAGTTTTCAATGTATACTTTGTTCAGGTCTAATTTTTATTACTGTCCAATATAGACGATGAAATGTATAAGCAAATTGATGTTGTAGTATCTGCCCTGTTAAGAGTCAGTCTAATTGCATTCTTTGTTTTTGCACTCTACTTTGTGTTCTAGTGTCTACTTTTAGTGCAGTTGCTGACATTTTAGCACTGGAAAAAAGAAGTTAGAAACAAATTTACTGGTCTTGAATATACCAGGTGTTTGTGAGAGTTGTACATGAGGCAAAATGGATGAATGGAATGGAGCTAGCATATCTGATTCATGGTTTGATCCAGTTATTTTTGTTTTACCTGGGCTTGTTCTTGATGGATTTATTTACTTGAGGGCCAGTCTAGACACATGCCATAGACGTTTGTAGTTGCGAAAAAGAGCAGAAGAAAATAGCGTGTCACTAGATTATTTGAGAGGTTTGCATGAAAAGCATGAGAACTAGCTCTTCCTTGCTCAATGTGGAAATCGTGGGTTGTTGCTTGTGAGCCAATTACCTCTTGATATTGATAGGTCTCTACACGCTGAGATCAGGGACTGCACATTTCTTTTGCAAGGAGAACATGTACATGGCAGTATTCAAAAGGTAAGCCAAATACTGATCTATGTAATATTCATAACCAGTTTGGGTTCTAACGCTGCTATATACTTTACGATTCTAATTGACTGCTTCTAATGCAGACATGTCAACTTCAGGTTCCAGCCTTAGTGCCGGATTGTGAGCCCAACATTGACTTCAGCAGAGACATTGAAGCAAAGCAAGGGTGAGAATTTTTTCACTGATTTGGTTTTTACACATACATTATGGAATAACATATTTAACATAAAGAAAAACAGTCTTTTGACCTCTTTAGGAATTGATTTGCTTGATACTAAATATGTTTAACGTAGGTGTTTTCTTGCATATTTGGTTTGGTGATCCCAAAGATAAATGGTTGAGGAAGATTTCTGTCCTATTATGTTTGTCTTACTCACAACTAGTAGACAGTATGGAGTGTCATACACATGGGGAGGACTAGTATATCTTGATCTATTGAAGTGTCAAGCCCTGGGTTGTATACCATGACATGCAACCTTATTCATGGAATCTGTTTGATAAATATCATGGTGAATATATATATATTAAATGGGTGACCAGTTTTGAATTTTATAGTTCTAATTTTTGGTATTATGTAAATGTATTAAATGGGTGACCAGTTTTGAATCTTATAGTTCTAATTTTTGGTATATTATGTAAATGAAAACACTTTCCATTGATTTTAAGTTAATTGAGTTTTCCTCGATTTTGAGTTATCTGGGTTTTGATAAAACTTCTCTTTGCAGATACGGCATGGCTGGTATTCAATCAGTATACCCCTGCTTCTCGATGGAGGCACGCGCCAATCAATAGGAAGTGTCATCGTGAATTGGTGAGTGAGGCTGAAGGATTTTATGGAGGAATACGAAAGTTATTAACAAAGGAGGAGATTTCAACTTGGAAGCAGTTGTGGCCCAGTGGCAGAAAGAATGCCATCATTTGATTATATTTGATGGTGTGATTGATGTAGGACATGAATGCCAAATTGCCTTCGCCAGACTTAAGATAACTGCTCATTTGTGAGATACCTTGATCAGCTTACGCTTGATTAAGTTCTTTGCATGGTTTTACCATGGAATGTTCCACATTAAGGCTAGTGTGGACTTCGCGGAGAATCAGATACATGGGGATCCTGGGCTCAAAGAAACATTCTATCTCGACCCTTGAAATAGGTGGCATTCTACATGTATGCTTCGAATCAATGTAGTCATTAGCATGGTCACCTGCCCCAAGAACAATAATTAATTGGAGGCAAATTTAAGATCTCTTGTACCATATGTAGCTCGACCCGAAAATCTTGCTGCAGCTTTGCAAAATAGTGATTGATGCGTGCCATATTGTAATATAATCACTTTGAAGGTCTGTATTCATGCATTCCTTCATGTGCATCAACGCCTGTCTTCTCTTCCACTATTTTAAATGGCATAGATTGTTGTGTGTGCACATATCAAATGCCAGCCAAAATTCTTTTTGTATTCTAATTATTGTTTGTAGAGAGTAAAGAAATAATAAATCTAGACAATGTATCTTTTATGTGATTGTTGGTGCTTAGATCTCTACGGAAAGAAGTACTTGACATGCTCTATAATACATCCATCTAACATTCTAGATAGAAACAACTGTGATCATCAAGCATCCAACCAATGACATATATGCATGATGAATAATAGATATAACATATCATCTATGAATGATATAAATATGACCGACATCCCCCTAGGGTACAACTGAGAGGACAACAATAATGAACTATTGGGAATTAGGAAATTGCAACTTCTTGAAGCTTCTAGCGATTTTGTAGAAAGCATATTAACTAATTGGGTGCACTCACCAAAGATCATATGGCTCTGCTAGATCAACTGTCCCTACTCTTTCCTGCCTTCTTGGATTCCAATGAAGGATTTAAGAGCTTTAGAAATTTCCGAGACGATATTTAGTGTCTTTAGTTGTATTTAGTGTCTTGGAGTTGTAGAGGTCCACATCTGAGACATATTTAAATTGTTGTGTTTTACTTATCCCATATTCACTTGTTTGTATACCATGAAGGTATCCAAGCCCCTAGGGTGCCTTGGGACGCTCTAAGCCTCCAGGGCCTGTTATAGGCCCTCGATAGGCCTTGGGGGCTTGAATACCCAACCGCTTGTGCCTATTACAGGCCTTGGGAGGTTTAGTCAAGCCCACAATATCATGCCAATATAATAGGTAGATATATACATGGGTATAAAAAATGTAAATGAAAAAATGGATACATACAATATATAGGGAAAATAGGTTTTTTTTAAAATTGGGAAGCCATATTGGGAGGGGGGTTAAAAAATGATTTTTGGGAGGTATTTTCCAATATTTTTTGAAATTAGGGGTATTGTTTCATATCCCACGAACGAACGTGCTATGGTAGGCAGTCATTGAGTGAAGCCCCCGTGGTGGGAGATTGTTCCGAGACCAGGGAAGTCAGTTGTGACTTTCAAGTGGCTCTTCAAAATCAAACATACCACTGATGGTAGTGTTGAGAAATACAAGGCTAGATTTGTAGCACATGGTTTCTATCAGGTGGAGGGAGTTGACTACGATGAGACTTTTCCCCCAGTGGCAAGACACTCTTCCATTCGATCATTGATTGCTATTGTTGCAGAGATGGGTTGCAACATTCATTAGATGGATGTGAAGACAACATTTTTGAATGGTGTTTTGGAGGAGGAGATTTATTTGGAGCAGCCTCAGGGATTTGAGGTGCATGGGAGAGAGTCCCATGTATGCAGGTTGAAGAAGGCCCTTTATGGGATGAACCAAGCTCCGAGAGCTTGGTATTCCAGGATTGATGCATATTTGCAGTAGTTGGGATTCCGGAAAAGTGAGGTAGATCCAAACCTCTACTTTATTGTAGTTGGTGAGGTTCCACTTATTCTGGTATTGTATGTAGATGACTTGATCATTACAGGGATAGAGAGACTCATTGCATAGTGCAAGAAATATCTTGCATCAGAGTTTGAGATGAAAGCCATTGGACTGATGCATTACTATTTGGGTTTGGAGGTTTGACAGGAGCCTGGGCATTTCTTTTTGGGACAGGGAAAGTATGCCATGGACATTCTGAAGAGATTTCAGATGGAGGAGTGTAGGCCCATGACTACACCCATGATTACCAACTGGAGGAAGCTTCATGCTTCTGAGGGAGATTTGGTTGATCCGACATTGTATCGTCAGTTCATTGGTTCTATGATGTATTTGGCCAACACCAGGCCAAATATTTGTTTTGTAGTGAATACTTTGAGTTAGTTCATGATGGAGCCTCGGAGAGTTCATTGGATAGCTGCAAAACATGTGTTGAGATATTTGCGTGGTACAATTGATTTTGGTCTAGACTACATGAGAGTAGATGGAGTGAGTTTGGTTGGCTATACTGATTCTGATTGGGCAGGTAGTGTGTCTGACTAGAAGAGTACATCCGATTGTTGTTTCAGTCTGGGCTCAGCAGTAGTGTCTTGGTTAAGTCATAAACATAAGTCAGTTGCTTTGAGTTCTGCATAGGCAGCGTATATGGCAGCCAGTCAGGCTAGTTGTGAGGCCATTTGGCTTCGCAAGTTATTGGTTGGATTATTTGGTTAGTAGGTGAGACCAACTATGATACACTATGATAATCAAAGCTGCATCAAGCTTTTGGAGAATCCGGTGTTTCACGATAGGTCAAAACACATTGAGATAAGATATCACTTCATTCGTGATTATGTTTAGAGAGGTGTAGTGGAATTGCAGTACATTCCTACCGAGGAATAGGTGGCAGGCATTCTAACAAAGTCCTTGGGTAGAGGGAAGCATGTTTACTTTAGAGACAATTTGGGGGTTGTGAAAAACACCTTCCTCGGTAAGAGGGAGTGTTAAATTTTGTACCAAGGGAAGTGTTGTTCACCTTGTGATGCCTTGGGGTGCTTGGTAAGTGTTGTTCACCTTGTGATGCCTTGGGGTGGACAAGAACATATTAAAAGTGGTCCCTAGTCAATTTAATAAAGTTTGAAGTACTTTACTTTTATAAAGTCACTTTATTAAAAATTTTAAGTCATGGTTTCATCCTAAGTTCATTTAAGTGAGTTTTTGAAGTGAGTGATAAGTTAAAAGGTTCTCACTTAATTAAACGATACATGTGCACTAAATACCATTTAATTATTATTTTAATGAACATTTATTGAGAGCCTTTGATCTAATCTAATCTTGGCCATTGGATGAAGAGGAAATTGCCATGAACAAAAAGGGAGGAATTAGGGATTAAAGGCATCGTTTTCATTCACTCACCCAAAGAAGTTTTGGAGAGGAAGAGAAGAGAGAAAGAAGAAGAAACCCTAAAATAATTTCAGGCTGAGCATGAGCATAAATTATGAGAAGAAGGGCACAATTTCCAAGACATTGTACAACAAGAGGACTTAATTTCCAAGACATAAATTTTCTGTAGATTACATGCATTTCGAGGCACCGTACAACACAAATTTCGAGGCAAAAATCTGATAGTCCGTACATTGATTAATGAGGCCGTACAAGCATAGTTTTCGACGCACTATTCAAACAGGTCCATACAACAATTAATACAACCGTATAGTATGATTTTCGAGGCACCGTACATCACAGATTTCTAGGCAGAAATCTATCAATACATACAACAATTTTGGCACATTTTTCGAGACAGGAGTTTGGCTCAAATTTCAAGGAGGTCGTACTGCATTTAATGCAAGCCATACTGCTGTGTTTTTTGGGCATGATTCCCAAGGAGGTTGGCACGTGTGGTTGAGATAAGTACTGCTATTGTAATTTTTATAATTTGTCTTTGAAGAAATAAAATCTCTCTCAAATAGGTTTTCCCTTCGAGGTTTTTCCCGAGCCAAGTTGGCTAAAAATTCCGAGTCTGAATATTTTTATGTGGCCAATTTAAATTTCTATAGATGAAAAAATTGTAAAAATATCATGTGTTTCAAGCAAATTGTTAATTTTCTGTTTATGAGAAGCTAATGGGGTTTGGGCATTAAACCCTATGCAAACAAAACTTGAAACTGGGTTGGGGTTTGAAAAATTTACATGCATTGCATTGTTGTTATCTTATTTTGATTTTACTAGATTTCATTTGAACAAGGTAGGAAAAATTTGCCTGCCTCTGATGGATTTAATCTCTTTATTGTTAGATGTGTGTAGGTCTACATGTATCGAGAGATTCTAGGGGTTTCTCATACACTCCCGGGAAGAGCACATGTCCTACAGTTGGAGCTAGTTGTTACACCTCATAGTGTTTGCAACATTCTAGACAGGTCTACTAGAGAAAGGGCTTTCAAAATTTTGATGAAACAACCAAGTTGAAGCTTTTATTTTGGTTTTGGGGGTTAAATACCCTGGATCAGGTCATGGTCGATCCCGTTGGTTTTGTCTCTATGAGGAATGGCTTAGTGGCACTACTAACTGGCTCATGGATGGGGCATATGCCCAAGGGGTGGTGTCCGAAGCTTCTAGGGGTAGACCCATTGGGACACATGGCATGGAGATTATTATGTTTTGTAAGGGGTTGCCACATCCCAATTAGCACACCTCACATGCTCACTTGGACCTATTTTATTAGCACAAAACCCCCTTCTCTTGGTCTCTAGACCTAGGACATTCATCCTTTATGATGAGAGCTTACATTCCTTAAAAGGACGTTGAGGGACACACATCTATTGGGGTCAGTTGGGATATGACGTCCTCCTTTTGGCTCACTTATGCATTTAGTGAAGCCATTTTGCAAATTTTATTCTTATTTTATGTCTTATTAGGGTTTAGTCCCCAAGTTGTGGGTGTACAAGCCCTAAAATATTCTATTTTATCATTAACTTGTATGCTCAATTTTATTTTAAAGTTGAGGGTTTGCTCATATAAATAGAGCAACTTCCACTCATTGTAAACACAAGGACAAGGGTTCAAATTATGAAACTTTTCTTTTTTCTTTTTTTTCTTGCCCAGAGGATGAATTTATGATGTTCTAGGGTTTGTCATGTGCTCTTGCTTAGTGGATGCTAAGAATGGTTGAAATAACTCATGCTCAAGGGCGTCCTAAGTTATCTATTTGCTCATTTCTTGATTAATGTTGGTATGTTTCTCTCCTAAAGCTAGTCTAATGTTGCTTTTAAAGTGCCTTGGACTGAATTGGGGTTTTGTATGCTAGCATTTTGTCTACTTGCTTGTGGATACCTTCTTGTAAAGGGGCTCTCCGTTGTTACATCAGGCCTTGCACTTCTCTATTTGCCCTAGTTAGAGCTTTTCTACCTAACCCTAAAGTCGCTAGCTTATGCCCTAGCTACAAGTATTGAAAACCATCTTAAGAAGAGAGATGTTAGTCTCGATCCCTCATAGCCCTAGGGTTAGAGGTAAGAATCAACTCTCTTTATCAAATTTTATGCATTTTTTTATTAAATTCCTTGTATCTTTTTATTTTATGCAAAATATCACCCAAAAAAATTGTTGACTGATAATTCTGGTCCACCTCTTAAATTTTTCTTGGCTGAATTTTTGACAGCGTCATAGTTTAACCTGTGCATTAGTAAACATGAAAGCTATCTAAAGATCAACATTTAACCGTTAAAACGTAATTTCAAAATAGCTTTTGCAGTTCTGATTGACACTAATTAATATGTCCCTATCCTCTGGTTATCATCCTTTCAAGGGTGAACTTGTTTCTGAACTTGCTTTGAGATTTGCTGAGTGTAATACAGTGCTGATACTGTGCTGATTTTGCTGATATAGAGTGGCAAAGCTCTATTAATACTTGTTTTATAACATTGGTGTCTTTTTATGTTCATTGTTGACTCCATTTAAGGCATTGATCTTGGCTATAAGGCTAGTGGGAGGGTGATTGCAGGTATTCATTCCTCCATTAGAGACTCTCCCTTGGGTTTAGGAGTTACCAAAAGAAGTTAAGATACTAGACTGAGGTGACATTGGGTCTTACTTCCTCATGCATGTTTACCATCACTAGCACAAGACCACACATAGTCTGTTTAAGGGACTGCTAGCTCCTTTGCAAATGCTACTCTCCTTCTACGCCTCTGCACATATGACCAACAAGGATTGAGAATGGCATTTTTGATTGCCATCTCTTGCTTCCAAAGGGAAGCAAGCATGGGGGATACTCATAAGAAAAATCCACGAGAGACATCCACAATAAAAATGTAATCACTTTCTCCAAGTCTTCTAGGAGCCTATTTATTTCCCAAGTGTCTACAAATTTTTAAGCAAGAATATTAGATTTGATGCCCTTTTTATTTATTTTTCCAAAGAGTCTCCAAGTCTTGGGCTGTTAACCTATTTCCTTACATCCAAAGAAGACGAGCTCTTAGCCAATCAAAAGCTTGATGCCTTTTTATTTACCAAAACAAAAATTCATTTTTATTTACCCAATTTTTTTTTTCTTTAATTATATAGCTTGAAATTTTGTAAAAAGGATTTGCATTACTGAATGCTATCCTAGTCAATTTGTAGTTAGATATTGCACAATTCTTTAGCAAAATAAATTTCAATAAAAGGATTGCTGATTTAGAATCCATGCCACGGAGGTTTGGACAAAGAAATAACTCTGCAATACACAGAAAATCACATCAAGAGATAATTCATACTTAACAAGAGACATCAAATAAGCCATTAAAAACACACTACGGGGAACCAAAGTAAATACCTGAAAACGGAAAATGAATATAAATTGCCCCTATTTCATATCAATTAAAGTCAAGCAGCAATCATGTCAGGTCTGTGAGTAACACAGCACATGCGAAAAATATATGGAAAGATGATATATCACAAGTACCTAACAGGTGTTGTCAGGGCAATGTAATTTAGTGTGAAGTGATCAAACACTTTCACGTCTCCGCTTTAAATAAAAAAATAATAAATAAATGATATGGCAAGGGCATAAAATTTTAGATATGGTTAAGTCTCATGGCCAATAAAAGAACAGATGATATATTAATATTTTGTAAACCATTTATTCATCTGCTAACTGTGCATATGATAGTTATTTTTTTACCAGGGGAATTGGCAATTGGGGAGTGGAGGGTTTGTACTTGCATGACACGGGGTCGATTCCCGTCTGCTACCACTATACCCCTAGGTGCACCCACACAGCCAGCCAACATGGGGCATGGGTAAGCCGATGCTTGAACCTGTGATGTCGCAAGGAGTGCCTTAACAGATCCTGTGGGCAACTGTGCCTATGATAGTTGACAGCCATATGTTAATAAATAAATGCTATGAGAAGATATTTTCACATCTTTATAGATCACAACACTGTCTTAGCCCATCCTGATGCCCCAAAATTGCAACTTGACGACACCATGTTTATTGCATGGAATCAGGATAAAGTACTGCAAGATCTTCCAATTGATGGTGGTACTTAGTTTAACTTAAATTTCAATCAACATCTAATGGTGTTCCAAGCAAGAAATAAATAGTAAATATGAATAATAAAGAATTCTTATCAACACCCATCTCTTATGTCTCAAAAGTTGAAACAGATATGCAATTACCAAACATGTTTATGATGCTAAAATGTATCTACTATTCATCAACCGTCAAGCTTGTTAACATATCAATTTTGCAACAGCATCCCAAATAAGAACGACTATGTCCACAAGGAATGCAGTTATTTATAGCTCAAGGAATACAATACCCAACTTGCAACTTCATGACACCATGTTTATTGCATGGAATCAGGATAAAGTACTGCAAGATCTTCCAATTGATGGTGGTACTTAGTTTAACTTAAATTTTAATCAACATCTAATGGTGTTCCAAGCAAGAAATAAATAGTAAATATGAATAATAAAGAATTCTTATCAACACCCATCTCTTATGTCTCAAAAGTTGAAACAGATATGCAATTACCAAACATGTTTATGATGCTAAAATGTATCTACTATTCATCAACCGTCAAGCTTATTAACATATCAATTTTGCAACAGCATCCCAAATAAGAACGACTATGTCCACAAGGAATGCAGTTATTTATAGCTCAAGGAATACAATACCCAACTTGCTACAATTGCAAAACCAGAATTTACAATCTCTACCCCTTAAGAATAACAGAGACACCACCTACTGGTTATCTCAATAATATCATAACCATATTCAAAGATGACTGATATTACACATGAGAAACCAACCTACAAAAGCTTGACAATCATAGAGAGTTGGGAAACCAAAGTTTTCCTTTATTTCCAACAACAAATTACCTGTTCCAATCAATACAAAGTAAAATAAAGAAGCAACGAGTATTAATTCTGATACACAGATAGTGGATAATCATAATACAGCGATGTGAGATCTTTGCTCCAGGAGGATAGACTTCATGCTACTACTACTCTGAGTAACTTTTCAGCTATGAGTTATCCTGATCCACTGACAATCTTGTTAAAAAATCGAACCTTCCTTTTTCCTTTTCTCTTCTCTAATGCCTGCATTACATGAAAACATTGTCCCAGTAAAAAACATTACAACATGAGATGCGTGACAACAATATTTAGTTTTATAGACAGACATTTGATTGACAAAACATTCCTCACAATACATGCATGTTTAGTAATTTATGACAATATTCAAAGCCATAGATGCTGTCTTTTCTTGTTTGAATATTGTATTTTCTAAACATAATGAATCTCGATCTGAGAACACTTGTGATAAAGTAAAAAACAATAGCCTGTCCATTGTAGTGATAGAGAACACCAGGTGATATCCAAGCACATTTAAGGTGACAGCCAACAATCTACAGCCGACTTGTCAGATTCTAGTAATTGTGCCATTCACTAAGTTTGCTGTTAAAAAATAATTAAATGGCATTTGAGGAGACAACCATTGGGCATTAGATCGCTTGCATAACTAGAGTAGAAGCTATGTTTTTAGGTTGAAAAGGGGACAACTGAGACCTTGTCTGTGTGGATATTAAAACCTGAAGAAAGAGGAGTAGATATAGGGTACAAGAATCTACCAAATATGGGAGTTAAACCTGTTGCAATTATTCCCAATTACAAAAACAATCGACATGGTATTCTAGCATGCGCTGGATAGATATGGGAGCTCCCAACTTCTCAGAAATGATCAAGGGACAACTCCCAGACCTTGTTTTTGGATGGGGAATATGCAAGGGATGTGGGGGATGTCCCCTACGCCCTTGGTGACATTCCCATCAAAACAGGGTCTTCTGCCTGCAGTCCAGGAAATGCAGGAGGCACATCCCACATGGGTGGGGATGTGTCCCCGTGAAACTTTGACTAGAAGCTTACTGTTTCTCCTATGATAGAAACGGGTATTAAATGTGAGAGGTGCCTAAGGGTGAGAGAATTCTGGATGTATTATTCTAATTCACAGCCATGAAGTATTGGTCCATATACATGTACAATGGTGTATAGGTGTGTTCCTCTAATAGGGCACGAACATAGAATGATTGCCAATTGACTAATCAGCAATGCTGATTCCCAACACCATGGGAACTAGACAGGTCATCAATCTATCAACAACATTGCATTCCCACATGAAATTAACAGTAAAATAAAACTAGACCATAAACAAAGGTGAGGGACCTAATATGGTATCAATCCCCAAGTTGCATCCACAGCTAGAGGGTTAAGATCCGACATGATTTCATCATGCTGGTTCGATTATAGGTATATCTAGGGGTTCACAATGATCGGAGCTTGCTACACAGTCATTTTCTTCAGATTTAGAGAACTTGCTACTTTTAGCAGTGCTCCTATATTCTAGGAGACAGTTCTGAGGCCCGCATGTTAGAGTTTACACATTCTTGGTCCTTTTGAGCTCACAATCCCAATGAGCCTTGTTACAACTTGAACTAGCATTTGTGATTAAAGTCCCAAAGAACAAGGCTAGGTCAACTAAAACCTAGAGGTGTTACCCATTATCACCTCAGCAACTACCTCCCTACTCTTTAGGTTGGCTCTTCTCCAACCAAGGGGGCTTCCCTAATGATAGAATTGTTAAGGCTTGAGTTGTAACAGGTAGCATGTTGTCATTTCTAGTAGGCTTTGGGGATTTGCATGGGCTATGATCTGACCAGTCAAACAATTTGGTCTTTGAAACTGCAGAATACTCGTCTCCCACATAGATTTTTAGCCAAAATCTTGGTGAAGAAGGGTAATTTTGTGTGGGTGACTGGCCTTGTGTTAGAGAAGCAACAAAGGAATAGAGCTATTTTTCCTCTCTTTCATCCATATCTACAATGTTTGTTGCACTACACTCAATCCTTGGCAACAAGCTCCATTAGGACTTGACCTCTTCTCTTCTATTCAACATTGATGCTCATCAGTTTCTAGTATCTTCCTTGCACTTGATCTTTATTTTATATCTTTGCTTAGCTAGAAATTTAGCTTTTAGCTAGGCACTTAGCTCTTTATCGTTTTCTACTTTAAGTATTGTCCAGGAGTTCCTTTTGCACTTCCACTTTGTACCTACAGTGGATGTACTCTTCTAGTTCCATTGCCCTACTTTTGTGGTCATTTGGTGGACATTAATAAAACTATTTTATCTTCTCGTAGCGATCTACATCTTGGTAAGTAGCCCATGCTCGATGGCATATAATCATTTTCTGCACTCTACCTTTAGATGTCCTACTTTACCATAATAGTAACACTTCACGTTCTTTGATCTACATTTACCTTCACCTAAATCTGAAGCAGTAGGTGATCATTCATTGTTGTTTGCCACTCCTTTCTTTTGCTTACCTTTGTTGCAAAAATGTCTTCAGATGCGCTACTGCTGTTTCCAAAATGTTTCTTCCATCTTTCATTCCGTAAAAGAAGATTTGACAACTTCACAAATGTCGCGTCAGTAGTTTTATAAGAAATATCAAGGCTTTCAACTAAGTTTCCAAATGGTGGAGATAAATTTTTTTTGGTAATTAACACCATATCCTCTTCAACTACCTCTCTTCCTATGGCTAATAAATGATCCCTAATATCTTTCGATCTCAATAAATAGAAAACAATATATTTTTGCGATAAATGATCCCTAACATCTTCCAATCTCAATAAATGCTCTAAAATTGATACCCCTTCCCCCATTTGCATTGAAAAAAACATATTTTTGCAAAGGGACCTACCTTTATATGAAGTTTCATCCATCTCTCTCAGTCGCTTCCAAATTGTGCATGCATCTTCTACATCCTTGCCATTAGTCATTGGCACTTTTATGAGCATAACTACTTATTTGTTCTTGTAGTCATAGTCATCTTGATCCATGAGCACCTACACTGGATTATGGCGATCATCCATTATCTCTAAATGCTGAAATTATGCCCATTAAATTTATCATTGAGCTCCATATTCCTACATAAAAGTCATGAGAGGAGCCATATGACCTCGAGATTGTGTCTGGGTGCATCCTGAAAGCAACAATAAATTCATATTTCATGGCAGTTTGGGTGCATCCTCAAGCATTCTGGGTGTACTTCAAGCAAATCTGAGCACTTGACACCGTGAGAGCAGGTGTAATTAGGCCTGGTTCTAATTCTGGGCATAACCCCTAAATGAGTATTCTAAATTTCTAAGCATATCCAGCCCCCCCAAACAGTAGCAAAGCGTCATGAAATTGCCCTAGATCAATTATGGGAAAAACTTGAGGCCAAAACAGAAGTAAACAGCGACAAAGCCTCTGCTCCTGGGCACAGTTTCTGTAAGTTCTGGTCAGTATGGGGTCATTCCAAGTCCAACCAAAAATATGCAGCATTTTTCTCACAAAATTATGAATTTGCAATCAGATCTGACGGCAAGGAAGTTTTCCTCTTCATGTGGACGATTTGCAACATTTCTTAAAGATGCCAGACCTTGGAGGTTTTCTTTGTCATTTGTTGGGGTAGCCGTCCTCTCCTCTAAAGATCAGATTGAAGAGGGTTTTCTGCATTTTCAGTTCTGCTGTAGGTTCTTGGTTTGAATATGGTATGTTTCCCCCATGAAGCAGCCATCCAAGTCAAGAAGCCTTAGGATATACAGCTCAGATTTCAGCAAGCAGTAAAAAGAGACCTTGTTGTGGCAAGCTGTCCAATCAGACCAGAGTATATTGATGGCTGAACAGTCTTGAATCATCCTTCATGTCAATATGATACAGCCTGTTGAAGAGGGGCCAATCCACCTTTTGGACCATCTAAAAAGTGAATGGTCAAGCATCAATGTAGCGCTAGAGAAAAGTCTTGTATGGGAGGAGTATTCACAAGATCTTGGGATAGTTTATGGAGAACATTAGCCTTATTGAAGGTCTATGACTCATTCATCTATGCCTTTGGAGCACCCTATTGGTGTCTCTTGAAGGAGGTGCCCTTCTTGTTTGTATGGAAGTTTTAGACATGTTCTTCTAGAAGGTTCCTCATCCATTGAAGGCTAGTAAGAAAGCATCATTTGATTGAGTAGGATTCTTTTACAGATATATGTGATTGGTTCAAATTCCTTGTGGACATCATTGATGGCTTCAAACTCCATATAGACATTGCTTGGTGGACCAGTTTCCTTGAAAAAGCCATTGGGGTTTGCTTGTAAGCTACTATGTGCACATGCTTGATGGACAAGTTATCTTTGAGGAAGCCTTTGGAGGCTAGTGTGTGAACACCTCTTGGTTACTTGGAGCACTTGGCTTGCTGGAGATCCTACTTTGAAGTGGGCTTTGAGGTTATCTTGTGGACATTCCTTTAAAGCACACCTTTGAAGGGGCCTTTGGAGGCCATGTGGCATCATCCTAGCTTGTGCTCCCTTGCTTATTGGAGGCATTCCCCCTTATTTAGGGGCTTTATGTATCTTTGTAATGTACAAGTGGCTTTTGACCACCAATTTCTATTGTATTTGTTAGGAGGTAGTTGCTTGATTGGGGCTTTTGGCATGTTTTACCCCACCCTAGGCTAGATCTAAGGAAACAATGATTATTTTATTGTAAAGGAAGTTTTCGCCTCTCCTATAAATTGAGAGCTACTTCCTCATTTCATTTCATGGTTGGATTTTTGGATCTCCTTCTCTTTTGGAGCTTAATTGATATATCTTTCTTTGGAGCAAATTTTGTCTAAGGGTTTCTCTCTTGTGAATGTGTGGCATTTATCTTGCTATTGTGCTTATCTATTGGAGATCATATTTGCTAGCATTGTCCATCTTATTTCTCTTGAGCCATTTTAGGGGCAATATTGTCTAAGTGGATTGGATCTTGAATAAGGTTTTATGTTTGTCAATTGAAGATCTTGCATAGAGGGAGGTTTTTCTTTGTACTAATCCTCATCAAAATTTTTCCAATCTAACCCATTCTAGTGTAGGGTTTCTAATAGAGGGACTTGTCCTTCCCCCTGTGATCGCAAATGAACCCTCCATTACATCTATAAAGGTCGGAGGCCTAGAGCACTTACACTTTCTAGATGACCTTTGAAGCAAGGCTCTCTAAGTTAGCGACCTATTGACTACATTTTGCCGTGGGTTACATTGGAACTAGTAGTTTGAAGTTGGTTCCCTTTTCCTCCCATCATCCAATTGTAAATCCCTATACTACATGACACATGTTACCACCTAAGTTGTGCTTAGTTGGATATCCAATAAGTTGCCGAAGTATCGAGCAAGTCCCTTGTTCATAAGTCCATGCAGACCAATTCTGGCCCTTTTAAAAAAAGATAATTTTTTTTTGCATGTTTATACCCCTCGAGGAAATTGTAATAAGTTGACGTAGCATGATGTCCTTTGCAACATACTTGGTAGTTATTTGTTGCTTTTCAACGACTTATAATTTCTGAGTTTTTCACTCAATCCTCATGTTGCCACCTGAATACGCACCAGGGATAACACGGCATAAATATTCAATCCACTAGGTGCATCCTCGAGGGAAAGTCTCGAGTCAAGTGTTGTCACTTGATACTTGACTCCTCCGTCTAGGCCAACGCCTAGCGAAGTTTAGGGGGGTCGACCCTAAGAAAAGAAAAACTAAGGCTTTAAAGCTAAGTTATGAAGGTGAAATTATCTAGGAGTTTGAAATGATTATTGAAACAAGAAAGCAACAATACATGAATTATACCAACAACAAAGAATAAGATTAACCACGACACATAGTTGTTTAAGCAAATGATAGTAAATTGATTAGACAAGTGCCAAAATAGTGTAAATGGAGTCTGCTCAAAGGAAATGTTGTGCGAGTGCTTCTTGGTAAGTTTTTATTATTATGGATGATGCATTGATTACGGGAAGGGGGGGGAGGTTTTGATATACTGTGAGGTACGAGGAACCAAGACCAGATTTGCCGAGTTTGGTTTCACACAAGAAGAAGGGCTAGATCGGAGTCGCGGGGGTGTGTCCAACACTAACACCAAACAACGGTGTAGCATGACAGATCCCCACGGTCACTACCTAGTTGTTCCCATTTCTCTATGAAATTTTCCCACAGAACACAAGGCGAGACGCCGGATTTCTCCTTTAAGGGAGATTAGTTTTAATTAAGTGTGAAAGTTTATTGAGTGCAACAAATCCCGTTTCTGGTTGTTCCAAAGCTCAGGAAAGCCTGTGATGGACAAGAGCATACGCTGAGATTGTGGAAAATATTAATTCCAATTAACTGCGAAAGTAGAAAAGAACATGTAAAGCAATGAAATGTTATGCTAATTACTAAAGGCTAAGAACTTCTTTTCTCTTACTCGAGCAAGCTCTTTTGTTAGTTCGGGAATGCAAGGCCAGGCTCGTTACTCTTTATTGCGAAATAAAATAGCTTGAAAGAAAAACTAACTAAGAAAGAAACTGAAACTAATCTAAGGTTAGCAAATCCAAGCGAAAATGAAAGCAAAAAAGAAAAACAGTCAAGCCACGAAAATGACGCGAATCCCCCAGGGGGGATGGGTGTGGGTGTTGGGTAACCCACTTGCTTTTATTATTTAATTTTACAAGATTAAAAGGTGGATGCCTTTGGTCCTTATAGATTTGGATTCAAAGGCTTTACAAGTTTTAGAAATGAAGTAGATCGAGGTATATTGCTCCGGGAGGCGTTGGATGGCATAGATCTTCGATTTTCCGGCAACACTTCCCCTTGTCTTGGCAAGAAAATTGTAAAACTAGCCACCTGTTTATGCACCAAATGTGCCAAATAAAGCTTTAAAAGCATAAAAATGTTAAGTACTGAATGATTGGAAATATGCACAAGTACTTGACAAAATTAGATCTACTTTAAAAATATTACTTTATGCTTCTAGATCTAGATACATGCTTGAACAAATCAGCCCTTTAGATATTCTTTAAAAGAAAAACTAATTTACTTAAGCATGTGAGTAACCGTAACCAAAGAAAGAAAATGATTTTAAATATCAAGGAAAGAGAGAAGAAAGGAGCTTTGAAGCTTGGGAACTTTTGGGCTGTTGAGACTGTTGGTGGAAAGTGAAGGGACTATGCTCCTTGTAAATGCTTGAAAGGTGGAAGAGTCTTGCTCGATCAGCCACTCCTTCAAGCTAGATACCTGCATCAACTTAGAAATCCTTGTACAAGAGAAGGTTAAAAGAAGAGGTGCCGTTGGGAGCATAACCTTGGAAAAACA
Organism: Larix kaempferi; assembly: GCA_027924585.1. NCBI lineage: Eukaryota > Viridiplantae > Streptophyta > Pinopsida > Pinales > Pinaceae > Larix > Larix kaempferi. The sequence continues at coordinate 4,767,755 of BSBM01000202.1, read as the reverse complement.
TGCAATTTCTACTTCTTGTCGCCGGATTACAAACTGTCTTTGTCGCGGCAGAAATCTATGCTGCCGCTCGGTGTGCCCTTGGTTGCAAGTCTCGAGTCAAGTATGTCACTTGGTTCTTAACTCCTCCATTTAGGCAAAATTCCCAACGAAAGCCAAGGGGGGTAGTCCCTATGGAAAGTTACTAAGGTTGTTAGGGTCTTCTAGTTAAATGATGGATTGTTTATTAATGTTTTTGGGAGTTTTTGATTAAGGTTCAAGATGTAATTGCAACAATAGTTAAGAAAGATTTCACCAACATATGTTTAGATAAATCACTGTGAAATATAATGATGCACAAATACTTGATATTGATAAAAATCAAATGAAAAGTGCAAGGACTAGTGCCTTATGGAGTCAAAACACAATGTGAAATTTGCAATATTGGAAAAGTAAATGTTGTGCAAATGTATCTTGGTTGATTTTAAGATATTAAAATGAATCTTGATTAGGGGAAAAAAAGGGAACTCTCGATATACCGTAAAGGGACAGAGAGGAATGTCCGGAAATCTAGAATTTGGTGCTTCCGTACAAGGACATGTTGGACTGTCAATACCTTGAGCGCGTGTTCAACACTACACCAACAAGGATGTAGTCTAACGATGCCCCAAGGTCAGAGTACAACTACCCAACGTTCCCAGGCAGAACTTCCCCACCAAAAACTAGTCTCGAAGTGCCGGATTTTCACTATGTTGTGGGTAGTTAATTTTATTAGTTGACTTGATTAAATTAAATGTGAGAATTAAGAAAGTGCTTCCAACTGCTTTTGGTATCCCGCAGCACAGACGTATTGCTGGTGGGTAGAGCATACGCAGTGTAGGAAAATAGTTTATTCCAATTAGGAGCAAGTAACCATCGACCCTCCGACAGAGAGCGCTCGACTTGCTTTTCAGCTAAGTTCAAGAGTCTTATGAAATTGAAATGCAAAAAACTTGTAAATGAAAAGATATTAATGGCCAATCTTATGCGTCACTTTCTGATCAACCTTCACTAATTAGCAAAATTGCCTTTGGGTGAAGGTGAGAGCATACTTCGTGGCGACGGAGACGGTTTTATTTCTATTCTACTTTTGCATAAATGAAAAATTAAGAAATGATTTAAGTTGCAAAATTAAATGGAGGATACACCCTGCATTTCAAAAGTGAGTGTGTGAAAAGGCGGAGTTAGAAAAATTCAATCACACCAAAATGACAAAAACACAAATCCCCCCAGGGGGGATGGGATGTGGGTGCCAGTTACCCCACCGCTCTTGTTTAAATATTTTACAATTTGAATGCTGAAATAAAATGCTTCTTAGTCCATTAAACTTGGATCTAAGAGCTTACAATAGTATACACAAATTTTACAACAAATTGGGTGTCCACCGGTTCGTTTTAAGCCTTCTTTGATGGTCTTGATCACTCCCAAAAGTCACTTTTATGTGCAGACCTACTAAAAACCAGCAAGTTAAAAGTGATGAAATATGATGGGAAAGATAATGAAAATATAAAAAAATTGAAAAATTTTACACTGAGAAAAATTTTGAAATTTTTTTCTAAGTATAGAAAATGTCAAATCTAGCCTAGATCTAATGAATGATAAGTCTTTTTGATTGAAATATCAGATCTAAACTAGTTTGCAATGCTGAAAGAAGAATGGATCTAAATACTAAGCATGAATGAATCTAAATACTAAGCATGAAAGAAGAATGGATCTACTTTTATTTTTTTAACAAGAACAGTTATAGAGATTGTATTAAAAAGAGTCTTCAAAAAATACAGACATAGAGATTCTGGTTTTCCTCTGTGAGGGACCAGCATTCAAGTTTTCCTTTCCTGTTTTGGTAATTCTTCTCCTAGCTCTAATAGGTCTGAAGCTAGTGCTATAGAACTTAACAAATTGTCCCAAAATGAGTTTACAAAAGCAATACATTACAAAAACTGGATATAGAATCCATTAAAGCTGAGAATACCCATTAAAACTAAACCAGAGTTTCTTCTAGACTATAGCAGAAAGATAAAGTATAACCCGCAAAAATGAAGAACCAGCAAGCTGAGTCATTTCTGACGTGGTCGAGGAGGTTCTGGCCTTTCCATGGAGTCGTCCGGGTTGGAGCTGGAGCCTGTAGTGTTTTGGAACCCTGGAATGCAGCGGGCCAAATCTTCTCTGAGCCTGTCCACCTTTCCTTCAACGTCTGAGATATTCCTGTAGTTATCGTCCACCTTGGAGTCCACATTTGGTACTGTTTGTTGTGTAGTCCACCGCTTCCAAGATGGAGGAAATTCGGCTGTTCATTAGGTCATTGTTATGCCTAATCTCGGTGCTAAGAGAATGCAGGAGGGTAAAAATTATCGTCATGTTCTTCTTTAAGTCTGCCACCTCAATTCTTATCCTGCTCACCTGCGCTTCCATGGTTTCAACCACTGAACCTTGTAGGGTCGAAGGGGAGGAGGAATCAGGGGCTGCTAGCTCGTCTTTGCACAGACTGAGGGACGAGAGGTCCACGAGCAGAGTGCGTAAAGGCTCCAGGAGCTTTGCTTCACAAAGAGAAATGCCGGGGGAGGAGAGCAGGGGCTTATCACAGAGCGAGCAGGAGAGCAAAGGAGGAGAAAAGGCAGAGTTGGCGTCCAGGGAGGGAGCAAAGCAAGCAGTGGAGCGACCGTCCATTCTTAGGGTAGAGGTTAACAAAGAATAGTTTTGGAAGCGTCTGAATGAAGAGGTAATCAGAGCGTGCGAAGGAGTGGAGGTAGGTGAGGAGAGGCCATGTGAAGGCATTAAATGCCTCCATCGACCCTCGAACAATGTGACATGTGTTTGCATGCAGAAGGAAGGGTGGCCGCTATCAAAGGTGGCAAGGGGTGGGAAAGAAGGAGGCCGGGGTGGAAAGGGAGCGCCCTAAGAGAGAGAGTGGTTAGGGAATCCAACAAGGAGTAGGGTCATCACCATCGTAGGATAGAAAACCAAAACATTGGAGCACCCCTTTATTAGCCATTTCATCGGCGTGGTGGTTATTTGAGCGTAGAACATGGAGGAATTTAAGAGTGTTGAAATCTTTGCTGACAAATTTGAGGATGTGGTGATACTTATTTGATGGGGTGGAGCGTTTCCTGGTGAGATTGCAGGCTTCTTGGATTATAAGAAGACAATCCCCAATGGCTATCAGATCTTTTATCCTGGCCTTGATGGCGATTTCCAGACCTTTAAGTAAGGCAAGCCATTCAGCGTCGTTATTGGTCTTTATTCCAATTCCCCAAGCATAACTTTTCATTCTGCTTCCCCCGGGGTAAAAAATGACCCCTCCCGCACTTGCTAATCCAGAGAATGGATCTACTTCTTAAGCAAAGCAAGAAAAATTTGAAAAAGAGATAGTTTGTTTTAGAGAGATGGATGAAACTTTGTTTTCCAATGCCCTTGTCTCTTGCAAATAGCTTTGAAAGATCTCTGAAATACAAATGTGTTAGAATAAAGATGGCTGCCCAAGACAAGGAAGAACAACCGAGTTCTCAATCCCCTTAAGCCTTTAGATCTGCAGCTAAAACAATGCCAAAACTTGCAAAAACAATGTGAAACTTAGTATGTTAGAGTAAAACGAGACCAGATGAATCTAAGTATAACCGAATACAATCGATTACATTCGAATCTCCTAATATCTAAACATAAACAAACAAATTAAAACCGAAATGTTTGCTTCTATATCCAATAGACTAAATCTACACAATGAAAGCATGAAATAGCACAAAATAGCAACAATATCATCTCATATGTATATCATTCCAACACAAGATGCACCCGATGGACCTCCAAAGTCTTCAAAATTATATTCAATAACAATAGCAATACAAAATAGCAGAGGTTCTATGCATCCATGTGAATAATGGAGCAAGAGCCTTGCTTTTATAACACTCTCCAAGAGCAAATTCGAATTTGTGAAGAAGAGAGCCATTTAGGGCATTAAATGGCAAGTGTAGGATCCAAATCATGATTGATATGGTGGTTGGAGTGGTATTCAATGGGATGGCTGCCACCTCTTCCCAATCAAATCAATGCTCACAACACTCCAATATTGATTGGGATCTTCTTTAAATGTCCTTGCCAAGTCATTTGGGCCAACTCACCAGACCACCTACCTTTTCTGTAGGAGTTTGGATTTTCTCCAAATCCATTATTTTTGAATTAAAAAATACTTTTTTAATATTTTGGAGAGAAATTTGATTAAGTGAAAAATAATCACTCAATACTTAGGAAAAGTGGGTTTAGGGGTTTTATGGGTGCTCTAGGTTTGAAAACGAGCACCCCCATGTCCAAATTTACCTCCTAACCCATCTTTTATCACTTTTCTCATTTTTTAAATTAAATTATTAAAAAATCTCATAAACTGTGAAAAATTAATTTTCTCAGAATGACTCAAAAATCCTAAGGGACCTAGTGCATGTCCATATGACTCAATACTGATGGCTAGCATGTTACAAAAATACATTCCAGTAGGTTTTAATAACCTCTCAAATTTCGTCATCATGAAAACACTCCAGCTTTGGAGGTGTGAGTGAAAAATTCGGGAATTATACATCACTTTTCAGTAACGCATAATTCCTAAGGAAAAAACACTATAGCGTATTTCCTTGATAACAAACGTTGAGAAAGGACAAACCTTTCATAAAAAACTCATGCTAGACCAACTTATTACAATTCCCCTGCAGGGGTTTGGACATGCAAAAATTACAAAGGGCCAAATTTTTTTGGCCTGATGGATCTCGGAACACCGATGATGAACATTAAACATGTTCACAACTTCAACGGTTCACTCGGAATCCACTAAGTGCAATTTAGTGGATAACACTACCAAAAATACATGTAAACTAAGAGATCTACAACCATCAAACAATAAGAGCATGAATCAAGATAGAACAATCTCTTATCCTGGTGAGGGATACCTCCCCTTGCAGGCCCACAGCTACCCAAAGAAATGCACAAAGAAAATAAGCTAATACCCGTTACCTCATAAACTATACAATAATCATCCACACACTAGAGCCATACACCATACGTTTGCCTCCAAAGCCTTTTTATTCCAAATGATATTACAAAACTGTAATGTCCTCTTCTGCTTAAGCACCAGGGACCATCCCGCTAACCTATCTAATTCCCATAGGTTCAAGTGGGTACTGACAATCAGGGAATTGATTGAGGACTGATACCATGCAGAACAAAAGAAGATCTTAATCAATGTTATTAGGTCATCAGTAGATAAAAGAGGGCCACCGGAAAAAAAGGAGCAACTTACATGCATTAGATGTGGGCCATATTTAATAGTGCATGCACATAAGCACATTAATTAAGTTGCATGCATACGGGAAGTAGCGCATGTAAACTCAACAGAAAAATAGAAGAGAAAAGCGACTGAGGGCATGCAATGTCAATGTGATAAAAGAAGGAAAAAGCGAGTTGCTAGGTTTGCTAAGTTTATTATTGATCAGTGAGATTCGAGTTGAGAGCTTTGTGACCAGAGTTAGGATTGAGGGCGCATCCCTTAGCCACCCAGTGTATTTCGGCAGTGAAATCTATCTTCCCTAGTCACTTAAAAGGTTGGATCATATAGATCCATCATTGCTATTCATCAGTACGTCAATCTTCATCATTCTTCAAGTTAAAATCTACATATTGGATCAAGAGAGATCGCCTTTCTGCATGGGCGAATTGGGCAAAGGAAGGGATCTTCATATATAGATCTACAACTACTATTTGGTCTGCATGTCTTATCCATTCTTCCTAGAGAGCCATTATTAGCCTTGTTACTGAATACAGGCTTCTACATCATCTTCTAGAGAGAGTTATTAGTGGAATTCATATCAAGAGGGCGCCTTTCCTTGCATGGGCGACTTTCCTGGAGGGAGCAATACGTTTTATGTCCTAGACCTAGTGCATGGCTTGCATGCAGCTTCCATATTGATCAAAAGGCCACTATAAGCCTAATACATACTTCTTGGAGTTATCTCATATCTCTGGAGCATCTATTATTCATTCTGAAGACTGAAGGAGGCGATTCTCAGTGCATGACTTGCATGTTTGCATTATATTGTTCTACAACTCAAGCATATGCCATTGGTACGTACATGCATCATTTATAGTTTGTTCTTATTGCATATTTGATTACTTGGGTTTTTAGGGTTTATGCAACCCCATGCACTTTGCATGCATTATCATGCAAACATAGTTATGCACATGCATTCATATTTTCTTTAAGCATTGGGTAACAAGACTTCAAGTGAACCACATCTACATTATAAATTCTATAAAAAGACAACAAATATCAGTTGGGATATTACAAAAACACAAGTACAAAGCTTAGGCAGCCTTTCGGTCCTCTGACCATGAGAAAATGAGAAGAGAGTGCATGCTTAAATAGCAAAGGAAGAGGGGGGGGGGGGGCATTCACCACTGGAAGAGATGGGTGAGTTTAAAGAGTAAACCGAGGGATTAGATGGAGTTTAACTCCAGAGATAGGCACCACCTCTCATTGGGATCGTATCCCATCAACCAAATGTTGCCGAATAAGCTAATGTGCCCCCCTCTATGGAGAAAAACGCCCTCCTAATCTGACAAACTGATGCTAACTTAGATTTGATTGGAATCAAGTGGATTCCGGCTCCAGTTAACTCAAATATGATTTCCAATCAATTTGCCACCACTCAGGTGTAATTAAAACATGTTTGGGACAAGTTTCCAAAAATCAAGGGGGCTGATTTTTGCTTTTATTTTCTATTTTTTGACATTTTTATTCACTTCTTTGAGAGAAATGACATTAAGTAATTAAAAATTACTAATTTCACTCTCAAAGTGGGTTTAGGGGTTAAGTGGGTGCTCCAGGTTAGAAAATGAGCACCCCCATGGAAAAATATTCCTCCTAACCACCTTTTTATGCCATTTTTTTATTTTTACATAAAAAACATTAAAAAATTGACCCATATTACGAGAAATTTTTTTATTTGCGAAAATAAAAAATAACCTATGGGGGACCTAGTACATGTTCATATGACTAAATAAAAGTGACTAGCAAGGTAATATACATAGACACTTAGACTTTAATAACCTCCCAAGGTTTAGCCACCAAGGAGAATACTCCAGCTTTGGAGGTATGAGTGAAAAAATCAGAAATTATACATCGTTGAAAAGCAATGCATAATTACCAAGGAAAAAACACTCTAGAGTACTGCATTGATGTCTAAGTCTTAGGCAAGCTAAGTCTTTTACAAAATTCATCATCCTACGCCAACTTATTACAATTCCCCGCAGGGTATGAACATGCAAATTTATTAAAAAAGGGCCAACCATGCCTACTAGGACTTTTGATCTTCTGAATATGAACAAGTATACTTGTTCAATCTTTGTAGGCTCACTTGACATCCAACTAAGTGCAACTTAAGTGGATAACATCTGGCTCCAATTGTGGAACATGTGCTTGATCTAGTCTTCCGGCATGGAGAGCATAAGAGAACACCAGAATCTCCGGTTTCCATAATCTGTAAAACGCATCTCAACTCGACAGGAAAACCCTTCAGTGGCACAAGTTCTTATGAAAAATCCAAAGAATCCTAAGTTGCATTTATTCGAAAAATACAAAGATGAATTTAACTAAGAAAAAAGACTATTAGACCTAAGTACAAAACAAGTAATAACTGAAAAGTAATGTTGAAAGTAAATGCTCACTTTGAGGAGCTTATTTTCCTTTTCTAAGCATGATATGAAGCAAAATGCTAAGTCTATTCAGAAATCCAATGTAACCATCTAAGCATTTTATCAATTGTAAAGTTTTTTGCCTTGTCTTTGGTTACCAGCCAAAGCAAGGATACCTTTATTGAGAAATGGAAACTTGCGCGAAATTTCTAGATGGGAGGGTTGGATGGGAAATCATAGGCATGTAAAAATCATTGAACTGCTTCCCAAACTGGCAAGTCCTCCCACAGGCTTCTTCCATCCAAGATTGGATAGGATTGATATAAACATTTGTATAATGAGGTAGATGAATTGCTCCATCATACTCATCCAAAGGGCTTCTCTGATGATAAATCTCTGTGTAAACATAAACTCCAAGCTACTCCAAATCATGAGGGATCTCTGAATGTGAAGATGAAGGCTGAGACTGCTGTTCAATAGATTGCATCCAATCTAACTCCTCACTGTACTACCTCTCCAGGTCTTCATTACTGATACTCATATATAACTCTGACTGATCATATGAAAAATCTAAATGCTCCTCTTTACAACTTTCAAAAGTCTCTGAATAAACACTCCCCTCACTGGACATATCATAGATGGGATTCTCAATAAGATTTTCAAAAGTCTCATAAATGGGATTTTCAATAATCGTCCAATAGTCATCAGCCCATCTATGTCAGATATGAGAGAGTCTTCATCACTGGCATCACATCCTTGGCTATATACCCATCCTCCTAATTTTCATGACAATCATCTTCAGAAAGCATGCTTTCAAAAATATCACAAGGGAACCAACCTTCCCAATTTTCACCACCATGTGGAGAACATAGGGAAGTGTCATCAAGCACATTATAAACTTCATCATCAATTTCTCTATAGGCTTCTGTAATGGTCTCTCCCTGTGGCAGATTTGGAGTACAAATGTGATCATCATCATTGAAATAAGCTTGAGAAAACTCCCATTCTTCAATGTTTTCCGTTATGGTGCAATGAGGAGGGTCTTCAATAATATATTCAATCAATGACTCTTCATGGGCTTCAATCACGGATTCCTCATGAGGTAGATCTGGAAAAATATTATCATTATATACCCGAGGACACTTCAATTCTTCAATGTTGCATATCATGGCCATATGTGGAATGTCTGACTGTATTTTCGATCAAGGGCTCCTCATGTGCTTATTTATAATGCAGATCAAGAGTACACATGTCATCATCTTTACTGAAGTAATCTAGAAGTAGCTCCAAATCTTCAATATTTTTAACCATGGTAATATGAAGAGGATTTCATGATACTCTATCTTTGGCATGTAGTGGGTAAGCACTATTTTTAGTAGCTTTTCCAGACCTTTCCTACTACCCCCATCATTATGCCACTGCTTCAGAAATATGCGAAGAAAGCTTGAAAGGGAGGTAATACATTTGCTAGGTAGGCCATAGAAAAACTAGTAACAAGCATCTTTCTGAAGAGTACAAGCAAACATCTACATCATATTATCTTCACAACCAATGTTGAAGTCAACCAAAAACTGAAGGAAAGACTTGATATGCCAGATGGCTGAATCACCATTTCCATGAACGACTGGAAGCCATATATATACATCCCTACTGCCATGACCAAAGTTAGGAAAACCTGGGATGTTTGAAAAGTCAATAGGATGAAATTATCTGGCAATATGAGCACCAAAAAACTCCCTTAACTCATCCATATTGGAAATTAGTTAGCATGCATTTGATATAACCATGAAATATGTCTTGTGCTGAACTAGGGGAGCTTTCAAAAAAGGAGATTTAAAATTTTTTTACTATGTCGCATGGGCTCATCTACACACAACCAGTCTCAACAAATTCATGAGATACAAGGGTTTTATCCCTTTAGTAGAGTCGCCACGTGAGAAGAAAAATATGCATTTAAACCAGTGTTACAAATATCGGCCGATTTTTCGCGCTACGCCGAAAAATCGTGATTTTTTGGAGGCCCCGATTTGTCAAGGAAAATCGGCCAAAAAATCGCGCCGATATTTGTCCGAAAAATCGCCGATTTTTGCCCGAGATATCGCAGTCGACTCGCGATTTTTAGGACAGGGTTTAAAAAGGTCCGTTTTTTACTTTTAAACTAAGTCACCGGGTTCGCCGTTTTTTTGCCTTGGAAATCGAAAATCGACGAATTTTTTAGTCAGTCGCATTAATTCGTTCAAGTTCGGCACTGTGTATTCTCCATTGAAGAGTCGCCGTGTATTCTCCATTGTGAAGGTCGAGGTGTATTCTCCTTTGTGAAGCCGCCGATTCTCTCAGTCCGTGTGAGTGAAATCCGTGATTGGCTTTTCAGACTGCGCAGAGGGTTGACACTGGCTGTAGCTGAACGCTCTTGTGAACTGTTGCAGACTCCTCACCGGCCGACTCGAGTGAAAGGTGAATGAAGTCTCGATGGGCCGACTCCAGCGGACTGGCAGTGAATGGAGCCGCCACTCGCAGCACTAGGTTTTTTTTATATTCGACTGTTTTATTATTTTCAGGTTCAATTATTTTCACATTCCTAGGTTCATATGTTTATTGTTTACATTAATATTCTTAATGTTATTATTATTAATATTAAAACACCTAATTAATATTATCACTCATGTTAATTTTAATATTAATGCTATATGTTATTATTAATACTATGATTAGACATCTTATATATCTTATATATGGGTTTTCTTTCCATATTCATGTGGCAATGTGTTTATTTGATGTTATTGTTGCTTTAGATGTTTAAAAAATTGAAAAAAAATGAATATTTTTGTGTTTTTTAAGTTTGCTGATTTTTGCTGATGTTCTGCCGAGATATCCTGAAACGATGTTTCCTGGACCCTACCGATTTCCGCTCCGCGCCGAGATTTGTAACTATGATTTAAACACTCACAAAAATTTCTATTTTTTGCTTTTCTTTGAAAATTTAAAAAAGGAAAAAATGTTAGTGGAGTCATCAGAGAAAAAATAAAGATGTACTCTAAACATTCATCAAACAAAGCAGAAAAAAAGAGAAACAAAAGTCGTATTTCGGGATTAAAAAGATTTATCCTTGATAACAACGCCAAAAATGTTGCCTCCTGAATACACACCTTGGATAACGCAGCAGAAATCTTCAAGCCACTTGGTGCGTCCTTGGGGGCAAGTCTCGAGTCAAGTGCTGTCACTTGATACTTGACTCCTCCGTCTAGGCCAACTCCTAGCGAAGCCAAGGGGGGTAGACCCTAAGAAAAGAAAACTAAGGCTTTAAAGCTAAGTTACGAAGGTGAAATTATTCTAGGAGTTTCAAATGATTACTGAAACAAGAAAACACCAATACATGAATTATACCAGCAACAGAGAATAAGATTAACCACAATACATAGTTGTTTAAGCAAATGATAGTAAATTGATTAGTGTAAATATTAGATCCAGAGATCACTACTCCCTCTGGATCGCCCTGAGATCTCAAGCGGTATGAGTATTGATATCAATACAACATTAATATGAACTCAAACAACTAGATCTGCATTTACCAACTGAACAATATAAATGCAATCATACATAAACAACAGATGTACCCTGGAACCCTTTCGGGAGAAACCAACAAACTATGGGGCTATCTTGTTTCTTGAGCCCAGAGCATATAGGAAAAGAGACAAGTACAATACAGGGTTACCTCATAAATCTCTTCAGGAAAACTCAAGATTTGCATGCATCCAACTAATGCATGCACGGAAGAGATGAGCCCTAACTGGAAATCTGGATCTGAGTGTCCCTGCATCTGCCTCTGCCTGATCTATCTGTCTCTATCCTCAGCTCAGCTCTGCTCTGCTCGCTTTGAAGATTGCCCTGTGACTGAAAACGTCCTTCTTTGCATGCACAAGTGTGCCCTCCCTACAACAATGAAAGACTCGTACTGAATCAGATCTCAGCAGATCTGAGCTCTGATCGTCACTGATATTCCTCAATCTCCGAGACGAAGATACTCTGTAAGTTACAGACACTCAAACGCTCTACCGGATGCGGCACGAGCTTCTCCCTCCTTGAAGAATGCGCCCTCCTTCACATGTGAAGTCGTCCTCCTCACTCTTGATCTATCTCAGATCAATAGTCTCACCAATGAAGATAGTCACCTTCTATCTTTCTTATAACATCTCATTGTGAAGTTAGGTTTACCAAAAACCTAAAACAGTTGCATGCAAAACTCACTTTTGCATGCATGCATGCATTTCTCTCCAATCATTTTCCTCGTTAATATTTTAACAATTAGAGTAGTGCCAAAATAGTGTAAATGGAGTCTGCTCAAAGGAAATGTTGTGCGAGTGCTTCTTGGTCAGTTTTAATTATTATGGATGCGTTGATTACGAGAAGGGGGGGTTCCGATATACTGTGAGGTACGAGGAACCAAGACCAGATTTACCAAGTGTGGTTTCACACGAGAAGAAGGGCTAGATCAGAGTCATGAGGGTGTGTCCAAAACTAACACCAAATATGGTGTAGCTTGATAGATCCCCACAGTCACTACCTAGTTGTTCCCCTTTCTCTATGAAATTTGCCCACAAAAGACAAGGTGAGACGCTGGATTTCCTTCCTTTAAGAAAGATTAGTTTTAATTAAGTATGAGCTTTTTAATTAAATGTGAATGTTTATTGAGTGCAACAAATCCCGTTTCTGGTTTGTTCCAAAGCTCAGGCAAGCCTGCGATGGACAAGAGCATACATGGAGATTGTGCAAAATATGTATTCCAATTAACTGCAAAGTAGAAAAGAACATGTAAAGCAATGAAATGTTATGCTAATTACCAAAGGCCAAGAACCACTTTTCCCTTACTCGAGCAAGCTCTTTCGGTACTTCGGGAATGCAAGGTTGTGTTCGTTACTCTTTATTGCGAATAAAATAGCTTGAAAGAAAAAATAACTAAGAAAGAAACTAAAACTAATCTAAGGTTAGAAAATCCAAGCAAAAATGAAAGTAGAAAAGAAAAACAGTCACACCATGAAAATGATGCGAATCCCCTAGCGGGGATGGGTGTGGGCGTTGGGTAGCCCACTTGCTTTTATTATTTAATTTTACAAGATTAAAGGGTGGATTCCTTTGGTCCTTATAGATCTGGATCCAACGGATTTACAAGTTTCAGAAATGAAGCAGGATCGAGGTATATTGCTCCGAGAGGCCTTGGATGGCCTAGATCTTCGATTTCCAGGCAACACTTCCCTTGGTCCTGGTGAGAAAAGTGTAAAACCAGCCACTTGTTTATGCACCAAATATGCCAAATAAAGAGTTAAAAGAATAAAAATGTTAAGTACTGAAAGATCGGAAATATGCACAAGTACTTGACAAAACTAGATCTACTTTAAAAATATTACTTTATGCTTCTACATCTAGATACATGCTTCAACAAATCAACCCTTTAGATATTCTTTAAAAGACAAACTAATTTACTTAAGCATGTGAGTAACTGTAACCAAAGAAAGAAAATAATTTTAAATATGAAGAAAAGAGAGAAGAAAGGAGCTTTGAAGCTTGGGAACTTTTGGGCTGTGGAGTCCGTTGGTGGAAAGCGGAGGGACTATGCTCCTCGAAAGTACTTGGAAGGTGGAAGAGTCTTCCTTGATCAGCCGCTCCTTCAAGACAGATACCTACATCAACTTAGAAATCCTTGGACAAGAGAAGGTTAAAAGCAGAGGTGTTGTCGAAAACAGAAACTTGGAAAAACATGCACTTTATACCAAAAATACATGTAAACTAAGAGATCTACAACCATCAAACAATAAGAGCATGAATCAAGCGAGAACAATCTCTTGTCCCACTGAGAGATACCTCCCGTTGCAGGCCCACAACTAACCAAAGAAATGCAGAAAGAAAATAAGCTAATACTAGTTACCTCATAAACTATGCAATAATCATCCACACACTTGAGCCATACACCACAGGTTTGCCTCCTTAGCGTTATTTGCTTTTTAAGATTAGTTTAATTTCATTGCAGTTCTTTTTTTCATTTTGCAATTAAGTAATCAAATCTTGCTACCTGTCTCTGCGTATGCTCTTGTAGTCAATGCGGGCCTGGCCTGAGTCTATGACCAACAATCAGAAACGAGACTCATAGTGCATTACAAGTTTCACATTTAACTAAAATTAGTCTCCCTTATAGACGAAAATCCGACGTCTTTCTTCATCAGTTTTGTCTCTTGTGGGCATATTCTGCAGTGAAGGGGAACTAACTAGGTAGTGACCGTGGGGACCCGTCGGGCTGTAGCCTAGTTTGGTATCAATGTTGGACATACCCCAGTGACTATGATCTAGTCCTCTTTTCGTGTGGAACCACAGTTGATAATCCCGACATATTCCACGTACCCAAGAGTATATTGGGATCCCCTTTCCCTTAATCCACTAATCATTAATAGTTAAAATTGACCAAGAGGCACAACAAAACCTTTCCCTTCAACAACAATCACTTAACTATTTTGGCATTGGTCTATTTCACAATCAAATTTGTTTAAATCAATTATGTGTCATGGATTAAATTGTCTCATATGCTGCTATCTTTAAATTGTTGTTGCTTCCTTGTTCATGTTTTCAAACTCCTAGATTCATTTTTGTAACTTAGCGTAATAAGCCTTAGTTTATTTTTATTAGGCCCCACCCCCTAGGCTTCGCTAGGAGTTGGCCTAGACAGAGGAGTTGAGTGTTGAGTGACAGTCTTTCAACTCGTGACTTTCCCCCAAGGACGAACTCAATGGCTTGAAGATTTCTGCCATATTACTCGAGGTGCATATTAGGCAGCAACATTTTTGGTGTTGTTGCCAGGGATAAATCTTTTTATTCCCGGAGTACGACTTTTGTTTTCGCCTTTTTTGTTTTTGCTTTGTTTGATGCATCTTTAGAGTAGGAAAGCAAAAAATAGAAATTTCTATGAGTTTTTAAATGTATATTTTTCTTCACATGGCGACTCCATTGAAGGGATAAAGCCCTGTTTTCTCATATAATTGTTGAGACTTGTTGTGTGTAGATGAGCCCACGCAACACAGTAAAATCTTTAAAGCTCATTATTTGACAGCTCCCCTGGTTCAGTACCATATTTTTCCATGATTATTTTAGACTCGTGTCATTGATTCCTGATATGGATGATGAAAGGAAAGAGCATGGTGCCAATATCGCTAGTAGTTTTCATCCCATCAATTTTTTAGGCATTCAGGGTTTTCCTAACGATGATTTTGACCCGAGTGATGTATATGAATATACCTAAGACTTTCATGGAAATGGCGATTTAGCCATCCTACACATCATATCTATCATCAAGGTTTTGGTTAAAGCCAACATTTATCATGTTGATCATATGATGGAAATATTTGCTTGCACTTTGGATGGGGATGCTTATATTTGGTTCTTTGAGGAGCTTCCTCGTAAATGCATTACCTCCCTTGTAAGTTTCTTTGAGATTTTTCTTAAGCGGTGGCATGATGATGATGGTGATATTAAAAAGATTATGGCCATGCTTTCCATGGAAGAAGCACATGAGGAGCCCTTAATTGAAGATATTATTGAAGACCCTCCTCATGTGGAAATGATTGAAAACATCGAAGATTTGGAGTGTTCTCAAGTTTATTTTAGTGATGATGATCACATTCGTACTCTAGATCCGCCTCAAGAAGAAACCATTATAGAAGCCTAAGAAGAAACTTATGGTGAAGTCTATATGGTGTATGATGACAATCCTCCATGTTCTCCACTTAGTGATGAAGTTTTGGAAAGTTTTACTCCTTGTAATACCTTTGAAACCAAACCTTTCGAGGATGATTATTGTGAACAAAAGGATGGGTATAGCCAGGGATGTGATGCAATATATGAAGGCTCTCCCTTCATTTACGAGGATGGGCACGGTGACTATTGGATGGATTTAGAAAAGTCCATCTTTAACATATCAAGAGAAGGGAGTGTGGATCTTGAGACCTTGGGAAACCTTGATATGGAAGAGGAGCATGCAGATGTTTCATATGATCAATCAGAGAGATATATGAGTATCAGTAATGAGGACATGGAGAAGCAGTGTAGTGAAGAGTCAGATCGGATGCAATC
Source organism: Larix kaempferi (assembly GCA_027924585.1). Classification (NCBI taxonomy): domain Eukaryota; kingdom Viridiplantae; phylum Streptophyta; class Pinopsida; order Pinales; family Pinaceae; genus Larix; species Larix kaempferi. The sequence continues at coordinate 4,751,957 of BSBM01000202.1, read as the reverse complement.
AATCGAAGATCAATCTCAGCCGTCGTCTTTACATGCAGAGGTTCCTTATGATTTGGAGCAGCCCAGGGCTTACACATAGAGTTATCATTCGATAAGCCTTTTGGAATAGTATGGTGGAGGGGTTGATCTGCCTCATCATACATATGTATACATCACTCCTATCCAATCTTGGATAGAAGAAGCCTGCGAGAGGATTTACCAATTTGGGAAGCAGTTTGACGATATTATGCATGCTTATGATCTCCCATCCAACCCTCCCATCCCAAATCATCATGTAGGTTGGCACTTCCTAATAAAGGTATCCTTGTTTTGGCCGGTAACCGTTTAGATGGGAAAAAATTCTAATACTGATCAAATGTTAAGATGGTTGCTTTGGATTTATCATTTCACTTAACACTTTGATTATGGCATGCTTAGAGTAGGAAAATAAGCTCCTTAAAGATAGCATTTACTTTATGTATTTCCTTTTTGTACTTAGGAATGCTAGTTTTTTCCTTAGTTAATTTCATTTCTGTATTTTTTCAAATAAATGCAACTTATGGTTCATTGGCCTTTATAAAACTTGTGCTACTAAGGTTGGCTTGTCAAGTTGAGATGTTTTTACAGGAAACCAGTGAATTCTGGAGTTCTCGCATATTCTCATTGCCTAAAGACTAGATCGAGCACACGTCCCTAAGTTGGAGCCAAATGTTACCACCTAAGTTGTACTTAGTTGGATTTCCAATGAGTCACCGAAGTATAGAGCAAGTCCCTTGTTCATTATCAAGTGTTCAGACGTCCATGCAGGCCAATTCTGGCCATTTTCATTTTTTTTTTGCATGTTCATACCCCTTGGGGAAATTGTAATAAGTTGACGTAGCATGATGTCTTTTGTAACAGACTTGGATTTCCTAAGACTTAGTCATCAATGCGTTACTCCAGAGTGTTTTTTCCTTGGTAATTATTTGTTTCTTTTCAACGACTTATAATTTTTGAGTTTTTCACTCAATCCTCCAAAGCTGGAGTATCCGTCTTGGTGGTTAGGCCTTAGGAGGTTGTTAAAGTCTAAGTGCCAATGTATATTACCATGCTGGTCATCAATTTTGAGTCTTATGAACATGCACTAGGTCCCCCCTAGGTTATTTTAATTCTTCGCTAATAAATTTTATTCTCGTAAAACGAAGAATTTTTAAAATTTTAATGTAAAAAATCAAAAAGTCATGGAAGTGGTGTTGGGAGGTGGAATTTGCCACAGGGGTTCTTGTTTTCTAACCCAGAGCACCCACTTTACCCCCAAAACCACTTTGAGAGTCAAATTAGTGATTATTTATCACTTAATTTGATTTTCTCCAGAAAATGACATAAAAATATTAAATGAATGGGAAAAATCAACAATCCCATGATTCAGGGAACATGTCTGGGACATAAGCATATGACTATAGTCTAGACTCTAGAATCTACAATCTAATCCTCTATCGTACATAGTCCATACTTTAGCCCTTAACCAGTGCGTACACAGCTGCACAAGTAAAATAACAAAGGAACAATTCCAAAAATGAAATGTGATTGATATGGAGGGTGGGAACCTCCTTTTATAAGGTTAGGAGGGGCTATGGGTCAAATCAAAATCTCACACGTGGTCCCTTTTTTATTTTATTAAAAACATTTGCAAATCGTTGTTTTTGGCCCCCCCAACATTATTGTACGAAACTAATCGATTATGTACGCGGTTTGAGCTCATGATTTGGCCCGAAAAACCCTATAAACTAGTCCAACCAACTGGTTTTGTCAAAACTGATTGGGTTCTGATAAATGAATACGTGTTTTTTCTAGTGAGTACTACTCCAACTAAAGAATCCAAAGAATGCATCTTCTACAAGTTGATAATGTAATTGTTATCACACAACTTGTAGTTGCCCCTAGTGGTATCCCATCCGGGACGGTAGAGGAGATGGACAACTAAAGAGGTCACCCAAGAGATGCCACGGTTCCCAATGCAAGGTGGGAGTCACGTCAACCGAGGCACTCTTCACTTTAGATCTAGATGAATGAAGACCAAGGGGGAGATCCTATAACCAATCAAAGATGATTGGACCCAAACAAAGGTTCCTAGGGATGAGTAAATGGTAAGTTACGGAAACCAATGCAAGGTAAAGTGGACCTAGAAATTAAAGTATGGTTGAAGGTGGTTTGAGGAATGATTAGTGTTTGAACCAATGTATGATTTAGGCCACATGATTAGTTATAATGATAAGATATGGTACCATGTGTTACACAAGTGGGTCCTACTTTCTTGGGATATGTGAAATGGCTTAATATGGACCCACAAGGTGAAATTAAGGGATGCAATTGGCACTAGAGGATATGTAATGAGTAGATCTATGGATCTAAGTTGAAACTAGGAGTACCCATTTACTGGATCTAAGGTTTGACACAATTCCCAAGGAGTGCGACTTGCCTAAGGAGGACTAGTGCCTTGTTGGATGGGTTAATGGAGTCAAAAGATATGTCAAAGTGTAGATCAGGACACCTAGAGGTCAAGACAAGTGGGCTAATTGTGATAGAGTGGTTGGATCTTGCTAGATCTAGGATTTCATGAAATGACCCAAGTGGACCACAATTCCTTAAAACAAGGAATGCTACCCCCAAGGCAAATCGTCACAAAATGATACTCTAGATATAGGTTTCAAGGCATGCCCATTCCAAATCCACTAAAATCTCAACTACCCAGGTCCTAGAAGTGGGCAAACTCAGTCACCCAAGGAAGTGCGACCTTGCTCAAGGAGGGCCAAAAGGTGGATAAGGTGTGTCAAATCAAGCTCAATTGCCACCAAATTGTAGATCCAAGTAGCTTGGTCAATGATCTATGTGGATCTAGAAAATCAAGTCAATCCAAGGGTTAGATCTTACTATATCTGAGTTTTGAGGTGCCAAGTAGTTTAAAAGGGGGTTTTAATCCCTTAAAATGTGGAATGATGCCCACAAGGTAGAAATCACCCAAGTGAAAGTCTAGGGGTAGGTTATCAAGTGTGTAGATTGCAAATCAAGTGGGATCTCACCTACCCATGTGCTAGATATAACCAAACAAGCCTCTCCAAGGAAGTGCGATTTGGTTCAAGAGGGCTTTATTGCCTTGAAAAGTGTGTCAATTTTAACCCAATCACCACCAAACTATAGATCCAACTAGGGGTGGATGCTATAGAGGTGGGTTTTTAAAATCTCTTCAAAAGCAAGGCTAGATCTAAGTAGATCTAAGAAAAACCAAAATGAGGGTTTTGATTAATTAGGGTTTTTATGATCTAGAAATTATGGATGATTCAAAGAAGAAGAAGATCATACCTTTGGAGCATACCTGGATGAAGAGATGAATGCTAGTTGAGATGAGGATTACTTTTGCCAAAGATCAAATGGAGAATTTTTGAAACCCTTTTGCAAAATCGATTTTTCCAATCCACATATGTGTCCCTCTAACTTGTCAAAACCAAGGAGCAAAGCATCAATCAGTTTAACATGTTGAAGGTAGATACAAACAAGAAAGAGATAAGCAAAGAATAGTTGGTGCAAAGACAAAACCACTCCCTGTTTAACCCAAAACATCCTCCTCCAAGCTTGAAGGGCAAGCCTCCCCACCAATTCGCACTTGTTGAAGAAGTCTTCTCCACCTGTAAAAAGATATGGCAAATATGCAAGATAGCTACAATAGATCCTCCAGTGCAATGGACAAAAGCATTTACAATCAAAACAACCAACATCCACTCCAACCCAAGTATGTACTCCAAAAGATAGAAATTTTATTCCAAGAGCCAAGAGCCAACAATCTCTAGATCCTTTTACAATGAGAGGCTCTCTCCTTAAATAGGATGGAGAGAGACCATAATCCTAACCACTTTTTACATGAGTGGCTAAGATTAAAAGATCAAAAGATCAAAAGATCTAATCAATGGTTGAGATGAGCTCAACAATAAAATACATGGATCAACCATAAAATATAACAATAAGTGGACAAAATCGCCCTAGGAGAGGGGATCCCACCAAATCATGATGACAAAATATAACAATAAGCTTATGGTGGGTCTAAGGGGTGATTTTAGCCACCCTTGGTCAATCCCCATAGCACAATAATAATAAAATAGTCATCAATATACCAAATCGTGCCTCTATGGACAAATCGTAGGCCTCAAAAGACCTTAGAAATCATCAGAAAGTGCCATAAGTGATGGATGTGGGCCCCGATGAAGCTGAAACTACTGGAGAAGGTGCAGAAGACATCCCACTCATCATCACTGATCATCCCATGCCAAAACTTTGCCTCAGTAGTGTTATCACATATATAGTAGCCGGGCTACCATACATTATTTTTCTGATGCCAGTACACTATTCAGCCAGTTCCCTTACATTTGAGATGCTGAGATGAGCATCTATATTGGATCACTATCAAATTTTGGACAGCAGTTGTATTCCCCATGCCATGACTGAGTCTCAGGACACTCAGAGAGATGACCGATGTAGCCATTATACCATTTGTACAGAGCAGTGAGTAGTGCCCAGAGTTGCAGTAGCAGTTTCAGAGGGCAGGTGATGGTTCAGATGATGAGCACTCAGGTATATGACTCAGCAGGTATATCATTGTGTTATGGTTATATTGCTTTTATACTTATTCTTATAGCATGTCTTAGCACTTAGTGTCATGATCTGGCGATCATATAGATATGTGGACCTAGTTGATCTTATTATATATACTATATTGTCCCTACTCAGATTTAGAAGTTCACTATTCATACTCATTGGTTTTACCCTCCTTAGGGAGAATAGAGGTGATCATTCCACCATACCTTGGCTTGCTAGTGTTGGCTCCATTATTCATTGTCTTCATCCATCCATTGCCTACCTTTTAGTTTATCACCCTGACTTACTACTTGACTAGTGGCATGGAGGACTTTTTCCCACTGTAGCCTCTGTATTGGATGAGCTTCCCTGTTTACTGTGTCTCGGCTCTGAGTTGGTGACAAAACTTACCTTTGGTGAGTTGGATTGTAGGCCTAAATCATTCTGGTCGGTTGTCCCGATGTTTGGCATTGGCTCGAACTCCCCCTAGTCACTTGAGATGTTGTTGGCTAAAACTGAAAGCTCATGTACTATTTATGGAAACTGATAAATTCGCCCATGGAAACTAAAAAGGGCAAGAGCGATGAACTGCTGAAAAATACTCCTCGAAGAGTATAAGAAAGGTCCAAAAAACAATGATTCTTAAAAGCTATATCTAAACAATTGCTGACCTTATACATGTATAAAAAACATGCCCTGGATGCAAGCTGCAACTAGTTGTGCTTATCAGCACACCTGAGATCCGAAGGGTTATGTAGGCCAAAAAGGCCATGAAATGAAATTGAATGATCCTAATGAACCTGAATCAACTTGATATAGACATGATGCCTAAGTTGAATAAGCACTCTCTAAACAACTTATCAATTTGTGAGACACAGCCATTCCCTGTGTTGTTGCTCATTCAATATATACTATGGTGTGTATTCCCTTTCTCTTTGCCAAAGTGTCACAAAGTTAAGTCAGTCAAGTCATCCCTTAGCCTAGCCAGTTATTTTAGCCTTCACCCTTCACTAGCAAATTGATCACAGCTATGAAGTGAGTATGATCTTGAAAGTCTAGTCTGAGTAATAATAATAATTAATGACATTACATATTTGGATTTAGATCGCCAGTAATGATTACTTTGTGTTATAATTGTTATTTGAATAAGTTGTAGAGCATGCATTAACCTTTGACACTTTGCAACAGCTTCTGATAATGGTCCGAGTTATATTTGGTCATGTTGACTTGGTCAAACCTAGTTTGACCAAGGTCAGCCATAGGACATGAGATGGTTGGACCTTGTGATGATATGGATTGATGATATATGGTCTATGTACATGTACATGTACATGATGATTCTATGCAACAGATACAGGGTTATGATGATTCATGGTTTATAGCAGTATTTGATCATTTACAGATTATTATTATTTGACCTGTTCCGGTATATTGGAGATATATTTTGATCATGCAGAGACTCATATGGTGCATGAGTACACATCTTGGATGGATTTGGACCTTCTAAGTCAAATGAGATAGTTTGTTTTTAGTTCCGGGCACTTACAGTGATGATTGAGCCTCAGTAGGCTATCCCAGTGCAGTTTTGGTCTGTCGGAGACCCTATCTGAGCAGATGTGATTTTTATCCGGTTGACCTAGGGCACTGTGCTTGGAGGGGGTGGTCCAACCACTTGTTTTTAACATATTACCCCCCTCCACGACACACTGGTGCCCTCACCTTGACAACGCTGGCACTCTAGGAGGCAGTTTGGGGTAGTTTCACGCTTCCCGAGGCATTTCAGGATTGGTAGAAATGGCTATTGAGGAATTTGATTTGGGCTATTGAGGCAATGTCTTGGCATGGGATGATCAGTGATGATGGATTGATGTCTTCCACACCTCCTCCAGCAGTTTCAGCTTCATCGGGGCCTACATCCATCACTTATGGCACTTTCTGATGATTTCTGAGGTCTTTTGAGGCCTACGATTTGACCATGGATGCACGATTTGGTATATTGATGACTATTTTATTATTATTGTGCTATGGGGATTGACCAAGGGTGGCTAAAATTACCCCTTGGACCCACCATAAGCTTCTTATTATATTTTGTCATCATGATATGGTGGGATTCCCCTCTACTAGGGCGATTTTGTCCACTTATGTTATATTTTATTAGTGATCCATGTATTTTATTGTTGAGCTCATCTCAACCATTGATTAGACATTTGTATCTTTTAATATTAGCCACTCATTCAAAAAGTGGTTAGGATTTTGATGCCTTTCCTTCCTATTTAAAGGAGAGAGCTTCTCATTGTAAGGGGTCTTTGGCTCTTGGATTATTGGTATAGACAAACTTTCTTGTGGAAATTCTTGTGGTCTTCTTTGCATCTGGTGTTCTTAGATGGTGATTGGAAAGTCTATTGCAACCTAGCATTTGGAATTTGTGGTAAGATCTATCTATTTTGGAAATCATTGTCTTGTCTACAGGAGGGCGACTTCAACAAGGGCGATTTTGCAAGGCTTCTTCAAATCTACCTTCTTGGCATTTGCTTGTATCAGGGGGTTATCACTAGTATCATTGTGATCTATGCTATCTTTCTGTTACTTCTCTTGTGGCATTAGTCTTATCTCTTGATTGCATCAAATTTGATATTGTTGACGTTTGTTGTGCAGGAGTGAGGGCGCATTGGCTTCTTGGACTAAATCGATTTCATAGAAAACTACCTCAAAGCTTCTCAAATTGATCGGGTTTGCATAGATCATCATCATCAAGGCATCTACAAGGTTACCCAGGTAAGATCCACAGGTTTGTTTCTCTTATCTTGATCCAATCCATTGACATAGCTCATAAATTGATAAAACCCTTATTTCTTCAAACCCTCATTTTTACATTTTTTCACATCTACTAAGATCTAGTGGCTTCTTGGGTAAGATATTTAAAAACCACCTCTATAGTATCCACGACATCCCGGATCTATAGTTTGGTGAGGATCGGCCTCCATTTGACCCTCTTCCCAAGGCATTTAGCCTCTCCAAGCAAGGGTGCACTTCCTAGTTTGGTGGGTTGACCTAGATCTAGTACGTGGGTAGTTGAGATCCCGCTTGTTTCATGATCTACACATCCAATAACCTACCCCCAGATTGTCACTTTTCTGATTTCTACCTTGTGGGCCCTATTCCACATTTTAAGGGATTTAATCCCCATTTTGGACCACTTGGTATCTTTAAACTCAGATCTAGTAAGATCTAGCCATTGGATTGCCATGAAATTGTAGATCCATACTCTCACTTGCTTAAACTACTTGGATCTAAAGTTTGGATGCCATTGGACTTGTCTTGAGTCATTTATCCCACTTTTTAGCCTCCTTGGGTAAAGTCGCACCACTTTGGAGAAGTGAGTTGGCCCACTTCTAGGACATGGGTACTTGAGCTTTTGATGGATTTGGAACAAGCATAATTCAAAACCTAAGTCTAGTAGGTCACTTTGTCAAATCTTGCCTTGGGGATAGCATTCCTTGTTTTAAGGGATTGTGGTCCACTTAGGTCAAACATTAAATCTCTAGATCTAGACCTATTCATCCATCAAGACTTTAATTGCCCACTTGTCTCATGCAATAGGAGTCCTCAACCACAAGTTAACTTTATTTTGACTCCATTATCCCAATTCCCAAGGCACTGGCCTCTCTCCAAGTCAATTCGACTTTCCTAGATTGTTGGATTAACTTGTGCTTTGACCTTTGTGTGGTGAACCAAACCCTTTGATGTCATCATGTATCATGATCAAGCTTGTCACTTGTACTAGTTAGCCCTAATTCAACCCCTAAACTACCCTGCATTGGACACGGTTCCCAAGGCAGTGGATTTTGTCACATTGAACTAGTACTTTAATCCTGGATCCTATATCACAAATCATAAGTCACTCTCACATCAATAATGAACCAAAGCTATACTCATTGAACCCCTCACTTGTCTTGTGACTTCATCCTAAGGTCTAGGATAAACCATACACCTTACTTCACTTGGAATTAACTTGATTTGGTGTCTTGGTTTTGATCTCTCCTGTCGGGAGTAGATTGGGTCTCCCCCTGTGTTGTCTGGGCTAGATAACATAAAGTGAAGGTTACCTCGACTGGCGTGACAACCATCTATTGGAGGTCGAGGTGATCGTGGTTGCACCTTTTGAGTTGCCCTTCCCTATTGCCATCCATGAGTTGATACATCCATAGGGGTAACTACAGTTTAGGTGATAACAAGTAGCCCAAATCGAATTCCTCTGTAGCCATTTCTACCAATCCAAAACTGCCTCGGGAAGCGTGTACCTGCCCCAAATTGCCTCCTGGAGTGCTTGCGCTGTCAAGGTGAGGGCACCAGTGTGTCTGGAAGGGGGGGTAATATGGTAAAAACAAGTGGCTAGACCACCCCCTCCATCATCAATGCCCTAGGTGAACAAAATAAAAATCATCTATGCTCTGACAGGGTCTCCGACAGACCAAAACTGCACTAGGACAGCCTACTGAGGCTAAATCATCACTGTAACTGCCCGAAACTGAAAATAGACTGTCTCATTGGACTCAGAAGGTCCAAAACTATCCAAGATGTGTACTCATACACCATATAGATCTCCGCATGATCATATAATATATCCAATATACCGGAACAGGTGGAATAATAATAATCTGTAAATGATCAAATAATGCTGAAAACCATAGATCATCATCATAAACCTGTATCTGATGCATAGAACCATCATGTACATGTACATAGACCATATATCATCTACCTGTGTCATCATAAGGTCCAATAATCCCATGTCCTGTGATTGACCTTGGTCAAACTAGGTTTGACCAGGTCAATATTGACCAAATATAACTCAGACTACCATCAGAAGCTGCTGCAAAGTGTCAAAGGTTAATGCATGCTCTATAACTCATTCAAATAGCAATTATAACACAAAGTAATCATTACTGGCGATCTAAATCCAAATATATATTGTCATTAATTATTTATATGACTCAGACTAGATTTTCAGGACCATACTCACTTCATAGTTGTGATCAATTTGCTAGTGAAGGGTGAAGGCTAAAATAAAATGGCGAGGCTAAAGGATGACTGACTGACTTAACATTGTGACACTTTGGATATGAGAAAGGGGACACACACCATAGTATATACCGAATGAGCAACAACACAGGGAATGGCGATGTCTCACAAATGGATAAGTTGTTTAGAGCGTGCTTATTCAACTTAGGCATCATGTCTACATCAAGTTGATCCAGGTTCATTAGGATCATTCAATTTCATTTCATGGCCTTTTTGGCCTACATAACCCTTCGGATCTCAGGTGTGCTGATAAGCACAAGTAGTTGCAGCTTGCATCCAGGGCATGTTTTTTATACATACATAAGGTCAGCAATTGTTTAGATATAGCATTTAAGAATCATTGCTTTTTGGACCTTTCTTTTATACTCTTCAAGGGGTATTTTTTTAGCATTCCATCGCTCTTGCCCTTTTTAGTTTCCATGGGCGAATTTATAAGTTTCCATAAGTAGTACATGAGCTTTCAGTTTTAGCCAACAACATCTCAAGTGACTAGGGGGAGTTCGAGCCAATGCCAAACATCGGGACAACCGACCAGAATGATTTAGGCCTACAATCCAACTCACCAAAGGTAAGTTTGGTCACCAACTTAGAGCCGAGACACAATAAACAGGGAAGCTCATCCAATACAGAGGCTATAGTGGGGAAAAGATCCTCCATGCCACTAGTCAAGTAGTAAGTCAGGGTGATAAACTAAAAGGTAGGTAATGGATGGATGAAGACAATGAACAATGGAGCCAACACTAGCAAGCTAAGGTATGGTGGAATGATCACCTCTATTCTCCCTAGGGAGGGTAAAACCAATGAGTATGAGTAGTGAACTTCTAAGTCTGAGTAAGGACAATAGAATATATATAATAAGATCAACTAGGTTCACATATCTATATGATCGCTAGATCATGACACTAAGTGCTAAGACATGCCATAAGAATGAATATAAAAGCAATATAACCATAACACCATGATATACCTGCTGAGTCATATACCTGAATGCTCATCCTCTGAACCATCATCTGTCCTCTGAAACTGCTACTGTAACTCTGGGCACTACTGACTGCTTTGCATAAATGGTATAATGGCTACATCGGTCATCTCTCTGAGTGTCCTGAGACTCAGTCATGGCATGGGGAATACATATACTGTCCAAAATCTGATAGTGATCCATAGATAGATGCTCATCTCATCATCTCAATGTAAAGGAACTGGCTGAAGAGTGCTCTGGAATCTGAAAAAAATAATGTATGGTATCCCCGCTACTATATATGTGATAACAGTAATCAATCTGCAATTTAACAAGTACTGTAGCACACCAATATCTGCAGTAATCTTCCAAAAAAGTTTACACTATGTGTAGGTCTCTGTCTCTGCATTAATGTAAGCTATACAATAGTGAACTTTGATAAACCTTACAAAGACCGTTGTTGCAAATAAATGTATACCAACTTGACTAAGAATACATTTCTTTAATCCACTCTCAATTCTTTTGAGTCTTAAATTTTTTTCGACATATCCAATGTGCTTTCACATTCAAATACATTGCAACTGCTCTCACATCAAATACATAGAAAATATGTTGCAAATGAACATATACCAATGCTAGAAGAGTTCACGTTTCCCAAAGACGATGCCAATGTTCACAGGTCTCTCAAGCTTAAGTCTTCGCTTGTTCACGCAATTGTTACTCGCATGAACTCTGATACAGTCCAATGCATAGCTCCACGCAGAGAAGGACGCACACCTAGCTAGGATAGGTAGCCACGAGGAGAGGGATGTGTTATCACATTTATAGTCGTTGGGGCTACCATATCTTTTGATCAGATTTTAGTCCTTTTTTCAGCCAATCCTTTACATTGAGATGCTTGAGATGAGCATTCATTCCAGAATCACTCATGTTTCAGAGCAGCCCACTTGCAGTTTGATCAGCCTTATGCCATGACTGAGTCTCGGGAGCTTAGATTTGTAGACCGATGTAACCATTTTTTCCATACAAAGCAGTATGCAGTGCCCAGATGTGCAGCAACAGGTTTCCAGTTGACAGGTGATGATTTAGGTGATTGGTATAGGTATATGGCCAGGCAGGTATATGGTTGTGTATTGGTTTATTATTGCTTTGTTGGTTATCCTTATGGCTTGATGTAGCATTCAGTGGTCATGACCTGGCGGTCTATTTATACATATATTGGACATGGTTGTTAACTTATATCTATTTAGTCCTGCTTGCTCAGAATGATGAAGTTCTTGTCTATACTCATTAGTTTCACCCTCCCTAGGAGAATGGAGGTGATCATTCCTACCAGTATATGGCTTGCTAGTGTTGGCTCCACCTTTCACTTTCCTCATCCATTCGTCACCATCCAGTCTCATTGTTTCCTTGACTTACACCTTAGCCTATGATATGAAGGATTCCCTCACTCTTGCCTCTTTGTTGGATAGCATCCCTGTTTAGTTGTGTCTCAGCCCTGAGTTGTGTAAGTTGTGTTGGCTAAAACCTAAAGCAGATAAGACTACCATCATTACATGTCTGTGGAAACTATTGTATATCTATTGTAAATGCCCATTGAAATGAAAGTCAAAACCTGTGTTTCTAAACCCAATGAAATAAGGGCTATGGAAATGAATGGAATGTAAACTCCCCAATGAAGGAAAATGAAAGGCCAAATGAAAGCAATGGTTAAATGTATGCGAAATCCAAAGATTGCTGGCCAGTGAAATTAAATGAATAAAAGGCCCAAAAAGCAGTGGTTAAATATATGCTATATCCAATGATCTGCTGGCCTTAGATTGTAATGATTTATTCCTCATTATCCCGCGGGTTGTGATATGAGATGGAGTAAGAGACGGCTAATTCTAAGTGTCCCCTAGAGTCTCAAGTTACGGTTTGACGGGCACCTAGTCATGGCGGCTCTAGAAAAGATCCTCACGGAGGTGAGTCAACTTGGATGTGAGTTGTAGACTTTTGCCAGGGTTGAATAAGCACTTCCCAAACAACTTATCCCATTTGTGAGACACTGCCATCCCCTGTGTTATTTTTATCTGACATACGCTTGAGTGTCCCTTATCCAAAGTATCATGGTGTTAAGATTGTATAGTCATCCCTTAGCCTTGCCTTTCACCCATCCATCTTCACCCACTACTAGCAAATTGATCACAACCATGAAGTGAGTATATTCTTGAGGTTTTGTTCTCAGCTATAATTATTAAAGTTTACATTGAATATCTTGTTTTAACCGCCAGTGAATGCTACTTTATTTTTATAGTCTTGCTATTTGAATAACTTATGAAGCATGTCATATCCAATTACACTTACAACATTTTGATGTTTTAGCCTGGGTCATATTATTGGTAAGTTTGACCTGGTCAAACCTAGTTTGACCAAGTCAACTATAAGACATGAGATGTATTAGACCAGTGATGTTAGAGATTGATGATATATGGTCTATCATTGCCCACCAGGTGGTTCCATGCAGCAGTTACAGGTTTCAGATGATGATTTATGACATTTTTTATGATTTTGATCATTTACAGATTATTATTTTATATTTGTCTGGGCATGGTTATGATGTTATATGATTATGCAGTCATCCACATGGTGTATGAGTATACATTCTTAGTGCATTTGGATCTTCCGGGTCCATTGGGATACTCGGTTTGCAGTTTCGGGCAATTTTAGTTGAGGTATTCTTCAGTTTATCATTCTGGTGCAGATTTGCCATTAAAAATGGCCTGGTAGAGCAGTTTGGTTTTCTATTTGGTTCACCTAGGGCGCTACAAAGGGAGTATGGGGTCCAACCACTTGTTTTTATTGTATTGCCATACTCTCAGACAATTTGGTGCAATCAGATTTGGCCCTGGATGACCGAGTGGTGAGCTACAGGCATTTTTATCACTTACAGATGATTTCCAGGGGAATAAAAAATGGTAAAATGGCTACAGAGGAATTCGATTTGGGCTACTGAGGCAAGGAAATGGCATGAGGTTCGTTGACATGATGTGTGTGATGTCTCCCACACCTTCCAGAGCAATTGCAACATTCAGTGGGGCCCACACTCACTCTCCGGGCTTATTTTGATGGTTTTATTGTCTCTGAGGGGCCACGATTTGGTCTTTTGGTCACATTATTGTACTTTGATGATGTTATATCTTGATATTGTGCCATGGGGACACACTAGGTGGGATTACATCACCCCTTAGACCCACCATGAGCTTCATGTTATGTTTCCTAGTCGCTTTATGTGGGATGTTCTCCCTAGGGCGATTTGTCTATGACGCCCTCTTATATTTTTGAGTTGATCCATGTACTTTATGTTGAGCTCATCTCAACCGTTGATTATCACTTATGTATCTTTTAATCTTAGCCACTCATCAAAAAGGTGGTTAGGGTTTTGGTCTCTCCTATTGCTATTTAAAGGAGAGACCCTCTCATTGTAAGGGGAGCTTTGGCTCTTGGAATTTGATAATAGAAGAGATTTTTGCAGAGATTCTTGGATCTTCTTTGATGTGATGCTCTTAGATGTTGACTGAAGTCTATTGTCACCTAGCATTTGAGGTTTTGTGGTGAATCCAAAATATTTGTGGAAACAATGTTTTGTCTACAAGAGGGCGACTTCACTTGGGCGTTTTTGAAGGGGGCTTTTCAACTTGTCTCACTTGGATTTGCTTATATCAGGGGGTTTTCTCACTTGGATTTGCTTATATTAGGGGGTTTTCAATAGTATCATTTTGATCTTTGATTTCATCTTGATATGTCTCTTGTTGCTATAGTCATTTTCTCTTAATGCTTCAAATTTAACTTAGGTAGTTTGTTGTGCAGGAGAGGAAGGCACATTGGCTTCTTGGGGAAAAACGATTTCACTTGGACACTCACTCAAATCACTTCAAATTGATCAGGAAGGCATAGATCATCATCATCAAGGCATCCGCAAGATTATCCGAGAAGGATCTACTCTTATTTCAGTTATTTTGGGTTCCAATCCATTGGCCATTCTTCATTTACTGTTAAAACCCTCACTTAAAATAATCAAAAAATTCTTTGGCTCAAACGACTTGGTTTGCTGGAAAACCATTTATGGGTATTTTACCTTTGGCATAACCCTAGGTGGGTTTTCCTAGGCGTCACCATTGGAGGACTCCCTGTGGCCCAAATCCCAAGGCACTAGTCTCTCTACCCTTGCGCATTCCCTTCCTTGACTGGTTTTCCTGTCGTTTGATCCCTGTTTGTGAGCTTGCATACTTTGACACTGTTAGATATTTCATTCAAGCCGTGCTAGAAAGCCATAAACTATCAGATCTAATCATTGGGACACTTTCCCTGTTTTAAGGGTCACGTTTCCCAAGGCAGTTGATTTTGATCATTTATACTAGCACTTGAATCCTGGAATCATTTCTAATCATTGAGTCACTGTGCCTAAGCACTATTCTATATTTCTTAAGCCTCCACAGTGACCCTATTTCCTTAAATCTGGGGTTCTTTACCTATCACCTTACATATCCTATTGACATAGCCTGATCTGGTGATCTGGTTAGATCTTTCCTGTCGGGAGTAGATCAGGGTCTCCCCCTTTACTATCTGTGGCTTTGATAGTATAAAGTGAAGGGTGCCTCGATTGGCGTGACAACCAATCCTTTTGGGAATCAAGGCTCTCGTAGTTCACCTCTTTGGTTGCCCATCCCCTCTACCATCCTGTATTGGATCTAGCATTTTGGGGCAACTACAAGCAGTGTGATAACAATATGCTGCAACAATAACTCAAACTTGGATTTAGTGAGCTAGAAAGAATACTTTACGAGCGAAGTCTCACACAGAGAGGCTACAGACTAAGCTCCCACAGGTGTGAGAGAAGGGATAAGGGTTTCCCCTTTTTTTTCTTTTGGAATGGTCTCATGTTGGAATAGGGTTGTCTCAGGCCGCGAGGAGGAAGTACGTGGGAGAAGTTGGGAGAGCACGTGCAGTGGACATGGGCCTTTGGATCACGAAGGGAGAGATCATGCAGGGTGAAATGGGTCTTTAAACGAAGGAGGAGATCGCACAGAAGATATCCAGACTGAGAAAAATTAAAGTAACGTATGACTGGGAGAGGAGACAACGACTTCTAGTGCACAGTTCCACAATGCGGACAAACTGGAATGGCAGAATTATACCCATAGTAGCCAGGAGCATAGAGAATATGACAGGGAATGGCAAAGGGAAGACTGCCAAGACTGGCATACAAACAACAGAAGTTATGGTAGGGATCTGATACCATTGTTAACATGAAAGGAATAACTGTTGAATGAATGAATTGTATTGATCACAAATGCTTTATTTATACAATAGAAAAGGATCGTTGAGTTTCATCTTCCAAAGGGTCCTTTAGACTTCTTGAATACTTTTCATCTTCTTATTTAAAACTGAAAACTATTGACATTATTTACACGGAACCATAATCCTTGTGGATTAGGTTTCCAACACCAAGAATATTTATCGATGGCTTGCCTTTAACAATTGTCCAACTATCAGATAAAATGGATACCCCATAGTTGGTCCAATCATTTGCAAATTTTCCAAGAGAATTATTGACTTTGGTTCTTTCCCTGTCAAGTCCCACGGTTCTAGCTTTATCTTAACCACGACTCATGTATCCTTTAGGGGAACCATTGATGGTTTTTACCATTTCATGCCAATTGGGTGAGCGAAGAACATTGAATGGTACACCACATGCATAGGGAAATTTGTAAAGTTTTAAATCCACCTCATCCTTGCAACCTTGGTCAAGGAAATTTGATAATGTTCTTCGCATAGGAGAGAATCCACTACTATAGGGGGATGAGGATCGACTACCAAACATTCTGTGTGAGGCCTTCAATTCGACCCTTGAATTCTTGGATATGTTTTGAGCAACCTCTTCTTCCTGCTTGTATTTGTTTTTCTCTTTCCCCAGCACTGTCACAGGCTTTGACTCCAATAGTCTTACGTTCATCCCATGGCATAATCCCACATAGATGCTTTATCACATGGGTATATGAACTTGTGTAAGTTTTAGTACAATGGGGGCCTATAAATTTTGTGGTTCCAACTCCTTCCCCTCCCCCAAGCCTTGACACATACTTCCACAAAGGTGTTGTATTTTTTGTTTTTATCCCTCATCACTCTCAGCTTCATTATCATCATCCCCTTCCCCTTCCTCCTCCTCTCCACGCTATGTGCCACTCCCTACTTCTTCCGCCTTATCACTGCCACTAGTATATCGGTTTCCCAACACCACCATCATAATAAGAAATGTTACCAAAAACAAAAACCACATACCCATCATGCTTCTTGACTCAAAATGAGAATAACTTGTTGTTTGCAATAGAATGGAGAAGGAGAAATGGGAAAGAGTAGGAGAAGAGAACATTCAAGACTTAGAATTTAAACACAATGGAAAAAGGATTTAAAAACAAAGAATGGGATTTAGAACCTACCTCTTTAGCTCTCCAATGGTGGTTGAATGTCTCTTTGGAAGCCTTCAATCTCCCTTCCAAGCTCTCACAAATTTGCTCACAAACAACTAGCAAACCCATTAAAAACCGTAGAAAAGAAGAGTGAAATGAGTGAATGAGAAATAGAATAAGTGCAAATAGAGTGAATGAGTGTTTAAATCCCCTAAATGAACCCTAGCCATGCCCAAAAATCCAAGTGAAACCATGTCTTGGTTGCAAAAATCAAAATAGAAAAAAAATTGCCTTCAACCTGCGGGAGTATTTTGGGACCATTGTGGAAGTGATTTTTTTTCCTCGGGAGAAACTAGGAAGTGCTAAGGGAGCGACACTCCCTAGTAATTCCTTGAAAAACCAGGGGGTGATTTTTTTCCCCGGAAGCTCTCTCCCTAAAATCACTCCCAGAAGGGAGCGATCAAGAATCGCGCTCCCATGAGAGATTCCTGATCGCTCCCTTTGGGAGCAAAGCATTAGGGGGGAGGGCGCTCCCCTGCAACTCAGGTCATTGAATCTTTTGTTGCATGATATTGTTAAGCATAAAGAGTGTCGATGGACTACAGAGTTGTACAAAAGAAGAAAGAAACTCGTGAAATTCATCATTGAGCATAAAAGGTCCTCTTAATTTACTGCACAACTCTAAGTTGCATCTACTTAAAGGCAACTTTGATTTATGTGTGGCATCGAGTTCTATGGATGAGTGTGCAGAAGTAGAAAAGCCTCTATGAGGCATGGCAATAGTTCAGAAGATGTATCGTTAAGGCACGTGCATGCATGCACCATATTTAGCAGGTTTTCTATCTATATATTAGGTGCATGCCTCTCTCTATATCGAAGTGCTTTCTCCAGATCTGTCAAACTCCTACCCTTGAAGCCTTCCCTTCCCAAAACTGTCAAACTCCTTACTTGTCGGACTATACTTATATTGGTTATGACTTTGGTGTTGTTGTTGAGTAAGAATCACAATTTATTTCCAAGCCTATTTAACCTTTGGATCTAATACAATTTCCCTCTCTTCAGTCTAACCAGTGTCACAGATTTCAAGCATCGATTTTCAAGTAACTTTGAGAGGATTCATTCCAACTGTTAAATAGCCATTTTAAATTTTGAAGATTTCCTGCAACATTTGGTTGATTTCTTAACACGTAATTAACTAGTGACAAAAAGTTATTAATTGTTTCTATTTTCCAGTAATAGGTAGTTGGACAACTCTATCCTCAAATATGACTCAACTTCTTCACAGACCTCGTGATTTAGGATGTGTGATTCCATGATGCTTGAGCAATTCTTGAGCATTCCTCCAAAGTTTTTTATAGACCTTTTTAAAACATTGTTAATTCCATGTTGGCAATTGTGATTTGCAGTCTGTTTTCATAATAACATAAAACATCTGGTTCTTTATATTTTTAATGTTTTCTTTACTTAGCATATACTGACATAAAATGTGAAATGCATCAACCTTTTCCAGGAAAGCAAAGATTTAATTTTTTTAAAATATGGCATAACTAGAATGATGCCTGAATTGATTGAAAAGATTCAGCATATTATCCAAAGTATCAGAAAATAATTGTTCATCCATTGCATATTCCCAGCTAATTTATGATTTTAACAAGAAAATTGAGAGCTACCTGCTTTTGGAACAACCTCATAGTAAGGACAAGTGTATCCCGCAACCTACTGTATGCACAAACCTCTCATTGTGAGTTTCAGTGCCTCAAAAAATGAACCAAAACTTGTCAAAAAATTCAAGAGAGCAAATTCCTAGAGATTGAAAGAGAAATTTTCATATGTAGCATGCTTTTCAAATCAGAATTCATTGACAAACACATGAAAAACTAGTTGCAATTTATGTGAGCTTAAAATAGATCACAATCCTCAACATTCTTAAGAAACAAATCAACAGACAAAAGACAAAATTGAATCTCACCTATAGGTAGAACACAACTTAACAACTCTGTAATGTTTTCTATTTTATTAAAAAAAATGAATTATTGTAACTACAATGTGAAGTTGGTGACCATGATATAATAGCATGGTAAACATAGATTATTTTTAAAAATTCAATGAGTTCTGTCCTCGCCCATAATGGCAGGATTTACATTCATATAATCAGTGTACCAAGGGAAAACAATTTGCAATATATAAACCAAACTTAAGGATAAGTGATCTACCAAGTACGTACTGAGTGGTCCCAATTGGTCAACTGACGGAAGCCTAAGTGGTACTGACTGATTGACTGAGGATTGACCAATTGGTCCCAACCAAGTTGACTAGGACTGACCCAACCCAACCAAGTGGTTCTGACTAACCAATTACAACACCCTTGGGTGATCAAATCTGACCAAATCAACCTTATTTTATGTAAGATCGGTGATGCACAAGTAACCTACAAGTATAAATACTAAATAGATGCTCATATGTTGAGCATTGTATGCAAAATGCATGATGAATTGTGATGAAGAAAAATGATGTTGAGTTGTTTACTCATGTACCATAATGTTGTAATAGTGAATTTCTAAATACCACAATACATGTCTAGATTTAGTTATCTCCCATAATGCAACTACGATTTATAAGACGGTATCAAAGCTTAGGGTTTCAAGGTCCTAGCTTGGTTCTAATTGCTGCAAGACATTGGAGGTGGTTGCATCTCAAGAAGATTATCAATGGTATTTGAATTTTGTGCTCCTAGAAGTGAATATCTAGAAAGGATCGACCTGTAGTTTGGGCTTGTATGGTTTACAGACCAAGGTGTTGCACGAGAAATATGGGTTCGAAGCAAGAGTTATTGGTGCTCAAGAGGCACAATTATGGCATGCAGGCAGAGGATATGGAGACTTTGCTGAAAGAAAAGCCCTATGGCAGTTTACCAAAACTGAGGTCCCTGACCCTAAAGATGAACATGAAAAGTTCCTGGTTAACAACAAGAAGGATGATGTTGCACAGGTTATGACCACCTACATTTCAAGGGAGATTCACTGCCAGACCAGCAGGACAAAATATTTGAATTGAAGTGTGGAAGAAGATGAAGTTGTTCAACAAGGTTAAAAAAAGTCAGATTATGCAGCTTGAAAAGGAATTGGGTTCACTTGAACCCTCCAACTTAGACTATCTAGCTCATGTAAAGGCATTGTAGTTGAAATTGGGCGAATGGGGAAAAGGATTCCCAAAGAATGAAGGACAGATAATATCTTGATGAATCTGAAAACACGCAATGATGTTTTTCGTTCCACATTCCATCCAAATTAGGCTTCAAGGAAAGAAATCAGTAAGGATTATACCCTTGACTCCTTTTGCACCTTGTTGATTAGAACACAGGGTAAATTGTGTGATGAAGGAAAGATTAGAAAAAAGCACTAGGCTCACATCACTAAAGGAAAGGGCAGACAGAACAACAAAGAAATAGGTTGAAAAGGCAATCAAGAAAAAAGCCATGGGGGAGACCACGATAACAGTACTTTTAGATCATGTTGACAGAAAAAGGTTTGGAGGTGTCATTAGCAGCAGTCCAATAAATTCAAGCACCAAAAAACCTGCCATTATTGTGGCAAATCATGGCAGTTTGAGAAGGGTTGCTGGAAGAAAACTCATGATCTTGAAGGTGATGGTACACATACTTTCTATGTTAGTTCTTCTCAATCATTACATGCTCATACTTTTCAAAAGGAATGGATAGTGGACTCTTGTTGTTCACATTTTATTGATAGGGATGCTTCCCTATTTCCTTCCTTGAGAGAGGTAAAAAAAGAGAACATAGTTGTTGCAGATGCACTTACTATTGCTAGCAGTGGTAGGGTTGATTGTGAGAATGATGTGATTAGTGATATTTACTGTGTACCGCATCTTAGTGAAAATCTGTTGTCTGTGCCACAATTCACTCAAACTTCCAAGAAACTTGAATTTATACTAACAATCATTTTATTGTTCTTGTTGAAGGTAGTATTGAACCCAATAACAGCTTGTGCAAGATTTGTGACTTTAAGAGTTCAAAGAAAGAAGGTGGACATTTTGCTCTTGCTATCAAAACTAATGATAGACACGGAATTTGGGCATCTATAGTTTAGAAGTATGCAATTGATGATTTGGTTGAATATGGCCCATGTCCTACAAAGAGTAGCCCCTCATGAAGGCATGTGTGAGGGTAAGCATTTGTATGATAAATCATCCTTCATTATTTGGTGCAAGGCATGTTCTCACATTCATTGACGGTTTTTCCAGGTTTACTTGGGTGAATTTCTTGACAAAGGATATGGTTTTTGAGAAATTTGGGGTTTAGGGCATTGGTTGAAAACTGAAAAGCAATGGAGTTTAGGGACCTATAAAGTGTTTGAGGTCTGATTATGGAGAATATGCGAGTCATCCCTTTGAGGGATACCTGTCCTAGAATGGTATTTCATGTCAGCAAACAGTGCCATATATTCCTCAACAGACAGGTATTTTTGAGCAGAAAAATACGACTTTGACTGAGATGGCTAGATGTTTACTTCAAGCGAAGGGAATGTCAACCACATTTTGGGAAAAAGTTGTAGTTTGCTCAAACTACATCCTGGTGTTTCGACCAAAGCAATATGGGATGTAACTCCTCTTGAAAAGTGGAGTGGAAGGAAACCATCAATTCGACTCAAAACCTTTGGATGTGTAGCTTGGATTTTGGATGACAAGTAGAAGAAGGAAGTTCCCAAGAGTCATTCATGCATCATGGTAGGCTATTTTGAAGAATCCAAAGCTTAAAGAATATTATCATAATGCAATTAACTACCTAATGACATTAAATAAACGTGATTTAAAATAGCAATGTGTTCACCTTCAGAGGCTAGAATGTTGAAGATTTGTAACTTCGGAAGATATTCTTGTATTGCATAAATCCTAAAAGAATAATACTAAAGACTACTCTCAAAGAAACCAAGAGAAAATAGACAAGTCGGCCCCACAGAAAACAATGGGCGGTCTGCCCCAAACAATGGGCAACACTGCCCCAGTGAAGTCGGCTCTATAGTGAAAAAGTCAGCTAGAGAAGAGTATAAATACGAGGGTCACATTCCTCGTTTGAAGACACACAAGTTCACTCAAGCAAGAGAGAGACAAGTGTGCAAGAGGGAGAGAGTAGCGGCAGTTCGAGGAAGACATATTCTTGGGGTTATCTTATATTTACTTATTGTGTATTTTTCTGTGAGAGAGCTTTAGTTGTATTGACATTGTACTCGTTGACAGAATCTACATTGAAGAAGTTCTGCTGGGTTTTCTTCCCCTAGAGGGTTTCCCAGGATAAACTATTGTGTATGCTGTGCTTGTCTATCTTTCAGTGATCCTATTGCTTATGTTTAGTGTGATATAGTAGAAATTGTTTAAAGATCTAACATAACTAATATTCACGTGCAAATTCTAACATGGTATCAGAGCCATACTTAAAGAAGTCATTGTACAACTGAAATTGACAGAAGTTGAAAACTAGGGCTTCCTGTTCCGAGCACTTCCATCCACAGATCAACTTGAAAAGGAGGTCAAACCAATTCGCCCTAGGAAGGCGCATCTTTCTATGGAGGCAGAATTCAAATCCGAGAATTTTCATTTTTGACCTAATCACTACTGCTCGAGAAAACTAGGGCATCAAATTTTTGGCAGTTCTGTCCATAGATCCAAAAAAAGAACCTTTGTTCAACTCGCCTTAGGGAGGTGCATATTTTCCTAGGATCAGAAGTACAAGATTCTCAAGTTCAAAAATTAGGGTTTCTCTGTCTAACCCTAGGTCAGCAGATTTCAGAAGGATCTTAAAGCTAGCACTTGACTTGAGCATTTCAATTGGTAAGTTCTATAATCTTTATGTCCATTGGAGGTTCTCATATTATCAAGATTGTCAAGAAGTTAAACAACACCAAGCTTGAAGGAGCTGATAACTTCTGAGCATGGAAGTATAGAATGCTTCTCATTCTAGAAGAAAATGATTTGGAGAGATGTTAAGGAAGAGGTTGCAGAGCCAGAGGGAGAGGAAGATAAAGCAAGACATAAGAAGAACATGATTAGGGCTAAGAGGATCATTGTTGATTCTATCAAAGATCACTTGATCCCTCATGTGTCATCCTTGAAGACTCCCAAGGAGATGTTTGATGCTATGTTGCGTGGGAGTGCCCCCCACCCCCTTGCTCCCACTCCCGCTCCCAAAGCTCGCTGTCAAAATGCTCCCAATTTTGGGAGCATGCTCCCAAGGTGCTCCCGAGGTGCTCCCTACCTCTCCTATACTAAAAGCTCCTATACTAGGTTGATCATTTGATGTTAATGTTATGGTACCTCCCTTCATTACCAAGCTCATATAAAAGTAGTTATGGTTGATCATTTGATGATAATGTTACAAGTTATAACTACTAAATGATTGATGTTATATGGTTTAATTCATGTTTTCTATAGCTAATTCAACATCCTACATGTTTTTTAGATATAAATCCATCAAAATATATCAAAATATATACTATATAAAAAATGCTCCCGGAATGCTCCCAAAACGGGAGCTTTTGAAAATTTTGCTTTTCCCTCCGCTCTTCGCTCCAGCTTCTCGCTCCCAACAACATAGGTTTGATGCACTAACCAAGTTATATGAAGGAAAAAACATCAACCGAAAGATAACCTTGAGAACTCAACTCAAGAATGTGAAGATGCAGAGCTCATAAACAATCCAGTCCTACTTCACAAGGGTATCTCAAATCAAAGAACAACTTGAAGCCATTGGAGATACTGTTGAAGAAGCTAAAGTAGTAATGACTACGTTAAATGGTATCCCAAGGTCTTGGGAATCATTTATTCAAGGAATCTGTTCTAGAAGAAAGCTAACAAAGTTTAGCAGGTTATGGGAAGAATGCACTCAAGAAGAAGCTAGATTAATAGCAAGAGAAGAAAAGCAGGGTAATGATGAAGATCAAGCACTAGCAGCTCACGCAAAGAAAGAATAGAACAAGAGAGAAGATCACTCCCACAAAAAGCCTAAGAAGTTTCAGAAGTCTCACAGGTCCCAGAAAGATTATTCAACAATTAGATGCTACTCTTGTTAGAAGATAGGACACATTGCACAAAATTGTCCCAATGCAAAAGATTAAGTCAAGAAAGGAAAGAATAAGAGGTATCATGCTCATGCCGCAAAAGACAATGAACAAGTTCAGAATAGAAGATTGGTCAAGTGAAGAAGAATATGTTTTGATTTCCGCTCTTACAGAGTGATACCTGGCTTGTTGATAGTGGTGCTTCTAAGCACATGACAGGATTCAAAGACTCTCTCACTAACTTGACAGAGAAGGATTCACCTCATAAGGTGAAGCTTGGAGATGATTACCAATATCCCATAAAAGGGGCAGGGGAAGCTTCCTACAAGATAGACTCCGACAAAACTTTAAAGATGAAAGATGTTTTGTATGTACCCGGTTTGAAGAAGAATCTCCTTTCCATATCAACATTAGAAGAGAAAGGATTCAGAGTTGCTTTTGTTGATGGCCAAGTTCTTATGTGGCCAAGAAGAAAGACTATTGATGATGCAATTGTAATTGGAGAATAAGATGGAGGCTTGTACAATTGAACAAGCCGTGATACATAACACCGTGAATCCAAGAGAATCATGAAAGTGTTTGCCAAGGATGTGCACAAGGAAAGAATGTGGAGAACCCGTTTCAAGAAGTGACAACAAAGCAAAAGGAGATCTTGGTTCCAATGCATGAGGATTGAGGATGAAAACTTCAACAAGTTCCGGACTAGACGAAGAAGAAGATCAAGGTCTTCAAAATCAAACGATGGAGTAGAGTACGCTTCCAGAAACTCCAGTGACTTCGGCAAGGAGGAAGAAATCAAGAGGGAGCCTACAAAACACATGAAAGATAAATATTTAAACTATCATTTGAGTTATTTCTTAAAAGATAAGTATTAACAATTATATGCATATTTGTATTCCTAGAATCAAGAAGTGTATTATGCATGTTATAGTGAATGCATTGATATGGCAAGGATTAATGAACAATATACTCGTAATGTGCATGAAACCTCTTTGCTAACATACTAAGAGCAATATAGTTACCATGTGTGTTTTGTATAGGTGTTGTGCTCAAGCATTGGCTAAGATATTGGTTACATGACTGTGTACATTATGCATAAGAAGTTGTCATGACATTGAATTGATTGATTAGTATGTAACGTTGCTAATCATATGACTGAATTTGACTTGTAGGAAAGATCGTGTGCTATGACCTACAAGAGAAGGATGATAAGACTTGTTCCGAAGAACAAGTGATGACTGTTCAATAGTGACCTTCAAGTAGATTTACAAAATCAACATACTAGAGAAGTCCAAAGCAAGGTTCCTGATTTCTCTCAGAAAGAGGGAGTCGATTATGACAAGATATGTGCTCCTATAGCAAGATACACTTCGATTAGAACTACACTTGCGATAGCTGCAGTGATGAAGTGGAAGGTACACTAGATGGACATGAAGATAGCTTTCCTGAATGGTGTAGTAGAAGAAGAAGTGTATGTGGAGCAGCCACTAGGATTTGAGACACAAACCAGGCAGACACATGTATGCAAGGTGAAGAAGGCCTTGTACAGATTGAAGCAGGCACCCAGGACATGGTATGGCAGGATTGATAGTTTTCTGATGAGCTTGGGCTTTACTAAGAGTAAAGCAGATTCCAACCTTTACTACAAGGTTGAGGATGGGAAACTAGTGATATTGCTATTGTATGTAGATGACCTGTTTCTAATAGGAGATGAGAATCTCATTGCAGAAACTAAGAAGAAGCTTGCCGTAGAGTTCGAGATGAAAGACCTCGATATGATGCACTATTTCTTAGGTCTAGAGGTGTGGCAGAGTCCATATGAGATTTTCCTTAGCCAAGGAAAATATGTTGTGGAAATCCTAAAGAGATTCAGGATGTTGGACTGTAAGGCCATGGCTACATCGATGGCATCAAACTTGAAGTTACTATGTGATACTTCTTCAAAGACAGTGGATGCCACATTATACAGACAGATGATTAGTACGTTGATGTACTTGACGAACACTGGACCAGATATATGTTTTGCGGTGAACACTTTGAGTCAGTACATGGTTGAGCCGAGACGTGTTCACTTGATTGCAGCAAAGCATGTGATGAGGTATCTAAAGGGTACACTTGATTATGGGCTCAGGGATGTGTTAGATCAGAAGATTATCCTGCATGGCTATGTTGATTCAGATTGGGCCGATAGTGTCACAAACAGGAAGAGTACTTCAGGATGTTGCTTTAGTTTGGGATCACGCATGATTTTTTGGTTCAGTAGGAAGTAGACTAGTGTGGCACTTAGTGCAGCCGAGGCAGAATATATGGCAGCATGTTCAGCTAGCAGTGAAGCAGTGTGACTTCGGAAGTTACTTGCAGGGTTGTTTGATCTCGAGTTAGAGGCGACTTGTATTTTTTGTGACAACCAGAGTTGTGTGAAATTGTTCAAGAACCCAGTGTTTCATGACAAGTCCAAGCATATAGAGATCAGGTACCATTATATCAGAGATATGGTACAGAAGGGAGTAGTGAAGCTCCAGTATATTACGGCAGATGAGCAAACAACCAGTGTGTTGACCAAGCCTCTATCGAGAGTGAAGTTTGAATACTTCAGCGACAAGCCTAGTGTGATGCAAAGAGATGTCCCTCGTAAGAGGGAGGGATGAGTCACATATGCGATTCAATGGGTAATAGTTGTATAGTGTGGTAGCAGCAGGTGGTCATTTACGGGCATGTACTCTGAGAGAACTACAGAGAGTGACCATCTCATGAGGACTGGAGAGCGTGACCATACTTTGTATGTGTATCTAGTCAACTGCGTATCCAGTTAGAGCTAGTATGTATGTGTGAACTAGAGAGCGTGACCAACTCAGGAGGATTGGAGAGTGTGACCATACTTGCGAGGGTTAGAGAGCATGACCATACTTGTGAGGACTGAAGAGCGTGACCATACTTGCTGTTGATGAAAATGTAACTTCGGAAGATATTCACTTGTATTTTATATTGATATTATTATTGTATTTTATTTTGTACTTTCGACGGAGATGTTTTTCCTCCGTTCGGGGATGTCATTATTATGATTGGTCATGCAAAGTCATTGAGGTAAAACCTCCTTTGTAAGTTGGGGCATTAGATCCCCTAGAGTCAAATGTAAAAGGTAATTATTGAGTCTCCCTAGAGTAGTTACCCAGTCAGTTTTAGTGAGGCTGACCTAGTTAGGTAAAAGGTCAAGTCAAAAGTAAAGTATAAATAGAGAGCCTTACTCTCTCATTTGGATACACTACTAACTCACACAAGTTTGCATAGCAAGGGAGAGAAGACAAGTTCGTTGGAGGAGAAAGAGAGAGAGCTGCAGAAGACATATTTTGGGTTTTCCATTTTTGCTTGATATTGTATTAGTGACAAATCTATCTTTGAGGAAGTTGCAGGGTTTTCTCCTTTATGGTTTCCCCGAGGAAAACTATTCTGGCTATTGTGTCTTGTTGTGCTTGTTATTCTATTAGTTAAAGATCCTAGATAATATTGAATTAAAGTGCAAACATTAACATGGTATCAGGGCTTACCTGAAAAGAAGACATTGTGCAGCAGCGGGAAACTAGGGCTTTCTAGTTTGAGGTATTCTCTCCACATATCATCAAGAAAAGGAGGCTAGGCTAACTCGCCCTAGGAGGGTGTATCTTTTGGAGGAAGCATAATCAAATTTGGAGATTTTTCATTTTTTTGACCTAGACACTAGTGCCGGGAGAAAACTAGGGCATCAAGCTTTTGGGGTTTTTCTCCATCAATTTGGAAAAAGGAGTACTTTGGACAACTCGGCTTAAGGAGGCGCATCTTCCTGTCCAATCAGAAGTTCAAGATTCCAACTTTGGAAAATTGGGGTTTCTCTAACAAACCCTAGGCCAACCAGCTCCAGGACCAGGTTGGGCATCTCAAATTGGTAAGACCTAAATCTTTGCTATTTCCACTTGAGGTACTCATTTAAAATGTCTCACCACACCAAGCTCGAGGATAAGCTTGAGGGAGCTGATAACTTCTAAGCATGGAAGTATAGGATTGCTCTTGTCCTTGAAGAAAATGATTTGGACAAGTATGTTAGTGAAGAGGTTTCAGCACTAGAGGGAGATGAGGCTAAGGCTATCCACAAGAAGAACTTGGTTAAGGCCAAGAGAATTATTGCAGACTCCATTAAAGATCATCTCATCCCACATGTGTCATCCCTGAAGACACCCAAGGAGATGTTCGATGCATTGACAAGGCTATTCGAAGGGAAGAACATTAATCGAAAAATGACGTTAAGGAACCAGCTCAAGAACATAAAGATCCTGAACTCAAAGACCATGCAATCCTATTTCACAAGGGTCTCATAGATCAAGGAGCAACTTGAAGTAGTTGAAGAAAAGGTAGAAGAAGGAGAGATCGTTATTACCACCTTGAATGGTCTCCCAAGATCATGGGACTCATTCATTCAAGGGATATGTGCCAAAAAGAAGTTGATCACATTCAACAAATTATGGGAAGAATGTACAAAAGAAGAAGCTCGACTTGTGGCATGAGAAGAGAAGATGGGAGCGATTGATGATCAAGCTCTCACAGTTCACGCTAGAAGAAATCACAACAAGAGGGAGCACCACCATCACAAGAAGAGGGAGAACCATCATCACGAAAGACAAAGGAGACCCAAAAGAGATCTATCCAATATTAGATGTTATACATGTGATGAGAAGGGACACTGCTCTAGAGATTGTCCCAGAAACAGAGGTTCCTTCAAGAAAACAAACAAAAAGAGACATCATGTTCACACCATTGAAGATGATGAACTGGCAAGGAAAAGAACCAAAGAAGAAGAAAGAGATGATTGGCTTGTAGATAGTGGAGCTTCCAAGCACATGACGGGATACAAAGAATCATTCATCAATCTATCTGAACATGAGTCACCTCATAAGGTGAAACTTGGGGATGATTACCAATACCCCATAAAAGGAAGTGGAGAAGTTTCCTACAAGCTAGACTCTGGTAAATCTCTGAAGATGAAAGAT
Source organism: Larix kaempferi (assembly GCA_027924585.1). Taxonomy (NCBI): domain Eukaryota; kingdom Viridiplantae; phylum Streptophyta; class Pinopsida; order Pinales; family Pinaceae; genus Larix; species Larix kaempferi. Next base: position 4,722,796 of record BSBM01000202.1, on the reverse strand, counting down.
GTTCTATATGTTCCACGATTGAAGAAGAACCTTCTCTCCATATCAGCACTAAATGCTAAGGGAATGAGAGTTGCATTCGTTGATGGCCAAGTCCTAATGTGGCCAAAAGGAATGACAATAGATGATGCAACAATGATTGGAGAGCAAGAGGGAGGTTTGTACAAGTTGAATTTCCAACCTGAACAAGCATTGGTTCATGACTCCATGGAACCAAGTGAACTATGGCATAGAAGGCTTGCACATGTGCACTATAGAGCACTACCTATTGCAAGCAAAGCAGTTTCAGGACTTCCAGAAATCCATACAAGACATGAAGGCATTTGCAAGGGATGTGCGCAAGGAAAGAATGTAAAGAAAGCATTTCTCAGCAGTGAAAGCAAATCGAAAGGAATATTGGAGATAATCCACTCCGATGTATGTGGTCCCATGTCATCTAGCTCACTAAGTGGGTCTGTATATTATGTTTCCTTTATAGATGATTTTTCTCGTAAGACTTGGGATTTACTTCTTCAAAAATAAAGATGAGGTATTTAGTAAGTTCAAGGAATTCAAATCCTTGGTCGAGAATCACACAGAGAAGAAGGTCAAGACCCTACGATCAAATAATGGCGGAGAATTTACTTCGGAAGAATTCAAGAGTCTTTGCAAAGAATCCGGGATTAAAAGGGAGTTGAGCACTCCCTACAATCCTCAACAGAATGGCGTTGCAGAACGAAAGAATAGAAAGATAATGGAAGCAACAAAAGCAATGCTACATGACCAAGATATTCCTATGGACTCGTGGGAAGAAGTTGCGAGGACAGCGGTGTATGTACAAAACCGTACTCCTCACCGAGTACTAAATAACAAGACTCCCAAAGAAGCTTTCTCCAGTGAGAAACCAGAAGTCGGCCATCTCTGGATATTTGGCTGCCGAGTGTACATACACATTCCGAAGGAGAAGAGAACGAAGCTAGATCCTTCAGGAAAGAAGGGAATATTCGTAGGATACAACGAAACAAAGGCCTATCGAATATACTTTCCAGGATTCAAGAAGATCGACATTAGCATATATGTAACATTCGACGAAGACTCAGCATACAACAAATCAAGAAAACTACCTATTGAAGAGATTGAAGAACCAGAAGTTCTCAGGATTAGAGACTTAGTGATGGAAGAAGCAATTCCAGAAGATCATGAAGATCGCGACATGGCAGAACCATAAGAACCTGTAGATCCACTACTTGAGAAGAACTCTCACAAGAGAAGACCAATATGGGCATGAGAGGCAATACAAGATGCAGAGAAGTATGGCGCTCCAGATGGGATGCACGGAGAAAGCAAGAGACCTACACCATACTCCAACTATGTGGCCCTGCTCTGTGACATCATTAATAAAGAATCTTCTAATTATGTGGAAGCAATAGAGAAGAAAGAATCAAAGGAGGCCATGATCGAGGAGTACCAGTCGATTATGAAGAATGATGTCTGGGAGATAGTTCTGAGACCAGAAAGGAAGTCTGCTGTGACTTCGAAGTGGATCTACAAGATCAAGCATGCTGCAGATGGTAGCATTGAAAAACACAAGGCAAGATTTGTGGCACGTGGCTTCTCCCAAAAGGAAGGCATAGACTACAAGGAGACATTTGCACCTGTAGCAAGATACACTTCCATTAGATCTATACTAGCATTGGCTGCAGTAATGAAATGGAAGATACACCAGATGGACGTCAAGACAACATTCTTGAATGGTGTAGTAGAGGAGGAAGTGTACGTGGAGCAGCCACTGGGATTTGAGACACATGACAAGCAGACTCATGTGTGCAAGTTGAAGAAATCCTTGTATGGACTAAAGCAGGCACCCAGGACGTGGTACAGCAGGATGGACAGTTTCCTGATGAGCTTAGGCTTTATCAAGAGTAAAGCAGATTCCATCCTTTACTTCAAGGTTGAAGATGGAAGTTCAGTGATACTTCTGCTATATGTAGATGACCTGTTTCTGACAAGTGAGGATGAGCTCATTCCAAATGTGAAGAGGAGGCTTGCCGCAGAGTTCGAGATGAAGGACCTGGGGATGATGCATTATTTCTTAGGCATGGAGGTGTGGCAGAGTGCGGATGGAATCCTCCTTGGACAAGGAAAGTATGCAGTGGAGATTTTGAAGAGGTTCAGAATCATCGATTGCAAGGCATTTGCCACACCCATGGCATCGAACTTGAAGCTACTGTGTGATGCTTCATCAGAGACAGTTGATGCCACGATGTATCGTCAGATGATTGGTTCGTTGATGTACTTAACAAACAAGAGACCAGACATATGCTTTGTTGTGAACACCCTGAGCCAGTTCCTGGCGGATCCGAGACATGTTCACCTGATTGCTGCAAAGCATATATTGAGGTACCTGAAGGGTATAGTTGACTATGGGCTCAAGTATGAGGCGAATCAAAAGATTTTGGGGTTCCATGACAAGTCAAAGCACATTGAGATCAAGTACCACTACATCCGGTATATAGTGTAGAGAGGAGCAGTGAAGCTCCAGTATGTGGCGACAGACGAGCAGATAGCCGATGTGTTGACCAAGTCGTTAGCCCGAGTGAAGTTCAAGTACTTTAGAAAGAAGCTTGGTGTTATCCAGATCGAGGTTCCTCCTAAGAGGGAGTGATGAGACTGGAAGACGCAGATGCACTAGAGCCGAGCTCGCATGGTGGTAGATGTAGGTGGTCCTTGGGACGTAATGCATCTGGGATGCTCCTGACTGTTCTCCCATGTTGGTAGATGCAGGGTTGGTTCTCATATGGTGGTAGGCGTAGGTGATCCTTGGGACGTAATGCACCTGGGGTGCTCTTGATTGTCCTCCCATACTGGATATGCTAAGAGGTCCACCAGTCATAAGACACTTTGTGTGCGCCTAGGCAGGATCTCGCATGGTTGAAGATGTAGGTGGTCCTTGGGATGTAATGCACCTGGGGTGTCCCTGAATGTGCTCCCATGCTGGTAGACGCGGGCTGAGCATTGAGAGACGTAATGCACCTAGGGTGCTTTTGGGTTGTACCCACTAGGTGGGAGATGCAGGTGGTCTGTTGGACATGAGGCATGCATTTGGGCTATGCTCCGTGTATGATGATGAGATGATCTGGATACGATGAGATGATAGTAGGAGATGCAGGTGATTGTTGTGGCAATGTAATGTGCGGTCTTGGGCTGTACCTACCTGATGGCTTGTTCGTGGAGATGATGAAGACCTACATGAGAGCTAGGCCTACATCCAACATGAAAAAGAGTCGGCTCTGTAGAACTTCCTATGACGGATAGATTCGAGAGATGTCACTAATCAATGATCAACAGAATGAGGATTGCCGCAGTAGCGACGATGATGATCCAGTATTGATGATGATGTTCCAGTATTGAAGATGATCCAACGATGATGACGATGTCCAGAATTGTATCCAGGATGATGATGACAGTGACGAGAGAATACCTTCCTAGTTAAGAGGGAGTGTTGATGAAAATGTAACTTCGGAAGATATTCACTTGTAATTTATATTGATATTATTACTGTATTTTATTTTGTACTTCCGACGGAGATGTTTTTCCTCCGTTCGGGGATATTATTATGATTGGTCATGCAAAGTCATTGAGGTAAAACCTCCTTTGTAAGTTGGGGCATTAGATCCCCTAGAGTCAAATGTAAAAGGTATTATTGAAACTCCCTAGAGAAGTCGGCCCAACCAGTTTTAGTGAGGCCGACCTAGTTAGGTAAAAGGTCAAGTCAAAAGTAAAGTATAAATAGAAAGAATTGCTCTCTCATTTGGATACACTACTCACTCACACAAGTTCGCATAACAAGGGAGAGAAGACAAGTTCGCTGGAGGAGAAGGAGAGAGAGATGCAAAAGACATCTTTTGGGTTTTCCATTTTTGCTTGATATTGTATTAGTGACAAATCTATCTTTGAGGAATTTGCGGGTTTTTCTCCTTTATGGTTTCCCTGAGGAAAACTATTGTGTCTATTGTGTCTTGTTGTGCTTGTTATTCTTTCAGTTATAGATCCTAGATAATATTGAATTAAAGTGCAAACATTAACAGTTGCGAGGGCTAGAGAGAGTGACCATACTCATGAGGATTGGAGATGTGACCATACTTAGTATGTGTATCCAGTCGAGTATGTGTATCCAACCGAGTATGTGTATCCAATCGAGCTGTGTATCCAGTCGGATGTGTGTGTCTAGATTTTCCGTGAGCTAGACAAAGTTCCGTAATGAAGTAATGTTCGCTCCTACCTCGCTGATGTGTTTCTACTGTGATGCCCCTAGATGCATGATCGTGATGATGCATGATTGAGATGATATCTAGCTCGTACAAAACTTCTAGTGATGTATAGATTCATGAGATGTCACAAGTAAATGGTCAGAGTATAGAGTTGTAGCAGCAGTGATGATGATTGCGTCAAAAGAATACCTTCCTTGTTAAGAGGGAGTGTTGAAGATTATGTAACTTTGGAAGATATTCTTGTATTGCATAAACCCTAAAAGAATAATACTAAAGAGTACTCTCAAAGAAACAAAGAGAAAATAGACAAGTCAGCCCCACAGAAAACAATCGGCAGTCTGCCCCAAACAATGGGCAACATTGGCCTAGTGAAGTTGGCCCTATAGTGAAAAAATCAGCCAGAGAAGAGTATAAATAAGAGGGTCACATTCCTCATTTGGAGACACAAGTTCGCTCAAGCAAGAGAGAGACAAGTGCGCAAGAGGGAGAGAGTAGCAGCAGTTGGAGTAAGACATATTCTTGGGGTTATCTTACCTTTGCTTATTGTGTATTTTTCTGTGAGAGAACTTTAGCTCTTCGTTGTATTGACATTGTACTCATTGACAAAATCTATATTGAAGAAGTTCTGTTGGGTTTTCTTCCCCTAGAGGGTTTCCCAGGATAAACTATTGTGTATGTTGTGCTTGTCTATCTTCCAGTGATCCTATTGCTTATGTTTATTCTGATATAATAGAAATTGTTTAAAGATCTAACATAACTACTATTCAAGTGCAAATTCTAACATAGAATGGGGCTCCCACAAACCAAATAATATAAAGAAAGACCTAGCAGAAGGCAACAAAGGGAACACAAATTGAGCACAATGAAGCAAGATTTTGAATCAAAGAGACTCTGAAAGCAAAGACTGAGTTGGATGAAAGAAATAGAGGTAGAAGATAAATGTTTTTGCTCACTAACAAAATTTTGACGCAAATCACGTTTTTGAGGAACCCACTTTCATTGTTGAGATTTGATTTATAGGTGACAAGGAAGTTGAGATATTCCAAGAGATGCTATTAAATATCTCTGCTAAATGTTAATCTTGGTCTAGATGAATAACCAAGGTCCAAAACAAGAAGTTGATCTACCCAGTACTTTATAAAACCTCGTTGTGGGCCCACAATCATCTCACCCTTAACCTTCACATCAAGTAATTCCACAGCAACTTCATAAGTACATGAATTGTTTACTCACAATTGAATTGCTTTCTACATCGTCAATAATGAACTTAGTTAGCTACTTTTTTATCTCAATTTCTAGTATTTTCTTTAAATAGTCAAAGTTTGTACGGGATCAGTGTTTGTCTCTACAACTTTGGTCTCAATTACCTCCTTGACGGGCAATTCTCTTTCACCTATTAACTATGGGCCATTTAGATTCTTCATGACATTGTCTGTTTTTTAAGAATATCACAGATCTCTTCTAGTCTATGCAACCAAACTTTTGGATCAATTGCCTACGTATCTTCAATCTGTAATTCCAACATCTCTGAATTTCCTTTAATCTCACATTGGAGGGCAGGTTTTGTTAGCTATCAAAGATTTAATTGGGATGATTCCTTTTGAAGACTTGTATAAGTTGAATACGGATATGGACGGACCACTATGGTGGGTTTTGGGATGGAAGTTTAGCAAATAGATTTAGTATGACACATAAAAACTTTACTCTCTCATTGCATCGAAAGCATCAATTATCTCCGGTATTGAATGTCAGATGGACCTGATTTGATTCGGAAGATCAATGGATTTGCTCGTTCCACAATGTATGTTAACTCCACCTTAGCTATAAGCTCCAGGTCTTTACTTGGCTCGTTGTGTACTGGGGGTTTCCATCTAAAGTTGGCCTTGCTAGTAACAAAATTACAGATGGTCTTTGCCTATTTTGCAACCAACCAAAGATAGTGAAGCACAACTTATGGGAGTGCAAATTTGCTAGAAATTGTTGGAAATATATTCAAGATTGACATTCAGTTTTGTTTTAGGGGCAACTTCATTGACGAATACTGTTGTTTGGTGATTCTCAGTCCTTAATACTTTATCACTTCATGGGTATTTGGGATTGCCTTCGTATCATTGCTTTATTTACCATTTTGAAGCCATGATACAAATAGGTATTATCAGACAAGGTTAGTTTAATGCAAACGTTTTGTCTCTCTTGAAGGGAAGAGTTATGTATGCTTTATTCTACCAAAAGTTACCTCTTGAATAGGCATGCCAAAGAGTCAGATGCCATAGTTTACTCTAAGAGTCTAACTTTAATTTTGCTTTAGTGTCGCTGAGGAAGAGGATATAAGAATCCATTGTATATACCCTTCTTTTATTTCAGCTTTGTAAATATCTACTTGTTAATATAAGACGTATTTTTCAAACAAAAACAAATTAAAAAAAAAATACTTATAATGGTATTATACTTTTCTGTCATAATATATTTTTATGTAATGAATTAACAATAAGGTTGTAAGTTGTGCCTTACATTAATTTATGCTATTAATTAAGAGTTATGAAGTAGATGTTATGTAGCTTGGTGTTGACACACATTCCCTGACCAAGGGCAAAGAGTTCATCATCTGTTAAGACCTACTCCTGTTGGGGGATTGGAAATCACCCTCGCTTTTTAAGAGGTGGTTTGTTAGATTTTGGGGTTACTCTGAAAGTATTTACACCATGTTTGGGGGAGCTTCATGAGATTTCAGGTACATAGTGTATGTTCAACCCTTGGATGGTCCAAGATGGATTGTAGCATGAGAGATGGTCCATGATAGATATACACACTTAAGATAGCTTGCTCAATGTGTTGGAAACCTAATCCATAAGGATTGTTTCCGAGTGTAAAATATAGTAAATAATTAGTTTTTGGCTATTGAAGAATAGGTTGAAGAGTCACTGAGAAGCCCAAAGGGCCTCTTGGAAGATGAAATCCAAAGGTCACCTCTCATGTATTAATACAACACTCACGTTAATGAAAAATCAAGCAATGGAGTTATTCCACAACAGTGGTATCAAAGCAGGGCTCTACCATAACTCCTCTATCTCTTGACAGTCCTTAGTCTTGTACCATCAATTCTAAGATCTGCCCTCTGCCCTTTCTGGCATATCCCTCTACGTACTCTGAGAAACCCTGGGAGTTTTTCTTTTTCTCAACATAATCTCCTCCCTAGACCTGCACTTTGTTAAGTTTTTACTTGTTTAGCATAATAACATTAAACAATATAATCATTGAAAGAAAGACAAGCACAACAATCACAAAGAACACAAGATTTCTCTCGGGGAAACCACAAGGAAGAAAACCCCGGCAAAAATTCCTCAATATAGAATTCACCAATACAAGATAAAGCCCCAAGAAAAAAACTTCTTCTCCTCTCTAGCGAACTTCTCTCTTCCTCTTATGCGAATTTGCACAAGTGAGTGACTGATGCAAATGACAAACTCGACCTCCTTATTTATATTGTTCAGTTGGGGTGACTTTTCCCAATGGGGCCGACTTGACCTAATTGACTGGGCCGACTTGTCAAATACATAATAAAATATCTTTTCTGTTGCCTGATTTCTGTGGTAGTTTGTTTCAGGTGATCTCGGAGAATCCATAGTAACCAAGTGACTAGGTCGACGTTTCGAATCCATATCAGGATTCATCATCAGGACGCAATGTCAAATGTGGAGAGCATGAGATCTAAGACATTAATATTAGAGAGGTAGAGATAAAAATATAAGATATGGTTGGCTTATGTGGAAAAGCTAGGGTTTATTTGGTGAAAAATTAGGGTTGATAATTAGATGAGGAATTGTCAAATAGTTAAATAAAAAATTTAATTAAAGATTAAGTATGAGAGCCTTAGTTTTATTTAATATAGTTTAATTATACTCAATGAGTGCTTAAATTAAAAATGCCAAGAATTAGTTTATTAAATCTAAAAGTATCCTAATAATTAATAATTGGCTAGTATTGTTTGATGATGAGATAGTTTAATCTAATTAATTATTTATTTAGAGCTCTAAATCAACCTATGTTAAGTATTAGTAAGTAAGTGAAATCTAAATAAAATACTTAATATTAATGACTATTACTAAGGTCTTATTTATGACAAATGTTTATTATAAGATATTAAATAAAAAAGGTTTATTATTATAGAATTGTTTTGGTTAGAGATTAGTTGGAAAATTAGAATAGTGAGGATGTATAAAAAGTGTATTGTTAGTCCAAAGGAAAGGTTAATAAGGATATAATTAAAATTGAAGTTTTCTAATAGATTAGGTCCTATATTAGGGATATTGAAAAGTAAGGCATTTAAAAAAAAAGTAATATTGATGAGAATTAATAAGGTTTTCAATTTTTTTGTTAATATAAGATTTTATTAATATAAGATTAGATGGGAAATTGTAATAGTGTGGATGTATTAACCTAGATTAGGTGTATTATCAATCAAGGGGAAAGTTCATTAGGTTACAATTAAAACCCAAGTTTTATATAAATTAGGTCTTGATTCATATTAAGGTTATTAAATGTTAGGAAAATTTGAAAAATGGGTTATATCTTTTTTTGGATTCTTCTAGGCCGACACAACTCCTCGGGTTTACATTGACTCTTACATTATCACTGACATCAATGAAGTCCCCCAAAGGAGGAATAACAATAATATAATAAACAAATACATTTAGAATATCTCCTGCAGTTACATTTCTTTAACACTCCCTCTTAACTAGGAAGGTATTCTATAGACATCAACAACTGTACAACTGACTGGTGAAACTCTATATGCCATAGGAAGTTTTTGGAACATCATCATATGTCAAGGGCATCATCAACATCATCATCAATAAGGAACTACTGGAACATCATCATCATGGTCGTCATCAACATGGAACTGCTGGAGCATCATCATCATGGTCGTCATCAACATGGAACTAGTGGAGCATCATCAACATCAACGTCAGCAAGGAACTACTGGAACATCATCATCAGCAAGGAACTGCTGGAGCATCATCAACATCAACGTCAGCAAGGAACTACTGGAACATCATCATCAGCAAGGAACTGCTGGAGCATCATCAACATCAATGTCAGCAAGGAACTACTGGAACATCATCACCAACAAGGAACTGCTAGAGAATCATTAACATCATCGTCAGCAAGGAACTGCTGGAACATCATCAGCAGCAAGCAACTGCTAGAACATCATCAACATCATTGTCAGCAAGGAACTGCTAGAACATCATCAACATCATCGTCAACAAGAAACTGCTGGAACATCAACAACATCATCATCATCAGTATGTAAAGACTGGAACAACAACATCATCAATCAGCAGTACATAAATACTGAAATCAACAACAACATCAACATCAGTATATAAATACTGGAATCAACAACAACATCATCATCAGTATATAAATACTGGAATCAACAACAACATCAACATCAATCATCAGTAAGTAAATACTGGAACAACATCAGCATGTAATTGCTGGAACAACATCATCAACCATCAGCATATAAATACTGGAACAACATCATCAGCATGTAAATGATGGAGCAACATCATCAACCATCAGTATATAAATACTGGAACAACATCATCAGCATGTAAATGCTGGAACAACATCATCAGCATGTAAATGCTGGAACAACATCATCATCATCAGTATATAAATACTGGAACAACATCATCAACAGGTAAATGCTGGAACAACATCATCATCATCATCTGGAATATGCTTAGTTAACGGAAACGTCCCAGTAGCCTTACTGAAACGCCGTTCCCCGTTTCAAATCCTGAAATGGAGGGGATATGACCCTGAAACGTCACTGATACGTATAAGATTGGTATAGATACATTTCAAGGGTTTTGGATACATTTCAGAGGTGATACGTTTCAAGGAAACTGTGAAACGTATTAGAGAGAGAGGGCCACATTTCTAACAGTTTTTTATTCTGGAAGTCGACTTTTTAATTGTTTCTCTAGTCTAAATTGAAACCCTTAAGGACCCACGACCTCTCCATGGAAGGTATACAGAATATTAAATGGTAACATTAAACTCTTAAAGTAAAAGTGACATTCTCCTTATATTTCATTTTCTATCCTTTTACTTAAATTTTTAACATTGCCATTAATCTATGTTGCATGGGTACCCGTACCGGGGGGTCGGGTACACGAACCCGTACCGGGTACTTGGGTACTTCAAGGGTACGTACCCAGCCGTACCCAAATTCAACCTCGCGTACCGGGTACTTTACTTATGAAAACAGGGTACTTGCATGGATTTTGGTACACCGTACCGCATGTTTGGGTACGCGGGAGGTACGGCCATTGGGAAATTTAACTTAGCTCGTCGGTCGAGGGGGGTCATTTGCAATGTTTGAAGTTTAAAGTTTTAAAAATTAAAAATTAAAACACTGAAACACATGTTATGTGGGCACTTACCCCTTACCTAAACCTGTGCGGCACTCCATTTCTCACTTCTAGTGCTCCGTGCTCACTACTCCAGTGATGCCTATCTAGAGAGCTTGCTGACAGAGGACCTTAGTGATGCTGATGACATTGATCCTGAGGACGTTGATGACATGGCTTGAGGAAGCCAAATCAGCTATCTTGTTCATTGTTCAATGTTTACTGTTTTGAACTTTCTTTTTCATGTCTGGAAATGCCATTCAGTCTTCCAGTCTTCCACTTGATATCTACTATGAGTCTATGTCATATGATTTATCAAATTTATTATTTTATATTTCAAATTTTCAATGTGAATGTTCATATGAATCATTGAATTTAGAAATATCAAATATACATGTATGATGTGACTGTGACATGTTTTATTTTTATAAATTTTAATATATATATATATATACAGTACCCCCGATGTACACAAGTACCTGGTTTCAAAAAGTGGCGTCCTCGTCCCTGTACCAGTACCCATCCCCATACACACGTTTCCTGGCAACTTAGCCATTAATTGTTTCAGGATATTTCAGAGTGGTTCCAACCTCATCGGACTTCATCTGAAAAAAAAGTAGAATTTTTAATCCCATTCAAAATTTAACAAACTTAACAGTTTTCAAGACTTCAGGATTGCAATGTTGCCATTGGATTCTATCACATATGAGGGTATGGGATTGGCATTGAATCAAGCACATCAACCCCTCTATGTACCTTTGATGTTGGTGGTGTTCATTGTTGAACTCATCTATCTTGAATGGACTTGGACCCACTTCCATAGCCAGAGGATGTGAACAATGGTGTTGGACGGGTGCCTTCAAGCCCAGAGGAATCAAGCCAAGCTCAAGATCCATATTTTTGGTCTACTTTTGTTGAGGACATAGATGATGACCCTAATTCTGAGCATGAGGATTTAGATGATATTACTTAAAAGTTTTCATAGTATCATGTTACATGTATGATTAATGATATTCAGTAGTAGTGTTAGGGGATGATGATGATGTACAATGATAATATTTATGATGATGACGATATATATATATCGTTTCCCCACCGTATCGTATCTAGCTTTTTTGAAAATTCGTCGTATTTGTTCCCCCCCCGTATCCGTATCCATTTCCGTATCTGCTTCAGTGCAATTTAGGGAATATGCACTATGGTGGGCACTCTGGAGGATGATTCTGACTTACTAATCCTTTCGAACCAAACAAGCCTAGTCAGACATACCAATCTACCTGGGCATCAAACAGGCCTTGTCTGGATTATTAATCCTTTCGGACCAAACAAGCCTAGCCAAACATACTAATCCCCCTAGGACCTAGCCAAACTGACATACCAATCCTTTCGGATCAACCAGGCCTTGTCAAGATGACGTACCAATCCTAGACTGAGCTGCCACACCAAGGCTCCAGGAAACTACTCCCTCTTTCGAGGGAGGTCCTTTCGGACCCATCATCATCACTCCTTTCGAAGGAGGTCCTTTCAGACCACACCAAGCTTGTCTTGAAAGTATTCAAACTTTACACGAGACAGAGGCTTAGTCAATACATCAGCAACTTTTTCCTCTGTAGGAACATACTTGAGCTTTACAGCTTCCTTCTGCACCATATCCTGGATGTAGTGATACTTAATTTCCATATGCTTCGATCTATCATGGAACACCAGGTTTTCTAACATCTTGATACAACTCTGATTATCACAAAGAATATCAGTCACATCTATCTCTGCATCAAACAATCCTGCCAACATCTTGCGAAGCCAAACTGCTTCCCTCCAAGTTGAACATGACTTGCGAAGCCAAACTTCTTCCTTTATGAAGCCCTCTAGGTCATGTTCTTCAAGAATGAGCATGACTATATTTCCATGCCCTGAAGTTCTTAGCTCCTTCAAGCTTCTCATCAAGCTTGGTAGTGTTTGTCATTTTGATAATATGAGAACCTCAAATGGAAATAGAATAGAGATAGTACTTACTAGTAAAGTTGCCCTTTTGAAAACTGCTTCTACCTTTACCAAGGGTTTTGACAGAGAAACCCTAATTTTTCAACTTCGTGATCTTGGAAAACTGGTTGGAGGAAAATATGCGCCTCCCCAAGGCAAGTTGAGCAATGTACTCTTTCTCCCAAATCTATGAGCAGATCTTCCAAAATCTTGATGCCCTAGTTCTCTGAGTTGCAATGGTGGACTCAAAAATGAAAGTTCTCGGAATTGAATTCTGCTTCGACAGAAAAATGCGCCCTAGTGAGGCGAGTTACATGCACCCACTTTTTCAGCTAAATTGTGGATAGAGCTCCCAGAACAAGAAACCCTAGTTTCTGCAGTTGCAGTGGCTGCACAATGTCTTCTTTTAGGCTTGCTCTGATACCATGTTAAGTTTTTACTTGTTTAGCATAATAACATTAAACAATATAATCACTGAAAGAAAGACAAGCACAATAATGACAAAGAACATAAGATTTCTCTTAGGGAAACCACAAGGGAGAAAACCCCGACAAAACTTCCTCAATATAGAATTCACCAATACAAGATAAAGGCCCAAGACAAAAAAAACTTCTTCTCCTCTCTAGCGAACTTCTCTCTTCTTCTTATGCGAATTTGCATAAGTGAGTGAGTGATGCAAATGACAAACTTGACCTCCCTATTGATATTGTTCAGCTGGGGTGACTTTTTCCCAATAGGGTCGACTTGACCTAACTGATTGGGCCGACTTGTCAAATACATAATAAAATATCTTCTTTTCTATTTTTCTTTTTTCTTTTTTTTGGATTCTTCTAGGGTTTACATTGACTCTTACATTATCAATTACATCAATGACATCTCCCGAAGGAGGAATAACAATAATATAATAAACAAATACATTTAGAATATCTTCCGCAGTTACATTTCTTTAACACACGCTACATATTCCTCTCAACGTCCACATTCGAACTTGTAAACATTAAACCCAATTTCTCATTGTAGATTACATTTTTTACCTACGTGTTTGTTAGAGCAAATAACCCTCTACCTAGCCCCTTTGAGCCATCTTAAGAACCATAGAGCTGGACCCTTAGCTCCCAGGGCCCTAATATTGACATGCATGGCCTAAATGGCGTCCTCATTGACATGCATGACCTAAATAGCACCCTCCTTCAGTTCAACTCAGCTTAGTTCAATTCAGATTAATTCAATTCAATTCATTTCAAGTCATTTCAATGTCAGTTAATGCATCAACCAGTTCACTTCCAAGGCTCTAGTTAGCCTCATGTGCACTATGTGAGTCTCTTGAGTGTCTAGATCACATGCATGCGCCTATACTTAGTCACTTGAGCTTGCATACAATTGGAACTGCAGTTAGAGTATCTCCTAATTTACTTAGGATAGTGATGGGGTAGTTAACTCACCCAAGGGAGTGTGCATACTATCATTAGGATGTAGGCACTCCAATTAAGCCTAATTGGGGTTCCTCAAGACCTAATTCTAATTTAGGTCTAGGGTGCCTATTTAAACTATCTACTTCATTCATTAAAGATTAATGAAATACATCATTCCTTCTTATTATTGTTATAGCCTTTTTGTGTGATGATTAATGATAATACATTTGTTACATGAATTGTTGGTTATTGATCTCTTTTCACATTATATCTAAGTTGCATTGAAGCGAATATGGAAACAGAAACGGATATGGCAAATTTTCAAAAAGGTCGGATACGATACGGTAGGGAAACGACATATATATATATATATATATATATATATATATATTTGAAAACCATGACACACAAAAAATCATTTTTTAGATTAACATTCACGATTCACCATTTAGATTTAACTAAATCATCACCATTATTATAAGAATAATAATAATTATTATAATTATAATAATAATTATTGTAAGTAAGAATAATAATAAATACTTATAAACTTATAAATAACTTAACTATGATAAAATAAATCCAATAATAAATGCTTTTATTAAAATTTAAAAAAAACAATGAAATTGTAATTGCAAAAAGAAGTAAAATGTATTCATGAAACTCCAAAACCTAAAAAAGACCTATTATGTCAAATTTAGAAAGCGTCTAGGGTGAGGGAGCGAGCTCTCAATTGAAAGGATAGGAATTCACCACAGTTAAATGAGCCTAGAAGTGTCCCTATGTATCGATCGTCTTGCTCTCGCCTCCCCTTCAATGGGGAATTTATACTTAACTTTATTGTGTGGGGGAAAATGAAGTTGGTCGCTTGCGCGAAACTTACTTTTTCTAGCTGGTTAAACCGCAAATGAAAAGTTCGTTAACGGAGTTACCTCCAGGCATATAAAATATCCGGAGAGAGTATCCATTTAATTTATAATATGCAAGGCCCAGGCATTTAGGCCTTTATATAATTAATAAAAAAACTGACGCGCATCCGTTCTATCTATAATTCGTTAAATGATCCGTCTCTGTTAAAACACGTCAAAATTTAAATCGCAGAGTCACGTCATTGCTTGCAGACCAGTTAAAAGAGCTAACACGCAGAGGGCTTCGAGTTCCTTGGCGGCTTAGGCTAACACTCCTTGGCCTTTGAATTCCTTGGCGGCTCGGGCTAACACGTAGAGGGCTTTGAATTCCTTGGCGGCTCGGGCTGACATGTAGAGGGCCGACACTCCAAAATTTGGTTGAGCTCCGCAGACCCTCCAATCTCTCAATAACAACGACGCAATGGGTGAGACAGGCCCGAGCTCACTGGGTGTCGTAGGGTGCTAACCGATTGGCATTGTTGGTTGTGGCTTGAGAGTTCGTTGCCGTCCGAGCTATTGGTCGAAACCCTGTCCGCCGAAAAAGTAAAAACCCCGCCAAACACTTGCTCGAACCAACCTGATCTGTATCACAGTCAACCTGAAACGTATCAGTTCAGCCGGATATGTATCACTGTCATCTGAAACGTATCACAGCAATTTCAAAGTCGTGTCACATCCGTTTTGGTATTTGAAACGGGGAACGACGTTTCTTAGGGGTCACTAGGACATTTCCGGTAACTTAGCATTATATCTCTAGTATTTGTGCTTAGATATATATATGCTCAAGTTTTATATGGTATCAAAGCTGCAAAGGTGCTAAACTAGTCACTATTCTAGTGTTTTTTTATCAGGGATCAAGCTATTGCAGGTTGAAGAAAGGATTTTGCAACCATCAAAGAGCTCTTTGCAGCCATGGATTTCCTATCTCCCCTGTTACCACCTAAAGTTGCACTTCAGTTGGACATCACAAAGCCGCCATTGTTGCACAATCATTTGTGCTTAACAGAGTTCAGAAGTTCCACCTTGGCCTTTTTGGGGCAGTTTTACCCAGTGTTGGGGCAGTTTTACCCATCGATTCCTGTGGGGCCGATTTGTCTATTTTCACTTGATTTCTTAAGAGTATGATTTACCATTATTATTTTAGGGTTTTACATTAGGGTTTATGTAATATAAGAATTTCTTCCATAGCTGCATATTATTTCAACACTCCATCTCAAAAAGGAATGTATTCTTCTAACATAATCTTCAACATTGCTTCTGCTGACTCGTACTTGACCATTTACTTGTTGACCTTTCACGAATCTCTCTATCACTAGAAGTTCCGTACGAGCAAGCCCTTAATCACATCATGCATTCAGGATCTCATTGTCCTTTCAGAGCTTATGGGTCTCGGCGTCCTTTCGGACCTTATGTCATTACACAACTTCACCTAGCTCACATAGAATTTAGGCAACTAATCCGTAAATGACTAACCGTTGCTGCCACACTAGTCCGTAAATCGCATATGTAACTCATCACTCCCTCTCACGAGGGAAGTCCATTTCGACCACTCCAAGCTTGTCCCTAAATTATTCAAACTTTACCCTTGACAGAGGCTTGGTCAACACATCAGCTATCTGCTCGTCTGTTGCAACATACTGGAGCTTCACAACTCCTTTCTGTACCATGTCTCGAATATAATGGTACCTGATCTCGACATGCTTGGACTTGTCATGAAACACAAGGTTCTCTGACAACTTTATGCAACTCTGGTTGTCACAAAAGATACAAGTCACCTCTCACTCGAGATCAATCAGCCCTGCAAGCAACTTTCGAAGACAAACAGTTTCACTACTAGCTGAACATGCTGCAATATACTCTACCTCGGTCGTACTGAGTGCCACACTAGTCTACTTCCTGCTGAGCCACGAAATCATAGTTGGCCCCAGATTGAAGCAAAATCCTCATGTACTCTTCTGATCTGCGACACTATCATCCCAATCCAAATCAGCATACCCATGCAGTCTTATCTCACAATCCGAAACATATATGAGTCCGTGATCCACTGTACCTTTTAGATACCTCATCACATGCTTTGTCGCAACCAATTGAACACGCCTCAGCTCAACCATGTACTAACTCAAAGTGTTCACCGTAAAGCATATATTTGGCCTCGTGTTTGTCAAATACATCAACGAACCAATCATTTGTCTATACATGGTGGCATCTATTGTCTCTAATGAAGTATTACTCAATAACTTCATGTCTGTCACCATTGGTGTAGGCATGGCTTTACAATCCACCATTCCAAACCTCCTCAGGATTTCCACAACATTATTTCCTTGGTTGAGAAAAATCTCATTCGGTTTTTGCCATACCTCTAGACCGAAGAAATAGTGCATCATACCTAAGTCTTTCATCTCGAACTCTGCAACAAGCTTCTTATTACATTCAATGATGAACTTCTCATCCCCTGTTTGAAACAGGTCATCCACATATAATAGTAGTATCACTGGTCCACCATTCACAACCTTGTAGTAAAGATTGGAATCTGCTTTTCCCTTGGTAAAGCCCAAGCTCATCAGAAAGCTGTCAATTCTGTCGTACCATGCCCTGGGTGCTTGCTTCAATCCATACAAGGCTTTCTTTAATCTACACACATGTGTATGTCTGGCATGTGTCTCAAATCCTTATGGATGCTCCACATACACTTCCTCTTCCACTACATTCAGAAAAGTTGTCTTCATGTCCATCTGGTGTACCTTCCATTTCATTTTTGCATCTATAGCAAGTATAGCTCTAATCGAAGTGTATCTTGCTACTGGAGAAAAAGTCTCCTTGTAATCTATTCATTCTTTCTGGGAGAAACCACGTGCCATGAATCTTGCCTTATACTTCTCGATACTGCCATTTGCTGAATGATCTTGAAGATCCACTTTGAAGATACCACTAACTTATCTTTCGGTCTCAGAACCGCATCCCAAACATCATTCTTTATAATGGACTGGTATATTCTTCAATCATGACATCCTTCCATACTTTCTTCTCTATAGCCTCTTCATAACAAGTAGGCTCTTCATCAATGGCATCACATAACAATGCCACATAGCTGGAATATAGTCTCGGTTTCTTGCTTTCTTTGAAAGTTCCATCTAGAGCACCATACTTCTCAGCATCCTGAATAATCTCATGAGCCCAAGCTGGTCTCCTCTTATGGAAGATTTTAATAAGAAAGTCAGTGAAGTTGTTGCAAGACTCTATGCTGACATCAAGCCTCCAGATAATTCGATTCTCATTTACTATAAAGAGGCATTTGATGGAGACAAGGAGCCCACAACCTTTAAGAAATCCATGGATATGGCCAAGAAAATAGACATAAACATGCAAAGTTGTGGTAAGTCCAATCTTCCTGGTTTCACAAGAGGCAATGTTTCAATGCACAAACAACATGAAAACAAGGGTAAAGCCATTGATTCTGAAAGTAAATATCCTACAAAAGACCCCATGGAAGAGATGGCCAATCTATTGAAAGCTCTAGTTTTCAATGAAGCCTCTCAAATGAATGCTATGCATAATCAATTGATTTCCATTGAAAGAGCTCAAGCAAACCTAGCCCTAAGAGAGTTTGTTCCCAAACTGTAGTATGATCCAAGACCAAAGGCCCCCAAACCCTTTGGAAACTGTTAATGCTATCTTAGAAGAAGTTCCTTCCTATTGTAGAGCATGTTAATTTTATCCAGAGGTCACTACTCGCTCTGGAAACCCAAAGATCTCAATGACTTTGAGTCTCTCTAAGCCAAATAACCAAATACTGACTTATAACAAAAAGTACTACCAGATCTCTTTAAAACTTAACCAAAAATAAACAGCAATCACACATTAACCTACGATATACCTTGGAAACCCCAAATGGGGAAAACCAACATTTTGTGGGGCTTTCTTCTTTCTCGACCCCAAAGCAAAGTAAAAGAGAGACTTAGTACATACAACTCTTCAGAAACAAATGACCGAACCTAATGGGTTAGAAAACCTGAGATTTGTAGCAGTTGAAACTGCCACTCTTGGGAAATGCACTCCCCTGTTGTCAGTTCTAAACTGAACTCTCTGAAAATCTATCTCAGCCCATCTCAGGATGTACCTCCTCTCTGCTCAATGTAGAATGCGTCCCCTGCAGCTCTGCATGGAAAAGTGTGCCCCTCTCTTTGAGACTGGAAACTAGCCCTAGCTCAAATCTCTGCCAATCCGATTAGAGATCATCACAGATCTTCCTCAAACACTAAAGAAGATCTACCTCGTCAATCTCAACTACTCTGGCCTTAATCTGGATCCAGAACGTCCTCTTTTCAGGAAGTGTGCCCCCCTCTACAGCAAGTCACCCTCTCTCTAAACTCTGTAGAAACTCCACTGAAAATTCTCTCTCAACCCATTGTCAATGGCAGACAGGTGCCTCTGATCAAGTGAAGTCTAATATGTCTCAGATCCCTCCCACTCTCTCTTTGTGGATGTGCCTCTCTCTCACAGAAAGTCACCCTCTGCATGCACTAGTTGCCCCCCTCTCTCAAACTGATCTCTCTCTGATAAGTCTGTTGAGTAACCTCATCTGGTGACCTCCTTCCTCCTTATAATAACTCACTGTTCGATTAGGGTTGCTAAAACCCCAAAGTGAGTGCATGCAAAAATCTCACTTTTGCATGCTTTTTAATTAACTGTTGTGCATGCAAAACTTTGCATGCATGAGGCAAGTCACCCCAAATGGTCTGCATGCATCCACTGCTGGATTAATGCCACTGAGTAGAGTGCATCTCACCCTCTACTCCATCCTAATACCTATACAGTAAGTGTACCTCCAAAACATGGAGGACATCCTAAGATACCACTATCTCTAACAGAGCATGCTCAAATTTGCATGATGAGTCCTCTTGTGCCATTTTTCGTCAAGTAAATGAGCAAGGTTTGCCAAAAACTAGTAACGGTGCCAGATTCTCAAGCGAGCCTGAGACCAAGACAAAGTATATCAATGTTGTAGGAAAAACTCACCCAATTTCAATGGAAATTTGGGAGCAAGCAAGACAGTATAGTCAGGAAAAGGATAATGTGACCAAGTTGTATGGTGAGATGCCTTCACCCGATCAGATACTGGAGATGTCAAGGTTTAAAGGGATAACCTATCAAAGGATGGACACTGTTGGAGCTTCAAATCCAAATCAAAATGTTCCGAAGGAACCAAAGATTCTTTGATACTCGCATACTCTCTTTGATTGAGAGAATTAGATCGAGCACGCATCCCGTAGTTCGAGCGGCGAGCCAAATGTTACCACCTAAGTTGTACTTCGTTGGACTTTCAAGTGAGTGGGAAAATTCTGAACATGATACATGTTCATCATCCTAGTTCTAAAGTCCATCAGGCCTTTCAACGGCCCTTTTTAAAAAAAAAATCACATGTTTATGCCCCACGAGGTTTGTCATAAGGTGTGCTAGCATGATGACTTTTATGTAAAGGACTTGGCTTCCTACGACTTAGAAATCAATTCGGGTATTCCAAGGAGTTTTTTCACTTGTTAATTATACTTTGCGTTTTAGCAAGGTATAATTTTTTAGTTTTTCTCCTACTCCTCCAAAGCTGGAATGCCCGTCTTGGTGGTTAGGCATTATTTTTAAGTTTTGGAAAAAATAAGTTTTCCGTAAAATCACGCTATTTTTAATAGTTTAAATGGTAAAATTAAAAATGTTATAAAAGTGTGGTTAGGGGGTGAAATTTGTCAAGTGGATGCTCGTTTTCTAAGCCAGAGCACCCATTAAACCCATGAACCCACTTTCCTAAGTTTTCGAGTGATTATTTATCACTTACAATAATATTTGCTCGAAAAAGGCCAAAAAGACATATTTAACTAGCCAAAAGGACATAATAAAGTCAATTTGGAGATCCCACTGATTAAGTAAGTTTGTTGGATCCTCATCTCCGATGATTGGTGTTACCAACTGAGTTGCACTTCAATTGGACTTCCAGAGAGCCGCCAGTGTTGCACAATTGCTTGTGCTTATCAGAGTTCAGAAGTTCCAAATTAGGCCTTTTCTGGGCCCCTTTTTTAATTTTTGTAATGTATGACCATGCCCCACGGGGTTTGTAATAAAGTGTGCTAGCATGGTGGTCTTTGAGTGACTTGGCTCCCTAGGACTTGACAACCAAAGAAGGTATTCCAAGGAGTTTTTTCCCTTGTCAATTACGCTTTACCTTTAGCCGAGTCTAATCGATGAGTTTTTCTCCTACACCTCCAAAGCTAGAATGCCCAAAATTGGTGGTTAGGCCTTGGGGGTTTATTAGAGTCCATTTTATAACATATATAAACATGCTAGACACTAAAATAAAGTCTCTAGGTCCCTCGGTGGTTAAAATCAACTTTTTTTTTCGTGGTCGTGGACCAATTTTTGGTTTTTATTAAAAAATTAATTTTTTTAATTAATTAAACCATTTTTCCTATGGTTTAATTGAAAAAATTCAAAATGTAATAATTAAGTGGTTTGTGGGTCGAATTTGATAAATGGATGCTTGTTTTCTAAGCCAGAGCACCCGTTTAACCCATAAACCCACTTTTCC